>CM046860.1:32096702-33296702 GCA_025617745.1 Heliocidaris erythrogramma
GTTTTTTTAACCTCCCCTCACTCGGTGGCTTTGATTTTCCGCATTTCATCCATCTAGTAACTCCCATGCCCCCCCCCCCCCCCCCACGTAACAAGTATGAAGCCCCAGCTATGACTTGACCATGCTACACCACTGAATGGTTTTGAATGTTCTGGATGCTTATAAAATAATGGAGATGTAAATATTATAAGCAACTGCTTGTTTCTTTTCCAACACAGGCGCAATTTCATTTTGCCATATAATTGATGATATAGAGAAACTATGAGACATTTTGTTATATATGAATTTACTATTTCAGAGTATTTTACTTGGCCCATGCTATGCAAAGATGCGGGAATTCACGAAAATAACAATTTTCATTGTAAATATATAATCAGTATTCGTCTGCCGTGTTAGTATTCATAAGTTCACCCGATGATCCACTTTCACTACGCCTGTTTTATTTCCTATACCATTTTCTTGTTCCCCATTCCGAGATTTCTTTTGATCCATTATCAGTCACGCTATTTCTACGTGCCAAGGGACTGATACCAAAGCTAGTGCAGTAACACGCAATAAGGGTTTTGTAACGGATGTCGTATAAAAACGTATATATTTTATCTAGGGACTGTTTTCTCAGACCAAACAATCTATCTACATACAATATTATTTTATAATATTTTGCAAGTTATCATTAAATCTGTTCAAAGTTTATGATTATACAAGTGGGGCGTTTCCCTCCGGGCATCGGCTGATACGAAGCAAGTTATTACACTCAGTAATTTATTACACTCATGGAATTGGGATATTATTCATATAATACGAACCTGAAAGAAATGTACATTAGTGTAACCGTTCTGCATGTTATGTACTTTGACGATGTTCATAATATACTATCGATATATATATAGCTCGTTACTCTTTGCATCCATATACATGTATGTGCACTACTATGCCAATATTGATATATGTGCATCTTGCTTTTTTCTTGACCTAGTACGGTATAGTTTATACAAGATTGTTAGAATACTATTTCCATTATTTCGATTCATTATGATTTTTGCTTCGTTACATGAATAATTATCGGTTTTCAAAAGATCGCCTGAAGGCATAGAGCCAATATTTTCATTTTTATTACGTTACTCTATATACCATCGTATAACTAGTAGTGTAGTCCATACGTTTAGTATTCTTGTAATATCCAGTGTAATGTTAATGCTCAACTGGACAGAAAATGTTAACGTGATTGGAAGATTTGAGTCTCATGTGTTTCCATTCGTTTTCATCCGAAGTTTTCCTGGGCGGCTGGGCCTAGTATCAATTTGAAACCCCTGCATTTAAAAAAAAAGTTACTATTGCTTACAGGTTCGGTATGATTGTTTCTATTGTGTGGGAATCGTGGATGAACTATCATTTTGCAAATTATATCAAAATTATCGGTCAGCAATCAGAATGTCAGAAGGAAACTAAATGATGATTTTGTAATAATCATTCGAAAGTGGTTATTACCCCCGCACTATAGCCTCGACTTTTCAAGGGGAATTAGTCTCTTTCATAACAATTTGTCGTGGATGGAAACGGAAAATGTATGAGAAAAATATGACTGAAAACCGTGTGTCAATTGGTTGTGCACAGAAACATGTACTGTCTTTCTTAACACCTCTGGTGAAAGATCTCACCACCAAACTAACATTTTCATTATTACAGTAATTCAAATTCTAGAAGATTTTTTTCTCATTTATTATTCATAAATAGATATCTGTGTTTACAAGTTACTGTATGTCTTTGTTCATTTTAATGGTTTATGCTACACAAGCGAATTGATATTAGTGTTTTAACAGACCCCTCAATATATCGTTACCATATACCGAATATTCATGGATCAGTGGAATACTAGTATACGTTTCGTTTAGAAATAGAATTATGACTTACTATAAGCCAAAAATCATCATTTATTGTATATTATAATATGACGTATTATTCATATTAAAGAACTTAACAGTATCCATAAACTCTCTTTTTTAACTCATGTTCATGGATTAAGTTAATGACCCTCACTGATTGTGTCATCTTTTAACCTCACACGTTCATAACAACTCAACCGAAGGCAATAATACCAGTTCACAGTTCGCACATAATATTCAATAAATGAAAATAATAAATACCACCCCGTATCCACAAGAAGGGTGCTAAATAGAGACACTTCCCCCGACAAGTTTTATACGCAGTTGTGTAATGTGATGAAACGAAGGGGCGTTTGATGTGATAATAACCGAACCACATTGTTTGCGTATCGAATCAATAATTAAAACTCGGAGCCAATTGGAAGCAAAAGAAGAGTATTAAAAGGAATAATGCCAGCCAGGTTATTGAACTTAAAACTAATATATTTACGTGCCCGGTTAGTTGCTGTATATATGTAGAAAACAAGTGAAGTATATAACTCTAGGGAAGTCTATAATATATTTTATTTTAGCTGGAACTATGGCTGGGATGATTTTACTGAGGATAGTTGTCATCGCTGCAGCATTAGGTATGTAACTTAACGTAATTAAGAGAGGAATGTAAAATCATTTTCTTGTATTAATAAAAATATCGTCGTAAATTTCTTTATTTGACAATGTAATAATTAAAAAAAAGAATAGCTAAAATAATTTCTAAAAGAATAGCATAGATAGATATAAAGAGATGATATCATGAAAAGTGGTAGGGAATTGGCGATAGACTTATCAATAATTAAATAATAGGGACGATGTGTCGTAACCAACAACTAAGTGTTACTTGGATTAACACTACCATGAAAAAAAAAATTAGAAAGAAACGTAAACTTTATTATAAGGCTAGAATATCTGGCGACCGAGAACTCTGGAACTCGTTCAAACAGCTAAGACGGAAAAATGACAGAGAAATGAGAAAAATTCGCCAAGAACACATCCGAAACATTGGTGATTGCCTCCATAGTGATAATACTAAACCCTTTTTGAATTATGTCAAGGCCTTACGAAAAGATGTGTTTGGTGTATCTTCCTTGACTTCTGAAGGACGAATATATTCAGATGCAAGGTCAAAGGCACAGGCACTGAATAATCATTTTTCTTCTGTCTTCACAGAAGAAGATCTCTTGTCTATTCCAAACTTGAGCGAAAGCTCTGTACCAGATATACCAGACATAAGTATTACTTTTTCAGGAGTCGAAAAACCTGAAAGTTAATAAAGCCTCAGGACCTGATAATATTCCAGCTAGGGTCCTGAAGGAATGTGCCTAAGTGTTGCACCCATACTTCAGAAAATTTATCAAAAATCAATAACAACTGGAACTTTGCCACAAGTCTGGTTAAATGCAAATGTAAACTGAATCTTTAAAAAAAGGAGATAGGACACTTCCTCAAAATTACAGGCCGGTTTCATTGACATGTATAGTTTGTAAACAACTTGAGCACATAATTTATACTAATATTATGCAGCACTTTGAGGAACACTCTGCACTTTGTGACAAACAACACGGGTTTAGAAGTGGTAGATCTTGTGAAACCCAACTTGCCGGTCTTGTAAATGACTTGACACAGACCCTTAAAGTAGAACTTTAATGATTTTAAATATTGGCTTAATACTTATTATTGCATAGATGGCATAAATTAAACAAGGTTATCCAAATTCAACGCTTGGAAACATTTGAAGTAATGATTATTATCAATTATAAAACGGTAAAATACAGCCCCCGATATAGCAGCTGAAGAGCTCCTCGAACGCTGCTGAGATATGTGACGACACACCATGGACCAGTCCTGTCTAAGCAGACGATGTCCCATAACATCTTACACATTTTCAGAGCCTATTTTGTCATCTCCTCTTCACTTATTTCTCTTCCTTCACTAGCGTCAGTCTTAATGTTAGTCTGTTGCCTCACTCTTAACTTCGTGTATGGTATTATTTTGATGAAAAATGCAGCGTTAAAAAAATAAAGGAATCAGTCACTTGTAAACAAAATAAGACGCCATTGTATTTTCAGCTGCTTGCACCGGGGCATGTTCGGCGTTTCAAGAGGGAACGAATACCATCCTGCTATTATTCGGAGGGCTTTTCAATTTGAATGTGGGGTTTATTTCATTGATCATTGACCCTTCTCCTGTGTATTTACAATCAAACGGTTATAGCTATCAGAATCAGTTTCACTTTCCCTTTATAATGGTGTGAAATAAGGTCATGTTTAAATACACCAAACTCTTTATAATTTGATAAATAATTGCATTGCAATTACGTTCATTCATTATAGGACGTCGTCTGCTTAAGCAGGATCGATCCCGAGTGTGACGACATCAAAACATCGCTATATTTCTGGCGAATCCTCGGATATTCCAGATGCTGAGAAGAGCTTTTATTTGTGTTGTTTTTATAATCATCAGATACGCAGTTGACATAAAACTTATACGATTGCCATCTGTAAGTTTCCCAGTTTCTAGTGATACATTAATTGCCATATATGTGATTTTCTTTGAATATCTACTTTAATAACCGTGGCCGTACTGATATCTGTATAATGGATTTTCGTAAGGCGTTTGATACTGTACCCCAATGACTAATGTTAAGATCAGTCAACTTGGTATCAGAGGAAACATCCAAAGATGGATAAATACTTTTTTGACCAAGCGCCATCAGAAAGTTATCATGGATGGACAAGCATCATCTAATACTCCAGTGACCTCTGGGGTCCCCCAGGGTACTGTACTCGGCTCCTGTTTCTTGCATATATAAACGACTTGCCAGATCATGAATTGTAGCGTCCAAAGTAAGGTTGTTTGCCCATGATGTAATATTGTATGGATCTATTACTTCCCCTGAAGAATGTGACATACTCCAGAGTGACATTAATCGACTTCATGATTGGGAGAAAACTTGGCAGATGAAATATAATACATCTAAATGTTTCATAATGCATGTTACCCATCAGAGGAAAATTGCCTCTTGTAAATACTCTCTAAAAAATAATGTGCTATTATTAGCACCTCAAGATTTGGAGGAAGCACCCGTAAGGGCATGCATAGGGACTGCACAAATTGTGCTAAAGTAGCACTTGTACAAGTGCTATAATTCAACACCAGTCCAAGTGCTACTTTAAACACTTTAAGTGTAAGCCTTTTACACTTCTGGTGCTATTAGACGCATGCAGCTCGCAAAAACAACACTTCTAGTGCATTACATAACTCATTTTAGAGCCCCCAAAACGGCACTACTAGTGCTAACACTTTTGCACCCAATATAGTGCTAAAGAACACACACAAACAGTATGCACAAAATTACACCTGTAGTGCTGAAAACTCACTATTCTATAGTCTGTTAAACAGCCCTACACTAAGGTCTAGATTTTGTTTTTAGATTGATATGAACTGGTTATATACATAGATGATATCGACTAAAACCATGGCATGTGGATTTAATCATCTGAGAATCACTTTAGACCAAGAAGTGGCAATTTCGGAGGTTTAATTGTTCCATTTAGGCAATCCACAAAAGCACACACACTGCCTTCCAAACTTCCCAGGCCCGGCCCCAACCCGTGCGGTCGATCGCGCCCCATGCCTGGCTGATCAACAATTTTTATGTCAACGTAGCCTTTTGACAAGGCCTCGTGACTTGGCTAGTTTCCTCGTCATGCTGTGCCTGAGATGAGACTAGCCGGCGACGAAAATAATCTACACGGCCCTGGTGATCACGCGATCGAGCGACTTTAGTCGCGAGGTCTTTTGGAACCTGGGTTTCCATCGTCCGATATGAATTATTCACGAGTTGACATTCGTATGCTCAAACACGCCTACCGAGGATTATCGACCAATCACAACGGTATATGCGGGGCATGCTTTCAATGATCGATGTAGCTTGCATGGGTCGCAGCGTCGGGTGCAGGTGCCGAGCGAGCTAGCTCGAGATGAAGGCGAATTTGCATACCAAATTTATGCTGACGTCATCCGAAGATCCGTTCGCTGATTGGCTCCTACCTATGAGGTAGCAGATCCTCGCTAGGAACAAAGGATATAATAAGAAATACAGGCCAGGTTCCAAAAGGCCCTCGGACTCACGTCGCTCGATCGCGCATTCACCGGGCTGGGCGGCTAGTCTTGTTATGCAGCCACTACTAGCTCACTTGCCGAGAAAAATAACAAAGTCACGAGGGCCTTGTCAAAAGGCTAATGTCAACGTCGACAACGCGTACCGTAGACGGTTGGCCACACGCTGAAACCTGGCATTTCCACTTCATTGCTTTTAAACCATTGGTATGACGTCAATCTATTCAATAAATGTAGCTTCTATAAAGGAGAATAGCCGAAAAAGTGTAGATTCGGAGTGGCGAATCTACACTTCCAAGGCTATTCTCTGATTTAAACTATTGCGTACATTCGTAAGAATTCATCATGTTTCATGTTTCATACCACAAAAATTAATGTAGTTATCATATTATTTGATACCTTTATTGGCATAAAATTACAGAAGTTCTAAATTTAATGTCTTAAAGATTTACTTACCACGCCATGCCTGTGCAGCAGATGATGGCTCTTGCACTACAGTTGCGTAATAAGCGATTTCGTAATAGACCTGTTTACTAATAAGTGGTTCAAATTTTATACTTTTGAAACAAAGGTTGTTCTTGACAACCTGAAAGCTTGCCACAGGCTTGTCAGACATAGCAACAAGCAATGTATGCAAACTCGATTCCAAGTATTGTAGTTCATTCATTAATAACATGTTAATGATACATCGTTACTAGGTCCCCAGGAAAGAAACATCCATAAATTTTAATCACTGAGTAAATAGGTCTATTGGCCCAATAGCAACTTTTCGCAAATGACCTTTCCATTTTTTCATTAGGATAGGCATCTTTTCAAAGAAAGATAATACGTAAGCTTGCCCGACATAGCAACCTAAAGAATTCAAACTCTATGAAAGAAAGACATCGTAGACCAGGTGACTAGAATAGCACGTCAATGAACACTTGGGAAAGCGCATTGTTTGCAAGTTGGCTATCATTTGGCAGACTGTCAAATACCAACCATCAATGAACACTTTGTTGCTTTTCAGTGGATTTAATGAAAAGTATAATTAATGAATATATGAATAATCATTACACAGGCGACGCTTATCTCAGTGCATTTTAAACGAACATGCCAGTTTTATGTCAAATGACCTTTATCTGCTCATGCACAAATCTTAATTACGAAATCGCTTATTAAATCACGGGACGTTGGTCAGCACTTGAAGTGTAAAACAAGCGTCCTAACATTCAGCACTTACTTTTAGCACTCAATTTTCTGCACCTTATCATCTCCCAGACGCAAATGGCACATGAGGTGTTAGAAATAGCACGTCAAGTGCAAACTTCCAATTAGCACTCGTGTTTCAGCACTTCAGTTTTTACAGTGTACCATCTTGGAAATTCTACTCTGAATGTTGTCAATAGCCATCCGTATTTAGGTGTTGAGCTATGCAACAGCCTGTCTTGGGCAAATCATATTAATATAACTGTTAATAAAGCAAACAGTATCCTAGGCTTACTAAAACGTAACCCATGGAACTGCTCCACTCGTACTAAAGAAGTAGCTTGCAAGACACTTGTGAGGCCTAGACTTGAATATGGTAGTTCTGTGTGGGATCCCTACCAGAAAGTTCATCAGGATAGCCTTGAAAAAGTACAAAGAAGGGCTGCTAGATTTGTCACGAATGAGTACAGGCACTGTAGTAGTGTCATTACAATGTTACAAAACTTAGGATGGGAAACACTACAAGACAGGAGAGCAAAAAGTCGTCTCATAACTTTATTCAAGGAGACCCATAATTTAACCCCATCTAACATCAGTAATGTAGCTCAAGAATCTTCCTTAAACCCTTACAAAAACTACCATATGATATGATGGTAATACCATGGTAATACCGCGGTAAATTGGGACGGTATTACTGTGAAAGTACCATGAATTTACCGCGTTACCCATTGTCAAGATGAAAAATACTATGAATGTACCATGCTTTTCATGGTACACGATGCAAATACTATGAATATACAATGTTTTTCGTAGTAATACTGTGGCAATACGATGTGTACCACGGATTTACCATGTTTTCGTGGTATTATGACGGTAATACCATGAAATACGTAGTATTACAATGGTATTTTTATAACTAAGAACTAGATAATCACATAAATTAAATTATAATGTTATTAGGACTAATAAAGACTGTTACAAATATTCCTTGTATCCTAGAACAATAGTTGAATGAAACATACTTCCCTCAGCTGCAAGGAACGCCCCTGATGTGGCTACATTTATAAACTAATGATAAATATAAAACCTTAAATTAGCGCTATAGTGATTGCATGATGGTCTGCACGTCGATAGCCACTCTGAGGCGTTTTTTGTGGAGTACAATACAAGACAAGACAGGACAAGACAACACAAAATTGATAATTTAAGAGCGGTATACCGAGCGGGGTGAGAGAGCCGAAGCTGACTTATAGATTTCCTTCCTAACCACGGAAAGTGCAATTCGTCCTTGTTTTTGATAAAGCAGTGAGGCAAATAAAATGATTTTAAAATGAATTTATATTTTGTCTAACCACGATATAGTTCGAGAAGCAAATTCTACTTTTCAATACGATTAGTATACATTACAGTGCTTAAACAAAACGATGTGGTAAGCAATACAGCATGGTTGAAAATACGGTATGGATAGCTACATGGCGTGGTTGGAAACATTTTGTGGATTAAAAACACCATGTCGCTGTAAAGACACTGAGTAAAAAAAAATACTGAAAACGAGCAGCTAGAAATGCGGTGTGATTTGAAACACGGCATCGTTAAAAGCATGATGTAGTTATAAACACAGCGTGATTAGAAACCCGTTGTGATCAGAAATACAGCTTGATTAGAAACTCGGGGTGATTGGAAACACAGTGTGATTTGAAACACAGCATAATTAAAGGCATGATGTGATTAGAAACACAGCTTGATTAGAAACACGATGTGATTAGAAACACAGCTTGATTAGAAACTCGGGGTGAATAGCAACATGATCTGATTAGAAACACGACATGATTAGAACAAGGTGTGATTAGAAACACGAAGTGATTAGTAACACGACGTGGTTAGAAGACACGTGATTAGAATTATGGGGGATTGTCTTGGCATAGTCTAGGAGAGAAAGGAAGAGAATACTGCGGGTAGGGACATTTCTAAAAACGACTTAGCTAATCTTATTTTCTTTTTTAATTAATATTTCTACTAGTTATAATCATGGGCGTCAATCCGAGTAGAGAATCTATTGTTCATGGGGGGGGGGACGGCTATTGTGTCGTCCTCCCATGATGAATAGAGTGACGTCACGATTACCGCCCATGGTTATAATCATTCTCAATTTATTTTTTACACCAATACCAAAAACTAAATGGATCTAAATAAAATTGTAACATTTAGTAATCTCAGTAACTCATTAAACTTTTGTCCTTAACTTGAAGTCGCCTGTGAGGCAGCGGTGGCATGCAACTTCGAGTGGGGGTTGTGCGGCTACATACAAGACGGCGATGATGACTTTGATTGGTTGCGTCAGAACGGGTCGGGAAGTGTGGAAGGAACAGGAACTGGACCACGGATAGACCATTCATCTGGTACTACGCAGGGTAAGCATTGGTTCTTATTCAATCAAAATTGACCTCCCCCCCCCCCCCCCCCCCCCCCCATCAAAGACTAGCACTGTCTTAAATATTGGTTATCCAGTCGCTCTTAATATCATTATATTAATATAGTGCATGTGTGTTTTTAATCAAAATGAAAATAAATTCTACGTCTAAGTTAGTAGCTTAAGCCTTATACCAAGGCTAACTTTCAGACACTGCCACTGTAAGATGACCTCGAAAGATTATTATAAGGCCTGTAAAAGATAATATTAACAAGGCAATGATCCCTATATAAAAAGTATAGTCAATTATTATTGCACATTATATACAACGAACTTTCAGATTCAGATTCACATTCAATTTCCTTCTTATGATTAAACATGGAAAACAAGCTGCTGAAAACTGCTTCTCCACTAATAGCGAGCCAATGGAGTAAAATGGAGTCAAAAGGGGCATGAGCTTTCGATCCTAGCAGAATCTTCGTCAGAGGCAAAGACGAAGAATCTTCTCTGACGAAGATTCTGCTAGGATCGAAAGCTCAGGCCCCTTTTGACTCCATTATAATTAAACAAGTACAAAATGAAATGTACATTCATAAAAAAAAAAACATGATGGAAGGAGGCGAGGTCACAGGAAGCAAATGGCTTGTGTTGGGACACGTAACAATACATATTTGCGTATATAATATTTTACAATCATTATACCTTACATTTAAAAAAAAAAGAAAAAAGAACAAAAAGAACAAAAAGGGACAAGAAAGAGAGAGAGCGAAAGAGAAAAAAAAGCTGAATATGTGCGACTGACTATATTATACAAAGTATATATTTTTTTACAATACAAGTAAAATAATGTATGCAATGAGGGACGTTTTTTGTCATTTAGGTTGATCCAGCGTATATTCCCTGAATCACGTTTTGATACAAAAATGAAAAGGGTTTATTAAACTTTTCTTCCGCACTTCCGAAATATCAAGAAATACGTAAAAAAATGGGATGTACTAGAGGGGGTAGGGCTAAACGCACGAAGTAAGCTTGTGAAATGCCCCCACCCCAGTCCCCCCCCCCCCCAAAAAAAAAAAAACAAAACAAAACAAAACAAAACAAAACAAAACAAAAAAAAAAAAACAAAAAAAAAACATAATAATTTCTAGACTGGGTAGGGACCAAAAAGGTTAACAACCACTGTCATTAATCATTTTAAAAATTATTTCAACTTTGTATCGAGATTGCTAGATTTTTTTTTATATGTTGTTCTTCATAAAGTGTGTATGTTCGTAAAAACGATACAACCGAACTTGGTGAAGCTGTGTACAACAGGACGGGACAGCAAGGGAAACAATGGTATCGCGGTCTGGTTAACATACGCTACCAGGGTGGTGAATTCGAAGAGGTAAGCTCGTCATCAGACTCACAGATTTTATACATTTAACAAATTCACACGAAAAGTAAAATTCTTCAGACCTAGAGAAGCGTGATAATATACAATTCCGTAGCATTCCACAAACGTTCTTTCAGTTAACTCGTACATGAAATTGAATAAAATGTCTCCAATTCATATTCTAGCATCAATTTAGCATGTCATGATCATTCTATATTTATAAATATCTGGATGATGTACAAAGACTGTATAGATCCATGCCACTGTAGATGTAGTGAAAAAGTGTATGCAAACTTAATTGAACGTGGTGATGGTTTAAAAGTCCAATACCTATATAATAGTTATTAGAGTTATAGCAAATAAGAAATTAATAAATACTAGAAACGAAACAATTTTCATACGTGCTCTTCTCAAGAAATCAACAACACATTGTACCTTTATCAGGCCTAGCTATATTGTTAATGAAATTTTACATTTCTCCAAGTTTCCTTTGTGTCGCGCAGCAGTGGCTATTAAAAACGATATCCATTCTATTTCAGATCATTTTTGAAGCCAAGATAGGAGCGGGTCAGCTCGCCGACATTGCAATTGATGACGTAGATGTTTTCAACGAAGATGGTGCATGTCCACTCGGTAATTCAACTTTCTGTTATGCCCTTTTCACACTGGGCGCTAATCAAGCCCCTGAACATGGTGGAGGCAATTAGCTCATACTCCAGTACTGCATTCTAAAAGTCCCTATTGATGTCCTTGCGTACCAGTCGACTATAAAGTGGACGTGCAATTCTAAAAGTCCCTATAGATTGGTTCATTTTCTCTACCAGGAACTGGAACTGAATTATTCATGAAAGATTTTCGTAGAAAATTGACGAAATATGAAAGTTAAACATAAGAAAACAACAAGTAACGTTCACGGGTGCGTAGTGGCTATGTGCTGAGCAAGACTTCCCGTGCAACAGGGACTTTTAGAATTACACGTCCACTTAGTCCACTGGTACGCAAGGACATCATTCTACGCCACTGCGCATGCGCCACTCGCCCTCTCCCTGTCCTCCTCCCTGACTTGCAAAATCGAGAACATGTTCACTTCGTTTTTGCGGTGCTCCGAAATCTTCGACGAGGTTCACGTATATGACGTCATCAGAACAGCTCAACTATTATGCTCATCCTCAAATTCGGATTGAAAAGGTAAGTTTTCAGTACCTTTTCTTGAAATCACTGTAAATTCAACGATGTTTTCTCTTTGTCGTGTTTTAAATTATCGTCTGAAGTCTGAAAGTTGTACTGGCAAGTTATAAATCTGGAATTAAATCAAGTGAAGTGCAAGCGTGCACAAGTTGAGTGTGTACTTCCGGTTGACGTCGACGGTACGTACACGTCGAGTGAAATCTAAAATGATCAGAACTGTAGTCAACATGGGCAGTCGACGACGTTGACATGCGCGAATTAGTCGAATGGGACGAAGTACTAGTCCACTGCTTCTAAAAGTCCCTATTATCAGAGGATGATTCCGCGGGTTTCGAGGATCGAAAAGGGGATTAACAGAGCAGCACATCGCATCGATTAGAGGCTAGTATACTGCAGCGGAATTTATACATGCATTGTTCATTTTGCCATCACCTCTATACGATGTTACTCTAACAGGCACATCAAAGACGCATCACCAAAGGAGCCCTACGTTATCGGCAATGACGCCTTAATATTTATATTATTCGGCGTCACCTCTGCCTGGGAAGGGGTTGGCAAACTTGATTTCGGTATTAAAAAGTGATTGGGATTTGCAAGTGTTCCACTTCAACGGGGGATGGCCTGACTTTTTACGAAGAATTCAGTGGGTTCCTTGTTCTTAACTCTTAACTCGGGTAGGGTCTCCTAGTCATAAGAAATATCAGACAGACGATTTTGTTCGCACTGTTTTTAGTCTGCGGAACAGACAACAAACCTTTCCATTTTTCCGATTTCTATTTTCTTTTGTTTTACGTACGGGGTACGTGCCAGAATGAATTAATATTTGAGCAAGGGGACGCTACATGCGTTACAAATTTTCTCAGATCACACATTGTTGGTTAAAGAGGGGAAATCTGGCCAAGAAGGGTGATCTATCCGTTCGATGGCGGAATCGGGTGGCACTTTATATATTACCCCGTCCATTTAGCTCTTTGGAGGCTCAGATTAACTTTTTAAATTCTTTCATTCATGCAAAGTTCTACTACAGTATTCCAAAATACCTAATTTTCTCACTCCATCACTATTCTCCATCGTGTTGCAATAAACATTTTTTTGACATTTTATACAACGGTATAAGCTTTGTTTATGATAGCCATATAGTGTAGATATGTAAGGCTCTGTGATTTTGGACGATCCATTTCTAATTACATGTATATCTCTGTTTTCCTCTTTTACTGTTTTTCTATCCCCTCCTATTATTTCATATTTTTCTTCTTCGTCCCTCTTTTCTTGAATACCGTCGGTTTTATCATTAGATGACCTACTTTGTGACTTTGAGACAGGATATTGTGGCATCGTTCAGGACAAGCTAGATGATTTTGACTTTATTCGCCAGAAAGGTAGTACATCTTCATTCGCAACAGGCCCCCAATCAGATCACACCACCGGAAAAGGTATTTATCACTCTCGAATTTAAGCCAAACAGTCAGGTAAGGAATATCTGCATTCCACATTAGCCAATCGGGTTCGGCGTTTTAGCAGTATAGCTAATTAGTTTAGGCGTTTCTTCTTTCCACATTTTTGAGCCAATAGGGTTAGGCGTATATTCACTCTACATTAGCCAATCGGATTAGCCGTTGGTTTAATTCACATTAGCCAATCGGGTCAGGCTTTTCTGCATTTTAAATTACCTAATCGAATTGACTAGTCGTATATCTTTATGCAGTCTCCTAAAGGCCAATTTAGTTTATAGGCGTTTCTGTTCATAGTAGTCGTATTCACTCCACAGTTTCCCTTCAGGTTAAACTGTTACTGGCGTTCATATTAGCTAATCAGGTTAGATGTTTCTGCAGTCCACTCTTGAAAGGCTTTTCCCGATTCGCTAATGTAAGTTAACTTGGTTTAAATGTAGCAAGGCTGCCCGATTGGATATATATTTGTGAAAGACATAATTGCTTACGATTTTCTTTTACTTTTTTAGCCATTGCACCGTATTCAGAAACTGAACTAAGAGGAATAAGGCCCAGTCATTGTATTGTCTATTTCATTAGAACGATGTTTAACAGTTTAAGCTACGTCTACATCTTGAATATAACTTAAAACTACTGAAGGAGAAAATAAATTGTGTTGTTTCAACTTTGCACAACGTTTCTTAACAACTGTAAAATGAAGGAACATAGAACTTTAACCCGGAGACTGATCGATAATCTTTTACAAATTAACCTTATAAAGGCTTTACGATTATTATATGACTAAATCATTAAAATAATATGCGATCGTGAAATTCATATCATTCTCATCTTCATTTTATGACATTTATTTTAAATTACTCCCTTACAGAACTGAAATAATTCGTATGGAACCGAGGGATTGACACTCTGGCGCCCCGTAATAATAATTTGACTAAGTTAAATCGGATTTAATTTCTATGAATACGGGCTACTACATGATATAAGTCAGTATTTCAAATCTTTGATCCACCAACAGGCTATTATGTCTACATCGAGTCCACCAGTCAGACAAAATTTCACAAAGCCCGCCTTATATTGCCTACATTTCGCGCCGTCCAAGGCAACGACAAAGAGACTTTCTGCGTGATTTTTTGGTACCATATGTACGGGGCCACAGTGGGGGACCTCAATGTTTATCTCCACAATGCCAGCTCCACCGACTTAGGTAAGCCTATCTGGTGGCTAGCAGGCAACCGAGGAGACTTGTGGAGGGCGGGAGAAGCTGAGATCAACACTCCTGAAGATTTCCAGGTAGGAAGGCTGCTGTCAGGAATTGGGGTGTAAAAGGAAAATACGTCGTTGTTGATGATGATGATTGTTTGTTTGTTTGTATTTATTTCCATATTAAAAAGACAGATATACATAAATAATTATCAATGAGTACAAATATGGCGGATAGCCCATTTCAGCGGCACTAACATAGTGCCACTGTTCTTCCATGGGGTGATGATGATGATGATCGTATAATGATAATATTAATGGTAATAAAAATGATAACGATATAAATAAAGGATGATAATAGTAATGATGATAATGATGATAATAATAATAATTTATCACTATAATTAATGCGCTACAGCCTGCAGGGGGTCCGCGCCCGCCACGATTGACTTTGCACGCGCACGCTACCAATAAAAATAAGATAATCTTGGATTCGCCACTCTTAATTTAATCTTCATATTTATATAAGGAATTGCTCATACGCAATCTCATTTTATTACAGCCTTTTCTGTCTTGACTTTTAACAGAATAAGGCCAATAAATTTACATTATATGTCTATAATCCCTATAATTTCCATAAAATCATTTCACATGAAATATTCTGATTTAATATTTAGAAGACAGTATAAAGATAGCATTTCATTATTTTTTTAAATAACTTTTCTCGACATTCCCGTCAGACTTTAACAAAAATACAAACATCTAGTCCTAGCCCCCCCCCCCCTTAAGGTTAACTTTGGACGCGAATGACGTTGTTGAGAACAAAAAAATTTGAGTATAGTATTTGTGGGAGCTGTTTTCCCCTATTCGATCTGTATTTAGTTAAAAACTGACTACATTCTTCTTTACAACGCTGGTAATCTTTCACGCCAGCGCCCACAGTCTGAGGCTGAGCTGTAGTACGGCTTGGCTGATTGAACTCCCAACGAAATGTCTAGCAGTAAATACCTTACAGCCTTACTGAGCGCTGCTTATTTCAAGATTGAAAATAGTATACTTACCATTTTCTAAAACTACAATTAAAATTTGATGATGAATTTATCCTACCGTATGTCAGAGCTGTGGCGTACCCAGGAGGGGAGGGGAGAGGTTTTTACTCCAAAATTCTCTGACAAGCAAAAAAAAAAAAAAAGTTATCAGTATTTTTTTTTTTTTGGGGGGGGGGGTCTTTTTACTCAAAAATTCTCTGGTAAGCAACCAAAAAAATCCATATTTTTGGGTGGGGGAGTTTTTTATTCAAAAATTATCTGATAAGGAAAAAAAAAGGGTTATCAGGAAGTCTAAAGGGGGTTGTTTGAACACCTAAAACACCCAAAATATCCCCTTGATACACTGTAAAAAATAACTGTAGATTAACAGGTTTATTGACTTGTAAAATTACAAGTTTTGGCCGTTTTTCTGTTAATACGGTATTTTTAGACTGCCATTTCACAAGAAAAATACCGTATTAACAGAAAAACGGCCAAAACTTGTATTTTACAAGTAAAAAAATCCTGATAATCTACATTTATTTTTTACAGTGTACGCGCATGTTTCAGAGTAGATTCTATCCATTACTTGAATTTTAAAGCCCGCACTGCAGTAAATGCCTCACTGGGTTTCCTATTCCAAGATAGGAAACAGGTTAAGCCGAATACACCTGTATTCATTTTTTATTCGATGGTAAATTCGTCTTATTTGAGTATATTCTACATCTTTAAAACAAAAAATCATTCCATGAATATTATCAGTTTGAGGGGCAAACATTATGCTAGGAGCGTTATTCCATTGAAGTCATTTTTTTTTCATTGTAGAAAAATAAACTCACAGTGTAGATAGCACTAGCAGGCAGGCGCGGATCCAGGATTTCTTAGGGGGCCCAAATCTTAAATCATGTGAGCTACATATTTCTACAATAATGGTAACAAATTGCGTATCTGACGCTCGATCTCGGGGGGTGCAAAAGCATATAAAGGGCTTTCACTCCCGCCGGAAGAACATTCTAAAAATGTTAAAGTCCATACAGATCATATTATAATTAATAAAGTTTCTAAATTCCGAAAGAAAATATGTACAATTTGACACCTATGATTTCGAGGGGCTACTTATTCATCTTTTGTTCGGTAATAACTAACGTCTGTTTCTGATGGTGTCATTATGGTCATGTACGCTAACTTCCTCGAAATCCGCCCTAAACACTGAGTTTCGTGAATACTTATTAACATGCGTCGGCTCTTGCAGGAGCCGTACTAAGGGCTCATTACTGTGGCAAATCATTACTCCTCGGCGACAGTCGGCGAAGATATCAAACAGTTATGTAACTGAAAAGACTAAAATGGCATATACTGTAAATCAAATTTCAAAAGGAACAGCCACTAATACTTTTTGTGCAAACCAGTCATTAAGTGTCGCACGAGATAATAAAGACAATATCGGACACGGTAATGGTATGATTCAAAAATAGACTTTATTGATATGCTCTATATGCATGATATCTATTAAGGAAATCGCACCTGAAACTGCATCATGTGCACTATAAGTTCCAAACGCTTTCTTTCATACAGTAAAAGTACGAAAAAGTTTCACAAGCTGATATGCATACTATTACACAAGATGTAATAAAACAATAAGTGTAATTATAATGATACACTTACATGCCAAAGCATGATCATTATTGCGTTTTTTGTGCCTGTAAAAGAATAATACTAATATAATATCCATGCAAAAATTTACTGTTAACATGAATATTTTGAAGAAATGTTAAAATTTGATTTTCAACTATATTGTTGAAAATAGGTGGAAATATCATCAACAGTATCTAAACGTCTTAAGGATAACCGTTGACATGATTAAAACCAAAAGTGGTTGGCTTGTACATATTTTTATTACTGTATAAAAGGTTAAACAAATGTTCAAAAAGAAGAGGGTATTCCAGTATTCCACAAGAATGGCAAGGCGTTTCACTAAGAAAAATCGCATCTGAAATTGCATCATGTGCACTGTAAGTTCAAAACACTTTCTTTCATACAAGTACAAAAAAGTTCCACTGGCTAGTATGCTGTATGCATACTATAAGAGATATTACGTTCACACTTGATTTGATACGCTTTTATTGAACGATGTTCAAGATGACAGCTAATAGCTGATACATGATGAATTATAAAAGCATAATTAAAATATACATAGTACAAGAATGATAAAAGATACACAGCAAAAGAAATAGGCCTTGTAATCCAGCCAAAAGTGGGAGTTATAAACTGAGGCAGACTCAGAGAACCCTAGATCGAGTCTGAGTCACGTCTTTTAGATGGTGATATTAAAGGTCGGTAAATAATCATAACTGATTGATACACGCCTGTAAAAAAAAACAATTCAACATTTCAAAATAGATAAATAAACAATGTGACGTCATTCAACTGCATCAAACGACTAGGAAGACAATGTGATTAAATTTTGAAGTAGGTCAAAACTGAAGGGTCACAGAGGCCAATTTATTATGAAATTACATCGCGATATCTTAAAAAAAAACAGCGAAGGCATAATAGGCAGTCGCATTTATCTTGTTGATATAAAGAACTAGGCGTTGTGGCGTGCGCCTGTAATCCAGCAAATAGTGAAGGTTATAAACCGATTCGACTCGGAGGACATTGTACCAGGGAAAAAATTACACGAGGGCTAAAGGCAATTCACCCCCAAATGTAAACAAAGAAATAGCCCCCGCAAGTTGCAAAAGAGCCCCCATAAAAATAATTAGGTTCAATACAAAATGGAATTTGGAATGAAAAGAAGTACGAAAAATAGCCCTGATACAGAAAATATTATTTTTGTCCCTGACTCCCTGCTTTGTACCCTTTAAATCTTTTGAAATCTTTGATAGAAGAGTCTATGGGCTATAATCCACCAGTATGAAAATTTCCTAAAAACATTTCAAAATGCTCAGATGGCAACTGTACACTTTTTCTGGGACGCACTGCACGTAGACGTTGACGTTAATGTCGCTCAAGTGGCTAACTCGGACCCAGGAACAACTCTGCCCCGGGGCCAAGTTGTCTCGGCAGGATTGGAAATTTCATTATTATTTTTTCATTTCCAGGAAACTTACATCCCTTCTATTCTTTTCTTTTCTTATTCCTCCGCTTTTTCCATCCCCTTATATCATCTTTTTTTCTTTCCCTTTCACCCTGCTCTGTTTGTTTGTTTTTTCTTGGAGATGGGCAGATGAGACAACGTGGGAGCAAGGCCTTTTCGGCCTCCGGCCTCCTTCCCCCTTCCCCCTTTTCCTTTTTCTTCTCCCTCTTTTTTCCCCTTTCTCTCATCTATCCCTTTTCCTTCCTTATCCCTTTTTTATGAGGGGGGTGGAAGCGTGGAAGGCCCTTTTGGCGCCCGGCATCCCTCTTCCCATTTTCATTTTGTCTTCCTATTTTTTCCTTTTCTCTCCTCTCCCTCTTTCCCTTCTTTTCCTTCTCTCTTTCCCTCTTTGTTCTTTCTAATTTCCTTCCTGCTCGCTCTCTTCCTCTCTCTCTCTTTGCGCAGCTAATAAAAGTTCGCACATTGACCCAAATTTGAGTAAACAAGATCGCGTGTTTTATTCCAGTATTTGAATCTCATTGGTCGGTTGCGTATGGAGGGATTCGAGTTAACGATCGCGCGAGGAATCCGGCAATAACATTCCTTCGGTAGCGCACGATTGGACCTGATTGTATCCGAATTTACCCGAGTCAGGCCAACTGGTCAGGCCCATGGATTACGACTTGCCACTCCCTTTAAAAGTATTAAAAAATACAAGTGTGAATTTCCGAATATTGGGCCCCCTTCCATCATAAAATCATTAATCCGGCGCTGGCCCCTTCCCTCAGAAAATCCTGGATCCGCCGTTGGACATGGTGGATGGTGAAGGCAGGCCCTGTCATGCCCTACACTGCCTACAGGCCTTATCATGCTATCTACACTGTGAGTTTATTTTTCTACAATGAAAAAAAAAATGAATGATGCATTCACATATCCCCACCCCCTGCCCGCTATATCTACGCCCATTACTTCAATGGAATAACGCTCCAGGCCTTCTGTGATGATATCCAGTCCTCCAAGCTTGCCAGTCCTGAATTCAAATCAAGCTCATTATCATCACAAGTTGAGCAGTACCAAACCATTCTCGGAAGTCTTTTCAACGAACATGCCCCATTGAAGACGCGAACAGTGGTATTGAGACCCCATGCACAGTGGTTCAATAGCGGCATTCGTACAGAGAAGCAGGAAAGACGTCATCTAGAGAGTTTATGGAGAGACAATGAGCTTGAGATTCATCGGCAAATGTATGTGTCGCAGAAGCAGAATCACCTCATTCGTCAATCAAAGTCGACATATTTCAATGACCTCTTCATTGAACATGCAAAAGACCAGAGACGACTCTTTGGCATTGCAGATAAAGTCCTTCATCGCAAGAGCAAGTCTCCTCTCCCACAGCACCAGTCAAAGGAACAGCTTTCTAAAGAATTCTCTCAGTTCTTTGATGAAAAGATCTCGAGGATCCGTCACAGATGCCATGTTGCTGATGACCTACACCTTCCTTCTGTCAAGACGCCACCTTCGCCAAGTAACTTCTCAACATTTGAAGAGGTATCAGAGGAAGAAGTATTGCGGATTATTTCATCATCAGCACCAAAATCATGCGATCTTGATCCGATCCCAACTCCACTCATCAAAGCGTGCTCTTCTGTGATAATTCCCATTGTGACAACAATCATCAATAACTATCTACAATCAGGAGAAGTTCCAGAGGCATTGAAAGTCGCGCAAGTACATCCAGTACTGAAGAAGGCGAAACTGGATCCAGAGAGCATGAACAACTATCGCCCGATCTCTAACCTCAGCTTCCTGAGCAAAACCCTTGAACGTGTCGTGATGAACCAGCTGAGCGCCTACATCACGGATAATTCTCTACATGATGTATTTCAGTCTGCTTACCGACCTCAACACAGCAACACGACTGAGAGTGCAGAACGATCTCCTGTCTGGTATGAATCAAAGGAAGATATCCCTCTTAGTCTTGTTAGATCTTTCTGCTGCCTTTGACACCGTTGATCATGACACTCTTCTACAAGGACTTGGCAGACAGTATGGAATAAGTGGAGTTGCACTACGGTGGTTCCGATCATACCTGACGGCAAGAACCAGCTATGTTTCTGTTGATGGTGCAAGATCAGACTCTTCGCCGCTTAGGTACGGTGTCCCTCAAGGCTCTGTCCTCGTCCCGAAGTTGTTTTGTATGTACACAGCACCCATAGCACAAATCATCAACAGCTATGGCCTTCAGTATCACCGATATGCAGATGATACACAAATCTACCTCACTGTCGACCCATCTCAAGCTGAAGTTGGTTCAGGACTTCAACGCATTGAATCCTTCGTAAAAGACCTACAAGCATGGCTCTCTAACAACTACTTGTAGCTGAATGAGGACAAGACGGAATTCCTTGTTGTTGGTTCTCGTCAGCAACGAGCTAAGGTGAGAATCGACCATCTGAAAATCGGAAATTCGTTCATCAAGCCTTCGGATCAAGTGAGGAACCTTGGGATAGTCTTTGATTCCTCCCTCACCATGGACCAGCACATTACATCTGCTTGTAAAGCTGCTTTTATTTCCATCCGGAATCTTGGAAGGATCCGTAAGCATCTAAGTAAGCATGTTGCTGAACTGCTTGTTCACGCCTTTGTGACGACCCGACTGGACAACTGCAACTCCATTCTGACTGGTTTGACCCAGCATCAATTGCATAGATTTCAGCAGATTTCTGCAGAATATGGCGGCACGTTTAGTCTCCCTACAAAAGAAACGGGTCCACATCAGTCCAATTCTTCGTGACCTTCACTGGCTGCCGATTAATCAGAGAATTGCCTACAAGCTTGGAGTCCTTGTGTTCAAGGCGCTCAACAATCGATCGCCATCCTACATATCCAAGCTCCTGACCAAGCATGAGCCGGCACGTAGTCTCAGATCAGCCAACCAAGCGCTGCTGGCCGAATCTCTCAGCCACACAACCTGGGGTGATAGAGCCTTCTACATCTCCGGACCTAAGCTGTGGAATAGCCTCCCCCAATTCATTAGGAGAGCAGAGACCCTATCAACTTTTCAGTCATACCTGAAAACCTATTTGTTCCCCACTGCAACACCATCACAAGAATAACTTACATGTATGACTATCAAGACAATTTTTGGAAAGGAACATAGAAGAAGCCATCATCATCATCATCATCATCCTAGCATATTTGCCCCTCAAACTGATAATATCCATGGAACGATTTTTTTTTTTTAAAGAAACAAAATAGATGTAGAATATATTCAAATAAGATGAATTTACCATCGAATAGAAAATGAATACAGGTGTATTGAAAATAAGAAACCCAGTGAGGCATTTACTGCAGTGGGGGGCTTTAAAATAAGTATAGAATCTACACATGCGCGTACCAAGGGGGTGTTTTGGGTGTTTTATGTGTTCAAACACCCCGTTTTGTGTTATTTTGAAGTTAAAACACCCCACTTAGAATTCCTGATAACCTTTTCTGTTTTTTTTTTGCTTTTCAAGATAAATTTTAAATAAAAAGACTCCCCCCCCCCCCCCATACAAAAAAATACTGATTTTTTTTTTGCTTGCCAGAGACCCCCCCCCCCCCCCCAAAAAAAAAAAAAATAAATAAATAAATAAATAAAAATAAATAAATAAATAAATAAATAAATAAATAAATAAAAATAAAATAAAATAATAAATACTGATAACCTTTTTTTTTTTGTTGCTTGTCAGGGAATTTTGGAGTAAAAACCACCCCCTTTAAAAAATCCTGGGTATGCCACTGCTCTGACATACGGTAGGATAAATTCATCGTCAAATGTTAACTATAGTTTTTAAAAAATGGTAAGTACGGTATACAATTTTCAATCTTGAAATAAGCAGCGCTCAGTAAGGTATTTACTGCTAGACATTTCGATGGGACTGAGTTCAACCAGCCAAGCCGTACCACAGCTCAGCCTCAGACTGTGGACGCTGCCATGACAGATTACCAGTGTTATAAAGAAGAATGTAATCAGTTTTAACTAAATGATCGAACAGGGAAAAACAGAGCCCACAAATACTATACTCAAACATTTTTTTTTCTCAACAACGTCACTCACGTCCAAAATAAACCAATCTCCAAATAAACAGCTCTTACTTCAGGTTTCTTCCGCCGGAGTTCATGCAGCCAAGGCTGCAGTGCTGGTACCGCTAGCTCAGAGCAGAGTGCAACGACGCCGACACAGAGTCCGGCTAAAAAGAGAAGAGTTTCATCAGTTAAAGGGGTACTCAACCGCAGATTGTGGACGTTTTTATGCCGTGAGAGGGCACCGTAGTCGTTACCTGATCGTGCCGTTTCCCCACGGGGCGCATTTCGGACAAACTGGTCGCCGCACAACATGCACGCTCGAGCTCTCGTGAGAGATTCGGTCGGCTTCGTGCAGTCCGATATGTAATCCCAGTAGTCCAACGGACGCGTTCGACGCATAAACGTTGTGTACGAGTGAATGGGGCTTACGGAATCCTGAGTTTCCCCACGGCCACCTGGTGGCGTATCCCTTTAACTATACAGAGAACAAAGGGACAAACAAAGTCTATAAATACAGTTTCTAACATTATTTAGTTCAAAATAATATAACTCACGTCCAAAATCATCTTTAGAATGTATGAGTTCGCTCGGAAATTCGCAGTCATCTCATGTTGAGTCTTGTATCGTAAGCCCGTCTAGTATGGTTGGTTTGTAGCTTCATACCCCGCTTTCACACAGGAGTAAAATTCAGCTATTTAAAGCTGATTAGTTTAAAGAGCTTTAAACTAATCAGCATTAAAGTTTATACGATAGCATTCAGAAAGAGAAAATTTCGGCGGGATCGTTAGAGATTCACTGCTGATTAATTGCGCAGTTGGACCATTGCGCATAATAATAGCAGGTCATGTCAATCAGAGCGTGCGCTCGGTCTTCGCTCCGCCCAGTTAGAGACGTATATCCGTTCATACACAAAAACGTATCGTCTCTTCATACGAACTTCGCACCTGCAGGGTGCTCTGACCGGTCTGTAGATGCGAAGTTCGTATCGGTCCGAACATCGTATAAATCGATGTTCACACAGGGGGAAAATGCTTAAAGCTGATTAGTTTAAAGAGCTTTAAACTAATCAGCTTTCCATACGATGAATTTTAACACTGTGTGAAAAGGCCCATGGTTGGATGGATATGCAATCGCGTCGCATGAATTGAGCTTGCATTGAAATTGCACCGCAGTCTGGTGGGTGCTGCTCCTACATGGTATACTAATCACAAAGCGGACTATGATACAAATCGTACGTACGTATCACGGACCTCTATTGAACATACCCATGGCATAATTATTTTCTTACGTGGGTTCCCCGGTGAGAGCTACAGAGTCTGCGAGGCAAAGCACGCGGGCCAATGGGATTTGGTCGTTCAGGAGGTCGCTCACCTGCTGCCAACGCGACGTCGTCGTGCAACGCGAAGGCGACGTTGCACATGCGGGCGGCCAGGCCGACCGGTCGGGACGGAAGGCGGCTCGGAGCGGGCAGCGGGAAAACATTTTATAGAGTCCATCGCACCCCTCCTGCAGCGCGTGCAAAGTCGATCGGGGCGGGCGTGGGACCCCCTGCGTGGCCTCAGCGAATTAATTATATTAGATAGACTCACAAGAATGTACACATCGATTGTGAAAATGTTGAGAGTGCAATGTAAAAAGTGAACCCGTGCATTTCCACGGGTCCCGCTAGTAGTAATAATAATTATTATTATAATAATAATAATAATTATAATAATAATAATAATAATAATTATGATAATAATTATAATAATCATGAAAATAATGATAATACCAACAACAGTAATAATGGTAATAACAATGATGATGATAATGATGATAATAATAATAAAGATCTAAAGGAATGCATATAATATATTGTATATTTCAGCTTTACTTTGAAGCAATTCGAGGAGACAACTATGACAGCGATATAGCACTGGATGATATTCAGATCACAAGCTACGGTTGCCCTGGACACCGTGAGTTAAATCAAGTTACAGGTTCCAGTACATGAGTCGTGCAGGGACATAGCATGCAGAGAAAACACACTCTGACTCCTTGGAATCCTGCATTATCTCTATCAGAATAAACTAGCTAATTAATAGCCAATTAATTCTCGTGCATCATAAAATTGCTAAAGATGAAATCCGAGGTGACATTACTAATCATGATAGATAATGGCAACACCAGGGCTCCGCCTATAAAGAGTTGCAATTGATTTGAATCTATCGCAACTTGAAATCAATCGCAACTCCTATCTCTTAAGTACACAGTTGCGATTAATGTTTATAAGTTGTGATCGATTCGAATGATCAATCGCAACTCTTTATAAGAAGGGCCCAGCGTTTTAGAAATGGGAGAGCAATCTAAGAGCAAGAAGAATTGCTGAAGGCATTTTTTTTTTTCATCCAAGATTTGGGAAATAACTCGCTGAGGGTCGTGACGTTTTTCTCCCTTTTCCGATCCATGAAACAAAAAATCTACTAGGCCACCCACCTAAACCTAAACACAAAAGTATGCCTTTATAAGCTGACTTCTTTCCTTTGTTATCCGTCAAACTATATTCAGATCTACTTTAGAAAGCATTGATTCCAATTAATGAGAACAAAAGGAGTTTTAAAGCTCATTTGTCACTCATTTTGGCTTTTGTGCTTTGCATAATGTGTTTTAATTGTATAAGGCCCTTCCAAGCCGGGAATTTATTTATCTTGCTGGTAGTTGAATTAGCCAGTGAATATGAATGTACGTGGTGATGTATAAAGTGTGTGGTACGTCACAGTCCAAAAGAAGGGATCAACAAGGGGTCAAAACCGGGTCGTTGTTAGCCCAATTTGCATATGTCCCACATAGGCATGATAAGCCGATCTGGATCGGGGTCTTGGGGGTCTGGACACCCCAAAAACTCTGATAACCTTTTGTTTTTCTGCTTGTCAGATAACACTCCAAAAATCTTATAAATTTTTCTTTTTTGTTAAGAATTTTTGGGGGTAGTGGACCCCCTCCCCCTTACTTTTCTTCCTTTTTTTAAAAAACAAAATTATGGATACACCTTTGTTCACCTCCCCCATTTAAGTCTCGCCCACCGGAGGTGAAGGCGAGACTAAGGCATTCAAATGGCGTCCGTCCGTCCGTCACAAACGTTAAAGTTTACCTGCAAGACTCTCTTATGACAGATAACTTTGCAACCTTCACTCACTTTTCAACCAAACTTGGGTTGTAGATGCACTGAGGGGACCTGCATGTTATGGTGCCGTTGGAGGTCACATGATAAGGTCAAAGGTCATTTCAGGTCAAACGTTAAAGTTTACCTGCAAGACTCTCTTATGACAGATAACTTTGCAACCGTCACTCACTTTTCAACCAAACTTGGGTTGTAGATTCACTAAGGGGACCTGCATGTTATGGTGCCGTTGGAGGTCACATGATAAGGTCAAAGGTCATACGTTAAAGTTTACCTGCAACACTCTCTTATGACAGATAACTTTGCAACCATCACTCACTTTTCAACCAAACTTGGGGTGTAGATGCACTAAGGGGACCTGCATGTTATGGTGCCGTTGGAGGTCACATGATAAGGTCAAAGGTCATACGTTAAAGTTTACCTGCAAGACTCTCTTATGACAGATAACTTTGCAACCGTCACTCACTTTTCAACCAAACTTGGGTTGTAGATGCACTAAGGGGACCTGTATGTTATGGTGCTGTTGGAGGTCACATGATAAGGTCAAAGGTCATACGTTAAAGTTTACCTGCAAGACTCTCTTATGACAGATAACTTTGCAACCATCACTCACTTTTCAACCAAACTTGGGTTTTAGAAGCACTTGGGGGACCTGCATGTTATGCTGCCATCAGAGGTCACATGGTAAGGTCAAAGGTCATTTCGGGTCAAACATAATAGTTTACCCGCAAGACTCTCTTATGACATAACTTTGTAAACGTCACTTTCCAACCATTAGTAATGTAGATATATGCAAGCATAACTTATGCAGATTTATGCACTTGGGGACCTGTTGCATGGCAACAGAGATCACAATATTTCTAGTTATCGCATGTGGGCAAGACACATTATCGCTATTGCCTTGTTTAAAAATCACCTGGTTTTTAAATATCGTTTATGCAGACATAATCAAGAATCAGTCGAGCGTATCGTGTGACTTTGAGGAGGTGGAGCTTTGTTATTATACACAGGATACATCAGATGACTTTGATTGGGAATGGAGGAATCGAGGAACCAATGATGGATTCACTGGACCCGATGTGGATCATACACGAGGAGATGAGTTAGGTAAGCATGCGAAAACCTGGGCCCTGTTTCATAAAACTTGTCATCAATTACAAGTTGTAGTAACTGTTTTAAGCTACTGAAATCCTTGCATCTGATTGGCTGAGATAAAATTTGTCGGTAAAACTCACCACCAAGACACTTGATAAGATGCCCCCTGATGAAGGATGGTATAACGTCATCGTGAGGATGATGATGGGGAGGAGGAGATGGATGTTGAAGAAAACGACGTTGCTGATGTTGAAGATGATGAAGACGGTGAATGGATGATGACGACGACTATGATGGTGATGATGTTGATGATGATGATGCCGAAGATGGCGATAATGAGCCGGATAATGTTGATGCTGATACGGGTGACAATGACGGTGGTGGTAGTGAATCGGGTGATGAAGATGTGGTTGATGGTGGTGATGATGATTATTGATATCATCATCACTTCGGATCATCACACTAATGTTTCCTAATGTATAGCACATGTAAGAGCCACGTCGTTAGCCACTACCAGGTCCCTCTCGCATTTTACTCCCAGTGTTAAAGATCGTATGCTCGATCTGTAATGAAAAACACAAGTCAGAAAAAATCGGAACCAGCGGGATTTGAACACTGGGAGTAAAATGCCTAAAAATTTGTTTACAAATTAAAATTCCTCCCATCAAGCTTCTTCGTTTATTAACCATTGTCTACGACGGACCGTTTGAATATTAATGAGTCAGAAAGAAGAGGATCTTGGGTATTTGATTCCAGTTCATCGTGACTTGGCCGTGAACCAGAATAGCCTGGTGGTTAAGTCGCTGCCCGGCAAGCAGTAGATGACAGGTTCGAATCCCGCTGGTTCCAATTTTTTCTGACTTGTGTTTTTCATTACAGATCGAGCATACGATCTTTAACACTGGGAGTATAATGCCTAAAAATTTGTTTACAAACTTTCGCTATCTTTGTCTTCAGGGTTCTTTGTCTTCGTGAGCAGCAACTACCGTCTCAAGCACACGGACTTCGCTCGCCTCATCTCTCCTCCGATCAAGGCCAATACGAAGACGTCTTGTGTGGTCTTCTGGTACCACATGTACGGGCGCGACGTCGAGACATTGAGCGTCTACGTCAGGTCCGTCGGCGGGTCGGTAGGGAACGTTCAGTGGACCGAGAGTGGTGATCAAGGCAACAGCTGGCATCGCCAGACGGTAGCCATCCCAGCCAGCGGAGGTGATACCGAGGTATAATCAGAGATGCTGGTGTACTACATTATCTTTTTTTTCGGGGGGTACAAAATTTTACTAATGCTTATCTAGCATGGGTTAAGCCCCCCCCCCCCCCCCCCCTCCCCCCCCCCCCCCCTTTATACGAGGCCCAGGATTTGTGACGAAGTGCCATTCTATGTTCTACATTTCTGTATGCTAGTTGTGGTTTGCATGAAGGTTTTTAGGAAATCAACCACAAAAACTAAACTCATTTCTTGACAATAATTGAACCATTAATCTTCCCCTCAAAAAATAAAGATGTTACACTTATCTCAGTGGAGATAAATAGGTATCAGTAGAAAGAAATTCCTTGAACAACCAAGGATTTAAAACGGGAAAGTATTGTAACTACGTCTATGACTATGTAACTAAATGTGTGCAAATAATGTGAGTGCCTTAGATTCTTTTTTAAAATTAAATTTGAAAACATTTTTTTTTGGGGGGGGGGGCTTGTTTTTGTATAAGTTGTAGACAAAGTTGGTTGATCATGCCCTTTGCCATACCAGATTATTTAGTAACTCGCCTATAGGGAAACTTATGATTGTAATGTCTAAATGATTATCTATATTTTTATTAAGATCGCAAAGGCTTTCAAGAAATCAATCCAATGGCAATTTCAATACAGTGTATTGCCTGTAGAAAGTATGTTAGGATTACGAACTCTGTCATTCTACTGCTGGCACATTTCAGACGGTGATGCACAGGGCTACTGAAATTGCCTTAAAGTGACAGTAAACTGAAGCTCCTAATGTCGCCATCTGTTAACAGGATTTGAAAAGGGTCTGTGCCTCTCATTTTTCCATCATGCCCCACTCTAGTTTGTAGAAGTTTAGAATGTACCTATAGACAATTTTCAGCATTTGCAAATTCAAAAATAATAGTTGGAAATATCAAATGTGCATTTTAAATAAACAAGCTGTTTGTCAAAATTCCAAATGAAATGCAGTTAATTTTCAAATTATATTCTTAATTTAGCAGTCACTGTAAGATTGTGCTGTTCAAGTTTTACCAGTTTAATCCCACTTTAACATGACTTTTTGAAAGTCTTTGCGATCGTGTTTATTCTTGTTTCATCCAGCTCGTTTTTGAAGCGTCACCAGGGGTGGACAACAGAGACGATATAGCCCTTGATGATATTGTCCTCTTTGATGGAGAAGATTGTCCTCCTTGTAAGTTGACCAAAAGGGCCACACGAGGCGTCATTTTGATTTCCTCAGTACCTGCCCCAATTGAGCCTTTGAAGGCAATGACCCATATGCCAGTTATCAAAAGCATTGTTTACATTGTTCATTCTGCAGTCACTTTTTTTGTACGATATCACTCTTTCCTGACGCGAAAAAGGCCGCACCAGTCACTGACACGGTCATTACCGTTGTGTGTTAACGTGCCCCTCCCCCGTTTCATAGACGCAGGCAATGTTACAGTGGAAAACACTCAGTCCCTCGGATAGGACGTTAAATGGAGGCCCCGTGTAGATGAGAGTCACCACATTTACACGTTAAGAACCCATTGCACTATTCAAAGAAGAGGAGGGGGAACCCGGGTGTAGTGGTGCACCTGCACATCCCAATTATTTATATCGGGAGGAGAGACCCGAGGGTTATAGTGATTCAGTTCGCTTTTCCCAATCCAGGCACAGGTGACGCCAAATCATTAATAATAATAACGTCAGCAAATTATGCTTTGTGTGAGCCGGGCTTTATACCCTTTGAACACGAGGTGTTGCGCCATTCAAGGATACCTTGACTCTGGGAACAGACGCAACTTCTTGCAGCAGGGTTTTAATATCTGGGCCCTTGTGGCACAGGATTTCGTATTTGCAGATATTCCGGCTTTGCCGGATCAATGCTCAAATAATATCCGCTTTTCAAAATGGAGACGAACAGTATTATGGGGTATTGGAATTATTAAAATCATAACAAATGGACCTAATCTTACTGGGGGAAAATGAACAGCACTTTGTTTAAAAATTTATTCTTTGGGATACAAAAACATTATCATGAGGTCTGAAGTTGATAAATAGTTCTATTCATATTGGACATACAATGTAATTATGATAGCACTTTGAGGGCAATCATGTCATAGCACATTGCTTCTATGATATTCTTGCACAGGGAAATAAAAAGTACAATAAAGCTTACAAAGCTCATGAAAAAGTGTCATAATCGAGTGGTTTAAACACTTGACTGCATGGAGATGCAAAGGTCGTGGGTTCAAGCCCCGATGCGGAAATAGTGTCCTTCAGCAAGGTATCAATCTACATTTGCCACTCTCCACCCAGATGTTCAATGGTTACCGGAAGGAAGGAATTCTTTAAATGGTGCGACCACTGAAAAATGGTAGCTTGGCTGTAGACGGGGTAATATTGGGGGCCCTCAAACGCATTGAGTGGTGATATGAGCGATATAAAATATTTTCCTTTTTTCACGTTTTACCAGAATCCAACCTTCTCTTTTCAATTGTCCTTTTTTATTCAAGTCACGACGAACCCACCACCAACGACCAAAGCCCCAGAATTGGCCGACGGCATTGATTGCGACTTCGAGACAGGATGGTGTGATTACGTCCAGATGATGGAGGGAGACCAAATGGACTGGTTCAGATACCAAGGAACTGGACCTGGTTACAATACTTACTATGGACCAAAAAAAGATCACACCTTAGGAAACGCCCTTGGTATGACGATATTCTTAAGTAATCTCATAGTCATGATAGTGAATGAAAGGAAATGCTAATTTTGAGGACTGGGTGTGTGAGCCTAAGCTCGAATTTGATCAGCTTGATCCCGTATGACCTAAGGATTGGTGAGAGTTAGCAGCAGGTGTAATAGGGGGAGGAGGAGAGGGAGGAATAGGCCTAGTAGTAGTAGTAGTAGAAGTAGTAGTAAACCCGCGACAATTTTCAGATTTTTATATCCTTAACAGGGATTTTTTAGATTTTGCAAAGTATTGTACACCCTATTCGAGGATTGGTTCTTCTTGGCCCTTATTTTGTTAAAAAGGAAGAGTTAAAGGCAAATATTTACTTTGGAACACAGGCTTACAGAATGATGTTTTTATTGAAAGAATAGAAAAGAACCTCTTTGGATTAATGCAAAAAAATATCCACGGGAAGATTTTCAGATGCCGCTTATTTTGCTAGTTTATAAAGCTAGCAGTAGATGACAGGTTCGAATCCCGCTGGTTCCAATTTTTTCTGACTTGTGTTTTTCATTACAGATCGAGCATACGATCTTTAACACTGGGAGTAAAATGCCTAAAAATTTGTTTACATACTAGTATTAGGACCTTTCACAACAGGAACAAATGAAAAGATAGGGAGGGGGTACAAAAAAAAACACTCATTCAAATTCAATGATAAACATGGGCCATGAGGATATTCATGTAAACACTTGCAGAACTTGATGATTTGAAAAAAAACCGTATGCACACAAACTTCAACACTATACATCCATGGTTCAGTCACCAAAAACCAAATTGACAAGATGGCATAATATATATTTTATGAACAATACTACCCTAAGCCTTTTGGGATGTTTATATTTCTTGGACTTGTGATATACATGTGCATGTGATAAATTAAAGATAATTGCTACACTTTATGACATAAGATCAATACTATGTATTTTTATTTCAGCCACATTTGACACACATGATCATCATTTTGTACAATAGCTACAAAAATCATATATACTCAATTAATGATGAAATATAAGAAAAAATTACACTTTAGAATGGTGAAAATCTAATTTTCGTCATCAAAATGTGCTAATTTAGATCATCTGAGATATAAATATTACAAAGAGACCATTTCACTGCCCTGAAATGAGATGGCGGTGCCCGAATGCAGGAAAATTTTGATATTCTCGGGGGAGAGGGCTTCAGCCCCCATCCCCCGCCTCAGATGTTAATGCATACATACCCGAATGGCTCATCTAAGGACAGTTGAACGATTTTAGAATACTCCTTCCGTGTTCTTATTTTTTCTTCGTTTCATGTTTGTTTGGTGTTTTTAAACTTGTGGGAGAACAGGGAACGGATAAATTATGATACTGCTTTTTGCGAGCGGGCAAAAAATTGATACTTTTATTCATAAAAATAGTTAGGATGATATGCATCAAAATAGTATAAAACAAGATTATTATTTTTTCTTATGCGGGCGGCCGCATGAAATCGTCTCGCGGGCCGGGCCGCACATTAAGAACTATATAGGCTATTTAAGAACTATATAGGCCTACTGGGGCCGCGAAATTACGAGATCTTGAAAGAAAATGATTATGCGAGGGAGGAAAACGACCGAGCTTTGGAAAATTTTCGCATTTCAGACCTTCAAAAACTAGATTTCTAGTGCATTTACCCTGCGGATTCTTCATTTCCCCCTTTTTTCTTTCTCTCCTTGGCGTTTTTTTACGCCCCCTCCAAGTGCCGCCCAGGGCACGTGCCCTCTGCCCCCTTAGAGACGCCACTGAGCGAAGCGAACGAGGGACTTTTTCAAAAATCTGTCTATAAAACTTGCATTTTAGAGCATCCCAAAAATTTTCTTTTACATTACAATAATACTATGTCTTTTTATTTCACCAAAATTTGAATCAGATCATCATTTTGTACACTTCAAACTAGTTTTAATGTACAGAAATCATATTATTCAATTAATGATGAAATAAAAGACAATTATTATGCCATGCTCCTGGGCAAATTACATGTTAGGAATGCACTTCTATGGCAAAATCTTGGTTGAATGATGACAGGAAAATGGTCTGTACCACGGTTGATACATACATGCAAAAACACTTACTGTACTTAGTTTATCAAAAGTCTTATACATAGGTTTCAACATTTTCTTTCATATTCGGCATAGAATTACATGCTTTATGAAACATTTTTATATAATACAGTACCTACTATGTATATGTACAAGAATGAGCTTTGACAATAATAGCTAGATAGCTTTATAGCGCGATATATATGTATAATTATTCGGGATCGAACAGTACAGCTACGTTTTACCATGTTTGTGACGCGATTTCAATATTTCCCCCCTTTTTCCTTCTTATTTCCTGCTCCAGTCTGCCTTGATTTTGCCTCATTACATCGATAAATATTCTTACAAAGTCAAATAACTTAAGGGTAATATGAAATATGTAGGCTATCGTATGTTCTTTCACAAAACCATAGCACAAAACCCCAAACCGCGAAAACCCGCGTAAAAACAGAAATATTTCATGCAATTCGAGTGAAAAAAGCCCAATCCCGCGGAAAATAGACCAAACAGACTACTAATAATGAAGATTCCCGAGATTACGGACAGCCGACAGCCGGTTAAGCATGAATAATGCAGCTGTTCGTTGGGCTCCTGACCAGCTCCCGAATACTGTGAAATTTAATTTTTCTCCCCTTTTCGAGGATCTTTTCTCATCACTCGAGAATTTTTCAGAATTTTTCTGTTTTTGATACCCTAAACGAGATACCCGGTTTACCCGTCTGGTGTTGAAAAACAACCCTTTTTACTCGTTTTCATGGACGCGGATGCCGTACAGGCCTCAATGAGACATACAATTGCATTATCTGTAGTAGTCATGAATCTGTAGTAGTAGCAGTAGTTTGTTTGTTTTTTTTTTTTTTTTGGGGGGGGGGGGTTTGCAGATGCTTTTCTGCATTTATTTCATAATCAATGTAAACAACACTTGCTTTCAAACGGAACATATAATGGATGAGGCGATAAACTTACATTGAAATAATTGAGTGTTACATTATGAATGCAAACCAACTTTCAGTGATAATAATATTATATACACGTACCAATAATAATACAGTGAGTATGGATATAATTCTATATAAAACATTTGATGATGTAGGTTCAATTATTTACAAAATGCAGAGGGCAAAACTAATCATAAGCAAATGCTTAAGACGATAGCAGCCCAGAATTGCAAGCGTACAGATGAGGATTCAGGAAATATATATAGAAATAATTTGCTATATTGTAAATTGAAGAAAATTGCATACATTGAGATTCACTTATAACTCGCCATATTGTAATTTTAAGGGAATTGCATATATCTGTGCCGTGAGTGCGCAGGTGCAAAGTGCATATAGCTGGGGATTATGGTTTTGCAGATAATGCAATTGTATGGAGGGAAATTGAGTTTGGTTTAAGGATAAGGGATAAAGGGCAATCAGGGGTCGATATTCAAAGCAATCATTCATGGTTGTATTTTAGCAGCAGATGTTTCTTCATTAGAGCTTTAAAAGAAAAACGAGAAGAGGCAGTTTTTATATTTCCAGGTAGTGAGTTCCATATATCAGGACCATTGTGTCTAATAGTTTTTTGCGCTATGAATAGTCTGGGATTGTTCAAGTGAATATCAGAAGAATGACGAGTTGGATAGGAATGAATGCTGGAGTTTTGAGTGAAAGCATTATGAAGAGTACTAGGTAGAGACTGTTTCGAGAATTTAAACATAAAAATAGCCGTTTGGAATACATGAATGTCATTTATTTTAAGTGTTTTGAGTTTGTAAAATAACGGATCTGTGTTTGCTAGTAGTAGTAGTAGAAGTAGTAGCAGTAGTAATATAAGTAGTAGTAGTAACAGCAGTAGACTATAGTAGTAGTAGTAGTAGTAGTAGTAGTAGTGGGGTAACCTCGCTTGTCATAAGGACCGCTATTCATAAGGACCACTTATTTATAAGGACCGCTATCCACAACGTGTGACTAAATGAATAGCGATCCTTTTAAATGCGCGCAAACCATAGACAAATTACCTCGCTATTCATAAGGACCTTCTTTCATAAGGACCAATATTCATAACTATTCATAAGGACTGCTATTCATAACGCGTGTTAAATGAATAGCGGTGCTTATGAATAGCGAGCGGATCCCGTGGTAATAGTAGTAGTAGTAGGAGTAGTAGTAGCACTAGTACCGTAGTTGTAGTAGTAGAAGTAGTAATAATAGAAGTAATAGTAGTAGAAGTAGTATAAGTAGTAATAATAGTAGTTGTAGTAGTAGTAGTAGTAGTAAAAATAGTATAAGTAGTAGTAGTTGTAGTAGTAGTAGTAGTAGTAGAAATAGTAGAAGTAGTAGTAGTAGAAATAGTAGTAGTAATAATAGTAGTAGTATAGTTGTAGTAGTAGTAGTAGTGGTAGCAGGCACAGTGATATTAGTAGGGCTGATAGTGGTGGAGGTGGTGGTGGTGGAAGTAGTAGTAGTATAGTTATAGTAGTGGTAGTAACACGAGTACCGCAGTAGTAGTAATAGTAGTATAAGTACATGTAGTAGTAATAATGTAGTAGTAGAAGTAGTGGTGGTGGTGGTGGTGGTGTTGGTGAAAGTAATAGTAGTAGTAGTAGTCGTTGAAGTAGAATAGTAGTAGTAGTGTAGTAGTAGTGGAAGTAGTAGCACTAGTACCGTAGTAGTAATATTAGTATAAGAAGTAATAGTAGAAGTAGTATATTAGTAGCAGTATAGTAGTAGTATTACAGTTGTAGTAGTGTTACTAACACGAGTACCGCAGTAGTAGTAACAGTAGTATAAGTACATGTAGTAGTAATAATGATGTAGTAGTAGTAGTAGTATTAGTATAGTAGTATGGTAGTAGAAGTAGTAGTGGTGGAGGTAGTAGGCACAGTAATATTAGTAAGTCTGGTGATGGTGGTGGTGAAAGTAGTATAGTAGTAGTAGTAGTATAGTAGTAGTATAGTAGAAGTAGTATAGTTGTAGTAGTGGTAGTAACACGAGTACCGCAGTAGTAGTAGTAATAGTAGTATGAGTACATGTAGTAGTAATAATAATGTAGTAGTAGTATAGTAGTAGAAGTGGTAGTGGTGGTGGTAGTATGCACAGTAATATTAGTAAGGCTGCTGGTGGTCGTGGTGGTGAAAGTAGTAGTAGTAGTAGTAGTAGTAGTCGTTGAAGTAGAATAGTAGTAGTAGTAGTGTAGTAGAAGTGAAAGTAGTAGTAGTAGTAGAAACAGTAGTAGTAGTAGTACTACTACTACTAGAATAATAGTAGTAGTAGTAGTAGTAGTGTAGTAGTAGTAGTGGTGGTAGCAAACACAGTGATATTAGTAGGGCTGATGGTGGTGGTGGTGGTGGAAGTAGAAGTAGTATAGTAGTAGTAGTAGTAGTAGTAGTAGTAGTAGTATAGTAGTAGTAATATAGTTGTAGTAGTGGTAGTAGTAGCAGCACTAGTACCGTAGTATTAATATTAGTATAAGTAGTAATAAAAGTATTATAATAGTAGTAGTATAGCAGTAGTAGTATATTTGTAGTAGTGTTAGCAACACGAGTACCGCAGTAGTAGTAAGAGTAGTATAAGTACATGTAGTAGTAATAATAATGTAGTAGTATTAGTAGTAATAATAGTAGTGGTGGTGGTAGTAGGCACAGTAATATTAGTAAGTCTGGTGGTGGTGGTGGTGGTGGTGGTGAAAGTAGTAGTAGTAGTAGTAGTCGTTGAAGGAGAATATAGTGTAGTAGTAGTGGAAGTAGTAGCACTAGTACCGTAGTTGTAATATTAGTATAAGTAGTAGTAGTAGTAGTAGTAGTAGTAGTATAGTTTTAGTAGTAGTATAGTAGTAGTAGTAGTAGTAGTAGTAGTAGCACTAGTACTATAGTAGTAATATTGGTATAAGTAGTAATAGTAATAATAGCAGTAGTAGTAGGAGTAGTATAGTAGTAGTAGTAATAGCAGTAGCACTAGTACCGTATTAGTAATGTTAGTATACGTAGTAATAATAATAGAAGTAGTAGTAGTAGTAGTAGTAGTAGTAGTAATATAGTAGCATTAGCAGTAGTAGTAGTAGTAGTAGTAGTAGTAGAAATAGTATTATTATTAGTAGTATTAATAGTAGAAATACTAAGTAGTAGTATTAGTAGTAGTACTAGTATAGTAGTAGTAGTAGTAGTAGTAGTATAGTAGTAGTAGTAGTAGTAGTAGTAGTAGCAGCATAGAAGTAGTAGCAGAAGGAGTAGTAGTAGTAGTAGTAGTTGTTGTTGTAGTAGTAGTAGTGGTGGTAGTAGGCACAATAATATTAGTAGTGCTGGTGGTTGTGGTGGAAGTAATAGGCTAGTAGTAGTCGTAGAAGTAGTAGTATATAGTAGTATGAGGAGGAGTAACATCAGCAGTCCTACGACTATTACCAAGCAAGAGCAGTGGGAATACTTTTTTATACATTCTTTTTTTTAATTCATCCTTTCAGGATACTATGCCAGTTTTGACCCCAATGTTTACTGGGGAGCTGGACTTGATGACAATGCCATCCTGGTGTCCCCACTGATAGGCGGATCAAGCACAGACCGCTGTCTTCAGTTCTACGTCAATATGAATGGCTACAGTGTGGACTATCTCAATGTCTACATTCGCCAGTATGGGGACACGCTGCCCCTCGATCCTCCTTTTTCCGAGTACGGAAACCACGGCGAAGGGTGGTTCCTACTGCAGATGGATATCCCGGTCTCAAACAAGAACTTCCAGGTATAGCAGTCAGACTTCTAGTATAAAAAAGCGTATAGATTATAGATAGCGACTTTGGGACCTACGCGTCTTACCCAAGGGCGGACTCATGAAAAGGCACTAGTGCATTGACTTGCTTTCGAACCTGGGACCTTTGCTCTACCACTAAGCCATCCCGTCTTCTTATTTGTTGTACATGTTGTATGGATACATGGGCATGTCCTAACCCTCTTCCGTCTCTCAAACCTCATTAAAGAAAGAAAATCATTTTATTTCTTTTATGTTTTGTTCAAACATTCAACGACGCACAATCATCATGATCATGTGATTTTTTCTTCTTGTATTCTGCTATTTTCTAGGTTTTATTTGAAGCCGTCTGTGGCAGATCAAGATACTCATCTGAAATTGGAATGGATGACATCAAACTCGTACCAGAAAAATGTGATATGTCAGGTACGATTTGAATATTATTCACACGATCGCAAAGACTTTCCAAAAATCAACCCCAAATCAAGCATTTTCAATATCCTTGTGCGTTACCTATTGAATTGTCGAACATGACACTGGCAATGACGCATTATCAGATAACCCGAACATGTTTTCTATAGACAAAACAATAATGTATTGAAATTGCCGTTAAGATTTTTTGTATAGCGTTTTCTGTCGGGTATATAATTTGTTTACCGAAGAAACTGTCCCCTCGCAGTTGGTCTTGTTTTCAGGATGGTAAAGTAGTCTATAATTGGACCTTGGATACATAGTTTAATTAGGTTTCAAAGATTCTGTAATGTAGTTTCGAATTTAACCATTGAACCCTTGTAAATCATTTTCTTATTCTTTGATTATTTTTACATTATATTGACCGCAGCCAGCACCCCGAAACCCGTCACATGGAACGCAGACTGTGATTTTGAAATGGATGAGAGTCTGTGTGGATACACCAATTATCAGTATTCCGATTTCGAATGGACCAGGAACAGCGGAGGAACCGGGTCGGAGGGGACGGGCCCATTGTTTGACCATACTACGGGCACAGACAAAGGTAACACAGAAATAGAAGTAGTAGTAGTAGTAGTAGCAGCAGCAGCAGCAGCAGCAGTGGTAGTAGTAGAAGTAATGGATTATAGGCGCAGACAGTGAGAGTAGTATTAGTATATCAGTAGTAGCAGCAGCAGCAGCAGCAGCAGCAGCAGTAGTAGTAGTAGTAGTAGTATAGTAGAAGTAGTAGTTGTTGTACTTTAAATAGTAGCACTACTAGTAGTAGTAGTCGTAGTAGTAGTAGAAATGATAGTTGTTGTTTTATTATTAGTAGTAGTAGTAGTAGTAGTACTAGTACCAGTACTAGTTGTTGTCGTAGTAGTAGTTGTTGTATTAGGAGCAGTAGTGGTAGTAGCAGTAGTTGTAGCAGTAGTGATAGTAGTAGTTGTCACGATGGATGTGATTTTTTCACCTTTTTCAAGGTTTGAAATTACAACATAAATAGTGAGTTGACTTATTAATCTAGTAAACTAGGCTGCTTGACCACCCACAAAATGAAAAATAGAATGAAATAAAGTTTAAATAAACTTTATTTTAAACAAGAAAATAAAATCTTTTACAAAATCAAGCCCCGTAGGGATTATTTGACATCTATTAATATTATGGCAATATGGGATGATGAAATGACAATGTAACCAAAACTGTTAAGCCGTGAGTCTATAAACGTAGAAAATATACTGCACTCGGAACTGCTGGAAAACTTGAAAGCACTTAAACGGGCATAAAGAGTGTGACCGCCCGGAGCTGCACCAGCTCGTAAAACAGGTCCTCTCAGTAGGAGAGCTGGCTGCAGACTGATTCCAACACTGTGTGAATGAATCAGCCCAGCCCAAAACATAAAAAACACCTGAGTGCATGCCAGGCATATCAGTAATAGAAATGTAGCGCTATGCTATGCTATGCTACACCTCTAAGTGGGGAATCTAATTACCATAACAAAGACTCGCCTTACTTAGGCTTTAAAACAGACCCTAACAGAATTAAATATGGAAAGAATGATCAAGATTGTGACAGTAGTAGTAATAGTAGTAGCAGCAGCAGCAGCAGCAGAAGTAGTAGTTGTTGTTTTAGTATAGCAGTTGTGTTAGTAGTAGTAGTATTAGTAGTATTAGTAGTAGCAGTAGTAGTAGCAGTAGTAGTAGAATTAATAGTTGTTGTTCTATAGTAGTAGTAGTAGTAGTAGTAGTAGTAGTAGTAGAAATAGTTCTAGCAGTAGTAGTAGTAGTAGTAGTAGTAGTGGTAGTAGTAGTAGTAGCAGCAGCAGTAGTAGTAGTTGTAGTAGTAGTAGTAGTAGTAGTAGTAGTAGTAGTAGTAGAAGTAGTAGAAGTAGTAGAAATACCAAGTACTATCCATATTTGTAAAAGGGTGTTCCTTGTGTATGATTTTTTTAATGGAATCGTCATCAGTAGTGGTAGAAGAAGTAGAAATATTAGCAGACTTAGAAGTGGTAGTATAACTTTTTTCTAGGATATCCTAATATCTCCCATCTACCTTTACTCATAATCAGGGCATTATATATACATAGAAACATCTCTGCCTCAGCGTCCTAATAACGACGCAACCCTTCTCAGTCCAACGCTCAACAGCCACGGCGACGACCTCTGCGTTCGCTTTTACTACCACGCCCACGGCGACGGCGTCGGTCTCCTTGCCATGAGGGTAAAAAATCTCGTGTTGAATCAGAAGACAGTTGTCTTCAGCTTGAATGGCGATCAGGGAGATGAGTGGAGACCAGCCAATGTCGATTTGCCTAGCAGTCTACTCGGCATGGGCAGTTTTCAGGTACATTCTCCTCACCATCATCACATTATCTTCAGTTCCAAGTTTACATCGTTTACGTTTGTTTCTTTGTGGTTGATGCTCAGAAAATCCTCTGATCATGTTGGATATAATATTCTGTAAAAGAGATACATGTCATGCAGACGTTGCTAAAATTGAAATTATAAACAAAACTTTCGATTTTCTATGTTTTATAGGTACACAGGTAGATGTGTTCCAACCCCTACCCCCGCCCCCCCCCCCTTCCCCGAAAAATTCGGAAATATATAATCAGGCAAATACTAATGTATTTTGATGACTAAATATCATTTTACAGTCATAAAGTGTCTTTAGTTTTGTTCGTTCTCTTCGCTCTCAGGCAAGATTTAGAAATTGGAAATTTCATATTCACGCGAGAGGCGTCAGCCCTCTCTCAAAAATGCACCCGTACGCCTATGCTCCCAAATTTAAAAAAAATGAAAAGAATGGTTATGCTACTAATCTTTAATTGTCTTGATTATAAATTAAGATCGAAATTGAAGGACAGAAAGGACCGAGTTTCATGGGCGATATCGCTATTGATGATATCCAGTTCCTAGCCCAGCCATGTGAGGGTTACCCGACAGAGTCCCGATGTACCTTCGAGCAAGGAGCTTCCTACTGCGGGTATATAGTCGGCCAGAACTCGGACATATCGTGGAAGTGGTATGACCTCCTGGCTACTGAGCCCTCGCCCCTCAACAGCGGTGAGTCTCCCCTCCCCCCCCCCCCCACCTCCACATGTACAAACCGCCCTCCTCATCCTGCACCCCCCCCCCCCCCCCCAACCACCACCACCACCACCACTCCGATAAAAGTCTATTCAAATTAAAAGCGATTCCTATCCTTTTCAAAAATCAATATCAAAATGATTATTCATACGAGTAATTTTCTATTGTTGGTACAAACTTTGGAAAAAAAGACTATAAAAAAGGGGATAAAGAGAGGTCGGCCTATCTATAGCTTGGTGTTGTTGGTCCCCCTCTTCTGATTGTAACTTTGATAACTTGCGCTTTCTAATGGATACTCCTGGTCACTCATTTTCTATAATTGCTTTGACCGAAACATGGCTAACTCAAGAATCTGCTAGCTCATACTCACTCCCCGGTTATGCTTTCGTAGAGAATAATAGAATTAATAGAAGGGGAGGAGGGGTAGCTCTCTATATTAATCAACATTTTGACTATTTTATTCATAGTGATCTTAACTGCATGACTGAAATTGCTGAATCAATTGTCATTGAAATTAGAGTACCAAATTCCAAGAACATTTTGATCACGGTATGTTATAGACCTCCTAATTCAAATATTCATGACTTCTTAGAATATCTGCAAGATTTATTGCACAATCCTCTATTTACAAACAAAGATTGTTATATTATAGGAGACTTTAACATAGATATATCTAATTCTTCTATTAATACTTCACAAGAATTTTTGGATACCATGTTTTCTGCATCCTTCTTACCTTTAATTACTAAACCAACTCGGGTTACCAACCAAACAGCAACCCTCATAGATAATATCTTTTGTAATGTTATTCCTTTACCTGAATCAGGAATTGTTTTATCTGACATATCAGATCACTACCCAATTTTTTTCACGAAGTCCTTGTACTTTTAATAAAAAAGATATCCCGTCGGAAAGATTTAGAAGAATAACACCTAATAAAATAGCGCAATTGAAAGCAAGTCTTGAAGGTGCTGATTGGGCTGATGTTTATAGTTCGCACGATACAAATACAGCTTACAATACTTTTATGACGCGTTTCATGTCCCATTTAGATAGGCATATTCCATTAGTGAAAAAATCCTCTAATTATAAAAAGAGCCCAAGACTTCCTTGGATAACTAAATCAATTTTAAGATCAATAAATCGAAAAAACAACTTATATTACGCCAACAAAATTCAGCGTTCTGTAAAGTCTCACCGTAAATATACTACTTACAGAAATATTCTCACCAAAATATTACGAATTGAAAAACGGAAATATTTTCAAAATCAGTTGATTCTCTTTAAACACGATATTAGTAAAACATGGAAAATCATAAATAGTGCTATTAATAAGAATAACGATAAATCACGTCTAACAAATATTAAACATAACAATGTAGAAATCCACGATTCAGTACAAATAGCTAATGTATTCAACCAATATTTTTCTCAGATAGGACATAATCTTGCAAAAAATATTCCTCCAACGCAAAAGAAATTTTCAGATTTCATACACCAGCCAAATCCCAATTCGCTGTTTTTTGTCCCTGTACATAGAAATGAGTTAATAGATATAGTTCACAATTTGAAAAATAAAAAGAGTACTGGACACGATGGTATTGATAACATTTTATTGAAAAACGTCATAAATTACATAGTCGATCCGTTGGTGCATATATTTAATTTGTCTTTGTCTAGCGGTGTTGTTCCTGATTGTATGAAGATTTCCAAGGTTATTCCGGTTTACAAAAATGGAGAAAAATGTCATATTTGTAATTTTAGACCAATTTCTCTTCTACCCGCTCTTTCAAAAATTCTGGAAAGAATAATATACAAAAGACTTCTAAAATTTCCTTAATAAAAACAACATAATTTCTGATTTTCAGTTTGGCTTTCGCCGAGGGCATAATACATCCCATGCTGTGCTTGCCTTTGTCGAAAAAATTACAAGAGCTATTGATAAATTAAATCATACTGTGGGCGTTTTCCTGGACCTCTCCAAGGCCTTTGATACCATAGATCATAAAATACTTCTCTACAAATTGAACAATTATGGAATTCGTGGCAAGGCCTTGGGGTGGTTCAGGAACTTTCTAACAAACCGAAAGCAATTTGTATGTATAAATGACCAATGTTCTTCTATGCAGGATGTAAACTGTGGTGTTCCGCAGGGTAGTTTACTGGGCCCCCTTTTATTTATAATCTATATCAATGATATCCATAACTCATCTAATATCCTCTCTTTTATGTTATTTGCAGATGACTCTAATGTGCTCCTCTCACATCCAAATCCTGATATTTTGATTAATACCCTAAATATTGAATTAGACAAATTGTTACAATGGATAAGAGCCAATAAGTTGTCAGTAAATTTATAAAAAACAAAATGTATGCTCTTTAGCAATTCTATAGATATCTTGCTAGTGTTTTTGGTGTGGGCGGAGTCGACATTGTTGCCATGGTAACCATATTTTTTAAAGAAATGGTAAAGATTTTCTTGTGAGCGCTCTACCGGCTGCAGTTCTTGTCGGATCACCTTCAAATTTCGCATGGAGCTGCATTATGGTAAGATGAAGACGCCTATTGTTTTTGTTGTGGGTGGAGTCATCGTTGCCATGGTAACCATATTTTTTAAAGAAATAGTAAAGAATTTCCTGTGAGCGCACTACTGCCTGCAGTTTTTGTTGGATCACCTTCAATTTCAAAACAACTAAAAAATGACAAAAGTACAAAAAGGTCAGCAGTGATACGCGAGATCCCAAATTGCCACTTTATCCACTTCAGTCACAATATTGATTCAAATGGGGGATGGGTGACAGGTTCGGTGGATACCATATTTTTTAAAGAAATAGTAAAGAATTTCCTGTGAGCGCACTACTGCCTGCAGTTTTTGTTGGATCACCTTCAATTTCAAAACAACTAAAAAATGACAAAAGTACAAAAAGGTCAGCAGTGATACGCGAGGTCCCAAATTGCCACTTTATCCACTTCAGTCACAATATTGATTCAAATGGGGGATGGGTGACAGGTTCGGTGGATACCATATTTTTTAAAGAAATAGTAAAGAATTTCCTGTGAGCGCACTACTGCCTGCAGTTTTTGTTGGATCACCTTCAATTTCAAAACAACTAAAAAATGACAAAAGTACAAAAAGGTCAGCAGTGATACGCGAGGTCCCAAATTGCCACTTTATCCACTTCAGTCACAATATTGATTCAAATGGGGGATGGGTGACAGGTTCGGTGGATACATGTACTCGGACTGGTCCCCCCCCCCCCCCCCCCCCCCGAGTACTCTAGTTATAAATGATAATGCAAAGAGAAAATCAAGTATGAAGATAATGAAATTAAAACTGCTCCAACATCACAAACTTTATTACTGACCGTGAATTATTTCATTTTTTTCTCAGTTATTACTTCGTTCATGTATGTCGAGGGTTCGGATTTGACTGTCAGCAAGAAGGCCATCCTCTACTCACAGGTCCACAATCTCCTGGGTATGGACCACTGCTTGACCGCTGACTTCGTACTGACCGATGACAGTAACCAAGAGATCAAGATCGAAGCCATCGAGAAAGACTCCACCGTAAGACATAACGTGGGCACGCTCTCCGGAGACATGGGCAAAAGCTGGTTCCGTGGCAATTGGTCCATCGCTAAGGCGTTGACCGACAAGTCTTTCCAGGTCAGTTCCGGCGGATCCATTCACGTAATCCGTTTCACGATTGAAATCTGCGTGAGAGCAAGGTTTACGTTTTTAAAGACATAAGCCTTGTTCTCACGCAAATTTCTGCCGTGAATAGGCCTATACTCAAAGGAGTAAATTGAAATCGTGTTTTTCAGTCTGTAAAAATGGACATAGCTTTTATACTGATTTAATCTGTATTTTCTTTGAGATAAAACAAAGTTTAAAAGGATGATCGAGAATTCATTTTCTATCTTTAAAACATATAACTCTATAGTAGAAGTAAACACTAGAGAAGGGATGGAATGGGATTTCTAAACTTGAGAACACAATTTTGAATGTTCTTTTCGCGGAAAATGAAGGTGTATAATGAGAAATGATAGTTTCCACACTACAGGTTCAAACCTGATGTTAAAATTTTTGTCAAATTTATTCCGCATCCGTGATTCAGTTTTATTTGTTTTTATTTTATTTCATTTCCAGTTAGCTTTTACGGCCACCGCAGGAAGCAGTGGAGTTTTGGCTATTGACAATGTTGTCATATCACCCCAGCTGGAAGCGTGTGCAAAATGTGAGAACACGTTCAAAAATTTTACTTCGAAAGTCGGTTTAGTCCGTCAATTTCAACCATTTGAAGATTTAGGTACATTAATAATAATAATACCTGGTATTTATAAAGCGCCTTACCCAAACTGGCTCAAAGCGCTAGATATATATTATTACCCCGGTCGTTGGATTCTGGCACGCCCGCACACAATGTATGCACATTCTCCACTCCCTGGGGAGCATTCCAGCCAGTCGCCTGTTTCCAAGCGCGCACATGCTATGCAAAGGGCATTAACTTTCGCCATCCTACCGGGTACCCATTTAACACCTGGGTGGAGAGTGGCAAATGTAGATTAACGTCTTGCCAAAGGACGCTAGTGCTGCGGTGGGATTCGAACCCCGGACCTCGTGGTTCACAGTCCGGGGACTTATCCACTGATCCACCCTGAATGTTGTATTAGTCAAATGAGATCAGAAATATTTCCCGGCAAATTGATAAAGACAGAAAATTTTATTTATTGTACTAAAAAGATCATATTCTTTCGACTTAGGTGCTTATTTAGTTACCGGACAGAACAAGAGTGTCTCATTGTTTGAGGACATTTTGCAGACACATTGTCCAAACTGCTTTTAAAATTGTCTCTGTGGCCATATACTGTGGTACGTCCACAGTAGTGAGTAGCAGCATACACGCTGATGATAATAACTGGGCATTCACAAGTGTTAAGTCTCCATTTTCATTAGATTCGATCATTTTCAGCATGATATTCGTTCAGCAAATCCTACTCCATGTTCTCCAGGAGCACCCTGACCTTTACCTTCCCAGAGGAGAGTATTATCTCTCTCTTTCATTGTGGCACTATTAACAACGTGTTTCCTGAAGTGCGACTATGGAGTCTCTTGAAGTTCATCGATGATCACTGCTGTCTTTTGAACATCACTGCTTGTCATGAAGATTTTCAAGAATTCCGGTCAACCTGGTACAAACGTTCCAACATCCAACATCCTATTTTAAGAGTAGGTCTTTCTTTCGTTTTGACTTGTTTCTTGTCTAGTGTGATAGTTTACAGTCAAATTGCCAGGATGATCCTTGATCCCCTCACACCCAGCAAGGTGGACTGTGGCGGCACCATATTGACTGGGGAGTGCCTCGCTTAAGGCGGGCGGTAACTGTTCAGTGAGATCCGAAAATATTTCCTACCGTCCCTGTCGTCGGAAGTAGCCCCTGGCGCTTTGATCTACGCCAATCGATACTTAAATGCTTGTGTCGATGCTGTGATTCGAAGTTGGAGTTACCTTTCCAGGGCTTTCTTGCATAGAACGCTGCTTTTAAGCGCAAGTCCAAAATACGCGATACTGATTGGTTGAAATTCAAATTGCGTTTAAACGCATCTTTTTATGCAAGAGGCCCCAGGGCGCAAGTATAAAAGTAATGAGAAGAACAAGCCTTTGCCCATTTGGCAGGTTCCCCTCTCCACGCAGCTGATGATAATGATGGACCCAAAGGAACAACAAAAGCCGATACAATTTGGCATCAGCAGCATCACAGGGTTTACTAAAGCAAACATGCCTAAGAGACTCCGGCTCCAGATCTTGTCTCCAGATATGCTCAAGAGACATTTCCCCATTAATTTCTATAGATCAGTCCAGAGTACTCTTCTGCTGTTCCGTTCTCTGGATTGAGATCCAGCCAGAAATGATTCACATAATCTTCAAACACCCAATCATGACCCATATGACTCCATACCATTTATTGGTTTGGCCAGGAAGCCACTTTGTTTTGTAGCTTCATGGTTTGGCACAGATATGGCGCTGGATGCCGTCCCAGTATTCAAGAACTTGGTCCTCTGATTAATGAAGCGTCAAGTGTCAAGCTCTTTGTTCTTTACAAATTACTGTAATTCTGTTGTTGCCGCAAGGAGTAAAATGGTTTATAAATGAAGACTACATTTATTCAAATCATATTGAAATTCATTTGGTTATTTCCACCTAGCAACAAAAGTGTAAATGTTAGCACTAATTCTGGTTGGCCACTGAGACTATACCAAGCCCCAGAAACAGGGTGTGCCAGTAACCCTATTATTCCATTGGTCAACACATTGACCAATATGCAAATTAGCCCAAGATGCTGATGCGGGAACATAGATACCCCAAATCTACCCACTCAGCATCAGAAGTCAAGAGAAAGTTCTATAGTCCAGAGGTGTTACCATTTTGCAAAGTATATTAAAGTTGAAGAGAACTGGAGGTCAAACAATCGGTGAGTTGAATATATGTTCTTCGTATAATTATTATTATATTGTATTATCATGCTGTATCAAGTTAGGTAAGATTTAGAATGGATTTAACCAAGAAGTATAACTATAAGTATAAGCTGTTTGTTAAGTACATCGCAGTATTGTGTGCATACACAACCAATACACTACTTTCTAATGCTTCTCCAAAGGGTGACATATTTGGGATAGAATATTGTCTGTAGGATATCAGTCATTGAAGTATTTACCTCTTGATAATGAGAGTGTAGATTCATGAATCTTCTCATTACATATGTTACCTGACATTGTACATTATAGCCCGATTGTTCATCCTAAATGGGAAGGTCTATTTAGGAACAGAGAGAGAGAGAGAGAGAAAGAGAGAATATCACAGTATTGTACATAGTAGCGGGCAGTTAAGACTAGCGCTTGTTCTTAGCTGTACGGCCTTGGTCTGTCAATGGCCAGAAGTTTGGTATAATTTATGGCGTTGCCATGGGTACGAAGTTCTGTGAGAGAAGTGTTTACACAACTGTTCTGTTCAGTAGTATCAGGATTTAAGTTAGTTCTGATGTAGCGATTTCATCTAAGTAGTGATTGGTTCATTTATTGGGACAAAACCATAATAATATTAGGTTGTTTATTGTACATACACTCATGTGTAAACCTGTAGGGTTAGTATTGCGAATTGCTATTTTCTCGTTTATTAAGGAACATGTTTTGCTTGAAAAGAATTATAATTCTTTAAGTCTGTAATTTTGTGATTGATTATCGATCATACATTCATGATTTATTATCTTCTTGTATTACAGCGAACCACTGTACACCACACCACTGTATGACACATTCACGTGCACGTTCACAATTGTTGCTTATTTGGACTGCTTCAGTATTATTTGTCTTCTACAATAAAATGAAGCATAACTGTATGGAACAGTGTCATGATCTTTATTTCGAGTGCGTTCGGAATTGACCAACGATTTATCTTCCTGTGACTTAGTTTTGTTTCAGAAGTCACATAAGTTCGCGATTTGCCGAAAGGATGGCAGATCTATCTAAAACAGCGAATGGTAGCAAGGACATTGTCATGTCGCTGAAGCATTCAGTTAGGGGGTACATGGGGACATTATCCCGCCTATATAAGGAGCTAGAGGTTTTGATGGCAGGCTACAAAACCAAGGACCAGGTGGAGCAGAAGCTTCAGCAACTTGAGAGGGTATTCGCGTCTTACAGTGAAAAGAGTGGCGAGTACATAAGCAAGCTGGGTGAAGCTGAAGCTAAGACTGAATCCGAGAATTATGATAGAAGCCTTCAGAATAAAAGTGAGTTCCAAGAGAGGTTAAAGGACTGGATGGAAGCGGTGACAAGGCAAGATGGCATGGAACACGACATGACGCCTGACGTAGAGCGTCGCTCAGTTGACGTTGGCGGCGACGATGGTGACGACAGAGGGTCAGTGCGGTCTTCTCGATCGTCGAGAAGCAGGTACTCGGTTGCGAGCTCGACATCGTCCACACGGCTTCGAGATGCAAGAGCTAAGGCGGCTGTTGCGCGACTGAATAAGGAGCATCTTGAAAGGGCTAATGAACTTAAGCAAGAACAATTCCGGTTGCAGCAACAGCTAGCGGCGATGGAGGCCGACAAGGAAATTGCCGCTGCTGAAGTAGAACTTCAGCTTATGGAAGAGGAAGTCGATGAAGGAGAAGAAAAGCTGGGTTTAAATAGCCCTAAATCTTACAATTCTTATCGACTCATTCCTAAGCCTATGCAAAATAATGTAGTTAAGGGTAAAACAGATAGTCACCCCCCTAAATCCGTTACAGATTTGAACCCAAACGCCCCTGCATATACAGGGAGGAGTAATGTTGTAAGTGGTAATGGGGACGGTGGGCGCAAGGATACTACCAGCCTCGTACATATGATGAATACGGTAGACTTGGCCATGAATATGCCAAAACCAGAGATGAAGATATTCGATGGTAATCCACTAGAATATTGTTCCTTTATTACAAGTTTTGATTCTACTATAGCATCTAGGATTAGTGACGATAAGGCTAAGCTAATGTACCTTATTCAATACTGTAGTGGTAAGGCTAGAGATAGTGTAGAGAATTGCGTATTTCTAGGGCCTGATCTGGGATACCAAAAGGCAAGGCAAATTCTCACTGATCAATTTGGGCAACCATACATGGTCGCCACTGCTCATATGAAAAGGGTGTTAAGTCGTCAGCCAGTTAAACCTAATGATAATGAGGCTTTGTGGGACCTTGCACGTAGCATGAGGAAATGCCAGATGGTTCTCTCGCAGGCAGGCTATGGAGCCGATATGGACAGCGCAGAAAACCTCCTGCGCATCCACCAGCTCTTACCACTGCACATGCAGGCTGAGTGGGCAAAGAGGGCCCATTCAATGATGACTAGGTGCATGGTCCCAAACTTTGACGCTATGACAGAATACATTGAAGAATCTGCCAAATTAGCGAGCAATATGTTCGGTCGGAACATAGGTAGGTCCCTTCTGCAAAGGGCTGACAAGTCAAAGCAGAAGGGCGGTCTTAAGACGACGTCGCTGTCCACGCAGAGTGAACAAAAGGGGTCTTCACCAAACCCTGGAAAGGCTCCTAACCCAAAGCAGAAGAGCAACACGGGATGTCCTTGCTGCTCAGGGCGACACTACCTCAATGATTGTAAAATCTTTATAGGTAAGTCCTTCGAAGAGCGAAGGGGAGTAACAAGGAAACATAAATTGTGCGACAATTGCTTCAGACCAGCACACATGGCTGCAGGCTGCATGGAATCATCTAGGTGCAAGGAAAGGGGATGCCAGCGAAAGCATCACACCCTCCTCCATGCACCTCCATCCTTCTTCAAGGGAACGGGGCACGCGAGTAAGGGCACAAAGACGAACAGAGAAACTTCCGGATCCTATTCAGACACTGGGGCCGGTACTTCTGAGGAAGAATCCCCTGGAAAGGGGGGTGAACCACCGAAGGAAATTGGTGACTGCTACAGCAGTGTGTCCTTCCACAAGAAGGTATGTCTTCGGGTCTTGCCAGTGCAGATCCATGGTAATGGTATGCAAGGAATGCAAGGAGGTCAGCCTGAAGGTCAAAGACATTACAGGCGAAGAAGTATTGGAACTTCCAAGCGTTTGGACAGTAGGGTCACTTCCTCTCTCTGATACTCTGATTCCAGATAACGGGGATGCCAGCAAGTGGGAACACTTGAAAGGCATAGACTTCCCATCAATTGATTCTAAGGAGGTCAAGTTACTGATAGGTGCTGACACTCCTGAGGCATTCTGGGTGTTGGATCAGAGGAGAGGGAAAAGGAAGGAGCCCTATGCCATACGCTGCCCCCTCGGTTGGACGCTCATGGGACCAACGACCAAACTCAAAGGAAATAAATCCTTTGTATTGAACTTTGTACGTTCAGAAGACGAGAGGCTCCAAGGTCAAGTAAAAAGGTTCTGGGAGCTGGATCACGTGGTTAATGATCAGCCAGGAAGGATGGGCGAATCCATACAAGACAAAAGGGCAAGGACTCAAATGGAAGCGACTATAAGGCTTGTCGACAACCATTATGAAGTAGGACTTCCATGGAAATACACAGACCCCAGACTCGACGACAACCGCTACATGGCCGAAGTTCGTCTGAAGTACCTGGAGAAGCGACTCAGGAAGGACATAGAGTTAGGTCGCAAGTACACAGAAACCGTGCAAGGGTATATAGAGAAGGGGTATGCGGAGAGGATACCAATCCGGACGGATGAGGACAAACAACAGCCGCCATGGACTTGGTACCTACCGCATCACCCTGTTGTGCATCCGCACAAACCAGACAAGGTCAGAGTTGTCTTTGATTGCGCCGCGAAGTACCATGGCACTTCACTAAATGACGTATTACTTCAAGGCCCAGACCACACTAATAGCCTGGTAGGTGTACTTCTGCGTTTCAGGCAGGAACCTGTGGCAATCGTGGGTGATGTGGAGGCAATGTTCCACCAGGTGAGAGTGCCAGAGAAAGACTCTGATGCCCTGCGCTTCCTCTGGTGGGAAAACGGGAACCTCTCGACTGAGCCGGCGGAGTACAGGATGAAGGTGCATCTCTTTGGTGCGACATCCTCACCAAGTTGTGCTGGATTTGCTCTACAAAGAACAGCAAAAGACAACAGGCATGAATATGACAAAGATGTTGTCAACACAGTGTTTGACAATTTCTACGTCGACGACTGTCTCAAATCCTTGCCCACCAGCAAGGATGGTGTGAGAGTAGTCCAGCAGCTACGGAGCCTTCTACAGAAGGGAGGATTCCGCCTGACGAAGTGGGTGAGCAATAGCCGAGAAGTGTAAATTCAATACCCGAAACAGAAAGGGCTGCATCTGTCATCGACATGGACTTAGAAACCCTCCCCACTGAGAGAACGCTAGGAGTATTGCGGGACGTCGACTCCGACAAATTCGGATTCAAGGTAAACATCAAGGAGAAACCTGCAACGAGGCGAGGAATACTCTCTAAGGTAAGCTCCTTGTACGATCCTCTGGATTCCTAGCGCACTTCATCTTGGTAGCAAAGGTCCTTCTACAAGGCATATCGCAAAAGGGCCTTGGATGGGATGATCCAGTGGAGAAGAAAGATCTGCAGATCTGGCAAGAATGGCTTGGTGACCTTCCCCGACTAACAAAGGTTAGTATACCAAGGTGTCTCAAGCAAGATGGACTTGAAGAACCTGTACAGTATCATCTTCACCACTTTTGCGATGCTTCAGAGCGTGGATACGCAGCAGTGTCTTACCTGCGCTTAGTGGATTCTGCAGGTCACATACATTGTTCATTTGTATGTGGGAAGTGTAGATTGAGCCCTCTGAAGGTTACGTCCATTCCCCGGCTAGAGCTAGCAGCAGCTGTCTTAGCCGTTGACATGAATCGGACAGTTCAAAATGAACTAAAGCTCTCAATTGCTTCCACGACGTACTGCACCGACTCGACGTCGGTGCTACAGTACATCCAAAATGAGAGCCGGAGGTTTCATACATTTGTAGCGAACAGAGTTGCCAAGATTCGTGATGCCACGGAGCCATCCCAATGGCGACATGTGAACACGAAACTGAATCCGGCGGATGATGGATCTAGGGGTCTGACGGCTACGGAACTTATCGAGAACCCGAGGTGGCTCTTGGGACCCGAATTCCTGAAGCAAGAGGAAGAACGCTGGCCATCATCCCCGGTTGTCCTACAGGAACTGAAGGAAGACGACCTAGAGGTCAAGAAGGATCTGGTGCAACAAGGCGTTCTTGAGACACAAGAGTAAAGAAGTGGAAATGCCCTCTGGAGACCTCACTGCAAATGATCTGAAAGATGCAGAACTTGAAATCATCAAGCAAGTGCAGAAGAGATCATTTCCCATGGAAATGCAGAGTGCAGGACAAAATGATTCATCGAGGCAGCGGCAAGCATCAAGCCCTCTAGATAATTTGAATCCCATCGTCATCGGAGGAGTGCTGAGAGTTGGTGGTAGACTCTCAAGCTCCACTCTTGCAGAAGATGCAAAACACCCAATCATCCTCCCTCATGATAACAATGTGACCGACTTGATTATCACTCACTATCATGGAGAGGTTGGACATTCTGGTGCGGCAATGACCTTAACGGCCATACGAGAAAGGTTCTGGGTTACGAGAGGAGGAGCCACTATCCGGAAGCTACTGAGAAGGTGCATGAAGTGCAAGAAGAGAAGTTCTCGTAGAGGTGAACAGTTTATGGCAGACCTTCCAGCTGAGAGGGTAACGCCAGGTAAGCCTCCGTTCACCTATACAGGAGTGGACTTCTTCGGGCCTTTCATGGTGAAGAGAGGTCGGAGTGAGGTGAAAAGGTATGGCTGCTTATTCACCTGCATGGCTTCAAGGGCCGTACATATAGAGGTTGCTTGTTCCCTTGATACTGATTCCTTTGTCTGCGCTCTGCGAAGATTCATCAACCGCAGGGGAAGTCCACAAAGGGTCTTCAGTGACAATGGAACAAACTTTAAAGGCGGCCACAAGGAACTCAAAGACAGTCTTGCTGCATTGAACAGCTCTAAGATAGGACGATTCTTATCCCAGAAGGGCATTGAGTGGAAATTCAATCCTCCGCTTGCAAGCCACATGGGAGGAATCTGGGAACGAGTGATTCGTTTGGTTCGCAAGATCTTGGGAGGGCTGCTCAACCAGCAAGTCTTATCGGATGAGGCATTAACGACGCTTATGACGGAAGTTGAAGCGATTCTAAATGCCAGACCACTCACTCAGCTGAGTGTAGACCCATCTGATAGTGAAGCACTGACGCCTAACCATCTCCTGCTACTGAGAAAGAGTTCATCCCTACCACCAGGAATCTTTCCCAAGGATGAACGATACAGCAGGAGAAGATGGCGTCATGTTCAGTTCATCGCTGATTAGTTTTGGAAACGATGGCTAAAAGAATATCTTCCCCTTCTTCAGCCAAGGCAAAAGTGGACCCGAACTAACAGAAACTTTCAGCCAAATGATCTTGTCTTGGTGGCTGACGACAACGCACCTCGTGGGCAGTGGCCTATGGGCAGAATCATGGCCACCTATCCCGATAAACATGGTAGGATAAGACAGGTTGATGTGAAAATGGGTTCGAAACATTTCAGGCGCCCAATTTCAAAGCTATGCCTTTTGGAGGAAGGGAAGGCCCGTTATAGATAGGAGAAGCGATAATATAATTTACTAGTACCTTGTAATGTCGGTTGTAGTGATAGTCACAACGGTATTGCGTACTAACTTCTAATTAGTAATTGTAATGTAGAAAAGTAGCTATATGCTTACTTATGATGTAATACATAAATTGTAATGGTTGCTGTAATGGTTACTTTAATTTGTATTGCTGTATTGTGTACACTTATTTGGGCCGCTCGATTAAGTTTGTATTATGTTTACATTCGATTATTGTTCACGCCGCATTGTAAAATAGGAATGAGCTAATGGGCCAGTATGCTCATTGGGGCCGGTATGTTGCGGCAAGGAGTAAAATGGTTTATAAATGAAGACTACATTTATTCAAATCATATTGAAATTCATTTGGTTATTTCCACCTAGCAACAAAAGTGTAAATGTTAGCACTAATTCTGGTTGGCCACTGAGACTATACCAAGCCCCAGAAACAGGGTGTGCCAGTAACCCTATTATTCCATTGGTCAACACATTGACCAATATGCAAATTAGCCCAAGATGCTGATGCGGGAACATAGATACCCCAAATCTACCCGCTCAGCATCAGAGGTCAAGAGAAAGTTCTATAGTCCAGAGGTGTTACCATTTTGCAAAGTATATTAAAGTTGAAGAGAACTGGAGGTCAAACAATCGGTGAGTTGAATATATGTTCTTCGTATAATTATTATTATATTGTATTATCATGCTGTATCAAGTTAGGTAAGATTTAGAATGGATTTAACCAAGAAGTATAACTATAAGTATAAGCTGTTTGTTAAGTACATCGCAGTATTGTGTGCATACACAACCAATACACTACTTTCTAATGCTTCTCCAAAGGGTGACATATTTGGGATAGAATATTGTCTGTAGGATATCAGTCATTGAAGTATTTACCTCTTGATAATGAGAGTGTAGATTCATGAATCTTCTCATTACATATGTTACCTGACATTGTACATTATAGCCCGATTGTTCATCCTAAATGGGAAGGTCTATTTAGGAACATAGAGAGAGAGAGAGAGAAAGAGAGAATATCACAGTATTGTACATAGTAGCGGGCAGTTAAGACTAGCGCTTGTTCTTAGCTGTACGGCCTTGGTCTGTCAATGGCCAGAAGTTTGGTATAATTTATGGCGTTGCCATGGGTACGAAGTTCTGTGAGAGAAGTGTTTACACAACTGTTCTGTTCAGTAGTATCAGGATTTAAGTTAGTTCTGATGTAGCGATTTCATCTAAGTAGTGATTGGTTCATTTATTGGGACAAAACCATAATAATATTAGGTTGTTTATTGTACATACACTCATGTGTAAACCTGTAGGGTTAGTATTGCGAATTGCTATTTTCTCGTTTATTAAGGAACATGTTTTGCTTGAAAAGAATTATAATTCTTTAAGTCTGTAATTTTGTGATTGATTATCGATCATACATTCATGATTTATTATCTTTTTGTATTACAGCGAACCACTGTACACCACACCACTGTATGACACACCCACGTGCACGTTCACAATTGTTGCTTATTTGGAGTGCTTCAGTATTATTTGTCTTCTACAATAAAATGAAGCATAACTGTATGGAACAGTGTCATGATCTTTATTTCGAGTGCGTTCGGAATTGACCAACGATTTATCTTCCTGTGACTTAGTTTTGTTTCAGAAGTCACATCTGTATATAACAAAATAAATACAAAGCTAGTCATGAAATGAACAGATAAATTGATATTGTGATGACATGTTTATTTAGTTACAAAGTTATGGCATTTCTGCAGTGAGATGAGGCGGTTGGCACTTGGTGCTACATAAAACAGTGGACTATAGCTACCCCCAATTGAACCTGGACTAAGGTTAATATGCCTTTATGAAGACCAGTCACGGTGACCCAAATCTGATTCAGACTGTGGTGAATGTGTTCTATGATTTCATGGTGGCCTCAATGTGTCACAGAGAGTACACTGCTTGAACACATTGAAACGACATCTGTGGACGAGTTTCGATTTCTCTCTATTATGGTCACTATGTGGTGCATTCTCTCCTTGTCCATATTGTGTGGCATTGTGTCACATAGTGCGAAATAAAATGGCCTTCACAGCGTCAACACATTTAAAGTGTTCAAAATCCTTTCTATTCTCAAATGTTGGTGTGTACATTGTGTGAAATTTTACTGTGGTCACTCAGATGGCACAGTATGCTTCACTGTGGTCACTGTGTATTCATATTGTCTAAACTATTTAAAGTATTCCAAATACTCCTTGTTTTCAGACTTTGTTCGACACTTTATGGTTTCCATTGTGGCCATACTGTGTCACAGTGTTGAAATATTTTAATCAGGATTTATTCACTTTGAAACACAAAATCATGTTCCATTGTATCAGATTGTGTCAAAATGCACAGTGCGTTCACTTTGTAATTTTCGTTTTCACTGTGACCACGCTAGTATTTCATAATTTGTGCCACAGTGTGGAATCGTGTGAAGATATTGTGTCCACATGACTTACACATATTATGTAATTACTTTCCTTTGTATCAAATCTTTTCCATGATCACATTGTGTGTGACACTGCGTTCTTTTCGGCAGGGTTGATGCCTTACATTATCAATATTGTTTTTTTTTTTTTTTAAATGACACAGACATACCACCCCCTACCAACCCACCGACAACCACTACCTCCCCGATAAAGACGAGTACGCCAATGACCAGCACCACCAATCATCCCGAACCCAAGAACGGGAACTCCAAACTCGGCATCATCATCGGTGTGACCGTCGCGGTGGTCGTCGTCGCAGCCGTTGTCCTCATCGTCCTCGTTTGGAAGTTCCGCTCTGGGTCGGCTAGGACGTTCGGTATTAGCTACAGGAACAAAAAGCTGGATGAGATACCATTCGCGGGGGTTACGCGCGCTGATGTGGCAGGAGCGACTGCTGATCCAACCATGGTGATCTCCAACCAAGCCAATGGCAGTAATGCTTAAGAGATTTTTTCATTCTTCAACAATGTTAAAATGGTTTTACCTACCAAATATGTTTTTTTTTTTCAAATTTGAATATACATGTAGATGTAAAGATCTATATCTTTGTTCTATTGATAAGTAAAAACAATGATGTTTCTAACAGTAGGTTAGTTTCTTGGTCTGTCCAAAGAGGTTAGAAAACAATACAATACAATCTACAATAGACCTGAAAAATATTCTCGCAAGATTTCTGTGATATTCATTTATAGGCACACTAGTTATTCTAACCTGCAGTGAGATTTCTGTTTATGTTTTTGTCTCAAAAGGAATTCCTTGAAAATGACAGGCAATACATAGCCAGAATTTAAATTCAAAGATGTGACCGGTATGTTAAACCGGAGGACAGCTGTAACTATGTGTATGATTGAATGAATCTCCGTAAATCGCAGTGCGGTGAGCTTTCACGGAGACAGATTTGAGTAAAAGCCTCGTGTTGGCATTCCCTATAAATATTTACTCTAACATAAACCAAAACAAAACTCACTGAAGGAACATCACAGTATCTGGCACGTGTGTTGTTTTTTTTATACAAGTAGTACAACATGACACCATATTCAGTTTCCAATCAGTATGCAATCTCATTTTCGCCAGCACAACTAAATATTATCATTACGTTATATCACACTCATTTTTATCTACTACGTCTAGATTAATAATAAACCCTTTATCAGCTCACTGTATGATATAAAAGGAACACAAATAAATGTAGTGAATTGTTTTCATTATTGAAGTTCATTGTCATCAATCGGTTTTTTATCAACATTAAGTTAGGGTTGATTTACCATTCCATATCTTCGTATCTTCATAAATGAGAAGTGCATAAAGTTGTAAATGAAATTTGCATCATTAGATTTTTATAGCTGTTTGCAACCAAAGTTACTTTTTTATAAATCTGGAAAGAGTGACTATATTAATTGTATTTACTTAACTATATATTTTTGTCTTAATGAATTACCATAGTTATCAGGATGAATTAATTCCAGCATGTTTCAGATGTTGTTCCATAACAGATGATAATTGCGCCTTTGTTCCGGGCCCCTGGGAGCCGGGGGTGCTGGGGTTGCTGTAGCTAAAAAGTAGTTAAAAAGAGACCCTGAAACGCTGAGGACCTTTCTTTTTTTCTGTGCTTGTCAGATTTTGGGACTTAAAAAGAGAACCTAACTTCATGAGGAACCTTTGCTCACAGTACCCCCAGCAACAAAATCGTTCCCAGATGCCTGCTTTGTCTCCCCCCCCCCCCCCCCCCCTCCCTCTCTCCCTCCCTCTCCCTCTCTCTCTCTTCGTTCATCCTCTTTCCCAGTCTAGCCTTTGTCTCGTACTCCATTTTCTCTCTTTCGCTCTATTTCTGTCTCCATCCATCTCTTCCATTTTTTTATCTCCATTCTATCCCTCTATCTCTCTTTCTCCCCTCTATTTTTAATTTCTCCCTCCACCGATATTCCCATTTTCTGTGAGGTCCAACGCCTGTCTCTCCTGTTTATTACATTTTATTCAATCTTTTTTTTCTCTAATACTTTCAGCAGTTCTCTTATTTCTTTCTTTAAATCATCTAAAACATTCCCCAGGTTTTCACTTTCATGTTCATTAAATAAAGAGTGGGTATCTCTATCTGTAAGACAGTCCCACGTATCTTCGTTTGGTTTTTGTATGTTTCTTTGTTTGTTGTTCGTATTTCCTATTCTTTTTGTTTTTCTTGACATTCATTTTGACTCTCATCCCTTTCTCTTATCATCATTCTCTAAATTAAATACATATCTTTTACTTACAATTCTCATTTATGTCGCCTCAATGATTCTACGATTCTTACAAGTAATTTTTAAAAAATATATGCACGTATAACTAGATGACCAAGCAACAAAATAAAACTATATACCCATGCAATAATTTGATATTGAATGTGTACTCTTTTAATAGAACTTCTAATATCAAACATAAACTTATCTGAATAGATGCACACACAATAAGACGTGATTCTGGACTTGTATATTTACATCATTTGTATAAGAATTCTAAAAACACTCGGTGCTGTAAAAGTGCCTACTCACATCTATATACATGAAATGAGCACTATCCATTCTTATAATGTACTTACAATTTACATAACACAAACAGCACTGTGAATTCTATATGTGATCATTATACATGTAATTCTTAAGTATTTGAAACAGAGTCAATGAAAAAAAAATGATGAGTAATATAGATGCCAAAGAAACACAAGTCTTAGTTTGCAATTCGTAATAATAGATGAAGAAATGCAAAGGATTAAAAAATGATAAACATTGCATTTTGCTCAGCCAAAATGTTATAAAAATGTGCATAAATGTGGAAGAGGTACTTATATTATTTATATCACAGCAATGCATTAATTGAACCTAATTTCTCAAAGTGAGTTAACTGTGGAAATAATTTAAAAGCACCTAACTCTTTAAAAAACTAAACCCCATAATGTTTGTCATCAGAATCATAAACAAATTGCTATTAACAGAGGAAGCTTATAATGTAACTGCAAATTTGTAATAAAAATGAATTCATTTATATGAATATATCACTTCAAGTACAAGTTATTCAAAAAGTATCAAACATTAAGTGAAACTTCAAGTTTTATCCTTGGGATTTAACGAAAATATATAACTGCATGAGGGAATGTTGACAGCATTTATTCAATAGCACACCTAAATGTAAATACATTTACTTTACTGATATAACAGCATAAACATTTTGCATCCCCAAATTTGTTCAAGATAATGCTGCAAGCACAGAGATATTGGTCTCAAAAACTCTGCCTACGTAAACCATGACCTAACTACTGTATAAAAGCCAGGCTTAAGCTTAGACTGCCCCGTAAGTCGGTCAGGCCACTGTTTATGATATGGATTTTTTACTCTAAAATAAATCTGAAATTAGTGTATCACTCTGCAAATTTTAATTTAATGCATATCAACTGAACATCATAAATCCAACAGTCATATGTTAATGTTCTCATTTTATCAAAATATGAAGATATCAACTACATATATTTTCATGTTGGGCACCACATAACACAACACCAGGCATATGCTTAATATATAATTAAAATATAGGGGGGATTGTACATTTCAATGTTAATATATATCATAAGTCTAACGTTTATACGGCATATAATAAATGTATTCAAATTAATGTTCCTTTCAGACATGCTCTATTGAGAATTAAGCTGGAACACATGCAATAACGAAAACCTGAAGCTATAAAATTAAATATGTGGAATGAGTGCTACCTTATGATATTCCATAATACCTTATAAAAAGCATTAAACATTGTAATACTCTCATTAAAATAAGTGTTCCTACGCCTGACATACCTTCACTCCTCTCCTGACCAAGGTTAACGCCAGTAATTAAAATCAATATCGCTTAGAAAAACAACGGAGCATACTATAGACACAATGCCACACATCAATACTGCATAGTCTCATTTCTAAATATTGTCTTTTGAATAAGAAACATAGGGTCCAGCACAAAGGAGTACCATTTGTACATATGTCATGTTAACAGAGCAGATATCAATACATTAAACTACTTTGATTTCTCAAAGCATTGTTTCCTTTGCTGCTAAATTTGGTATAATAAACAATCAACACTGATAAAATATGGCACACTCTTTTCTTTCTATTGTAACACTATATCTCAATCTGATCAGTTCTATTCATGATAGATCCTAATTGGAACAAGTTTGATTTAAAAAAAAATTTGTTTGCTTTTACTTTAATTTATTTAAAAGGTAATTCACAGCGTTGGTAAAATCCAAAGTGTCAAAGAAGAATTTCCTCATTTTTTACTAATATTTGGATACACCTATGGGGTAAAATACAACCACTAAGAAGTTATATCAAAACATGTACATTTCGAAAAATGATTGTGATTGGTTTATGTTAATAAATCTCAAAATAACAAAACATTTGGAATTTCTAAAGTGAGATTTTTTTTTAAAACAAGGAAACAGAATTGTCCCAGTGGAAAGATAACCCCCAATTATATTGTTCTCTTTTTTTCAAAGCTCATTGAAGAAACTGATTATTAATTTGAGAGTGCGTTTATGATCCCATTTTTCAGGCCAGAATGAGTCTTTTGTTACACGTTTAGTTCAAAACATGGTTGCGTCCACAGTCATTTTCATATAACCACCGATTAAAACGCTGATGTAAAACGATTTTGAATCGTCGTTTCTCCAAAAACATGGTTTCTGGGAAAGTATAAACGCACAATCATTTGTAAACGCGTTTAAATGACGTCATATAAACTAGTAGCATGCGCAATGAGGTTTGTGAAACCAGCTGCATAGTCCGAATTTGCCTGGAGAAAAGAAGTATAAACGGTACCCTGTGAAACTGTGTTTTAGATAAGCGTTTCAAAATGCTCATTCTGCCTTTGCAAAGAAAAGTATAAACACACCCTTAGACCATCTACATGCACTTAACATTAAGAGATCTATGACTATAACCAACAGTGTCCATAACTATTTTAAAGAAATTACTTGGTCAAATGATGACAATTTACTCCCTTTAGCTACCTTTAAAAGAACACATTTAAAAGTTTGTTAAAACAGACACATGTATAGTACTGGTACATTATCAGAAATCCACAGACAAATTTGTCTAGATAAAGAGTTATACTTAGACAATACTTCTTTTATAATACTTACAAGATCAAATTTTGGTCAAAGATAAGCCTGTGTGTTTTTTGAGCAAATTTTCATACAGAGAAAAATTTAACTTGATTTTTTTTTTATTTAGAATGACCTCTAAAAATGAAATGAAATGTGCTGTGCATTTTGCATCTCTGCAGCATGCAAAAACTACTACAGGACTCTTACATCCTTAAGTACCCATCAGAATATACAAAGGAAATGTATCAATATCCCATATATACAATAGCTCAGATCAGTGGCAAATTCAGGAGTTTGAAATGAAAGGGGAGGGAATTTCAATGGCATACTTCCCTGGGAATTATGTTGGTTGACAGAAAATATTGGACATTCCTTTTGCATCCCCCCCACCCACCAACTCTTCTTCCGAACCCTGGGTCTGCCACTAAGCCAAGAGATACACTGCAAATATAAATATAATCTAAAGATTATTTCATATCCACTTCTTAAATGATGTTCTTAAATATTTGTAACAAGAAACAAAGTGCTGAATAAACTTCTACGGAAAAAACAACTTTAAAAAAATCAATATATGTTGAAAGATACGTAAAATAAATAAAGATATATTGCATACTCAAATACCTTTACAATACTGGGGAGGTGCTAAAACCTTTGTGTATCTACTTACTATTTTAATTTTCATTCATTTTTTTTTCTTTCTTTCTTTAATTATTTACTTCATGCTTTTACCCAACAAATAAACATGAAGAGTAATATTTTATTTTCCTCTAATCCCATTTTGGGTACATGATTCACGCTATTGCTTCATACACAATACCTAATTTTTGTTGAACAAGAAACGTAAATATAAATATACATTAACCTTTACAACCATGGCCCTACTACATATCAACTATTTCAAACAACAAAATCATGACTAAAATATGAACCATAGTCTTTCCTTTGTGGTAATTTACATGTGCTTTATAGGTAATTTCAGTTGTTTCTTTTGCCACTCTTTTATCACATTTTGAAGGATCTAATTTCCTTGACGAGAATTGTTTCATTTTTTAAATGATCTGTAAAACATACCAATAAGAAAATCTTCAAAAATTGAAAATTCAAAATTTCAACAGTTCAGGATTAGATTTTATCTTTATATTGAATAGAAAAAAAAGTGAGAAATATAATCTCCATGAGATACATGTACAAGGTTATATGAATATCTATTTCCCGTACTATTTTACTTGGCATGCTTTGAGCAATATTCTTTTATTGAAAATGGTGAACATTTTAAAGATTATCATCTTTTCAGCCTTTTAACTATTTCATTACCTCAGACTCTGAAAGGTTAACTACATTTAAAGAACTAACAATGTATTTGTTAATTTCCAAGTAAAGAAAACGTTTCAGCACAGTACATGATCATGTAACTCTTTCTTGGTAATTCAAGAACAGGGTATTATTCACAGTTCAAATCGCAAAATTTTGTAAAGGATAAATTTTCATAAGGACAGTGTACTATGATCATGGAAAACAGGTAAATATATAATGATCAAAATAGTCAAAATGAATAATATCTATTGTAACACTATAATGCTTGCTTATAAAAAGGGATTGCGTATGGTATAGCAAAATAATAATAAACAGTATACAACATCCAGCTGCTCTTAAACTGAAAAATATTTATGAACGAATTTGTGCATTAATCGCAATGCATTCTATACTGTTACTGTAACTACAGTGCAGTGACTCTTTACTCACAAAAACTGTCAGTGGTTTTCTACACAACTTTGATCATAAACGAGAAGTAGAGACACAAACAAATATGTTTGGAATAAACGGATAAAACAATAGAGTAAAATAAGAAATAAGAAGACACAAGTGGTTGTATGGAATGCACAAAACCTTTGGGTTCATTTGGTAAGCGGGAATCAAAAACACAGAAAGAAATACAAAAATAAGTTGGAAAATCATACTGAACCTTGATCATAAGAAGTGCCCCTCTCTCAAACCACCATGTCAGGAGAATTCTAAAACAAGTGAATTTCAAAGAATGTGGGGCTGCATACAAAAAAAATAAATGTTGAGTACAAATGAAACAAATACACTTATTAATCATGTGTGCACTTGGACAGTTCAGTTTCTACCAAATAAAAACAAATGGAGGGTGTGGAATTAATTGTGCAATCTTTCCTACCACATTTCATATTAAAGCATTTGGTCATCTGAGAAAATATGGTACTAATCACAAACTCTGACCTTTCAATTGAAAGTAATCTTGAGTTACAGTAACGACCAAAAAAATAAATTTTCATATAATCTTACAAAATACGAAGGGGGGGGGGATACATGTATATTACCAATTGATGTCCAATATGTGTGGATACCCATCTTGATGATATACAGTGTATATATTTCAATCTTCAGCAAGTTTAGACAATACAAGGTTCATATTTCATTGGTCAAAAAGTGCTGACGATTCATATTTTTATTGTAAGACTTTTAAAAAAAAATTATCTCAAACAAAATGCAGTGTCATTACAAGAACTCAAAATTAGCTTTAAACTTCAAATATTTTCCCACTCCTGATTATAGAGACTAAAGCAGCACATTCAAATGATTTTCCCGCATATACAAGAGGACAGACAATTTGTTTCCTGATACACCATTTTCCAAACACCCCTGAGACGAACCATTTCTTACTACAGTTCAAAGTGGACCTGTTTTTTGCCAAATAATGAAACATTGAGAAAATCATGTACAAGTAGATTTCCTGCATGATATTTACATGTGCAGTAATTCATTTAAATATATACAGGTATATAAATAAACTGGTAGTAGGTTTTATCCTGCAACTACGAACGAGTAATGTAACTCGTACAATCATTCGTGTTTCCTCCAACATTATCTTATCTCAAAAAGATTTCCACCCATTATCTTCAGCAAGAATTGCACTTTCTTTCTGCATTTCAAAGGGGGGTGGGATGCGGGCAGGGGGTGTGGAAAAACACCCCTTGTTGTTGCCCTTCTTACAAAATACAGGATAATATCTATAAAATTGATCTATTTCCCAATTAATGGCTGCATAAAATAAAACCTAGCTCATCCACTTCATCATGAATCACAATCTACTCAGTACCAACAAATGTAAAGTATTCAAGATATAAGAAACCTTTTCAACATTTCCAAAGCAGTTTTCAAAAGAGAAGAATGATGATAATCCAAATTTTCAAACCTTAAAACCACACTCCTGTTCTACTGTTCCAAGTACTTTGGTTTGTCACATCACCGCTCTACTACATGACTACAATGGCACACCATACATGTACATATTTTTCAAGGAGACTCAGACAGAAATCTGAAATAAAATATAAAGGACTATTAAAAAAAAATCTACAGTGATTATAATGGTGACACTTGATAATGAGCTTAGAAGGTCAACACCCTCACTTTAATGATACGGATACTACCGCTTAAGCAGTTTAGTAATTTTATGTATACCATGTAACACTTTCATTCCCCTGGGTTGTGAGAGGAAACCATACATAAACTACCTTGGTTAAGGGCGAAGCATATATGCTTTGCCTCTTACATCACAATTTGATTCACCTATAATGACAAAGTTACCAACCTTACCACATTTAACCTGCCAATGTACAATGCTTTATGCATAAATTTCTGAATGCCATTTAAGGCTCTTACTTCCCCTGGGGTTGAGAGGGGCAACCATATATAAAATGCATACCAGTGAGCACAGGCATCAAATTGGGATTCAAACCTACATCCTTCAGGCTGAGGTACATGTAGGATGAACCGCTGGTCCACTGCGTCTCTGGACTTTAAAGCACACCAATAAAGGCTGATATACAGGGTCCAGTCCCTCAGATAAAAAAAAAGAGCTACAGGTTCCCCAAATGACTTCAATGAGGCCTTTGCTAAAGACCTCCAAATGTTCTATTTTCAACCATTGACAACAATGCCACATGTACAAGTATCATGGGCTGGTGTTGAGGGAAAATGTGTGTTTATACACAGTACCAAACTCAAATCGTAATCAACCGGTAAAGTCACTACATGCCATGTCCAGTTTTACATTATTTTGGCTTACCTCCAGCTTAAGTGCCACAAATTTCAACCTTTTTAAATTTATTCATGAACTTCATCCAAGAGATTCAACAGGTCCTGTAAACCATTAGCAAAAGTGGAATGTACATTCTGAATGGTGTTGTCCGTTGAAGAGATTCTACAAATTGATGAACACTAACCAACTCAATTTTTGTGTGACATTACTGGAAATATTTAACTTTACTTAGTAGATAATAGAAATATTGACGAATGTCTACTTTGCTGAAGGGAAAAGCAAACATATTCATTCTAAAACGTCAAACTAGCTTAGGCAACTACCTGTCTGTAAAGACCACATTATTTGTTTCTTTTGAACATTACTCCTCAATGAAGCCATTACCAAAGTGAACCTGTATATAAAGATCACCTTTTAGTGTTTACCTTGAAGAGAGTGTTTCTCAGCGATACCTGCATCAAAGGGAACCTAGCAGTCTAGACAGTGTTAACCTCAAAATGGTCTTTATATACAGGTTTGACTGTCCATCTCTGAAACAGAAGAAGTAGGTGATTGAGGAAGGGGCTCTCGTGGAACGGTTTCACACCCCTATTCTGCTGCTGCTGAGGCCGCTGCGGCCGCCATGACAGCATCTTTCATGGTCGTAGCGTCCGAGCCTCCCTCAGCGCCAGCGTGTTCAGCCTGCTCGTGCAGGGCGGTGATTATCTCCCCCATACCTCCTAACCGCTGCATTGCTATCACTGCTGCTGCTACAGCCTGCCAAAGAGGAGAAAAGAGATGGTGCACAAAATGCATGTCAGTATATGAGGTGTATTGCAAATGTAACAGATATTGATATGAAGATGGTGCACACAATACATATCAGAGTACTGCAAATGTAATGTGCCATTTGAATCTTACTTTTTTTATCATTATAAATATAAATCTTGATCATCAGTTACATCCTGGCGGTTGAGAGAAAGGAGATAGCTCATATATCAGCATATTCAGCCACATAAACTTTCATTCATTCTTTATCTTACACGTTATTCTGACAATTTCATGAGCTTCCATTACAACCTGGCCGTTTTGACGAAAGGAGATGCATGGCATGATTTACATCACAATTTTTGGAAAATGTTTTTGGAATACTGTACTTGTATCAATGAAAGATAAATTTTTGTTTTCAGACATGAATTGATTAATTCACATCAAAAATTTAAATTCAAGATCATGACAAAAGGTATACGTGTATTCTGATAATGATCATTGTGAACCTCACGAGATACAGCATAACTAAAGCTTCATGGTCTTGATATTATTCAATAATGCAGATTATTTCAATATCTGATAAAAAAACCATTGAAAATAACAGCATTTCACAATTGCTTATCATTTCATTGCCAAATTTCACAATTTTGAAGAAGATAATTTTTGTTCTTGTCTGATCCCCATAAACTCCCCTCAAGCATTGCCAACAAATATACCGCACAAAGGAAACGTTTACATACCGTACGCATTCCAATTATACAACATTTCAGCCAAGCAGTATTACACAAGACCCCGTTGAATAAGGACAGCCTGCTTTAATGAAGCTCCAGGGGCAATTATATCGCTCTCATATCAAGATCAATTTACATTGCAAGCAGGGGGCATAATTCAAAATTGCGATCTCTCTCTCACACACTCTCTACCTCTCTGCTTCTCTTCATCTCTCACTCTTTTTCCTCCACCTTTCCCCCTCTCTCTATTTCTCTCTCTTAATCTGTCTCTCTCTGTTTCTCTCTCTCTCTAATTCTCTCTCTCTCTCACACACTCTCTACCTCTCTGCTTCTCTTCATCTCTCACTCTTTTTCCTCCACCTTTCCCCCTCTCTCTATTTCTCTCTCTTAATCTGTCTCTCTGTTTCTCTCTAATGATCTCTCTCTCACACACTCTCTACCTCTCTGCTTCTCTTCATCTCTCACTCTTTTTCCTCCACCTTTCCCCCTCTCTCTATTTCTCTCTCTTAATCCGTCTCTGTCTCTCTCTTAATCCGTCTCTCTCTCTCTCTTAATCCGTCTCTGTCTCGCTCTCTCTCTCTCTAATGATCTCTCTCTCACACACTCTCTACCTCTCTGCTTCTCTTCATCTCTCACTCTTTTCCCTCCACCTTTCCCCCTCTCTCTATTTCTCTCTCTTAATCTGTCTCTCTCTGTCTCTCTCTCTCTCTCTCTCTCTAAAGATCTCTCTCTCTCTCTTTCTTTCTCTGACATTAATGTTAATAAAAGTGGGATACCATACAGGTTTCCTCTATGTAAGCAAGCCCATTTAAATTACAGACTGCCAGTCTGATAACACAGCATGTAAGAACATTTTTTTCTCTTCTGGGATCACTGGCCAAGAAAAAAATGTCAAGTCACAGCACAAGATCGGTAGTTAAGTGAATATCCTGTTTTGCTAATTTTGAGGGGATATTTACTAGGTCAAATTTAGATGGAATTTACTAAGGAAAAATTTGTTAATCCCTTCATAACCATTGCCAGCATCATCATTACTATCAGAAGACAGTAAATCTTAATCATCATCACCATCTTAACTAAAATTGAATTCTTCAGTAAAATAATTTTTTATTAATTTTGTTTTTGTTTTTGAAATAATATTTAACATCATCTGAGCAGCAGCACACCAAAATAAATTGCCTATCTAGGACTGTTCTAATGGGGACTGATTTGCACGACTAGCTGTCTACAATTACCTGTTGAAGCGGCTTTTATAATAAAGACAATAATATTCCGCTCTTGTAGAGCGCATATCTACTTGATTTTACAAACACTGTAACCTATTGTGACCAAAACTTGTACTCTGTAACTAATTCATTTGTATTCTGTACCAGTGAAAAAACAAATTTCACAAATGGACAATGAACATTCAATTCAATTCAGTTCAATTCAATTCATTTCATTTCATTTCACATTATGATACGTCTCTTTGCCCTTCCAATGCACTTTTGGATATTATTACCCCAGCTTCAGCTCTGGCAACCAGGGAATAAATCCTACCAGGTACCCACTTAATACACCTGGGTCGAGAGTGGCAAGTGTAGATTAGAGTCTTGCTGCAGCAGGGATTTGAACCCCATACCTTGTGGTTCACAGTCAGGACACTTATCCACTAGACCATAACACCTCTACTGGCAATTATATAATATATAACCCCACTCCACCAACAAACAAACAAACAAAAACAAAAAATCATCTTCTTCATCATCATCACCATCATCATCACCATCATCACCATCATCATCACCATCATCACCATCATCATCATCTCATCATCCTCACCATCATCATCATCATCATCATCATCATCATCATCATCCTCACCATCACCACAATCGCCACCATCACAATATTCATCATTAAAATACTCCACTCCCATAAACATCCCCACCACAACCACCATCTGCATCTGTCTCTAGTCCCATACCTTCAACTTTCTCTTGGCATTGAAATCCTTGATATTCTCTATAGTTGTGCAGGGGATGTTTTTAGTACTGGCTGCACTGTTCTCTGCCCTGACCCACGGGTGATGGAGTGCACCCTCTGCACTTAGTCTCCTCTTGGGGTCCGTTACGAGCAGTCTGCTGATGAAATCCTAGAATAAGCAGGAAAACAGCTAATTGATTAAAAGTACAGCTTGAATGGAAGTTACTCTTAACCGTAAAAAAGGGCTGTTTCATCCAGGGAGGTGTCCAATTCATTTTTTAAGCCAATGGTTGAAATTGTATGAATTGGTATCATAAGAAGCATTTAAGGCTCTAAGAGGAGGAAGAGGAAGAGGAAGGAGGAAGAGGAAGGAGGAAGAGGAGGAGAAAAGGAGGAAGAGGAGGAGAAAAGGAGGAGGAGGAGGAGGAGGAGGAGGAGGAGGAGGAGGAGGAAAAATAAGGAAAGGAAGATGAAGAGAAGAAGAAGAAGAAGAAGGAGGAGGAGGAGGAGGAGGAGGAGGAGGAGAGGGGGGAGGAGGGGGAGGTGGAGGGGGAGGATGAGGAGGAGGAGGGGGAGGAGGAGGAAGATGAAGAGAGGAAGAAGGAGGAGGAGGAGGAGGAGGAGACAAAACATTTTGAGTTTTCTCATCCTGGTGAGAGGATGGCATAGTCAGCTTTCATGATCTTCTTATAGATGAAAGTAAGTTCATGTATCTCCTACAATATACAATCATCATAGAAAGGTTCAAACCAAACAGTAAGAAGAAAAAGAAAGAAGGAGAAGAAGGAAAAGGAGAAACTTGCCTTTGCACTATCTGAGATATCATCCCACCAGGGCGAAATGAAGGCATAATCAGCTTTCAGGATCTTCTTATAGATGTAGGTATCACCTCTATCATCATAGAATGGTTCGAAGCCACACAGTAAGATGTAGGTGATCACTCCTACGCTCCACATGTCCACTGCCTTGCTGTACGGCTTCCCATTGAGAACCTCTGGTGCTGTGAGACAGAAATCAAACATTTATATTTATTATTCAAGTAAAGGGTATTAATCTTCCAGAGTTGCTTTAAAGGCCAAGTCCACCCTAATATCAAGTTGATTTGAATAAATAGAGTAAAATTAAACAAGCGTAACAGTGAAAATTTCACTAAAATCGGATGTAAAATAAGAAAGCTATGGCATTTTGAAGTTTTGCATTATTTCATGAAACAGTGATATGCATAACATGGGCGGTATGCAAATGAGTGAACCGAAGATGTCATGCACTCACTTTTCCTTATGTATTTTATTATATGAAATATCATATATTTCATTTTTTTTGCTTCAATAATGTAAATCATGGTTTGACTCAATATGGAACATGTAACACCATCATTATTGTAACTTATTTTCATACAAGGAAGGGATTCTTTATTATCACATCACTTGATATTAGGGAAGACTTGGCCTTTAATACTACAGGGGAAACAGAAAAATCTGAAAAACAGACATAGATTAGGGAAAGTGTCAGAAAAATCACATAATAAAATAAGTACCTTATTTTTTCACGAGAATTGGCAGAAAAAATTGTGCGGACCCTAAGGTGCCACCATGGGCCTTCTATGGGCTTTCACCTATCCACTCCGGGGCCCATACAGTGAGTAAAAACCGACATTTTGGCCAATTTCGGCTTCTTTACAGTTCCCACGGGAACGGGACATTTTTCACCAACCATATCAGCGCCGCGGTGCTGAGCTGGCTGCCCCCAATTCTCCTGACATTTTCATCTGACCGTTAGGCCATAGAAAGCCCATAGAAGAAGGCCCATGGTGGCACCTTAGGGTCCGCACAATTTTTTCTGCCAATTCTCGTGAAAAAAATTGACAAGTGCCTTGCGGTGCTCAAGGGCTACCCTGAGGCCCCTCATGGGTCCCGGGCGATATGCACATGTACAACACCAGGTGCCAGCCGTCCGGGGTCCGTTTGTCAGGCGCCTTGCGATTACACTCCACCAATTTTCACCAGGTACGCCCGGGCGCCGTAGAATATGTGACCACACACGCCATAAAAATGAAAATCGTAAGCGACCTGTACGGTCTCTAAAATCCACAGCAAGCCGCCGGATGGGGGAAAATCATACGGGGCCCAGTGGATTTGTGACCTAGGCTTTACAGGGACTGTGACATTTAGGTATGTTTTCTTAGGTGGTTCAATTACATGTGCAAAAAATATTTTTAAATATTTGAAATTCCAAACAAAAAGACGATCATTCTGTGTCTTTAAAGATAAATGTACCTATTTTGCTGTAAAGCATAAAAGAAATCATAGCAACACAAATTTTGGTCAATTTCATTAGTTTTGAAAAGAAAGTAAGAAAGTATCAACAAGTAATTACAGAAGATATTCCACACATGTAGACCCACACTAAAATATTGCAGACATCAGAGTAAGCAGGTTAGTGCATAGCATTTCTCACCTGTATATGTACAGGTATTCACAATTTAAATCATTATAATGAAGTAATTCCTCACATACCACAGTAACCAGGTGTTCCACATACGGTCTTCATCGAGACATCTTGGTCGATGATTTTTGAGAGGCCAAAGTCGGCCAGTTTGAGGGGTGCTTCGTCGCCCATGTCAGCATATAGAAGATTCTCGGGCTTCAGATCTCTGTGCACGATGTCATTTTCATGGAGATACTGCACAGAGAGAGAGAGAGAGAGAGAAGGGTGAATGACATTTGAGGTATAACCAGTGGCATACAGGGTAGGGTGTACTCGCCCCCATAAAAAAGGAAAAAGAGAAAAAGCAAAAGAAATAGAGGGAGAGGAGGGGGAACGTGAAAGGAAGATCATGCAAGTCCCCTTCCACACCCTCCCTCTCCAATGGATGTCCAGTTATTAATTCATCACTTCATCCACACAGTATATGTAGGACCGATGCCCCCCCCCCCCCCATGTCTGATCCCATGCTGCGCAATTTCCATGTAGTACAACGTAGCTAATCACATGAAGGGAGCTAGATTTTAACTTTCATTTGTAATTTCAAAACTTTAAGTTATCTTGTAGTTTCAGACCGTATTAACAGACTCAACATGTCAAAACTTTAAGTTCACGAGCAGTGGAGGGTCCTCCATTGTTGTTATCGACAGTGTAGACAGAATAAACTTTAAGTTTAGCAAACTCATTGTTAACCATTACCTCTCTGTTCATGTTTAACGATTATCATGCAACTTGTAATCTCAGAACAACGAACGTTGTTGTTTTGAACCCTCGTCGTTCTTCATGAGTCGTTGTTTTGTGAACTTTAAGTTTCGCTAACTTAAAGTTTCTAAATCACAAGTCCCGTATGAACGTAACTACTGTTATGTGAGGTCTGTGACAGGCTCACGTTGACCATGTTGGGCTTCCTTGCTACATGCCACTTCTTACAGTTACAAACAATCTGTACATACATACATGAATATATATCATAGCTTTCCTTTATGGATTCTACAGACATGGGCCCTGTTTCATAAAACTTGTTAACAACTGCCCCATTTCTATGACAAATTTGCTCTCAGCAAATCAGATTCAACGTTTTCAGTAGCTTATAACAATTATTGTAACATACTGATAACAAAAGTTTTATGAAATGGGGCCCTGGTAGAACTATCTTAAGGATGAAAAGCTGCCTTGAATCAAAGCTCAAGAACATTTCAAGAAAGAGAGAGAAATAATTTTGAAATAAAAAAAAAATACAAATATGGCATAAAATACATGTATGCAAGTACTAAAAACAAAATAAATGCTGGCTGGTTCATACTTCCTCTGTAATATCCATTTAAGTAATCATTCAATCTGCAATGCAATGCACCCAATTTGCTATCTTTAAACAAATGTCATGTGTGTAATGTACATTTATTGTATTTTCATTATCTGCAAGACTCTCTTGTACATAATCATATGCATGTACATACATGTACAACAGTGTATTGAACCACTAAAAAAGGGTCTGCGCACCCTGGATAAATACAACGAGCAAAGAACAAGAAATAAATATTGATACTGAATAGTCCCATTTCTGTCACCTTGCCAAGTGACCCTGGGCTTCCAGATGATGTGTCAACACTTCCTATATCAAGGGGCTATTATAAACCTAAGTAATGGCTATGTTCACACAGGACTTGTAGTTTTAGAAATTTAAGTTAGCAAAATTGTAAAATCAGCACTGATTTTCTGATTTACTAGATAAATCTATATACCTACCTTTAAGAACTTTAACACAAATGAGTCACAATATTGTTGCGCACCCCCCGTAATCCCATTGTTATCCCCTTCGCCACTCACCCGCAGTAATACGCAACGGCCATCTTCCTCTATTGCGAGCAACCCCAAGTAATAAAACATGTTGCTTGCAAGGCGAGGGGAAGGAGGGAGGGTCATAGGTAGGTATATAGATTTATCTAGTAAATAAGAAAATCAGTGCTGATTTTACAAATTTACTGCAATAAATCATATATACCTACATGTACCTATTATTACTATCTGATAAGAGAGCCTCTGGGCCAGCGGCCCGAATAGCTTCAACAATCCATCTAGAAATGGAATCAAGAGAAGCAGGAGAAAAGGGCTCTCGAGTGATCAGAAACAACTGATCATCTTTGCGACGTGTCTTAGTCTTATCAATATACCATTTAAGAGCTCTAACAGGACACCAAACCTTGTCCTCGCGCACTGACGAGAAGTCAGATAGTGGACAAACAAAAACTTCAACAGGGCCAGAAGAAGCCGTCTGGTTCTTGGCAATGAAAGAAGCTTTAGGAATCAATCTAACACCTTTTCTCTCCCAACGAACATGACCGGGAGTAAGACAGAGGGCACGAAGGGTACTGCGCCTCTGACCGGAGGCAATGGCTACCAAAAAGAGCGTCTTCACCGTAAGATGGTGAAGCAAAGCTTCACCTAACGGTTCGAAAGGATGCTTAGCCAGGGTTTCTAGAACCCGAGGCAAACTCCAAGATGGAACTAATTGAGTACGTGGGGGACGTTTCAGAAAGAAAGACCGAATTGATCCACTCAACAGCGGGGAATTAGAAATCCCCGAATGAATGGCACCGATCGCAGACCGGTAGCCTCGGATAGTAGAGATAGACCTTCCTTTGTCAAACAGCGAGATTAGAAAATCCGCAATTGAACCAATAGGAGCCTTAGACGGGGTTTGATCCCGTGCCTTACACCATTGAGAAAAGGCTGAAAGACGGGAATTGTAAATTTCCCTAGTAGAAACCCTACGACTGGACATTACAAAATCTGCGGCCCTTTCAGAAAGACCTGACTGTCTCGCAGATTCCCCGATAGGGGCCAGGCAGTCAAATGAAGGGACGCTGGACTGTGGTGAAGAATCCCCGAAAGGTCTCAACGGAAGAAGAAACGGTTGAGCCACCAGAAGGCTCACTAACTCTGGGAACCAATTCCTCCTGGGCCAAAAGGGAGCTATTACAAGCACCCGAGCCCGATCTTCCCTGATCTTCTGCAAGACTCGCAGAATCAGCTGGAAGGGAGGAAAGGCAAACGCTCGAAGATTCTCCCAACTGAGAGAGAATGCATCCAGGGCCCAAGCCTCCCGGTCGCGAACACGGGAGCAGTACCTCGGAAGCTGGTGGTTGAGAGCTGACGCAAATAGGTCCACCTCTAGCGGACCCCAGCAATTGTAAATAAGGGAAAAGACCTCTGGATGGAGCTTCCATTCTGATGGAAGACACCTGCCCCGGGATAGGAAGTCCGCAATGAGGTTTTCCTGACCGGGGATGAAAGAGGCAACAGGCATGATCGCCATGTGATGACACCACTTCCACAGTTGCGCTGCTAAGGCATCCAGGGTGGCAGAACGAGTGCCTCCCTGCCGATTGATCCGCAACTGTGACATTGTCCGTAAGAATCAGAACTGAATGATTGAAAAGTCGTCTTCTGAAGTGAAGCAGAGTTAAGAAAACTGCCATGAATTCCAGGACATTGATATGGGGTAGAGTCCCAAGATGAGACCAATCCCCCGAAACCGTACTGCCGTTGCAATGTCCGCCCCACCCTAGCCGAGAGGCATCTGTCGAGACCGAGATCGACGGAAGGGGGGTACGGAAGGGTTTGCCTCGCGCGAGAAACTCCACATTCGTCCAACGGGAGAGAAGGGATTTGATTTCTACTGGTACTGGAATCCAGACCAAGAGAGAATCCCTGCACGGTTTGTAAAACCTGAGGAGATGCCTTTGAAAAGGTCTCATAAGGAGCCGACAATCTTCTAGAACATCGACCAGACTGGCTAGATAACCTAAGAACTGAAGCCACTGTCTGGCCCTGACCGTTCTGGCCAGCATCAGCCTGCGAGCCGCTGAGACAATAGTGAGTATTCTGCCTCGACTGGGCCGAGCCAATTGATTCTGAATATCTAACACTGCCCCCAGAAAAACTGGTCGGCGTGTAGGAATCAACTCTGACTTTTCCCAATTTATTAGGAAACCTAAGTCTTGAGTGACTTTGACGAGCATGCGTGCCTCGTCTAAAAGACGATCTTGCGACTCCGCTAAGAGGAGCCAATCGTCCAGATAGCAAAACAGCCGAAGGCCGCGGCGCCTCAGCGAGGCTGCCAAGACAGCCACTACCCGCGTGAACACCCGAGGGGCTGGACGCAGCCCAAAGGGAAGAGCGCGAAAGCGGAAAGTCTCTGAAAGGAAGGAAAATCCCAGAAGGTCGCGTGAAGCGCGATGAATAGGGATATGGAAATACGCATCTTTGATCAACGGGAGAATTGAGGCGAGAGTTTCCATCCGAAAATGCACCGCAGGAATGCATTTATTTGTTTATTCTTTTCAAATTCAGTATCAAAAAGAGTTTTCCCGAGCGCTTGGGAATAACGAAAATCGGAGAAAGAGAAAGACCCGGCTGGTCTTTCACCCTTTCTATAGCCCTTTTGTTCAACAGAGATTTGATCTCCGTTGAAGCGTGACAATGAGCCTGGGCAGACATGGGAGGTGAACGAGATCTTATAGCCCCTCCGGGGAGCGAGGCGGATAGATCTATGAAGAATCCGTCTCGACTATGGAGAGCACGAAGGCGTCCCCGATGATAGCCTCCCAAGCCGGGAGAAAAGAATGAAGTCGGCCACCTACCATATCGGACTAAACAAGCGCTCGGGGAAGACCGTCAAAGACTAGGAAAATAACTGCCTGAAAAGGATCATAAAATATCCCTTGCAACTGGCAAAAAGTAACATAAAAACACAAGAGTACTATAATCTAGAACGAAATAAGTACAGAAAGGTGCTTTTAAGGGGCGAAAAAGCGCGCTGAAAAGATACAAAATGACCTGAATTCAGGAGCGCCGTGACTCAACAACCTAACTCGACGGGAGCGAGCAAAAAAGAGAAAGATGGCCGTTGCGTATTACTGCAAGTGAGTGGCGAAGGGGAGAACAATGGGATTACGGGGGGTGCGCACAATATTGTGACTCATTTGTGTTAAAGTTCTCGAACGGTTAGCGTAGTCAAGGGACTAGCATAATAGGTAGGTAATATGATTTATTGCAGTAAATGTTTAAGTTAACAAAACAACGACTCACTAACAACGACGAGGGTTCACACGAGCCCGAAACAACGACGCTCATTGTTCTGAGACTACAAGCGTTAGTCATTTAACATAAGCAGAGAGGTCATCGTACGGTCTGTAGCTACAGAGCCAGTGTTTCTCAAATAGGTAATATAGTGCAGTGCAGATAAAGTGCAAAAATGGGCTGATTTAGACCATGAATTATAACTTCAGAGTAAGATAATAATAATAATAATAAACCGTTCTTGTATAGCGCATATCACCTTATGATATAATGTGTAAGGGAAATATGACGTTCTTACTGTCAAAAGAAGTGAAAAGTAGAGTACACTTAAGCCCACCGCACACAATATACGATCGACTACGATTTGATTTTGGAAACTAATCGCAATAGAATTAAAAATAGGCATTTTAACGAATGAAATTTACCTATTTTAGGTTCTAAACAATAACATGAATACTCAACATATGTCAGCCTTATATCCGGAATAAGGGCCAAATCAGTTCAAATTGTAGACAATCGCAGGACTGTTCTGACTTCACTACGATTCGGAGCCAATTCTGCCTTTCTTCCGACAAGAAAGCTCGAAATCGGCCAAAATTTCGATTTTTCTATATATATTTTATCTATGTGACTATTCAGAACCTCAATCAAACACGTTTTATGTGTTAAAATGTTTAAATGTAATATTATTACATTTCCTTCCAAAATCGGATCGCAGCCCGAACGTATAGTGTGCACATGTGGGCTGATGTAGGCTTCATGCAAATACAGTGTACCAAACAAGCTTGCAGCAAGCAATTATGGATACCCCAAAACCAATTTCACTTGCATGCATTATTGTTAAATAGAGTAGATGTGTATCTTGGAAAGACTATGGTTTTCTAAATACATACATGTATAAATCTACAATTTTAATTCCCATATGAACGGGCAAAATTCACTCTTCTAAAAGGACAAGCAAGTAAAAAAAAAAGCGCACTGTGAAATAGTACTGACTTGTTCCATATGAAATCAACACCTAAAATTATTTTCACCTTGATTACCAAACACGGAAGGGTCACAAATGGTCCAGCAAGCACATATGTGTGAGTGTGAGTGCGTAAGCTACATGTAACTATGCCCATCTGTCGACTGCGACACTCCAACAGGCTTTTCGTGTCGCACTTGACTGCCATTTTCTCATTAAAGAAGCCGCGATGAATGATTTGCTTCCCTCCTTCCCTCCTACTATGGGGGGGGGGGGGGGGGGGGGGGTTATCACCCAAGAAATATCATCTTCTATCTCCCACACAGGTTACTGTCGGTCATCGACGTTCGCTGCTTTGATCCACCCTCCCACAAGTCTCAATTGCAATCAGGAAACATTAAAGACGATATTGGGTACTTTTATGCAATTGCATAGTCAGAGACGTCGTAAGTACACAAGTTAGTGTGAATGGTTGACGATGTTGTAATCATGAATATTATACTTTGAGGTTTCTGAATCATCACTTTTTACAATATTTTAGAAAAGGAATTTCCAATCATGTGCATTTTTATGCTTTTCAGGTACCATGTATCCTTAAATGTACTGTATTTGAGTTCTTTTATCCATGACCTTATTTTGTAAAGCTAAGAAGGAAATAAATGTTCAGGATTTCAGAAATAAATCGAATTGAAAAATAGAGCATTTACCAGTGTAAATAAAATTTTAAACTAGAAAAGAAATTAAGTAATATAAACAGTACAATGCAGAATGTCCTCATATCATGTAATTACGTACTTCAAGGCTATCAGCATTCTGTCTATAACAGAATACATAAAATACAATCTCTCTTGAGTACTATTTTGTATTGAGACTGAAAAATATCTTGGGATTTCATGTTTACTCAGAATTTCATCTTGCCTGTTCTACAGCATAAGTTCTCATAAATCAACTGAAACCAAATACATCCATTATTTTTTCAGCCTTTTTAAATAAATATGTACTTCATTTTACTTCCCCTCACATAATCATTCTTCCCTATATCATCTTCCTTGTTCTAAGTCAAGTTCATAGTTATGTTTCTTTTAATTATATTGTTTCAATCAAATTGCAAAGCTCTATCGTTTCGATCAAATTGCAAAGCTCTAAACCTAACGGGAATTCAAGTAAAGTAGAACACTGATGATTTTAAATATTGCCTTAATACTTATTATTGCATAGATGGCATAAATTAAACAAGGTTATCCAAATTTAAAGCTTGGAAACATTTGCATTAATGATTATTATCAATTATAAAACGGTAAAATACAGCCCCCGATATAGCAGCTGAAAAGCTCCTTGAACGCTGCTGAGATGTGTGACGACACAAGAGGGGCGAGTCCTGTCTAAGCAGACGATGTCCCATAACATTATACACATTTTTCAGTGCCTGTTTTGTCATCTCCTCTTCACTTATTTCTCTTACTTGACTAGCGTCAGTCTTAATGTTAGTCTGTTGCCTCACTCTTAACTTCGTGTATGGTATTATTTTGATGAAAAATGCAGCGTTAAAAAAATAAAGGAATCTGTCACTTGTAAACAAAATAAGACGCCATTGTATTTTCAGCTGCTTGCACCGCGGCATGTTCGGCGTTTCAAGAGGGAACGAATACCATCCAGCTATTATTCGCAGGGCTTTTCAATTTGAAAATGGGGTTTATTTCATTGATCATTGACCCTTCTCCTGTGTATTTACAATCAAACGGTTTTAGTTATCAGAATCAGTTCACTTTCCCTTTTAGAATGGTGTGAAATAAGGTCATGTTTAAATGTACCAAACTCTTTATAATTTGATAAATAATTGCATTGCAATTACGTTCATTCATTATAGGACGTCGTCTGCTTAAGCAGGATCGATCCCTCGTATGACGACATCAAAACATCGCTATATTTCTGGCGAATCCTCGGATATTCCACATGCTGAGAAGAGCTTTTATTTATGTTGTTTTTATAATCATCATATACGCAGTTGACATAAAACTTATACGATTGCCATCTGTAAGCTTCCCAATTTCTAGTGATACATTAATTGCCATATTTGTGATTTTCTTGAGTGTTCTACTTTAAAAAAAGAGCATACAGAGAGCTGTCAGAACACAAATCCTACCAGGGTATATAGATCAAAGGGTGTATAAAAAAATGAGATAATTTCTATGTAGTAAAAATTATAATGTACATGTATCATGGTAAAGATGATATTGTACATCATTCAGTTTAAAGAGTTCTAAGCTGAAGAAGCTGAAGTAAAGTTCAAAAGCCATTCACTTGTCACATGACACAGTGATGGCGATAAATCGAAGACTTCATAACATAAATAGAATAGGAACAATAAAATAGAACTCAATGACATGCTTACTACTTGATAAAGCAAAATCAACTTCCCCCCCCCCCCCCCCTGGAGGAAATGTTTTCAAAATCTGTCATTGCACATTTTTACTTATTTTTGCCTTTAAAACATCAAATTAGTTAATATACATGTATATGATCTAACATTTTTTCCCCCCTTCTTCCTCTTTTGAGGCTAATTCCCATCCTCCTTCATCTTTTTCTTTTTCTGTTTGACATTCCTCCATTTTTCCTCATCTTCCATCTCCTATTTCATCGTTCCAAGAAAAACTAGATGAATCTCCGACCACGCGCGGTCAGAATTTATGCCTCCGCCATCATCAGATTGGCAATGTATGGCATACATGTACACTTTAAAAAGGATTGGTCCATCAAAATTACAAATCTTTTCACTTCAAAAGCACAGGAGACAGAAAATTTATTTCATTTTATTTTCAAATAAAAAACTTAATTACCATTGATGACTTACAATCATCAAATACACCAAGGAAATAGATATTTTATAGCAAATAGACCACTGTCCCCTTGAAATTTCTAAAATAGGTAGGCCTAGACTCCATACATCACGAACCATTTTTATGTATATAATGACCTCTATGACCTTTAAACTTTGACCTTGAGATCACCTAAAATCTAATCAGTTCATCGCGTCCCTCACATATGCATACGTGGGCCAAGTTAGAGGTTGATCTGTCAAACAACTGAAGTTATTGCAAGAACGAACCATTTTTATGTACATAATGACGCCTCTGACCTTTGACCTTTGACCTTGAGACCCTAAAATCTAATCAGTTCATCGTCCCTCCCATATGCAAACATGGGCCAGGTTAGAAGCTGATCTGTCAAACGGTTCTTTAGTTATTGCGAGAACGAACCATTTTTATGTATATAATGACCTCTATGACCTTTGACCTTTGACCTTGAGACCCCAAAATCTAATCAGTTCATCGTCCCTCCCATATGCATACATGGGCCAAGTTACAAACTGATCCGCCAAACGGTTTTTAAGTTATCGCGAGAACGAACCATTTTTATGTATATAATGACCTCTATGACCTTTGACCTTTGACCCCAAAATCTAATCAGTTCATCGTCCCTCCCATATGCATACATGAGCCAAGTTACAAACTGATCCGCCAAACGGTTTTGAAGTTATCGCGAGAACGAACCATTTTTATGTATATAATGACCTCTATGACCTTTGACCTTTGACCTTGAGACCCCAAAATCTAATCAGTTCATCGTCCCTCCCATATGCATACATGAGCCAAGTTACAAACTGATCCGCCAAACAGTTTTGAAGTTATCGCGAGAACGAAAAGGGGATGGACGGACGGACGGACGGACGACCCGAAAACATAATGTTGATTTGAATAAATAGAAAAAAATCCAACAAGCATAACACTGAAAATTTCATCAAAATAGGATGTAAAATAAGAAAGATATGGTATTTTAAATTTTCGCTTAATTTCGCAAAACAGTTGTATGCACATCCTGCTCAGTATGGAAATGAGGGAACCAGTGACGTCACCCACTCACTATTTTTTTTGTATTTTATTACATGAAATACGAAATATTTTAATTTTTCCTTGTTATAATGTGAAACAAGGTTTGATTCCTCGCTGAACATGTGTAATTTCCATTGTTGCAACCTATAGCCAATCAATGAGAGCTTCCTAATTGTGAAATCTGCAGAAATTAAAATATTCTATATTTCACATAATAAAATACAAAAGAAATAGTGAGTGGGTGACGTCACTGGTTCCCTCATTTCCATACTGAGCAGGATGAGCATATAACTGTTTTGCGAAATTAAGCGAAAATTTAAAATACCATAACTTTCTTATTTTACATCCTATTTTGATGAAATTTTCAGTGTTATGCTTGTGGGATTTTTCTCTATTTATTCAAATCAACTTTTTGTTAGGGTGGACTTGGCCTTTAAGATGATTTTTTTTAAATCTCTGCGACTGTCTTGGGTACTCACTGAAACTGCTTGGCAGATTTCCCTGACACACCTGGCTGCGTCCCTCTCGCTATAGTAACCTCGCTCAACAATCCTTTCAAAGAGTTCTCCTCCCGTCACTAGCTCCAGTTGCAGGTAGAGATTAAGCTCATCCTCAAACAGGTTCACTAGCTTGATCTGAAGAGGGAGAAAGTTAATAATAATAATAATAATAATGATGATAATAATTTACCTAACTGCGACTTAAGGCGAAACCTAACAATTTAGGTTTATTCCGTCACAATAGAAATTCGACGTTAGGGCGAAACGAACGTGGGTTAGGGCGAATCCTAACAATAGGATGAGATAAAAGGTTTCGCCTTAAGTCGCAGTTAGAGTTATAATAATAATAATAATAATAATAATAATAACAGTAATGGAGATGATGATAGTAATAACAGTAATTATCATCATCATGTGATAGCGATAGAGATAAAGTTGACTCTTTGATGCCACTCGCTCATTTCCATCACGATCTCAAGATGATAATAATAATAATAATGATTGTAAGAAGGAGAAAAAGAATATATATTCATAACAATAATAAAAACATTGATAAATACAACGATAATGATAATAATGACAATAATTAATAAAACTTACAACAACAAAACCTCATTTCATAGCGATGCACTATTAAACTATAAAGTACTTTGATTGGATACTTTTATCACTACACTACTTATACAGTGCATCAAAAAAAAAGTTCAGGCGGAGCGTGGTTGTTGTGCGGCGACCAGTCTGTCCGAGGTTTGCGCCCCGCGGGGCAACGGCATGCTCGGGTAACGATCACGGTGCCCTCTCGCGGCATTAAAACGTCCACAATCTGCGGTTGAGTATCCCTTTAATTCCACACACATTTTGATGCTCATTTTACTTTTTGTTTGTGTTGCACGAAAATTTTATAAAAAACACAATTCAATGTCAACCTAAAATTGGAAAACCTATGGCGACCGAACAATAACTGTAAGGTAGGTGCAGGACTGTCAGAAAGATTGTGTCTATAATGTTTAAAACCACAGCAGTCCTCAATATCTGGGTAGTACATGTAACATACAACAGCCCTGTAAATTTCTTATATTTTCACATGTGATACACCATGCTATTTATGCAATGAACTTTATTTCTGTTCATACATTTGATCAAAATTCCTTTCGAGATATCCTTGAAAACAGGATTCAGCTTCGCAGTAACGACTTCCTACAATATCCCTAGAAAGCTAATTAGGAAAGTTGCTGCACTTCTAAGTTTTCTGACCAAATATCATTACTGAGTAGTTACATGTACATGTAACAGTCAATCTCCCACATTGCAAGTGTCACAACTTTTCAGAATTAGAACTTTCTCATTACCGGTATTTGTTTCAATTTCCATAAACATTCTCATATTTCTTGCTTAGATTTGTCTGCCTTTGAGTAAAACATAAAATACATTGTAGGTGGAACTTCCCTATATACAATGCATAGCCCCACATACTGAAATTTCTGCATTTAAATTTATTTGTGACTCACCTCTTCTGGCAATAGATAAGGATCTTCAGCAGTATCTTTTTCACTGAATGCTACTAGAATTAAGTCTAATCTTTGACACATATTCTGCTAAAGAATAAGGGATTTCCTGTTTATACACTCATATATGTGTGGACCTACATGTAATTTGCTGTGCTATAAATTTGGTTCCTATAATCCAAACTTGAAGTGCCAAATAAACCATAAATAGTGGTATGTACAATGTATGTGATACAAGCATGTACCTATTCCAATTCTGCACACGACAGTGCAATACACATTCATGCCACAGAATATCAAAGAAATGGGAATACACACATGCCCAATTTTAAAAGGACAGTTCCCATATGTTCATGTGCACACCATTCTGCATATATCCAGTGATATTTCTTGTCCTGATGTATTGTTCCAAATGAGGTAATACACTGCATCATCTCACTGTATAGTTCACATTAATATTTTTTTTATATAGATGTAGATGTAATGCAATACAAATAAAAAGCATCAAACACAAATATACATCCCTACCCATAGTTGCTTTATAGCCCCTCCCTCCCCCCCCCCCCCCCCCAAAAAAAGAGAGAGAGAGAGGGGGGGAGTGAGTGCCTGTGAGAACATCCCTATAGGAATGCCAAGCTGTTTAGTTATCACCTTGGAAAACAGAGGGGTTCAAACTGTTTCAACAAAGATTACCCAATCAACATTGATGCAAGGTCTAAATCACACTATCATTTCACTCTCTCCCTAGAGCAAATACATACATGTACATTGTATAAGATCAATAATATATCAACAACAAAAAAAGATCCAATGAAATATTTGTAACCACTGCTAAAAAAATCTCTCTTTACATAACACCAATCTCTTTAGATTTGTGGATTTTCAAATTCAAAACATCTACACTTCTACCAGACAAAAAGGGGAGGGGGTTTCCCATGTCTCCATTTTATTGCATCATTGTAATCTATGCCCTGGGAGGATAACTGACCTATTATGTACAAAGCCTGTCAATGTCGATATTGAAGATTTCATGGTACATGCTGCATTCTGGACTGATATATTTATATGTACAGCCCTGGAAAAAATTATTAGACCAAGCTTCTGTAATACGGGTACTATAATATGCATACAATCTAACAAAAATGATTTGTCTTTGTATTTCATTGAATGAATACCAATTTCCAGCAATTATATATACCTTGCTTTTATGATATTGTATTTCCTTCTTACCACAAAAACAACGCTATCAGTAACCATTCTTGGTATAATAATTTTTTCCATGGCTGTATGTATATATCATAAATTATATCATGAGAAAGGTGTGGGTGTGTGTACCGGTCAGTTGAACCATGTCATATTGATATGTGAAATGATAGATAGAACAGATGAAGCAGGTTACTAGATATATTCACAAGCTTGTACTGTCCAAGGTTTACAGACCTTTCTAGCTTCAACTTTTTCTCATAAAACCAGCCCAACTTAGTCTTAAATCAGCAAAAGCTTGTTAAATGTCTTATTTAGCAATAGTATGGTAATGGTTCCATTATAGACACTTGACGTGAACTTGAAATCAAAAGAAAGCTGTATATGAACCAAGGAACCAAAGTAGTAGGTTCATATCTAAATGAGATAGGAACATCATGGGTACTATGTTTCACAACATGTGTGTGTGTAATTGGGCTTTTACAGACGTGTATCAATCAGATATGATTATTTACGTCTGGGACCGACCTTTAACGTCACCATCCGAAAGACGTGACTCAGTCTCGAACCTGGGTCCGCTGAATCAGTTTATAACTTCCACTGGTAGCTGGATTACAGGCGCACGCCACAACGCCCAGTTTTTTTGGGGGGGGGAGGGAGGGGCTATAAAGCAATGAGTAGGGATGTATATTTGTGTTGGATGCTTTTTATTTGTATTGCATTACATCTACATCTATATAAAAAAAATATTAATGTGAACTATACAGTGAGATGATGCAGTGTATTACCTCATTTGGAACAATACATCCAGACAAGAAATATCACTGGATATATGCAGAATGGTGTGCACATGAACATATGGGAACTGTCCTTTTAAAATTGGGCATGTGTGTATTCCCATTTCTTTGATATATATTCTGTGACATGAATGTGTACTGCACTGTAGTGTGCAGAATTGGAATAGGTACATGCTTGTATCACATACATTGTACATACCACTATTTAGGGTTTATTTGGCACTTCAAGTTTGGATTATAGAACCAAATTTTAACACAGCAAATTACATGTAGGTCTACACATATATGAGTGTATAAACAGGAAATCCCTTATTCTTTAGCAGAATATGTGTCAAAGATTAGACTTAAATCTAGTAGCATTCAGTGCAAAAGATACTGCTGAAGATCCTTATCTATTGCCAGAAGAGGCGAGTCACAAATAAATTTAAGTGCAGAAATTTCAGTATGTGGGGCTATGCATTGCATATAGGGAAGTTCCACCTACATGTACGATGTAGTTATTTTATGTTTTACTCAAAGGCAGACAAATCTAAGCAAGAAATATGAGAATGTTCATGGAAAGTGAAACAAATACCGGTAATGAGAAAGTTCTAATTCTGAAAAGTTGTGACACTTGCAATGTGGGAGATTGACTGTTACATGTACATAACTACTCAGTAATGATATTTGGTCAGAAAACTTAGAAGTGCAGCAACTTTCCTAATTACCTTTCTAGGGATATTGTAGGAAGTCGTTACTGTGAAGCTGAATCCTGTTCTCAAGGATATCTCGAAAGGAATTTTGATCAAATGTATGAACAGAAATAAAGTTCATTGCATAAATAGCATGGTGTATCACATGTGAAAATATAAGAAATTTACAGGGCCGTTGTATGTTACATGTACTACCCAGATATTGAGGACTGCTGTGGTTTTTAAACAATATAGACACAATCTTACTGACAGTCCTGTACCCACCTTACAGTTATTGTTCGGTTGCCAGAGGTTTTCGAATTTTAGGTTGACATTGAATTGTGTTTTTTATAAAATTTTCATGCAACACAAACAAAAAAGTAAAATGAGCATCAAAATGTGCGTTGAATTAACATGATATTGCATTTTCTCTTGTGTGTCCATACAGTGCATTCCAGAAAAAAGTTTTAACAGTTGAAAAAAAGTCTATCCAAAATAAATGTTTCAAAATATTTAAAGGAAATTTTCACTCTTGTGGATAGCTGAGGATCTCTTCTATCAAATCACAACAAAATATCGGACAATATTCAACTCTTGAGTGAGCAAAAGCCATTATTTCATCCTTCCTTTATAAAGGCCTCTTTCTCTGCTCTAAAGACTCACATACATTACCACAAGTCTTAAAGTGCATTTAATCAAACTTCTCAGAATTTAGCATATTATAAAAGCAAAATCCAAAGTGGAGTGGATTACTTCAAATGTATAAGTGAAAAAGGTTTTTTTTTTTTAAATTGGGACCCCTCTACCTGATCTAAATGACCCTTTGTTTTCTTTCGTCTATCAATTAATTTCATCTGGGACTTTGCAAAAAAAAAAATCGAATTGATCTCTAACCCGCATATGAGCATATATCGGAGCCAGAAGGACATTAAGTCCCATCATTTGTACAGAGTTAAGGCCCTTCTGGCTTGAAACAGGCGAAAAACTGTAATTTACATATGGCGGATTATTCTTGCCACTACTGTACGTGACTTATCCTTCTTCATCATACTCAAACAAGCAAAAATGCAGCATCCACTGAGTGACAGAAGGACATTAACTCTACGGACAAGTATACCAATTAATGCCCTTATGCCTCTTAGCAGACGATATGCTACGTGTATTTATCTCTACAAAAACAACCCGTGGCTACGTCATATGGCTCAAATATATTCCACTCTGACTAAATCCCCTGTCCATTATTTTATCCATCGTCACTCGCTCTCTCCTGCTAATCTTCTTATTCCTATCTGGGATTGGTACGCCATCCCTGAGTGAATCTGGAATAAGACCACTCTGTAATGGTAACAGGCTGCTGCTCTGAATGCCGCACATGCCCAAGATTGTGACACTCGAGATAATCATATGCAGGTTACACGTAACACATCTAGAAAGCAGTTATAGATACTTCAACATTGCCTCATATTCAAGTATTTGGGAATACATACGCCTGGGGTGCATAAAGCATAGATGTGCTAGAAACAGAAGGATATTATCCCATAACAAATATTTAATGACCTTCTTGCACTCAACAGACATCTTTAAAGACATTTAAACTCATAATTTATTTCCTCCCCTGCCTCTTTGAGCAATTCGCCTCCATTATCTCCAACTTAAGGTTTTGTTATTTTACACTTGAGTTTCTGACTACCAACTGAATATTTTTTACCATTTGATACCTCATCTCGTTTAAATATAATACTATTCCACTTCTTTTAGCAAATATCAAAGTTTTTGAATGGTGAAAAAATATCTTTACAGTAAACTGTTTTACAGACACTTAATGCAAGAATTCAGCCATAAAATCAATATTGAATACAAAATTTGCTTCTTTAAGAATTTCTATGTTTTCCATACATGGAAATGTGATATTACCAAAAAGCATAATTTTTAGAAATAAATACATGTAAATCAATAGGAGCTTGTTTGGATAAGTTTTTGCCTGTCTCATGCACTTGTAATTCATATTTCAACATGGCCCCAATAGCACCTTCAAGTTCCACACATTATATTATGAGATAATCTCTAGATAATTGGCTTAAGGCCTCCACTTCAAGCAATCCAATAAATAAACTTGGGGCATTAAATCAATCCACGGAAATCAGAAAAAGCCACCTACAGGACAAACCAGGCTTTGACTTCTAAAGCACGGGGTCTGTATAGATTGTGCTGTGGAGAACATGTTGGGCATAAAAGTCAGCGTGCAGGTAGGAAAAACTGGGTAACCTCGCTAGTCATAAGGACCTCTATTCATAAGGACCCTATCCATAACGCATGACTAAATGAATAGCAGTTTTGTATGAACATCGGTCCTTAGGAATAGCGAGCAAACCATAGGCAAATTACCTCGCTATTCATAAGGACCTCCGTTCAAAAGGAGCACTATTCATAAGGACCGCTTTTCATAACGCATGTTAAATGAATAGCGGTTTTCTATGAATAGCGGTCCTTACGAATAGCGAGCGGACCCGGAAAAAAACTATGTAGGAAGAACCTGCTTGTATTTAGTCCTCTTCCTGTTGTCTACCTGTTCTTGCAGAAAAAACACCTAAGAATATAATGAGGAAGTCTCACTTTCACAATAGCAAATCAATAGAGAGCTCTAATAAATATTTTCTCCCTGCTCCCTCCTACACCCCCCCCCCCCCAAAACAATAAAAGCTTCATCTCAAGAATACTACATGTTTATGTAATGACTGTTTGCCATGCATCCCACACATGTTCATGTAGTATGAAGATCAAATAATGCTCTATTTACTAACCCCATGAGAAAGAGTATTTCACTACTAGTAATGAATTCACATCTTCACAAGACAAAACTCCTGACAAATCATTGATTTTCATCTTATTTTGTATGCTCCTTGGCATCCAGTATTTTGGTTTTGGTTTTTTTTTTTTTACTCTCACAAGCAGGCTTACTTATATTTACAGGTAGAAGTCAGAAAAGGAAAAGCTCTTACATGAACATGCTCATGTATACTCTTACAAAATCCCAGGTGTTGTGCAAGGCATTTCTTTACGCCCATTTCCACTCCTTTTTCTATTACTTCCGTTTGCTCTCTAATGGTGAATCACTCTTCCTCACTCTTCCTCTCTCTCTCTCTCTCTCTCTCTCTCTCTTTCTCTATTTCTTTATCTCTCTTGCCCCCAATCTCCTCTGTATTTTCTATATCTCTACAAATTTATCCAGCTGTTTGTCTCTCCTACTCCTTGACAGCCATCTTTCTCTTCACTTTCCCTTTCTCTCTCTTTCTCTCTCTCTCTCTCTCTCTCCATAATAGCCGTCTTTCTCATCACTTTCCTTTTGTCTAAGTCTCTCTATTTTTATTTTTTTTTGCAAACTCAGGTCTCTTCTCTCTATCTTCCTTCCTTGTCTTTCCCTGTCTCTGTCTTTTTTCTACTGTCTTTCTTGCTTTGTAATCTCTCTCTCTCTTTTGCCTTTATACTTTTTCTTCATTCTCTGTCTTTTCTAGTTTGTTTCTATAATTTTCTTTCTCTTTTTTTCTCTCTCTCATGATCATTCACTCTGTCGCTCACTCTCTCTCTCTCGCTCTCTCTCTCTCTCTCTCTCTCTCTCTCGCCATCAAAACACCTGTTTGTATTCAGTCTCATTCCTCCTCATTCTTCTTCTCTTTTTCTCCATCCCCTGGGAAAGGCTGCTCTTGTTTGTCTCCAACGCAACAATCTCTTATTCACATGAAGTAAAGAACTTTACAGCGCAACGTTCCCTCGGTTCTTCAAGTCACATTTAGCATACTTGTGACTTGCATTCACAATTAGAAAACTGGCAAGTGAATATAATCATTTAAAACCTAACACTAGTTTACGCAATTGTTGAAAGGGGCAGTTTTTTCTCGTCTTTCTTTCTTCATGTATAACATTTTTCATTGTACAGTGTACAAATAAAAACCCTTCAGTAGTCATGTTTTGCTTCCACCTGTAATTTTCGCTCAAACCAGCACAAATGTCATACTATCAACTAGAATTTAATGAAGAAAATCTAGGCGTTTGCTATTAAATGAGAGGCATTGGCTATTATTATGATTATTTCGAACAATCTGAACAGAATTTCTATTAGCGCTACAATAATGTGTAGAAATCATCCCAGAATTTATTTTGTTTTCATGGTATTCACATGCTACATGCAATCCTTTCAATCCAATGCACATATCCAGTAGGAATATGTACAATACTGTCAGCAACCCCAAAATGAATGGTGAATTTTCTGCTCAACATGTATAATACCACAGGGAAATCCAGTCTATGGGTCGTGCTTTGCAGCAGACAGCATGTATATATGGAGATTTCAAGTGCACGTAGTACTTTTCCCCCCATATTTTATACCAATATTTTAATCATTCTGAAGGTATTTCTTTTTTATATGTATGCAAAAACTGAATCTTAAGAGCCCCTGATTATTAAAATTTAAAAAGAAGCCTCATGAATTCATTTCGATCAACAAATTTAAATGTTTACAATAAATTGTGTGTAATATGACTGTGTTAAATTTAGCCCTCAAAATTAGAATCTAATATACCCCTACTGACACAATACAATACAATACAATACAATACAATAAGTATTTAGTACGCCCTTCCCATAAGGCTCGGAGCGTTTACAAAATATTTAAATTATAGAACACATTATAATTTTTATATAAACACAAATCAGAAAACTCTTCAATCGTCCATGTGGGAACTACCAGGTGGTTTTATGGAGACAAAATGTAATGAATGTACCTGTTACAAAGTTTGATAGCGGATTTAAAATAAATATGATTTCACAGCTTTTTTAAAGGTCTTTATGGATGCTGACTGTCTAATGGTCAAGGGGAGATTATTCCATAGCCTAGATGCAGTAACTGTGAAAGTCCTATCACCTGACACAGCATGAGAGGTTCAAAATTTTCATGCAAAATGTGCAGAACTGCAAATAAATTACTTTCAGGATCCCCAGCCACCACTGGTCCTTACTCTCTTCCTCTTAGACCCAAGGTGTCTTCAACACTTTTCCTTACCCCACTGAATCTCTTTTTTCCTTTTACTAATTCTTTCATTTATTTTTTCTTCCTCTTAGCTGCAAACAATATCAGCTAAATCCCATATCTAAAGTAATATCCATTCCGCCCCATCTTAGTTTTCTCACCTTTTTCTCTACCATTTTGCTATATTTTCCTTTCAATACTAGCTCATTCATTCTTTTACTTCTCTTTCATTCTATCCTTCCCGTTCATTCCTTCCTTCTCTCTTGCTTGCCCTTGTCTCCAACCAATATTGGCTTTATCCCCTCCGGCATGGTAGTGTATTACAATCAGTGCAAGTCTATCGGTATCATCTAGCAACAGTTCATTGGAGATCTACATGCGCTAGCGCGAAACACACACACACTTCCATCCACGCTCTATACAGTGAAGGTTGAGTTAAGAAGGCATCGCCTTTCCATCGTCTATATTTTGATACAACTTCATGCATACACATGGAGCACTTCTTTAATAGCTGGCCCCTACATCCCCTCATTATTCAAGCAAGAGAATCAATATTCAAAGAGAACATCCACTTCATCTCGGGTTGCACAACCTTTGTTGAACTCAATTTCTTGTGACATTGTAATTATGATACACACAAAACAGGGGAGAATGATTACAGTTTCATAACTATGATATTGACACTCAATAAACAGTAGCTATATACATGCATCTTTTTGTATTTACAAACTTCTTAGAAAAGCAAGAATTGAAGCACATGTACAGTCATGTACACACGGTAAGAAAAGAAAAGAAAATTCACAACAAAACCAAGTGTACCATCTATAAGGGAGTGAAAATATACAGTGCTGGTGAAAAGTTTTGTTACAACCTGGATTTTGTGACGAGTTTTTACATCAGTTTTGATTTCCTGTGAAATGACCGTCTCTAGGCTCTCAAAAGCAATTTCGCCGCTTTCAATTTTAAATAAAGATGATCTACTTATAATTTTTCTTTCTCCATTTTGATTAAAGAATTTAAACTGGCAAAAAGCAGCCTAATGACACATATGGTTTAACACAGTTTTTTGTCAAAAAATTGATAGAAAATGGACCCATATTCAACTTGTGAAGGAGTCAAAAGGATCGATCCCACAATCTAAATGCAATGAAAATTTGTCCCTGGAAAATAAGAAATTTAACCCCAAAAATAAGATGGGTAGGGGGCATTTTACATCTTAAGCCCGGCGCACACTATACGATCCGACTGCGACCCAATTTTTGAACAAACTGCAGTTTGCATTAAATGTGAAAGTTTAAAGAAGTGAAATTATCTTATTTGAAGTTCGGAATAATGATACGAATACTAATATCGAAATTTTGGTGAACTGCAATTCTTCTGGTTAGAGTAAAGGCCAAATCGGCTTCAAATCTTACTCGATCGCAAGATTGATATGACGTCACTACGATTTGGAATTGAATTCGCTTTTATTCCTACACGGGGGCTCGCAGTAGCCCAGAATTTCAATTTTAGTATTCATACTACTATTTGGAATTTTGATCACAAAGATTTTACATGTCTGAAGGTTCATATCAAGTGTTATAACAACTTTATAGAGTTAACGCCCTTCTGGCTCTCAACAAAATGATGTATTCCCGGATTAAATAACCAGCAGCTTGAAGAAAATTTATTTCATCTGCCTGTTATCAACAGCCAAAAAATCTTATCACCTACATGGATCTTTCATCCTCTTCTTAATACTATATAGAGACATGCCTCTCTGTTTCTCATTAACAGTCTGTCTGTGTATGTATCATATGTTGAGAGACAGAAGGGGGTTAGCTCCGTGTTAGAGAAAATGATTTTAGAGCTTTTTTAGCTCTCATCAGAGAATATCCTTATCTCCATCCTTGCATTCCTTTATCAAAGTAAATTTAAACAAACTATGTAATGTATCTTTGTTAATGTTAATCTTGCCCCAGAAACATCTCCTCCCCCCCAAAAAAAAAGGCCCCCCAACCCCCCCCCCCCCCCTTCCCTCCCTCCCTCCCTCTCCTTTCCTCTCCTTCCCTCTCCCTCCCTCTTTCTCTCTCTCTTTACCAATGCACCTAATAATTCTTTCCATATATCCCCTGCGGCATTGTGCTGTACAACACAATTGAGGCAAGTTTTCCTTTCTGGCGCACACATTTCTAGCCTACCCTAGAGTACATGTCCTTTGCCGAGCAATGGTAGATGTGACCTAATAATGGAGCAAGCGAAGACAAGTACATCATCATCAGTATCACCATTATCATTTTCTCCATCAACTATTACATCGTCTGTTAAGGTTGGAGCCAGAAGGGCGTTGACTCATATTCTTTAACACAGAGTTAACGTCCTTCTGGCTCTCAACAGACGATATCATCTGATGAGAGCCAGACAGATGTTATGCAATCTATATTACAATACATGTATATGAGTTACGCCCTTCTGGCTCTAAACACGCGACAGTTCTCTCCCTTATCCTAATGGGGTAAATTAAAGTTGGAGCAAATAGAACAGGACATACAGGAAATGATAAATGAAAGTACAATTTTAATTTTTTTACCATTGAAATAATTATGTCTGTTCAAGCCCATGTACTGCATCCGATTTTTGGAATATATCACAATTATAGCATTAAATATAGGCATTTTAAGAAATAAAATCTACCTGACATCAGGTTCTGAACAATAATATGAATACTAAACATAGGATTTTGAATAATTTTAGAGATCTTATCATCCAATCATTCAAACTCTCTTTATTTTTCATGAGATTTCTTATCCAATTCTCATTTATCTAGGCCTACGTGTATCAAGTTCTCTGCTTGCCTTCACAGCTAACTTATGGGCGTGTGCCTCTCAATTAATATGACCTATATTTATCAAGTGAAACCTTGATACTCTCATAAAATCCTCCATTTGCGTTAAACAAAGCAGCATCTCTAGCCCTTACCCGGTGACAACCTCCCTTATGAATTATGGAAAATGTTGATTGGGGGAAAAAGATCATTATCTAACAAATTTATTGCATCCAGGGATATTGTTTCCAGAATTCTTATCTCCTCCGTGATGGTTGATGGATGGCTGTGCTCTTGCTGTATTGTCAACTTCACCTGCGTATCTACCGAGGCTGCATGTGATTGTCTTCACAGCGATGCATCACCGTGCACTACTTCCTATAACAGGTAGTCTCCAGATGCAGGCTCTTATCGTTAATTTGTTTCATTCGATTTGGTGTGATTTGATTTGATTAGCCTGCTTGTGTATTCATTCGTATTATAAAGCAACACCATGATTCCTTTCATCAAGGGATGTCTCCATATTCTTGATTTTTATAGTTCAGAGTTTCTCTGCTATGACAAGGCTAGAATTGGTTTGATCGAGTGCATAATGTTGCCTGATCATCACATTATGATTAATTACTTCCTACGGTAGTCTCTTGATGCAGGCTATAATGACTTAGCAATCTGACATGAATTTGTTAAAGACTGTACACAGACACAGACTGCCTGTATAACCAGATCAAAATAACAATGCAATTATTAATGGCCCATAATTTCCAAAGTGCATAAAAATATCACAATGAGACCAAGTTAATTCCTTTTGGGTGAAAAATCACACTCCTACATGTAGCTCATGGTATTCATTGTTTTTGCATTCACACATAGAGAAGATTGTACACAGATTGCCTGTATAACCACATCAAGATAACAGTGCAATTAACGGGCCATAATTTCCATTTAAGTGAGTAGGTTTACATTCTTTTCGGTGAAAAATCACACTCCTAGACCATAGTTTTTAGTATATTTGCATTCTCACATAATTAACCAACAACAGAAATTCTTTCTCAACCACAATTTTTTCCAAAGACATTTGAAAACATCTTTATCGATTAATTCATACAAAACCAAGTCTTACTTATGAAAGAAAAACAAGGCATTAGCGATAATGTGTCTCGCCCACATGCGATAACTAGAAATATCGTGATCTCTGTTGCCATGCAACAGGTCCCCCACGTGCATAAATCTGCATAAGTTATGCTTGCATATATCTACATTACTGTTTGGAAAGTGACGTTTAGAAAGTTATGTCATAAGAGAGTCTTGCGGGTAAACTATAATGTTTGACCTGAAATGACCTTTGACCTTACCATGTGACTTCTGATGGCAGCATAACATGCAGGTCCCCCAAGTGCTTCTAAAACCCAAGTTTGGTTGAAAAGTGAGTGATGGTTGCAAAGTTATCTGTCATAAGAGAGTCTTGCAGGTAAACTTTAACGTATGACCTTTGACCTTATCATGTGACCTCCAACGGCACCATAACATGCAGGTCCCCTTAGTGCATCTACATGTACAACCCAAGTTTGGTTGAAAAGTGAGTGACGGTTGCAAAATTATCTGTCATAAGAGAGTCTTGCAGGTGAACTTTAACGTATGACCTTTGACCTTATCATGTGACCTCCAACGGCACAACATGCAGGTCCCCTCAGTGCATCTACAACCCAAGTTTGGTTGAAAAGTGAGTGACGGTTGCAAAGTTATCTGTCATAAGAGAGTCTTGCAGGTAAACTTTAACGTATGACCTCAAATGACCTTTGACCCTATCATGTGACCTCCAATGGCACCATAACATGCAGGTCCCCTTAGTGCATCTACAACCCAAGTTTGGTTGAAAAGTGAGTGACGGTTGCAAAGTTATCTGTCATAAGAGAGTCTTGCAGGTAAACTTTAACGTTTGACCTGAAATGACCTTTGACCTTATCATGTGACCTCCAATGGCACCATAACATGCAGGTCCCCTCAGTGCATCTACAACCCAAGTTTGGTTGAAAAGTGAGTGACGGTTGCAAAGTTATCTGTCATAACGTTTGTGACGGACGGACGGACGGACGAGTACGGACGGACGCCATTTGGATCCCTTAGTCTCGCCTTCACCTCCGGTGATACAAAGACACTGAGACACTGAGATGACAATGACAAATTGAAAATATTTCAAATAACAGGCTTTTACAACTCTTGGTACATGTTACGGAGCTCAAATGGAAAAAAAAATATTGAAATGCTGAGCCTAAACCATACATGTACTTGAATACATCGCCTATAGGGAAGAGTTCTTCATAATACTTGAGAATTTAAATCATTCTATATTTATTTTCTTATCCCAGAGGCCAGGAAACCTTTTTGCGCACCTGAACCTGACCACTACACATTGATTTAAACTCTGAGACTTTGGCTCGAAAAAAAAACACAATTTTCATACTTGTACATGTTATATTTTGAGAAGCAGGAAGGGCTTTAATTCATTCTTTATCAACGAGTTAAAGTCCTTCTGATTCTTAGAAGACAGTCTGACAGCATGCACTCAGTGATAGAGCTTTAGTGGTGATATTCTGAAAATCTCCATGATGAGTAGGTTAGTAAAATTTGACATTCCCTATTCTGAAAATCATGTCCAGTCCCCCACCTGAATATCTCTGCGTTAATACAGTTTTGAGTACAAAAGTGGCTGTGTGCTCAATATGGATTTAGCAAGGTGTGTCTGGTATCTGCAGACTTACATGTAATATAAAAGTTAACATCAGTTTGGTATTCTAAAAATTCTCTAACTTGAGAATAAAATAACTACATGTATTAACCAAAAAAGATACATGTAAGAAAATGACAAAATTCTTCAAAACTGCATGTAACTTTCTATAAGCACCTTAAATCATGACCATGAACCCATGCTAACACAAGAAACAATCAATGACATTACTAAAAGAGGAATATAACACGAAACATGGTTTACCTATAGACTTAAATTTGAAAGGAATGCTCATTGGAGAATCCATGAAAATATATGGCACGTCTAGTGTGTAACCCCCCCCCCCCCCCCTTCCAAAAAAAAGTAAATAATAAATAATAATGTGCCCCACAACTTATGCTCTAATATCAGTTTTCAGAATAATGACTGACAGAACATGTTACAGGTACACTATCTTTGGGACTTAAAACGGAAGTTAACAAGGAACTTAACATAAGTATCAGACGACCGCCCAGATGTTTAACATGACATAACCCTGACAGAAGAAACATGGCAGGCTCATCTTCCACTCTCCCTGTAAATGATTGCTTTAACAGTTTAGCTGTCTGGGGTGCATGCAGGAACCAAACACTCTATCATCTCCCTCTTATGACCCATTCACACGAGACACTGTTGTCCGCCTCAAAAAATTGCAGTGGCAAAATAATATCACATAAGACCAGTGCACATCAAATGTCCATATTTTGCAACACACAAATGAAGGCAGAGGCGTCGCAGTCAATTGGTTGAAACACTTGACTTGAGACACCAAGGGTGTGGGTTCGATCCCAGCACAACACCTACATGTACATGTATGTCCTTAAGCAAGACATTTCATCTACATTGCTCCTCTCCACCCTGGTGTCCAATGGGTACCTGGTAGGATACGAAAGTCATTGTGGTTTGATCAGCATGACAGCATCTGTAAAGAGGCGCTTGGCTGGAATGCTCCCCGGGGTGTGGATAAGGTGCAAACATTGCGTACGGGCAAGGTATGAATCTGATGACTAGTGTAGTATGTCTGTAAAGCACTTACAGACATTGTAGATGTATTAGGCGCATTAGACCCCGTTCTCATCTACATCCTTAAACTAGTTTAGTGGAAACCAGTTTAGTGGAAACCAGTTTGGGGTGTAATGAGAATGCTCAAAGTGGTCTGGAAGCGATCTTAAGTGGTCTTGGAAACCAGTTTTGAAAACCACCTCGCGATGTGGTTTTCAAGACCGCTTTCGTCGTTAAACTGGTTTTACGTGTAATGTGGACACAACCGTTCTTCACCCGGAAGTACTATTGTGCGCGCGGTATATGATCCGCGCAATTGTCCGTAACGCTCGACGGTTTCAAATTCCGCGCGAAACATTTGACCCCGCTTAGAGTGTTCCCATAGCAACAAGATCACTTTCGGTGAAGTGGTTTTGGAAACCAGTTCAGGGGAGCGTAATGTGAATGCTAACGAAGCGATCTTCTAAACTGGTTTTGAAAACTGGTTTAGTGGAAACCAGTTTAGGAAATGTGATGAGAACGGGGTCTTATACGTCCAGAGTGTGAATAGGGGCCTGTGTTGCATGCAGCTAATTTTTTTAAACCCAATTTGCCATTCATATACAAATAATATCTCATTTTGACACAGCGGTTTTGAGGGGTTCTTTTAGAAGGTATCTTAGGGGGTCATGTGAGAACAGGGCTTTATGTGTGGTATGTCTCAACATCATTTCGCAATTGGCTACATACTTTTGATAGATTGCTACACATGTATATCACATGTTCCTACAGGTGGTATTTCACTGAGCGGTGAATGCTTACGAACTTTGCAATTTTCGGATTCGCCAACTTTTCTGACGGATTTTGGCAAAAATCAGGTTTCGCCTCTGTCATTGACGACATTTAGCGACTTTCAGCGGCGCTTAGCGACATTTACATGAATGTTTGTAAAGTGTTTGTGAAAGACAGGTGACAACTTTTAGCAACTGTATAAAGCAAATGTTATCAACAGTTTTTGTGAAGAATAGCAACTCTTTGCTAATCCTTTGCCACTGTTTGTGAACGTTTGGGAACTTTTGCCAACTCCAGGTAAAGTACCTGGCAAATCTATAAACCCATTGCTATAAAAGGGTGAGCAAAAGCTTCCCCAGCATTCAGATGAAGATACATCTCAAAAGACTTGCCTTTTTAAGATGGATTTCAAGAATATATGGAAATGAATTTCTGTCAGGAAGAGGCCCAACGTGCTGCTGCCCTTGAATAATTGCTTTGCCTGGCTGCTGATGCAGCTATCGTGCAACAGAGGAGAATGGCAAATGGTCTTAATGGGTCGATCTCATAGAGAAACCATTTGTCACGTGGTCGCCAGCATTGGCGAATCAAAAATAACTTAAACAAGACGTCTTACAACCGTTTGCAAAGGCTTACTGTTTTGTAATCGCGTGCAATTGTTTGCAGAAAAATAAATTCGCAAAGAAATTTGGAACATGCTGATACAACTTTCTATTAGGGTTGGAATTCCCTTTAAACATGAAATCACATTTTTGCTGCAGTAGTGTGAACAAAGCTAGGGTCTAGGGTACATGTATGATTTCAAACAATCATGTCACAATTGGCTACATACATTTGACAGACTACTAAACGACTTGTTCCTACCATCACATCGATTTCTCATGGAAATACTGACTGCAATTTGGCAATCAACTTCTAAATCTAAAGCTATACCTGGGCGATAGGTACATTAACTACAACATTAATAGAAGTACAAGGGTAAATGGCCATCAAAATTGACGATATCCCGCTCCCCCCCCCCCCCCCCCCCCCCCCCATCTCCAAACTTTTTCATTTCAGAGATATCTATTACATCATCTCACCATTTTTTTTTTGGGGGGGGGGGTAAATTTCTTATAACATATAAATTGCAAATCAGTGACTTAGTGTTGAGCCCTGATACAAAATAAGATCATATTCCAAGTACATGTGCACAGTCATTAATACATACATGTACATGTATATCCTATACCAATCTAAATGCTAGTACACGTAGTATGTTTTAAGAGGATACAGATTCTAAGAAATCACTCAAAAATAGCATATACATGTAAGGCAACACGCACCATTTTTAGATCCTGATAAGAGGAGAAACCTGGGGGGGGGTGTGTTCTGTTTCACAGAGATCATGCCCATATGTACATTTCCTGTTGTTGAAAGAGGACTTTAAAAATACAAAAACGAAACTTGGCATTCGTTAAGTACACAGGAGTAGTTTGTATACCATAGAGCCAGGTGCAGTACAACCTTATAGTCTTCCCCTAAAACAAATCTACTCAGAAACAGGGCTGAAAATATTTTTTTTTTTTTTTTTAATTTTTACTATACAGTACAACAGTGTTGTAGCTAGAGCATTTTTAGTGGTGGGTGCAACCTCACTGACTTTGACCTGCGTGTGGAGCATAGGTGTGGAGTGAGCGCAGCGAACTCAGCTTCACGACTATCGACCAGGGGTTCCGGGCAACGCCGCAGCGGGGGTACAGGCATGACAGGGGGCAGCGCCCCCTAAGCTTTTTCCTTTTTCCCAATTTCTAGATACCCAAATGACTTAAAAGAGTCACACATGAATGGCTGTAACTGAAACAAATTCATACTGCATTAGTTAGTAGATATCATTATAACACTACAGAGTACAGTACAATGTCATTATACTGAATAAAATCTGTGAAATGGATAATTAATTAAATGCAATAACAAACAAAATATAGCTGTGTTGTTTCATTCATTCAGCTGTACTACTTAGTACTTACTCACCTAAGTCAGCTTCACTTTCACTTTGTAACGCCTTTCCTTTTTTGTGCCCACAACTTGACCAAACCACGTAATACTAATACTTAGTGGTCATATTGACCACTGCGCGGGACTAATGCAAAAATACTACGAATTTTCTATCGCATGTACTAAAGGTATGGGGGAGGAAAAAGATAATTAAAATACTTCCTATCAAATTCAGCTCTTAAAAATCTCACTCCTACCTCAAATTGCCGTTAGGAAGAACTTCTGATATTTCCAGCAAAATCCAAAGTCAAAATCATGTCCAAAACCGAAGAAATTCCCGCAGATTTTTTTTGACGATCGCATGTTGTTTTTATTCCGCCGATGTTTTAGACTAAAATCGGCCAATAAAATTTTGTCCACAAAAAAAGGAACTCGGTATCGCGTGCAAACCATCGATCTCTACGATCGCGCATGCACAAAATTGGGACTTTTACGTGTGTGCGATAAGGACTGAATTTTTAATGACCAAATTTTGGAGGGGAGATGTCTGCGCTCGCGGCGATCAGGAAATGAACACAATGACCTTCAATACCCCGTTTCGCCATAATTGACGGTAAATTACGGATTTCATTTTTGAAATTACCTTTTCCAACATCGGTAAGTTGAATTTATTGTATTTCATGTATATGTTGGTGTCGGCTTTGTAAATTAAATGCCGATTTTGAGTGAATGTTAGTGACTTTTGTGCAGTGGTATTTGAAAGTGTTGAGGTGTATGACTGCCTAGATTCTACACACGAAGTATAGTAATGACGCTTAATTGAGTGAATTTGACTGCCTTCTTTGCAATAGGAAATCATCTTATTGCGAACCAACCCCACACGATATGTCCCCGGCCCCTTGGTCGCGGACGCCACCGGAGATGCGGCCGGAGGCGTATACGTAGCTAGCTAGCTATCATAATACGTTCGGATTACAATCAATTTATATTTGAATTTTCACGTTAGTTTCGGGTTATACGAGTGTATCATACTTACAAGTCAAGTCAAGAAATAATATTTATGGTCAATATCAAAGCACAACAAGGTCATTTCTGCGCATTATATGTGTGTTTTGGGGCAATTAATACACATCCAGTTTGGGGAAATAGTGGTGGGCGGGAGACTGATTTTCAGCCCGAGTGCCGGGCGGAAAACGTGAGTGGTGGGCGGGCCCGCCCACCGCCGCCCACCGTAGCTACATCCCTGCAGTACAACCTTATAGTCTTCCCCTAAAACAAATCTACTCAGAAACAGGGCTGAAAATATTTTTTTTTTTAATTCAAAATCCAAATCAGCAATCAACACCAATTCAAGAAAAATATATAAAATAAAATTATTTCTTTTTTCTTTGTTTTGTTTCTTTTTAGGGTCATTTTTTTTTAAATTATAACTGACACAAGCACTGATATTTTTGACAATCTTTCTCAAAAGGCTAAAAAGGCTAAAAAATGTTAAATCATTGAATCATATACTGTAAATCTAATACAAGTAAAAAACAGGAATGAAAAAAATACATGCATTTTTACAGGTAGGACCAAATTTTATAGATCTGCATAAGAAAACGGTAGTGAATCTACGCCATAACACAGAGCGATAGTGCCTTTAAGAAAGATTAAAACGACTTCTTCCTACCATCACATCGATTTCTCATGAAAATACTGACTGCAGTTTGGCAATCAACTTCTAAATCTAAAGCTATATATACTTGGGCGACAGGTACATTAACTACAACATTAATAGAAGTGCAAGGGTAAATGGCCATCAAAACTGACAATTCCCCCCCCCCCCCCCCATCTCCAAACTTTTTTCAATTCAAAGATACAGTATATCTATTACATCATATCACCTTTTTTTTGGGGGGGGGGTTCTTATAACATATAAACTTGTATATCAGTGACTTAGTGTTGAGCCCTGATACAAAATAAGATCATATTCCAAGTACATGTGCACAGTCATTAATACATACATGTATTGATATCCTATACCAATCTAAATACTAGTACACAGAGATCATGCCCATATGTACATTTCCTGTTGTTGAAAGAGGACTTTAAAAATACAAAAACGAGACTTGGCATTCGTTAAGTACACAGGAGTAGTTTGTATACCATAGAGCCAGGTACAGTACAACCTTATAGTCTTCCCCTAAAACAAATCTACTCAGAAACAGGGCTGAAAATATTTTGTATTTTTAATTCAAAATCCAAATCAGCAATCAACACCAATTCAAGCAAATAAATAAAATAAAATTATTCGTTTTTTTTCTGTTTCGTTTCTTTTTAGGGTCATATTTTTTTAATTATGACTGACACAAGCACTAATATTTTTGACAATCTTTCTCAAAAGGCTAAAAAAAATTTAATCATTTAATCATACATGTATGTATACTGTAAATCTCATACAAGTAAAAAACAGGAATGAAATTAATACATGCATTTTTACAGGTGGGACCAAATTTTATAGATCTGCATAAGAAAACGGTAGTGAATCTACGCCATAACACGGAGCGATAGTGCCTTTAAGAAAGCTTATTCTCAATTCGTAGTAGCCTCTAGCACACCAAGCAAGCACAGACTAAATACAAATTTACAGTTCATCATTCATCGACATGTCTCTCCTTACTGCGGCCCTGCCATACTCATAAACAGGACATGTTGAGAGAGGCCGAGGAGGCACAGAGACTATTTAATAGAGAGTTCAACAAGGGGCCCTGTTTCATAAAACTTGTTATCAATAACAATGTACTGCCTCATTTCTATGACAAATTTGATTTTCAGCCAATCAGATTGGCTTAATGATTTTAGTACATGTAGCTTATAACAATTATTTTAAACTTGTTATTGACAGTGGCACAGGGCCCTGGATATACATGTACGCTTTGACCTTGAAAATAAGCACTGATAAAATATACTTGCAGGATCGAAACCTATTCTATGAATTGTTTTAATCAAGTTTTATTCGAAATTTTAGTATTTAATTCTGAATTTCAATTTTTAATGGAAATGTATTTTTTCCTAAATCATTTTCATCATAGCCTATATTATTTTTTTTCCGAACAGGATTTAAAACCTTTAAATGGGGAAAAGATGGCAACCCTGAAAGTTTCCACTTGCATGTATTTTGTGAGTTAAAAGATGCAGAAATGTGAAGCTACATGTATAGACATTTTATTCTGTTGCAGCTGTTCAATGTTTGCTTTATTTTCATATTTCACATTTCTCTTTCTTTTCTTTACGTTTAGTTAGTGAGGTATACACTGTATACACGTATGTGAGTAATTTAATTAAAAGAATTTTATCATTCAGCAATTGAATTAATTCAGGCTACCGATAGGCTTTGCTTCAACAATATTAAGTTTACTATTATGATGAAATAAGTAGTATTCAACCGAGACCAATTAATACAAGAAATTATGCATGGAAATTAAGGTAGGCTGAAATGAAATTCCGAGCTACTAAATATATGTTTGCCGAATATCATCAGGTGGTATCAGTTTTCACCAATTTGGTTAGCTAATGTAATCATCATAATACACCATCATTATGCTGCAGATATGTTCTGCAGGCTATAATATAAAGTGGGTCTTTCTTCCGAAATAGGAAACTATGACGTCCAGCCCCCCACTTGGAAAGTGTCTAAATTTACCACGCTTGGTGCTTTTAAAGCGGGTCACAGCTTTCTTAGAGGTACAACATGATTCAAGAAACGTTTGTCTCCTATTTCTCCACTGCCCGTCCGTCCGTCCGTCATGCCTGCCATGTTCTCTGATACACAGAATAAACATGCCCCAGAAAGTCACCTCAGCTGCAGTACAGTACATTGCTTCAAATCATAATATGCAAACACTACCTCATCCTTCTCTTGTGCTCGCTCTTGGTCTCACTCTCTCACTCTCACTCTCTCTCTCTCTCTCTAGCTTTCTGGCTGTCTCTCTGTATCCCCCTTTTTTCCCCTTATCTCTCTCTCTCTCTCTCTCTCTCTGTGCCTCTCTTTGCCTCTCTCTCTCCCTCTTTCTTTCTCACTTTATCTCTCTCTCCGTCTCTCACTCCCTCAATCTTTATCTCTATCTTTACACATTAATCAGCTGCTGTTTCAGTTTTTCTCTCTCTCTCTCTGTTTGTGTGTATGTGCATCCCTCTCTCTCTCTCTCTATATATATATTCTCTATCTCTCTCACTCTGTCTCTATTTTCTTTCTCTCTCTCCCTTTTCTCTCTCTCTCCCTCTCACTATCAAAACATACATGTACATCTCTCTTCCTCATCTTCATCTCCTTCTCTCCCTCTTCTTTTCTAGAAATTAATTACTGTTATTGCATTCTCACTCCACCACCCTTTTATTTCCTATGTATTCAATGTTACACCTTGACTAATTTTGTTGTTTATTAGCCTACACATATGACATTTTACATCATTAATTCATTGTTTACTATCACCCTGAACCACTTCCAAACATCTATGCTCAAATGGCAGCTTCACAAACATGTCAAATTCCACTAATTTATTAGCTCTTAACCACAAGTAACATTTCAAATGTAACAAAAGTGCAAATGTATGGTTCAAAAATGGCACCATTGCATATTTTGATCAAATGTACATAACCACAATTTTGCAAACATTTCATCAGCCCAGCATAAAATGCAATGTTGTTAAGTGATGATGTGGTAAGGCATTGCCGCATCAGTACTGATGGCTTACGCATGTGGTGAGGAAGTCTGACGTACAAGATCAATGGAATTGATTACATGAACATCTAAACAATTTGCAGGGGCTGATAATAGAAAATAGTGTTATCCCTTCAATTTACATGGACCCATTATAACACATAATGAAATCAAGATAAGAACATGAAATTAGCATTCCAAAATGAGGTTTGCAAACATTTCCAATTTACAATGTACATGGATCCATCATCAAGATAATGCAGGATGAAAGAAGGATAAAAACTTCACATTATCAAGATAAAATATCTTTACATGTACAAAGATTGAAAGTGAATCATGCTAACAGAAATAACATATCATCTATAATTTACATTTCAATATATGCCTTTTAAAAACCCAATTCGTAATTACCATTGGTGCATGGGCAGATAAGGTACATCTAATTTGTACCGAGTACAATTGACCTCTAAATGTTTTAATCAGACCCACATGTGCATATTCATGTAGGAACAGTAGAGCATCGCTTTAGTTTACATGTGAATGCTTTCAGCTGAAGATATGAACATACTGTTCACAATCTGCTCATTTTCAGTACCACCCTTTTTCATATAATTTCATGAAAATCACATGTACCGTATATGGTCATGTATTATACCAAAATCTTGATTTCAAGAATTTTGACACTATAGCTTTAAGTATCTTTTCACAAATGTTCATGTTAAAATATTAGTTTTCACATCAAAGACAATCTTTTCTAGAAATGTGATTAATTTACCCAACATTTTGTGAAAAGGGACATGCTTTCAAGAAAGGTTACCTGACAACATGAAGCAACGCCATTATCCAATGAAACTTAACAAGCCGAACTACGTAATACACTCGTATTCAGTTACAATTTCTATAGAACATTGAAATCTTTAATACCACAATATAATCCCCAAACTCAGATTACAATCTCTGAATCTACCAGCAATGCTTGATCATTCAAACCACTATACCACATTCTCAGAGCTGCCAACCTCTGGCCAAGTTTTTCCGTACACGCCAAGCTGAAAAAAACGTATTTTGGCGATTAAATCCGTAATTTTTTGCAAGTCCCCAAATACCAAATTTTTAAACTGCAACTGCCACCAAAATTGTATAAGTTAGATCTAAAAAATGTCATAAAATTACTCTTTATGACACCCCAATAATTATCAATGGGAATAATATAATTATCTAGATCTAGAAACATAAAAACCAGCTAAAAACTCACGTTCCCTATTCATCCTTTCGATTCCACTACGGAGCAGCTCCACATACTGCCGCCTTACACCAAGTACATTGTAGCAGCCGCGCCGTGCCGCCCGCGGGCTAGGCTGGCCGGCTGCCTAACGCCTCGGTGTGTAAGAGCAGCCGCACCGCTAGCGCTTGAGCTCATAGCTTGAGCTAGAAGTTTGCGTGTGCGGTGAAAGTAAGTTTGCAGTCTCCTTTCTGTATGCACTTTAGGTACGTACACAGTGCGGAGTTCCGGGAACAGCGAAAATAATACAATATGTGTGTGAAAGTATGAGTGATGACAAATACATGTGTGCAACGTATAATACGCATAGTGCATAATCAGATTTCTTCAAATCCGTAATTTTTGGGGCGACATTCCGTACTTCCGTAATGATGGTTAATTTCCGTACAAATTACGGAAATTCTGTACTAGTTGGCAGCTCTGCATTCTGCATGTAATGAACATGTGCACATGATGATCAATATTCAGTAATTAAAAATGTAATTTTAAAATGATTGCACTTGATAGACAATTTAAAATTCATTAATTGACTACACACACAAGTGTATTTCTGTTTCTTTTTTATGTTTATTAAAATCAACCTTCATTATAAGTGCAATTCAAATCACTCGCATACATGATCATGCATGTGTGTACTTCCTTCAACTTATAAAAATAATTACATGAATTGCTTTAATACTTCAATTTGAGCAGTATAAATTAGATTGTGTGAATTAGGCTGTGATATTATGAAATTTGCAGGAAGGCCAAATAAATTTCAGATAAACCAGTCTGAAAATTGCTCTCACCTAAAGTGGGAAGAAGTGTCCTCCACGGTGAAGTTAATTAACTGATTGCAACAACAAATTCCAAATTGATAAGCTTGCGGTCGAGATACAGACATGAAATGTATGTTCGTAACATTCAACATGTGAAAGAGCACGCTTATAACCATGGCAGCATGTATGATGTCAAGTTAATTTAATTTCCAAGATTCTTGTTCCTTTCCACCTCCCTTTTTCAGGATACCAATAACTCCTTTTTTTAATATTCTATATTTTATACAAAATAAAGAATAATATGGGCAAACAACAAAGTTAAGCATGATTTCAACTTGTTTTTTAGCATCTGTAATGCATGCAGAAATTAACTTCACATTAAAATATTCTGGTGAAAATAGACCCTATAGAATTTGTGTGAGCCGGCAGATTATCAAATATTAATTAAAAATGAAGCCACATTCTAATTAAAAAAAAAAAAAACAGACAAAAAACTAGGATTAATCTACATGAAGGTACATGTATGCTACTGAACATTGTCATGCTTTTAAAATCAGGAAAGCTAAAATGCTAGTTTGGAAATGATATTACAGGGTTATTTTGGAGGATTTGTCATTACATTGTAATTATTGATCAGTGATCATATTTTTTAGTACGAATGTGAAATCAAACGAACAGCTACTGCCATGGTATCATGTAAAATGCAGTACATGTACTTCATCACGAAACCTGCCTATAAGTGCTTATTTGGGATCCATGATATTTGTAAATTTGCAGTATTATTTGGGATGTAAGCAGGTAGGACAAGTCATCAGGACAAAGTCTCCGTACATTTAAAGAATCGTAACATCCACTAAATATGATTAAAACATGCACAGCAATGGTAAACATGTTTATAATGTAATGATTACCATTTAAAGCTTTGTTCAAGGGGAATGGTTATTAAGAAAATATTATGCTAAATATGTTTCAGGTTCCATGTCAGTATAAAACATGTCAGCTTTTAATAAATAACATTTCTGTAAAAGAAATATTGCAAGTTTAAATACATGTACATTCTAAATTAAGGTTAAGCAACTAATTGACGCATCAGTCACGCATGCACATGTATGCACAAAAATTAGCTAAGATGGTTATTTGATGCACCACGCGGTACCCGGGGTACCACGTTGTGTAGCGCCATCTCGCGTCCACTCGAGTACAACCCCAGAGTTATGAATGCAGTGCGTGTACACAGCTATGGTACACAGTCATTCCCATGGTGTGCATGCATGCACTGTACTGCTGCTCGCGCTAGCTAGCCTAGCTGCTAGCGCAGCCCTCACAAGCGCAGTGGCTATATAGCGCTAGCTCCCGCGGCTTTAGAACTTGATTTTAATTCACTTCTTCCTAAAAAAACATCACATCATCGTTACTGTATTTTAGCTGTCAAACTTTCAAACTTAGACAATGGTGGAAGGTAATGGTGGATACGGAAATTTACTGTAAGGGAAAGGACGTAAAAGACGGAAGATTTCAAGGACCGAGAAAGTTGAAAGAGCACGATCATGACGATATCGTGCAATACAAAAGTTGGGGGACGAGCAGGCCGCTGATCTGTGTACATGGTAGCGGTTTTTAGGAAGGCGAGTGACGGGGGAGACAAGGAGCAGGCTGGTGGTGTTATTATGACACTGCTGGCCTAATCCCTCTCAAATCGAAGAAATAGAAATCAATAATAGAATAATTACTCACAACAACAATGAATTTGAGAAAAATACATGACTTATAGGATTTTTTACAAGAACATGGGACACAATTGAATGTTGAAAAAACTCACAACAAAACAATTTCCCACTTTTTGGTAACCCAGGGTACAGCCCTAAAAAAAAATTAAATAATTCAAAAAAACGGCCGATTTTTATTTGGTACCCCAGGGTACCATTTATGTCATCATTTCCCCCTTAAGCCCAAAATTCTTTACCATTTTCATGTCTCATTATGGGAGAGGACATTACACCTTAAATTATTTAGGATTGACTGGTCCCCTTTAAATTGCGGTGATATTTTGATATAGATACATGTATGGGAGTCATCACTTCAGACATGTAACAGTCATAGTGTTCAACATGCTTTACCTGATGCCTGGTAAGCATCAGAAGGGCGGTTACTCTGTGTGAATATATATCGTGTGTTGAGAGCCAGAAGGGCGTTAACTCATATGTTTTAACACAGAGTTAACGCCCTTCTGGCTCTCAACACACGATATATGAGTTAACTCCCTTCTGGAATTAAGATTTGTACATCATACGGGAGACATTGTGAGACATGTAACTTATAAATTGTAATGCTTGTTATGACATACACATGTATGTATATATGTAAACTGCTCTTTTTGGAATGGTGTGTGTTAATTTAACATGTATATGGGATCGGGGGGTACTTAGGTATCTGTTCAGAATATGATTGTGCCAGTCGAGCTGACTTCAAGCGGATGTCAGGATGCCTCCTCTTGAATTGAGGTGACATGGAGGGGGAGGGCGATAGGATGGACATGACAGAAGACAACCTTGTGATCTAAACTGGCGGCAGATGCTGAGTCTATTACCCCTCTACGCTCCCTCCGATTCCCTGAGGGAAACGCACACCACGCAAGGGCAAATCCCACCGAAGAATCAATTTTGCACAAGTACCGTCCATAAATATCCCAGGCCATTTTCATAACGTTTGACAGTGCATGCTTTTTGCCTACTGCACGAAGAGCCTACCTTTGGTGAAGGCACTACCATGTTATTTCCCTGCCATTGCCTTAAAAAAAAACAATTGCTCCTTTACCATGCGTATTGCCACTTGATGCTCAGCTTTGAAATATTGTACACTGGTCACGCAACTAGCGATTCTTTGAAATCGTTTTATCCAATGATAAAATACAAACAACAATATAGGTAGAGATGCTACATTGAATGTTAAAATTTCAAAGTACATGTAGTCCAACTTTGTTTACCATTTTGAGAAAATTGAAATTGTGCAGAAAGATTCAACTTCTTGATCCTGCCTCTCTCTCTCTCTCTCTCTCTCACTATCTTATTCTCTTTCCCTCTCTCAGCAACAAGCAGCCTACAATTATTCACTTCAATCCCATTTCGCAAATATAGACTTTAAACATGCCCACGCGTGGGAAGATATATAAAGCAAAATGGAAAAAATTTTCAAATCCTCAAGATAAGAAGTTGTTGACCTGCTATCCACAGATCTGCATGGGGACAACATGCAATACACATGTAGCACTTGCAAAGCAATTCAAACACCATCTCTACAAACCAGGTCTAGAAATCTCTGTATTGCTTGCTTTTCGTGTAAGAGAAGATGTACAATTTTAATGCAGTGTACATGTACGACTAATAAGATGAAATCAATATTTTTTTCCTTTTAGAAAGTAGAAAATGTAGAAAATGTAGAAAATTATATAACTGGCCTGTTACTATTTTAAACCAAAACTTGATAAATCAAAACTGTGGTTGATTTAGCTATATAAATTTTTGTCTTTGTCAATATCTAATTATTAAAATCTTCAAATTTTTTTCTCATCAGTGAATTCATAACTACATTGTACATGTACAATGTACATGAACGTCCACTATAATGTGCTATATGATACACAACAAACATATAATTCTATCAAATTGATATCAATTTTGTGATGTTTGACATTCTTTGTTTCAGCACAGGTACACATATGCATGCATGAACCCGAAGGTGACCTTTGAAATATGACAGAAATTGTTGATTTAGTGACATTTAGTGACATTTAGCAAAAAATAAAATGAATAGTTGATTTACATGAATATGTAAAGCCAACTGAACTGAAATGAAATGCAGTGGCATTCATTTTTTATTTTCAGTCTGAACTCTTCAACCTTTATCTTTCATTATCCGGTTACTCCTGAAATTGATTTTTAGACGAGTGCGGGATCTGTTGCAGTCGAGAGCACACACGGATGTAAAAGTATGAATCAATACATAGAAACTGCGCAGTTCAGCCTGAATGTCAATATCACATAGCATAACATTCACCGTACAGCTCCTCTAACAATGCGTGAGGACCTTTAAACAGACTCTCCAGAAATGCAACTACTGCATTTAAATGCCAATGATGGGTCCATATTTCAGACTGCCATAGAAAACAATTAGATTGCAGTGTTACAGTTGTATGTAAATCAGAGAAGCTCTTCCTTCATGTTGATGGTGATGAAGCCATGAGCATTAATCCTTTCGAGACAAATGACCACATTTTGTAGTTTGGCTCATTAACTGATTCAGAGTCCTAAAAACTATACCAGATCGATGCAAGAGTAGAAAGAGCAAAAATTTCTGCATACACTTGTCTATTTTTGTTGCATGACCATATTGCGTTTGATGCAAGGAATTTTACAAAAGAGAATAAGCCTTAAATTCCTAGGCTTAAAATGGCAGCACTTTGAGAGGATCAAAATCATTGTCTTTTTGGTCAAAATTAGCAAATTTTTAAAACTTTTCAACAAAATTCCTAACCATATGTATTGTTTTCAATGATATTACACCTTATTATGTAGCACTAAAAGAAATGCATTATTGTTGCCAATCTGAATAAGCCCTTAAATAATTCCTGTCCTGAAAGGAATTGTGTACTCTACATACACATAGAGTGGTACTATTGAGCAGTATTGAGCAGTATGGGTCAATATGAAAGGTGATTATTATAATGTAAAAGTGGAAGCTTTCACAACATGAAATTTTCACAAATTGTCAACAAGAAGCATTTTCATGCCAAGAAACTTTCACGAATTGCCAAAATTCAACGTCATGTCAGCTGATATTAAAATATTTCACGGCATGAAACATTTGCGAATATGAACCACTCCCAAGATTTATGGATGCTTCATGCACTCAAAAATTTCTGGATTTACTTCTCTCAGCCTTAGTACAGTTAAACCTGTCTATAAAGACCACTCAAGGGAGACAAGAAAAGCGGTCTTTATGAGCAGGTGGTCTTTATGTACAGGTTCCGTTAATACACATTTCAATGAGAAACACTTTTCAAGGGATACAAAAATTGTGGTCTTTATAGACAGGTGGTCGCTAAAAAAAGCAGGTTTGACTGTATTAAAGTTAATTTTACATTCAATCTTAAAGAAATAGCGGAGTTTATTCATTCTGAAGTTTGAAACTAGGCACAACTTCAACCAGAAGGCAAATGACTTGGTTGAATACAAGTCATTTGATTTTTAACATCCATATAACACAAGGCTTGATTACATTTTCAGTCTACATTACAATACTGTACAAAAGACTAGCAACAGTGTTGTGTACATTTACTTGTAAGGTAATTGACAATTAACCATCAAAGATATTTTAAGGGATTTGAGGAAAGTATTTGAGGTAACCTACAAGCTTCTGTAATAAATGTACTATAATATCTATCAAACTCATGAAAATGATTTGTCTTTGTATTTCAATGAATGAATAACAAATTCCAGCAATTGTACCTTTCTTTTATATTTTATTTCCTTCTTACCACAAAAATAAAACTATCAGTAACCATTCTTGGTCTAATAGTTTTTTCCATGGCTGTATATGTATCAATACTACATAATTACTAAGAGCTTTCAGATGTTTTTTTTCTGTTTTCTATTTCTTTAAATCTTGGAAATATGGAAACTTCATTAGCTATATATGCTACAATATAAGTTCAGTTTAAAAATTTTCCATACATGTGTCGTTTGCAATAATGCTTAAGATAGACAGAAGCCTGTCTTATCAAAGCAATAATCATACATTTAGTTTTATTTACTTGGTACAGATACATGTATATAAACGTGCAATGTAGCATACATTTCAAAGGACTACCCTACAAAGAAATTCCACTCGTGCATATCATAATAGTGCTTAATTCATGCATAAAATTTAATTCTATTTGTATTGATATTCTTCTGTACAATACAAGCACTACAGAAAATCAGATTTGCACAATCCAAGTTAAGTCTCTTGAGTAAGCTATTTCATAAAAAGCAATTTAGCAGCCAATTGTCAAAATATGAAAAAGGGAGTTTGATGGATTACACTGCAGAATGGATGACATGATAACCCCTTTGAAATATGTACTGTAAAACCTTTGAAAGAAATGAAATACAGAAATAAACAGAATGTAGCATTCGCATATTTTGTCAACTATGGCAAGTGTCGGTTCAAGTACTGAATTATAAAGTTCAAGGTGAATAAACAATATGAGTTGTATTAGAGCCAAACAAACTAGATATGTACTGAACCAAATCGAAAGATTTACTGACCAAATATGAAAAGCAGTGTACAATTTTACACATGTCCATCTGCTAGTTATTTGCATTTTAAATCTAAAGATCAGGATAGAAGTCGTATTGTTTATTGACTAACAGTGTAACAAACGACCTCTGAATGTTTCAGAGAAAAATGATCAATTAGAAAAAGATTGATTGTTCATTTTCAATACAAACAATACAAAGTCCAAACCAACTAGTAACAGTGAGTGATTTTAAAGGAATTCCACAACAGTCTCATACACTGTACCCATGGCATAACACTTTTGGAATGATCTGTCAGCACATGTTTTCATTATCTGAATAGTATTTTTCATGTAAAGTTTATTTTCCTTTCCACCTGTAACTACTAAATGATTAAATTGGCTGACATTTACATAAAGTTAAATGATTAAGCCCTAATCATCATTTTTCACTTTTTGATGTTTGTAATTTTGTCATGAGAGGTATTTCTTGCATGAAATACATACATGTAGCACCACTGTTTTCCTGTATGTACAATGTACATGTACATCTGTATATTACAATTTACATACAACCGAGTATGCTGCCGTTCATATTTGTATAATTATTTACAATTAATTAATACCGCTTCACTAATTGTATTTTGACAAATGAAATTATTGCTGAGTATCTTCTTGTCTGATTACCATAGCAACCGCGTATACACGGTTAAATTCAGTTTAATGCACAACGGATTAAAATATTCACATTCATATATCATCGTTGTAGGCGAGTGTGGAGTGGAAATGAAAAGGTGGAAATGATAAGGTTGAATGTGAAAGGTGGGTGTTTTTACATATGTACATATGTACATGTACGAAATGTACATGTAGATGGCATTTTCAGAAGAAAAAAAGTGAAGGAGTGCCGTAATTGTCCATGGATCACTGCTTCCTAAAGGGCTTGCTTAGGGGGCTGCGTTGGCAAGAGAGGGTACATGTATAACTGCTAGATTAATATTGGATGCAGTAATAACACACAATCCTGCATCTACTAATGTCTGATTTTAAATGCATACACTGTACACACAATAGACCTATTCAGAAGGCATACATATGTAGTAAAATTGATTCCTATAGTTTACAATGTCCAGATTTCCGTTTTCAAATGAGATAGGAGGGGCTCCATATTATGTTTTACAGCGTGATGTATATATTCCAGTAAATACAAATGCTAATGGGTCTCTTTCAAGTTTTCAAGACTATAGTCTTCTATTTATAGTTTCATTTGTATACTGTGCACACTACAGAGGTAAAAACAAGGTGATATTGTACTACTCGAATGATTTTTGCTATCTCATTGCCTACATTGTAGATAACTCACATTCACATTTCACTTAACCCCTACCATGCCGTGAGTGGCAAATCCCGCCCAAAAATTTGAGTGTTGAACTTTTTTTTAGGCTGAGAATGGCTTGAAATTTCTTCCTCATACAGAAACCTGTGCCTTCAATATAATGCTTATTCATCTGCAATATACCGTATATATATATATATATATATATATATATATATAAGCCAACGACCCGGGTTCGATTCCCGGCGGAGACATTTTTTCAGCCTTTGCAAAAATTTCAAAAAGGGAGGACAGCTCTGGGGAACTTTGATTGAGCTACGCAACGTTATTCTCGCAATTTCTTTCACATATATATATATATATATATATATATATAGATCTTTGCCCAGTTTGCTCAAGCAAAATCTCATTGAAAGTTAATATTTAACTCTTGAAAGTTTGTTTTTGACAATTGCTCAAAAATCTAGTGGCATGGAAGGGGTTAAAGACAAAATATCAAATAATAAGCCCGTTCGTAATTTTTAATTTGCGCATTTGCAGATAAAGGTTGTTTATACCACGTACAATTGATCTTTATATGCTGTGGTTTTGTATGTACAAGGATGCACGCACCCGTATGATTTTACATGTTAAACAAGTAGCACGTCCATCAAAACAGAAGAGCGCGTGTGTACAATTTGGGGTCATTTCGGGGTCATTTGTACCATGAACTAATTACGAACTGGCTTATTAAAAAAAAATGAGGTGGACAAATAACAGCATGCGGAAGAGCACAAGAAACTTGGAGTCAATTTTACTTGGCATAACAAACAACTACATGTTTGTAGATTTGCAGAAGATTGAGAGAAGAATCAATAGCTCAAACAAATTAATCTTCAAGTCAATTGTACTTGTATTAGAATAATGGCAGCATGCAGGGGCTGAAAAAGTCCCTGCAGTAGTAGTAGTAGCAGCATATTGTATAACCCTGAAAGTTGTATCAATTTTCGATCATCTAATCAGGGAAAATAGACCACAGGGTGTACTTTGGACTCCAAATTGAGTCATTTATCTTTTTTTAATGTGGAATTGATTCAATTGAGTAAAAAGATTCCTGATTTGAATTATATTCAAGTGTGTACGGAATCGAAAGACAGGTCCTTCAAAAGTACATGTATTAAAAAGTCTACAAATTCAAACTGGACTTTTTCAGCCCCCTCCCCCAATATTTTGAACAACTTCCAAGTTTATAAAAATCAAACAAATATAAATTGGGTCAGTATTTTTTTTTTCTTTTTCTTTACAAATAGAAAACTGTAACAGAAAAATAAGAATATAAAAATACAGACCAATGATGCATCTACATTGATGAATATTTGTACAACAATGTACGGCAGCCATAAGTAGGCCTACTAGATTGGCTGGGTAAGGAAAATAGTAATTTGCTCATAAAGCTCAAGGCATATTATCTATAAGAAACTAGCACATAAATGATGTGGCACTCATCCGGCATCCAGCAAAGAAATTCAAGCAATTTGTACTTTGAACAGAGTAGACACTGTAATGAATACATGAAATGTACATGTATTGGTTACATGCATGTACAGATGATGAAGTGCCTATTGCAAATCTGGCTAAATGTGGAAATATCTTTTTAATAAATTTCGCATAAATTATCATAAATAATTTTCTAGACAAAATTTCAAAATTCCGAGTAGAAGTTCAATGAACCTCATGAAAGTCTTTCAGATGGAAAAAAAAAATCGAAATCGCTCAATAAATGAGGAAGAAGAAGCAATTTTTGTGATTTTTGAATAAATATCGCATAAATTAGCATAATTAATTTTGTAGATAAAATTTCAAAATTCCGTGTAGAAGTTCAATGAACCTCATGAAAGTCTTTCAGATGGAACAAAAAAAAATCGAAATCGGTCAATAAATGAGGAAGGAGAAGCAATTTTTGTGATTTTTGAGAAATGCACATAAATTAGCATATTTAATGAGTTTCAAAATTCTGTGTAGAAGTTTCGAATCCCCCACCTAGTGCTATCATATAAAGCAAACGGAATTAAAATCGGGTAAGAAATGGCGAAGAAGAAGCATTTTGAAATTTTGGACGGACGACAGACGAAGGACGGACGGCGTGACGACGGACGCCTCGCCACGGCATAAGCTCATCTGGCCCATTCGGGCCGGATGAGCTAAAAAGGAGGGAAAATGCTCTGGACAGGTTAAATTGTGTTTTCTATAAACCTTTGTTGATTGTTGAATGTATCATTCATAACTTTTATTCTATCATTTCTCTCTTTACAATCTCTCTTTTACATCTCTCTCTCTTTGCATCTCTCTTTCCTTCCTACATGTCATATCCTTTACATATTCTTCTAGATCTGTAATCCCCATGTTCCTATAGCTTACAAATCATACATGTATGATAAGGAAAATAAAGCAATAATTTCACCAAATGGAACAAATATAATGTTTACATCTAAGGTTACCTGAAATGGGCAAACTTTTTTGAATATTTTGTTGCCTGACGGCAGATTTTTTCGGCCACTGCCACTGCTTTATTTTTTCTTTAATATGTTGCCATTCTATTTCCTTTGCAAGTACATTTACATGTAGATCATCTGTGTATCGAGTCTCAAATATATTTTTACTGGAGTAAGCAATGTACTGTTTCAAGTAGATTGACACTTGCTTTCTCAAGAAATTATCTGCATCATCGAATTCCAGTCAAACGCACAAACCCGAGACAAAATATAATTCATTTAAACACTGTGTACCTCTGCATGAAATTTCACATTTTGCTTGTTTAAAAGAGACAATTAAGAGCATCAGTTGGTTTTTTTTTTTAATGATTTATGCATTCCTGAGGAAAATGGTACAGAATACCCAACGATTTAGCTCTGGAAAAGCCTAAGCTCATAGATAAAATTTGAAGAAATTCAGGAAATCTGAAACAGGTGTATTTCTGCACAAAATCCAAACAGTGCTACATAGCATGTGCACAATGATAGCCTATATTTTCTTTTTCTTGTTTACACTGGTGCATTCTCACAAGTCACAACGCAATAAAAGGACAGGTTTTTCTTGATTCATCACATTGTTTCTCATCATATTTGAGAACTACGTGTACAAGGACAATTTCTTGAAGCAAATCTTTTGCATTTCACCACTTTTTGTGAAAGCAATGCACCTTTTCCTTCAGCATGACCCTATCTAATGTCAGATGACACTCTGTCCCCAGCTCATACAAACTCCAAATTCAATTGCTTTTACTTTAGTATGGGCCAGACCTTTTGTGGGATAATACTTACATAGGTGTGTCCATACAGAGTTTTATTCTTGGGCAGATTAACATTACTTGATTATAAGGAAATCTTGAATTTCAACTCTGAACAAACAAAGCAAGGGTTCTGAATGTGATCTAGGAAAACAGAGTTTTAGAGTTTCATTTAATACTAATCCTGAATTTTTTCCTGATCAAATCACAAACTTGAAATATTCTGTAAACAAATTTTTAGGCATTCCATTGTTTGATGTGGTACATGTATTTGCATTGCTTTTAAACTCCAATGTTCTACATGAAAAAACAAACTAATAGGGTTCAACATTCAGCCAAGGAAGCTCTAGAACACTAATTTTGTTTCAAATGGTGATATTTCTATTTTCAGGTGTCGATAGATTTCAGTGTGAAGAATTAGGCCCTACTGACAAGAAAGAACAAAATAATGCTGTACATGTACATGTATACATGAAAGGAAAACAATTTTTTGTACTCAAGCAGTGTTAGAATTAGTTACATGTACCTCTGCTGTCCATGTGCCTTTTTGCCTGATTCAATTATGAAACAGATATTTTTTCGAATTAAATCAGGCCAAAAACCTTTTATGGACACTCTTATTGTTGGTTAAGTTTCAGTGAACTTTGCAGAGGATTAGAAAAATTAAAAAAGTCATTCACACTGAACTGTTCTTTGAAGTCTTTACATGGACTTTGCATGGGCTTAACAATGGGAGGGTTACACAACAATGGCTTTACTTGACTCAGTGGGAACAGAACCCTTACAGACAAGCAGGACATCCTTGATGGCCCATTGAATCTCAAATGGAAGGGCAGCCTCAAATCAGATTACTTTAGATTAAGTTCTTTATACCTTACACACTTCCTGTTATGGGGTTGACAGACATTGTCAGGTTGTACTTCAATACTCCTCCTACTACATGTACCGATGAAACTGCACATACAGTTACACACCATATACAACAGATGAATATATGTGATCAAGCAGTTGCCCAGTTGCCACTAGCCCCTAAAACTGGCAACCTGGAGGACAAGCTTTGGTGGCCTAATATAAACAATCCAAATAGGCTATTTTTACTTAAACAACCAGACAAGGCATAAACAGTCAATTTTGACTGAACACCAAAATACAACAAGAACCTATTAAGTTGTAACTAATATTCTGAAGTAGCATAGCAACTCAAACTCTCCCTTTTATGCTATTATTGTTCCACAAATTTGGATCAACTACATGTATTCATGACCAAGGCAAGTTAAATATGGCATCCAAGGCAATTACCCTGGTTGCCTGCTGTAAGGCATGAGCTGTGTTGAATGAAATGCAATTCTCGAGTATGTGCCAAAATTATTAGAGACTTATGAGCAAAGTAGCAAACATTCATATAACTTCATTGATCAAAAGAACCATGAATGAAAAAAGCATTGTACCATTGAAAGACAACCAGAGAGAGAAAGAGAGAGAAAGATAGAGCAAGAGAGAGAAAGAGAGAGAAAGAGAGAGAAAGAGAGAGAAAGTGAGAGAAAGTGAGAGAAAGAGAGGTAATGGAAAGCAAACTTACGATATGTGGATGATTTATACTCTGTAATACACTGACTTCTGCTGTGAAGACTTTCATGTCACCCTGAAGGGAAGAAGATAAATTTTATGAGAACAAAACAAGTACAAATAAATTTTAGCACGAGAATTGCAGGTTGTTTAAATAAATGTACAGTGAGAAAATATAAATGTACATGTAAATGTATGTATATACATGTTTGTAACACCTGTTTAATAATGATTCATTACATTTAAAGACTGAATGAAAATCATGGCAGAAGCAATATTTTACATTTGGATTCAAATGAAGAATTATTTTTGATACTCTTAAATCATTGTGTCTATTTAAAGACTACTGCAAAAAAAAAAAGTCCAGGCTTCAACTGTTAAATAACCTTGCATAAGTTTGAGTGGGCTTCTGTCACTCTTCTATAAACTTCATCAAATCTCCAAATAAGAGTTACAATTCCAGCATTTAAACTAAAGGATTATCACCAGTTATTCTCTTAATGCACAATTATATAATTGAGAATAATGACAATTACAAAAGCAATAAACTGTCTCATCTATTAATACATTTAGACCAAGTGAAACTAATTTCTTATATCTTTTTTTTATACATGTAGGTAAACTGTAGATTGTTTGAGATATTTGAAATATCTTGTCTTTTTCCAGATGACCAAATTAAAAAAATTAAGGGGTCAATTCCACTGAAAGATCTGGTCTTGAAGAAAACTAGTTTCATATGCAATACAAACTTGGCTCAAAACAAACTAGTACAACATTGCACTGTATTAGTAGACTGTAGATTTCTACAGTTTATGTCAAAACAATATATCCAATATCAAAACTAGGAAAGGAAAAGAAAGCCAGAAGAATCAAAGGAAGTGAGTTTAAAGGTAAGAAACTACTTTGTAAAAATTAATTTCCTTAACCTTATAACTGACAACAGTTAATTTCTGAATTAACCCTTTCGAGACAATAGACCTGTTTTATACTAAGTGTTCAAATTTTATGCATACTTTTGAAACAAAGGTTGTTCTTGACAACCTGAAAGCTTGCCAGACATAGCAACAAGTAATGTATGCAAACTGGATTCCAAGTATTGTAGTTCATTCATTAATAACAGGTTAATGGAATACCTCGTTACTAGGTCCCCAGGAAAGAAACATCCATAAATTTGAATCACTTAGTAAACAGGTCTATTGACCACATTTTGTGCTTTGGCTCAATAACTTTTGATTCGGAGCCCCCCCCCCCCCCCCCCCAAAAAAAAAAAAAATATGCCAGATGCATTAATTAGTAGAAAGAGCAAAAATGTCTGCATACACTGTGTCCATATTGAGTTTGATGCCATGAATTTTAAAAAAATGAGAATAAGCTTTAAAATCCTGAAATTGGCAATAATTATATAGTGAGAGGTTCAAAAGCAAATTTTTCAACTTTGTGACAAAATTACTAACCATGTACATGTATGTTGTTTTCAAAGACATTACATTTTATTAGAACCATGTAGCATTATAAGAAAAATATTTTTGTTGCCTATTTGAAGAACAAAAAGTGATCAATAATTCCTGTCATGAAAGGGTTAATAAATTACTGAAATACATTGACAATATTGTTGATATTGTATAGGCAATCCAGTCAAACCACAGAGGAAATAGCACATTAGACTTTACTTTCTGTTTCAACACGAATGATAACTGATACATGTACATTAGTGCATCTCAAATTTTCTTACTTCATCTATACCTAGATTGTTTCCAGGAACAAGTAAGAAGTGTTATCAAACAATCAATGTCAAATTCAATAGTGTTTATAAAAACCACACTCATTGCAAAATAAAGTCCTAAATGTAGGCCTATCTTTTGATGTTTTGTTGTGTGTGTGTTTTTATAATTTTGATGTTGTTTTCACTTTTTACACCAACAAAATGTTTAAAGATTTTTAAAAAAAACTCCACTACAGTACTGGAAATGGAAATATACATGTACATCTGGGTAAGACTTCCTTTAGTGGTTAGGATTAGGGTTAGGGTTAGGGTTAGGGTCAGGGTCTAGGGTTAGGGTTAGGGTCAGGGTCTAGGGATAGGGTTAGTGCTAGTGCTATACTTAAGATGTTAGGGTTACAGTAGGGATACAAAAAGAAGTCTTTCCTACATTTGTAATTAAACAGTTTCTGATTAGAATCAACTTTTAAAATGCATGACCTTAATTGACCTACATGTATCTATACAATTAAAAACACTAATTTGCTGCATTAATTTGACAGTGAAGAATAAAATATTCTTGAAGACATGTACTTACAGTTTTCTTGACTTTCTTGACTGCAAACGGTCTATTTGTTCCTTTTTCAAAACATTTGTGCACAACTGAAGTGGCTCCCCTGAAAAGAAAGTAGACAACGACAGAACATAATATTGACCTGTCACATTTTCTCCTTGTCCTTCTCAAACACAATTTAAAACTTACAGTGAGTTCTGATAATGACATGGCATTGTTATGATACGACTTATGATGTAACTACATTGATGTAAGCACTTGCATTTCAACAACATATTGTCAAATGACAAAATAAAAGTTCAAGGATCAAACCGTTTTGGTCTGTGGACACGTACATGTAGTTGACTGGTTCAAAGTGATCTAGATATATCATGTCTTTTGCATTTTCCCTTAAAATACCTGCTGTCATTTGACAACAGGCATTTCAAAGGGAAAATGGTTAGAAGGTTTGAATAGTACATACTCTACATGTACTGTAGATACTTTGTTAGACAAACAATATATATAAACAAATAAAAAGTGACAAATCACATACACAAATGTGACCCTCCACCACAAAACAATCAATAAGTCGGAAATTAGTTTTTTTTCAATTCCGCAGTTTGAAAGCTTAGATTCCAACCTTTAAAATTATCTATAACTTGTCTTGTATAGACAAGGCAAACCCTTATAAATTACAATGAGAACAGTCAGAGTGTCAGACAGGCTAATGACCCAAACAATAAGAAAACAGCCTCTAATTTAAAGAAGAGTGCCCATTTAAGAGTGCCCATTTAAGATCGCCTAATCTGTGTCCTATTGTTTTGTTGTTTGTCGCACAAAAGGTTGAGTCAAAACTCCTGAGCCTACTCCGTGAAGTTCTACTTTGATGAGTTGAAACTTTTCATACATGTACCTTTAGAATAGATATATTTCTTTGTTTATGTAGATTTCGAATATCGGACAAAGTACTTTTTTAGCTACATATATATACCGGAAAAGTGATGTGAAGTACTATTCCAGCAAGCTGACACACACAGTTTGAATGTCTAGGAAAACATGATCATTTTGAATGAGAGAAAATACATATTTCAAAATTGTAGCCTACATGTATATTACCCTGAAATTTTGTCAGATGGTAAATTAATAAATTAACCTTCAGAAAATAGAAAAAAACTTCAAATAAAAATTTCCACTCCAAACAACCTCTTTCAGCTGTTTACTCTAAAACTCCAATTGTGACTTATTGGTCGTTTTGTGGTGGAGGGTCACATATGTACTGATGAGCACATCTGACATTTGCACTTTGGAGACATGTAATCCACAAGGGTCAGGACTAGCCACACAGGCTTGATGTTCTATTGAACATCAATGTCAAATTTTATAAAACATCAAGCCTGTGTGGCTAGGACTTAGGTCAGGACTACTACCTCGCTTTCCTGATCTTTCTTTGGCTTTCCTTATTAGTACTATTCATCCATTTACTTTTCTAAACTTAGTAAAAACAATTTACTAGATACATGACCAGCATACTTTTGCACTCATAAACATAATGGAATACTCTAAAAATAAATCTAACTTGTTCACACTTCAACTACTCTCTAGATCTAAAAGTTTTTAAAACTTTATGAAAAAGAAATTTCCACATACAAGTAGTCATAAAATTAGATAGTACTAGACCTAAGCAATATGTAATTTGAAACTTACTGAAGTTAGAGTCTATTTTTTTAACTGTTAATATTTTAATTTTTATCTACCCTGTCTACCACTAACTCTTAGGCCCTTGCCTATGTTGGACTGTTTCCAACATTCACTGTTGCAGTAGTCAAACACAGACAACAAAATTGCTCCAAGCTGAGCAAGATTTAATTTTCTTAAATTTGCTAGATTACTAGATTTCAGGGACTCTTCAACTCTTACTGTGACACAAATTTGGGGTTTCAGAGTTGAAAGTGAAATTTTAACTAATTAATTTCCTCTCATGTATGAATGATCTAGTCTGGAAAAAGGCCCGCTGATACACACAAAAGCTATTGAAGCCTGTTCACCCGTGAAAACTATTAGGCCTATGGAGTACAACTACAATAACAAGCTTATCTAGTTCAGATTAAAGCTACACAAGTGCTACCACTCAATTAGAAAAGGATGGTTATAATATACTCTTCCTATCATTTAACTTAGTAAACTTTAGGAAAGTCTGAAGTGAAGAGAAAAAATTGTTGTCAAACTCACTTGCCAAGTTCCTTATCAATTGTAAACAGTGATTCAAACTCGGTAATATGAGAAACCTTCATCCCTGTAGCTGGGCCTGTGTCGTTGCAGTTGTGGGCGGCGGTGGCTTTCGCGTGTGCCTCTCGACTCCCTCCGTCGGGGGTCGGTTTCCCTTTATTCACTGGCATTGTCAATTAATTACACTGTCAGAAAGAGAATTCAGTTCTAAAGTAATCCAAAATTGTCAAAATGTAGGATTTCAGCAATATTTCCTGTAGACGATTCAGAATCAAGTCAATTGTTCACATTGACATAGTCATGATCAAATCACGTCCAAATCTAGGGGCCTTCGACCTTGCATGTCTACCTCGCTAGCTCGCGGATCGAGTGTTTTAATTTTCACGGTGATTTGTGTATTTATTATGCGGCCAATGATGTTGTCATGATCGACTGGGGGGTTATGGAAAGCCAAATGGGTCATGTTATCGGTGTTATTTCACAACACTCTCATACGATTGAAACGGTATTGCATTACATGGAAGGAATAAAGTTCCCATAAAATCGATCCTCAAAAAAAAACCAAAAAAAACAAAACATAATGAAACAAAACTAAAACTAAATAGAAGAACAATCTTAATAACTTGTTAAATCTTGTTTAAAACATTATGATGATGGAGGTATTATTAATGTTTCAATTAATAATTATGCCCTAAGGTTAAAAAGCTTATGTTGAACAGTCTGATTGCTTTGTCATTGTCAACTTAATTTAAAAAAACAAAACAAGAGTAGTTGTTTGCTTTGTTTGTTTGTTTTGTTGGGGTTTGTTGTTGTTTTTTGCTTTGTTTTGTTTTGTTTTGTTTTTTGTTTTTTGTTTTTTGCTTTTTGTTTTTGTTTTGATTTGTTTTGGGGTTTTTTTTTGGGGGGGGGGGTGCTGGGGGGGAACCTAGCCATGGGGTAATATTTTCAATCATATTGAAGGCATACCAGAGTCATTTAGGTCAGTATAAGTGTTCTTTTTTATAATTTGGGCTCCCATGCAATTTTTCAATAGACACTGGTAAAATTTAGGAGGCATAATTAATAATTATGCCCTGAGGTTTCAAAGCTTATGTTAAACAGTCTGATTGCTTTGTCATTGCTTTGTCATAATACAATACAATACAACAATAATACATTTATAAAGCGCAAACACTATGCTAATATACTCTCATGCGCTGCAAGAGCTCCTGTTATGCTTGATTAAAGAAAAATTATTTTACAGATTTAAACAACTGAACAATAGTAGTTGTTTTGTTTTTTGGGGGTTGGGTTTTTTTTGGGGGTTGCTGTTGGGGCAACCTAGCCATGGGGGTAATATTTTCAATCATACTGAAGGCCTACTAGAGTCATTTTGGTCAGTATAAGGCATTTTGGAACAATTCTACATTTGCCACTCTCCACCCAGGTGTAGTAAATGGGTACCTGGTAGGAATTTATTCCTTGAATGCTTTCAGGTCCTCATAAGGCAGCTGGGCTAAAGCCAGGGTAATAATACTGCTTCGGCGCATTTATTAAGCGCAATATAAATGTTATATTATTATTATTATTATTAATCACTTGTGGTTTTCTTTTTATAACTGAAGTGCCTTTTTTAAATTTGGGCTCCCATGCAATTTTTCAATAGACACTGGTCAAATTTAAAAACCATGCGGCATGTATACACAAAAAGAACACAAAAGAAATGTTTACCCATGCACTCCCAGCTGCTGCAGCAGACGCTCCCCGTGCCATTTTCTACGCAACACAAACTGAACACCTGAATTATCACCGTGCGTTAACTTTTTTTTTCCTTTGTCAGAGGAAATTTTATGAATTGTGCCCTCCTCTGGATCCCCCCCCCTGGATCAGCGATTGGCTTTGTTGTTTTCTTATTTTCTTTTTTTTTTCTTTTTTCCATGACTGACTAAAGCTGTATATTAAATTTGATATTTTATATAAGCCTAAAATTATATTTAAGACTAATTGTAGTGATCTCTGGGTCAAGTCCGATGGTTTTAAATCGGCATCTTCCACTGAAGGCCAGCATGTCCCCCGGTGGAAAAAGCCCTCCCCCCCCCCCCCCCCCCCCCCCACCTCCCGTTCCATGTCTTCGGTAGACTATTAAATTTGATTAAACACTTATATATTCCCACCCGGTGGAGATTCAGGCATAGGAGAGAATCAGGGGCGTCGCTAGAGGGGAGTGTGGGGGTTTTCACTCCCCCCCCCCCCCTCCCCCACTCAAAATTGTTGTCGGCAAATGCGTCACCTCTGTCGGCAAAAAAAAAAGGAGGGGAAAAGGGAGAGGGAAGAAAAAAAGGGAGAGGGAAGATGAAAGGGAAAAGGAGAAAAGAGAGAAGAAGAAAGAAAAGCAAAAAGAAAAGGGAAAGTAAAGGGGGAAAAAGCAGAAAGAAAAGAATTAGGAAAGGAAAAGGAAAGGGAAAAAGAACGAAAACCTGGCCAATTTTTACTGGAAAGCCGTTGACTATACTGAATTCTTTAACTCTCATATATAGGCTTAATACATGATCCACCCGGTTCCCGTAGTCTTATTGGTTGATATTCGGGCAAAAGGCGTCCCTCTTCGGCGAATGTCTGGAGGCCCCCCCCCCCCCCCCCAACAAAAAAAAGGATTTTCAAAGTTCCAATATTCGGGAAACTATGCACCACATAATATTTGGGCAGCGAGGTTCCCATATAATTATGTAACTTCTGTACAGTTTCTCTACGAAAAGTTTTACAAATTCAGGAACTTGAAAAGTTGATATTCGGGCAAAAGGCATGCCCCTTCGGCAATGGGTTGCAGCCCCCTCCCTCCGAGGATTTTCAAAGTTCCGATATTTGGGCAACTACCACTTGATATCCGGCAGCGAAGAGCCAAAATATCCACATATTTGGGCAGCGAGGTTTCCAGATAATTATGTAACTTCTGTACATTTTCTCTACGAAAAGATATAATTGAAAAGTTTATATGCAGCACTGCAGGCTCTAAAAATGTTAACTCTGGAAATCCAAATGAGTTTGAGGGTTTCCTACTGCGAGATAGTCTTTACAATCCGATGATCCCAGAAGGGGCATACAAGTTGCTATACAATTTATTCTGCAAGGTAGATTGAGAAACAACATGCAGTATTAAAAACTTGGATGTACACGATAGTACTAACAGGCCTTAACTTTTAGTTTTTAGCCATTACTTGGACATTGCACCCCCTAGGCCTCACGTCAAATTAGTGAGAAAAGGGGATACGTTGGTGAAAAAAATGACACGCACATTGACCATACCGTGGACTCTGAGACGCTCCCCTGAGCTTATGAGCAATATCGCGAAAATCCGATTCTCATTATTAATCAAGAGTATCGCTTCAGTGTTGGATGCATCTTCAAAATATCTCATTGGCAGGTTTGGACTGTTTAAATTAATGTCGGCAAATCAAAACAAGTTTGAGGACTTCTGGGGTCTTCAATTTCTTTTCATGCTTGATTTTTTTTTTAATGGAACGTCTCGGGGAATAAAAAACACAACACCCTTGGTAATTTCCAAAGAAACTTATTTTTCTGCGTTTATTTTTGTTTATTTTTTGTTTCGTTTTCTTTTCTTTTCTTTGGGCTTCATGGGGGAAAATCGGCAGATTCCATCAGCAACACTAGACCGAAAAATCAGTCTGTTTCGTTCGGGGATATGCTCCGCTGAGACTACGCCTGGCTTCACGGAATCCCTCTCCTATATAAGACTTAAGAGAACCTCAAAAGTCAAAAAATGTAGGCTTCTCCAAAGTAACAGACGGATTTTTTCTGTCTACCACAATACCCCCCCCCCCCCCCCCCCCCCCCCCGCTTGTAATGGTTTAATCAAACTCCTGTGATTGACTGTTTTTGTTTCACCAGGCTCCTACGATTTTCTGCTTCTATTTTGGTTTCTAAATCAACTAGCCTAGCAATTGATTATATTCAATCAATGAATTAGCGATCAATTATTGGAAATTGCCCAATTCGCTCTTCATAATTTTTCATCTCCTCGGTACCAAGTAGACTTACTAAAGCAACCCTACAATTGTGATGATCTTGTATCCCGCATATGCATAGCGCATGCATGATATGATATCACGATAGAAAGATGACCGCGCAAACGGAATATACTTCTCGAAGATGGCGACTTCCACGGACGCCGTAGGCGTAACCAAGAAGACATCAACTGATGGTATAATGCGAGATCTGCAGAACCAGTTGCGCACAGCTCACATCAATCTACCAGATTTGTCAACATTAGCACAGAAGGGAGAAGAACAGGTAAGATGAGGGTTAACCAAGTGTTTTTCGAGGTAGCTGCCTTGCCTTGGTGTCGCTGTCAAAACATTGATCATGTTGATTGGTGACAGATTCAGTGCAGATCTCGTACAGTACTGGAGCTGGAGGCTCTGCCTCTCTCTGAGTAGCCAGGATTGGCTTCGTGAATGTAAAAAAAAAAAAATTGGCTAGCCTATACCTAGCCCCGGGACGCTGCCACGAAGTGGCAGCGTCCTGAGTGAAACCAGTACGATTCGGTGGGTCTCACATTAGTCACAATTTACCAATGTTCAAATGACCATTGAAAATATGGCCATATAACTAGTATAAGTTATTTTTTTAAATTAAAGTATCATATATACGATGCCACTTACCTAAACAGACCTTCCGCAAATCAGCTTTTCCTAAAAAATGTGTAGAATCGATGAATGTCACTTTTTACTCTCAATTTTCGAAACCAGTCCCATTCGCCATGTTGTTGAAGCAGAAGCGAAAATAGGCACTTGCGCATGCGCCTATGAATATTTATTACAACGACGGCATAGTTTTCGTCACAGGAATACCTAATGAATATTCATATATCCACTGTGATCCGGCGATCTCTATTCGCTCGAGCTCCTGCCTGCCACTCGTCATAATGAATATTCATAATTCTCCCTTCTTGTCTGATGCATGCGCATTGCAAGCAAAACACCGACCTACGGAAGTTTTTAGTACAGGCTTTTGGAGATAAATAGGCCTTTTTTGTATCATCCTCATTGAAAAGAAAGACGACAGTCAATCGTAAAGTATTGTAAGTACCTAAAGTAGCCTAAAATCAAATAATGTCATGTTTCATGGCTATCATTTTGACAAACGACCTTGTAATTAAGAGACATGCAAGCAATCAAAGGACTGCTGATCGCAGCCCGAACACTACGTGTTCGGGCTGCCGCAGTAAGCCTATACCCTGCTATACGGTACGCCTTCTACATCACGAAGCCAGGCGTTCTTACCCAGCAGTCTAAACTCTAATTGTGCACGGGTTAGCAGGACTGGAAAATGCCCTGAAATAACACTTTTCTGATAACTCCCGCGACCAACAGGTCCTTCACCACAGCGTTTCCTCCGAGGAAAACGTTTAGAATTAGAATGTCTTTTTGATCGTACGTATTTTTACAAAAAAATCCAAAAAAGATCATAAGAAATTTCCGAGAAATCACCAGTGTTTGTGTGTATCCATGCCTCCTCTTGTCATGGAGATATGGCAAGACAATGGATACACACAAACACTGGCGATTTCTCAGAAATTTCTTATGATCTTTTTTGGATTTTTTTGTAAAAATACGTACCGGTACGATCAAAAAGACATTCTAATTCTAAACGTTTTCCTAGGAGGAAACGCTGTGGTGAAGGACCTGTCGGTCGCGGGAGTTATCAGAAAAGTGTTATTTCAGGGCATTTTCCAGTCCTGCTAACCCGTGCGCAATTAGATTGCTGGGTAAGAACGCCTGGCTTCGTGATGTAGCCAATTTCTTTTTTTTTACATTCACGAAGCCAATCCTGGCTACCTCTGAGAGGTGCCATAGGCAGTAGAGAAGGCGTACAATGCCATGCATGCAGGCCAGCAGCGGCGGGGTGTACGCTAATGCCTATGCTTCTGAAGTTATGTAGCTGTTGTTTAGCCTTTAGGGATGTCAGTCCCAACATTTTAATGTTCATATTATTTAAATGAACATATCAAGCGGAAGTCCTTTCAAAAGATGACACTATCAGGGTGTCCGGAGGGAAATATTATCTTTTGAATAGAGTAGAATTGGACTAAATATTTATTTTAGATTCATTTCGAAGGAAAAAAGTAAATGACCCGGGATTTCAAATTTCAATGGGTAATTTCATTTTTATGCTGAATAATAGCCAAACAAAGTTTGGTCATTTTTCTGCCCAAAATTGGCAAAACGAGTCGAATATATGGTCATCGTGCGCTTGTCAACATTAATTAATGGGCAGTGGCTATTCTTACGACGAGTCGTAAGAATAATTTTCCGGCTATTCTTACGACATGCGCATAGGGTTAGGGTTAGGGTTACAATAGGGTACGAAAATGGAGCGTAGGCGCATGTCGTAAGAATAGCCGGAAAATTATTCTTATGATGGCGCAGAGTACGAAAATGGAGCGTGTGCGCGTGTTGTAAGAATAGCCGGAAAATTATTCTTATGATGGCGCAGAGTACGAAAATGGAGCGTGTGCGCGTGTTGTAAGAATAGCCGGAAAATTATTCTTACGACTCGTAAGAATAGCCACTGCCTAATTAATGGGCATGTTTAAGGCTAGCGTTTATGTTCCCTCAGTACGCGCGCGTTGATAAGAATAGCGCGTGATATGCTAATCACGTTCTTGTGACCCCGCGGACCCGTACGCGTACGTTTTTTGGTCACTGATTCTAATATTTTCGTTCAATTTCAATAAGATCCCCAAAGAGTTTAGGGACAACAGACCCACATAAACCTATATTTCTATTCTTATGCCTTTTGGGGAGAACTTAAACCTTGCCTAATTATTCGAGGTGATGTGAGCTCAATTGCATATGCCTCGGACATGCGCAGCTACCTAGCTAGAGCTCTACGTGTATTGTAGCGAGCTAGCTGTGCACATGTTATGAACGAGCGTGTGTTTGTTTACCATACACCATACCAATACATATGCATGCATGGTGGCCATGCGATCAGCGAAATCGTGTAGCCTCATTTATGACTGTGTTTGTCAACTGTTGGTAATGTTTTTTTCGTCTCTTCATGTGAATGAATTGTACCTTGTCCGTGTTTTTTTTTCAATAATAAAATATTTAAGTTCAATACAGTAATTTTCAATCACATAATCAATAGAATTAATAACACAGAATCAAAAACAGATAAGGGTGAATATACGATGGGCTTGGAATGTAGGAAAATAAATAACACACGTTCTCAATGGGATGTCATGAGCTGTGTTGCATTGAAAACGACATAGGTAACGCGCACAGCACACTCGGCAAAGGTCTTGCAACCTTTCCTTTTTGCGCCAGGGCCCACGCGCGTAGCTATGGTGTCATGAATTAAGCCCCACCTATAATTTTCGCTGAGTAGCTAAGGGTATTTTAAGTACATTTTACAACATGATCTGCAGGGATAAGTGAAAAAGGAGCATCATAATCGGATTTGGCATGATCGATATACTAAAATGGGTCTGGGGTCCATGAGTTTGACATCCGGATGCGTGAGATATGGGACTTTCAAGATCTCTTTTAATGCCTCGTTGACGTAGTTGTAGTGATTTAATGGACCCCTGTCGGCTTTGATTGAGCAAAAAATTTTCTTTCTTTTGGCACCACATATATGATAATTTGATAATGGGATCATTTGTCAGAAATGCTTTAAAGTTGAATTTTATCCACCAAACTGTGACCATTTTTGAGGCCCTACGCGACGTGTGTAGAGATCGCGATGCTGAACGAAAACAGGACGCATTGGTGCTTTTCAATCACCCCAAAAATCACTTTCTTTTACTCAAATTAGTCTGTGAGTATATGAAAAAGTTTCAAAAAATACATGCTTTTTTTATTTGTTAGTCATTTTTTTGAATAAAATGTGCTGCATGATTCTACAACAAAATGTTTAAAGGCGTGTCAGTTTTTGCGGAGCTAGTTTTCTGTGCGCGAGTGCAAAAGGCAGAACTTTGCGTGGCGCATTCGGACACCCTAACTATATAAAAACAATGAACGAAATCAGACGAGACAGAGTCAAGAGTCCAGAGGTTACATGACTAAAGAGTGATCAGATTATAACCTTGCTCATTGGATAAGTGTCAGTGAGTAAGACCACACACAAATTATTCAAGAAAATTATCTTGAACATCTAATATATCTGTATATCACATTAATAACTTAAAACTTACGGAAATATCACATAACGCGTGAAAAAATGGTAAAACTAGTAGACCCTACATATTCCTACAATATGCTGAAAAGTATGTGGCAGTCAAGGTCACCATCGCTTCTGAAATGTATGGCTAGAGTGGCCAAGCTTGCGCAGTGCCCTTGCTTGTCTGTGCACACGCGTAACTGCGCGATTCGATCTGATTAAAACATGCAACTAACACAAACTTTTCATCTTTATCATAGCGATTCATGTAGGTATTCATGCAAAAAACAAGTCAAAATATTGCAAACAGGTCTTATTTCAGACATTTTATTCACAAGCCTCAAAATGTTGTCTTTCATGTCAAAACTCCTGAACTGCTTGTAAAATGAATGAGTGTGCAGACATGGGCACCATTGTTTTTTCAATGTTGAAATGACACGGCCACTGTTTCTTGTTAAAATGGCAATGTTCTTGCTCTAATTTTGATGAGATTTTTTGCAAACTTACTCTTTAGAACATCAGGAATAATATAAAATTAAGCTTTAGAGGAATATTAAAAATTCTTGTTCATTTTCAGGTCAAAATCTTATTCTTAGGTGTGCAGACATAGGGTTCCCAATCATACTATTGATAGACAAGAACCCAGCAATGGCTCCGTGAATGGAGTGAATGGAGACTATGAAAAAATGGTTAATGGAATCACCTTTTAGTGGGAAAAAGACAGAAACTCAGCTTCGATGTTTTCCTTTCTTCTTTTGCATTTTTATTTATTTCATGACATAGATTAAGGGAGGGAGAATTTGGCCACTTAAGACAAAATCCTATTTTCGGACTCTTTATTTCACATTTTTTTTCACTACTTACTTAATTCATGGAAGCCAACATTGTTAGTATAGGTTTTCCTGGTCAAATTCGCAAAATTAGCTTTCAAATTTATTTTGAAACGCTCTTATTCAAGCAATTTGCTCTTCACGTTTAATCCTTTGGTTATATAAGTTTTCAGTTGTTCAAATTCATTTTCCAGTGTCGAAAAATGTGCTTCAAGCATCCAAATTAATTTATCGTTGTTCAATTTAAATTCAAAGCGTCATTCAAATTTATTTATGACGAATTGGGTGTGGATTCTTGCTTGAGTTTTACTTTCCTTTTCATTAACAGACAGTCAGTTAGCAGTATGTTCATTTTCAAACAGGTACAAGAAGTACAGAAAATAGCCAGGCTTGCCTTTTTCATGAATCTAACTTCTCCAATTTTTTTGGCATTTAAGCATTCTAACGTTTTCAAATGTAATTTGTTGTATAATGATGGTGTAAAAATGAATTATGGGACTACCCTTAATGATTCATATATTGTATTGTTTCAAATGTGTACAGCATATTTAAAGTAGCCTTTCACTATATTGTCTGTCTTTTTAATTTTGTCCAATCTTATATTGTCGGTTGACCATTCGCTTTGTTATTTCTTATTTTTGTTTTTGATAATCACAGGGCCCCCGAAATAGAAGGGGTCTTAACCGGGCTCGAGCAACTCCACTTCATAGTCAGAAATCGTTCCGTGTTTGTTTAGCAACTTTGTTATGATCCAGGATTTTACATTTTTGTATGGACTATAAAGTATTTCATTAATCATCATTTATTCCTGATCTATGACTGCAAGAACACGACTTTACATATTGTTTTCTAAATCTTGTAAAAACAATTTGAAAATTTGAAGGGAAAGAGTGCATTGTTAAATCCATTGTTTAAATCGGGACCATGCTTGTCTATTGATGAAATCGAATTCCCAAATGTTTGCAATCCGATGCTCCCGTGAATTTGAATGCTCATTGGGTAAAATTCTAATTTGAATGCTCATTCTATCAAAATGTGTGATGAAAGTATGCGATCGCTTGCCCTAAAAATCAAATTGAATACTCATTTTAGGCAAATGAATGTCTATCTCGGTGAGCATCAAATTCAAATGAAATCAAGCGACTGCGTCAATTTGGCTGCTCTTTTGATGAATTTGACCGGGAATCCTATATTTCAACAACAAAAAAATCCCAGAAAAAATCAAGAATTGCCAACTTAAAGCTACATGACTATACTTCGTGTGTAGAATCTAGGCAGTCATACACCTCAACTTTTTCAAACACCACTGCACAAAGTCACCAACATTCTCTCAAAATCGGCATTTAATTTACAAAAACCGACCCCAACATATCCAAGAAATACATTAAATTCATCTCACCGATGTTGGAAAAGATAATTCCAAAAATGAAACCCGTAATTTACTGTCGATTCTTGTGAAACGAGCTATCGGAGTCATTGTGTACATTTCCTGGCCGCCGCAGGCACTGACATCTCTCTAAAAGAATTTTGTCGTTAAAAATTTGGTCCCTATCGCGTACACGGAAAAGTCCTGATTTTCTGTGTGCGTGATCGTAGAGATCGATGTGCGCTTGCGATCCCGAGTTTCTTCGAGGACAACAATTTAATTGGCTGATTTTAGTCTAAGACATCGGCCAAATTTTATCAGAAACTTACATCTCAAGACTTACTCTTCTCTCTCTCTCTCTCTCTTCAAAGTGCTGCCCCAAAACACTTTGGTTTGATTTTGTGTGTTGTATTATAACATTTTTAGATTTTTTTTTTTTTTAAGCCTCATTGTTTGGGAAACATTGAATATGGGTTTTATTGTGTTTTTTGATAAACATCCCATTCTTCTTCTCATTTTCTTTTGTGCTTAGTTGGTTGAAAAGTTTCTTTCTGAGAGTGTTGAGGTGAAAGGAGAAACAGGAGAAGTTTTACAGAGTCAGCTTTATATTGGTAAGATATTGTACACTGATTCTTGTAGAGAACATTCAATATTTATACATTTTTCATCATTTTTTTTTTTAAGTGTTAGAAAAGGGGTAAATATTGAGCAAAATCATTTGTGTTGTATGCGATAAGTGTCATATTTTAGACTTAATGGAAAGTGCTCTTGTATTCCACAGTTAAACACATTTAAGTAATATTTAAAAATTTAGGCCTGCAAGAGATATATTTCAAGCTTACATGCAGAACACAACTTTAAAATAAAATAGTTTACATGTACATGTACTATAATGTTTTAATAAAACGTGTCAAATCAGTTACACATTTGACTGCAGTCAGGTGCTTTTGAATTTGGCCTCGTTATCATAACCAGATTTCTGGCCTTTTCCTTTGTTTTCATTTCCATTTGTAGCTGCCTTTTGGGGTTTTCATGATGTCATCAAAGGGCTATTAGAGACCGGAGCCGATATCAACTATCAGAATAAGAACACACTATGGACTCCTCTTCATGCTGCTGCATTCCAAGAACATGGAAAGGTGTGCTTTCTTCTGATTAATTACTTCTTCTTCTTCTTCTTCTTCCTTGGGTACAACTGCCTCCTTCAATTCTGAAGATTATTGCATTATTGCAGTCTTTTCTGTGGTACCAATTCCAGTTATGTATTAGAGGCACACTAAACACCAGGTTGACACCCTACTCTTTGCGATAAGTGTGGCATATTAACATGCATAGGGTGTGACTCTCCTTCACACGGGGCCTCCAGTTAACGTTCTGTACATGGAACAGTGTCTTCCCCTGTACCCTAGCCTGGATCAGGAACAGAGGAGAGGTGTATGCTTATGTACACACACAAGGCAGCGACAATCTTTTTGTCAGCTCAGCCCGGGACTCGAACCCATGCTTATGACGAAAGTCATATATCCCTATATATTGTGAATAAGTGATTTTTATTTAAATTTTGTACAGCATTGGAAAAGCCCTGAATTACCATTGAGGCATGTGGAGGGATTTTTCTTACTATATAGAAGTCAAAATTTGTATTTTGATCTTCACCACCATAGGTCTTTAACTTAAGGAAGAGTATGCTTATGTATATACTTAATATCCTGGATCAATAATAAAAAATACATATATAAACATCAAAATCTTTTTGATCAGAAACATTGTCAAACTTTATCTAATTATTAAGGGAAATACATATAATGTTAACAGAATGCAATCCACAGAAAATTAATAGAAGGTACCAGCTTCAACCAAGTATGTATTTGCATGACTCTTAATTTCCTTGTTTTCATAATATATGTTATTCCTCTTTTATTTCTTCTTTTTTTTTTGTACTTTTGTGACTTATAAATCCTTTCTCTCCTTCTGTCTATCACACAATTTATTTTCAATGTCCCCTTTTTTGTGTGCTTCCTTTCTTTCCTTTTTCCTTTTTCAAATCTTTCTCCTTTCAATACTCTACTACCCCCACTCTTCCATCATCTTATTTTCTTGCTTTGTCTTTATTTCATTTTGATTATTTTCTTTTCTCTAATGTTTCACTCTGCCTCTACATATGCAGGTTGTGATGTTGTTAATACAGAATGGAGCTCAACCAGAGTTACCTGATATGGAAGGAAGGTAGGAATTTAAACTTGAACTATTATTATTTATTTATATTTTTGATTTATTTTAGTTGCAGTTTCCTTGTGAATCAAAGAGTATTTTTGAAAACTTGATTAATGCTAAGTGTTCATAATTTTCCTATTTGCCATACTACAGCCAAACCCGCTATACTGACCGCCAACATAAAACACCACATTTTATGTTTCCCTAGGGATTTTCTTATAAAAACCTATATTAAACAAACCTGTGTGTAATACTTGTCACCATTTACACATGTTTCACTGTACATATTATACTGTGTATCCACTGTAGTTGCTGTCTGATTGTAGATGATAAGATGTTACGTGTGTTAATTTTGTATGTGAACTGCACTGCTGTTATTCCACTATAAAGAAGGGCAATAATGTTTTAAGTATGATAACCAGTTCTTGTGCTCATCCTTACTTCCTTATTAGTACATCACTTGAGGAAATAGTATGTAATATGATATCAGAGATATGATTCATTCTCAGCTATAAACAAACTTAGCAGTATTTACATATCAGTTTTATTTGTTTGTATCTTTGATTTTGCAGAACACCGACAGATTTTGCTTCAGCATCCAACAAGATCTGGGCTCACTTTGCTTCTCTTGGCTGCCCACGCACATCTAAACAAGACCTCATTGCAAAGGGAATTATTAAAAAGGTATTGAGAATTGGAATCATGTCCCTTTTTCACAAAGAAAAAAACATGTAGATGCTGTATGCTCTCCCTCTCCCCCCCCCCCCCCACTCCCACTCATTCTGTTTCTTCCAGTTTTCATTTTCTCTTTCGAGAAAAAAATGTACTTGTAACAATAAGTATGATTAAACATTGCTGCCTATCATGGTGTCGAGTTCATTGCAAACTTACCTTGCGGCGTAGACTTTTTTCTTTCCTTTAAATTACTTATACATAGATTGTTGGGCTCGTATGGGAATAAAATGAAATATTTTAGTTCATCATGATTTTGATTATGTCCTTCTTGATGTAGCTTGCAAACAGAATATGGTGTGCCAATTACATATTGCACTAAAGAGTGTAAAACCATGATCAGTATAAAATGTGGAGTGTGGACCTAGTCACTTAAATACATGTTTGATTTCCTTTTTTACTTATGAAAGATTACAGGGAACGATAGTCGACCTGGAAGTGGTGCTCGTCCAGGGAGTGGATCTCGGCCTAACAGCGGAACCAAAGTAGTATCTGGAATAAGAATGGTAAATATCTTTGCAAAGTTGCAAATGCAGTAAGGTAGAATTATAAGCATTCTTTATTGAACCAATGAATTATATTTGGATTATTTAAGATTGGATTTAGTATTCTTGAAACCATATTATCCTGTAAATGAATTGGTAGTAAAATGATTTTAAAAGTTTGAAATAGAGTTATTTGAAGATTTTAGGCAAAATGGTTACAGGTATGCTGTTATGAACACAACCAGTGTGTAGGTTATATTATGAAAAACATAAATGAAGGACGATCGACACCCCAATGAACAAAATTTTAGTCTTTCAGATGTTTGTGTATGTGTGGGAGGGGGATGGCTGTGTGTATGTGTGCATGTTGTTTTTATCTTGCCCACCAGAGGTGAAGGCGAGACTAAGGGATCCAAATGGCGTCCGTCCGTCGTCCTTCACAAATGTTATGACAGATAACTTTGCAACCGTCACTCACTTTTCAATCAAACTTGGGTTGTAGATGCACTAAGGGGACCTGCATGTTATAGTGGCATTGGAGGTCACATGATAAGGTCAAAGGTCATTTCCGGTCAAACGTTAAAGTTTACCTGCAAGACTCTCTTATGACAGATAACTTTGCAACCATCACTCACTTTTCAACCAAACTTGGGTTGTAGAAGCACTTGGGGGACCTGCATGTTATGCTGCCATCAGAGGTCACATGGTAAGGTCAAAGGTCATTTCAGGTCAAACTATAAGTTTACCTGCAAGACTCTGTTATGACGTTTATTACTCATATCAAAGGGGGAGGAGTATGTGGAGGAGAAGTAGGTGAAGGGACAAGCATTTCATGAAATAGCCCTTCTCAAATTTTGTGAGATGTTACATTCTATGGCAGATATTTCACAATGGATACAATTCTGTTGCATGGCAACAGAGATCGCGATATTTCTAGTTATTGCAAGTGGGCGAGACACAGTATCGCTAATGGCTTGTTTATTTTGTATGTTACATTGCTAAATATTTTAATTACTGCATGTATCTTCAAAGACACCTCGGTACCATAATGATTTGTTTTATTTTGAAGGCATCATACTCGAGGCCAGAATCAGCCTATGCCATTAGACAAGATCCGTTCTCGGCCAAGAAGAAAAGTAACAATTGTAAGTATATCAACTCCTACACTCCTACCAAGTTTACAAACCTCTATCACAAGTGAAATCTGATCAGGCAAATTTTCAGTCACGGGTTTCATTTTCATTGTTCTTCTTCATACATAAAATTGTTCCTTGATGTCTAACTTCACAATTTTATGGACCTCTTTTTCTTTTAAATTTTATGAAAAAAAAGAAAGACAAGAGTATTGGATACAAGATCAAATATTTAGACAATTTAAGCCACTTACAGCACTGAGAAGGGTTCACAGCATAATAGTTTTGATAATAATGATGAAATATTAGATTGTCACTCAATTCAACACAATTGACCCTGAAATTTTAATGCTTGAAAATACAGTATATGATATCTGTGGAAAAAGAAGTGAATTGAAGTGAAAAAACAAAGTGTGTAGAATATGAGTGATGAGCCACAGAAGATTAGGTTTAGATTGTGATGTTGTCGTTGTTGATTTGGTTTTTATGGTGCTTGTCATTCAATTCTGAATATTTATGCCAAATATATAACCTTGTGGAAAGATGATTTGAATAATCTGAATTTTTCAGTCAAATTAAGAAAATGATTTGATTTAAATAGTGTATTTTATACAATACAGGCTAAGGGAGTTTCTCTTTCACTTATCATGGAAAATATAATAATAAATAATAATAGTTGGTTCTTTTATATAGTGCACATTACTGTCAGACTTGACACTCCTGGTGCTCCACAATAATATTTAGTTGACCATAGAAGTAGGCAAATATCCCTGCCATAATGTAGGAATGTTAGTTTGGAGTTGAGGTAGGGATGTGGGGAGGGGAAATAAATAAGTCATGAAAATTCTTTTCTCATTTTTATCATGTTTGTACTAACCAGCATCACAGATGTCAGCTCTTCTAGGAGGTGATGTTCTAGCAGATGATGACACTCGATCGGCACCCAATACACAGACAGAGGGTCAGCCAGCTTTCTCTGTCTGGAGGACATGAAAACAAATGTGTGGGACCAAAGGGAAGTTTTATGCAGGACTAAAAAGGATTGATTACCGTACCTTGCTCTGTCAAGTCCATTCAGGTTTCTAGATTTTGTCTTGACAGAAAAGGCTTTTATTATTTCTTTGTGGAGATCACTAGCAGAAGGATTGCTTATGAGGAAACATTCATGCAATGCTGGAAGAGAAATATGTTGATTTGTATTGTTTCATCAATCAGTCACTTTTTCTCGCGAATTGAAGTACTGAGGTTGTTGAATAGGATCATGCTTTGTACCTGGAGTATATGTTAACCATTTGGAGACAATTGACCACATTTTGTGCTTTGGTTCAATAACTTTTGATTCAGAGCTCTAAAAAATATACCAGATGCAAGAGTAGAAAGAGCAAAAATTTCTGCACAAACTATTTCCGTTTTAATTGCACGACCATGTTGCATTTAAAAAACAAGAATAAGCCTTAAAATCCTGAAATTGGCAACACATTGAGAGGTTCAAAAATCATTGTTTTTTATCAAAATTGGCAATTTTTTTCAATTTTTCAACAAAGTTTGTAACCATGTATATTGATTTCAAAGACATATCACCTTAGTAGAACCTTGTAGCACTAAAAGAAAAATATTATTGTGCCAATTTGAAGAACAAGATGTGATCAATTTAGCCCTTAAATGATTCCTGTCAAGGAAGGGTTAAATAATGGTTCTTCGTTGATTTCTGTGATAGAAATTTATGCTGTGGGTCCTGTAATGTCGTGAAGTATTCCGATGTGTTGTCATTTTGAAATAATTTAGTGTGTGCTCTGTTTTCTTTTCATTCACCTTAAGCTCTCCTGCCAATTAGAGACAAATGCTGAGAAATGTTTAAATACTTTGATGTCAAAATATCAACAATCCTTCTGTATTCAAAGGAATTCCTCTCACTTTACTTGCCATTATGGAACAGGGAGGAAATTTTTCTATGAGCAATAACATAAACTAAAACAAAGAAAAACTAGTGTATATTTGGAGAAACTGATTATTCATTCCTAGACATTTTGATGGTTAATTAGATATTCTAAAAGCTGGACCTATTAGTTTGACCTTTCCTCCAGTGATATTACATTTCTTTCAATAATGGTCTTTTGCTCATTTTTTTTTCCTATTCAAATGAATTTCTTAGGATGAAATTGAAGTAGTGCTGACATAACATTTCATTTTCAATATAGGTGCTGTCCTATATCTTTTGCCATTTTCTAAAGTAACAATGTGATTTAACAATATCATCTTCCCACATTATTATTCTTTAATATATAAATCAGGGGTACAGGGTGAAACATGTGTATGATTTTGCTTTGAGAGAAAATTTAGAGCAGTGGCACCTTGGTATAAAAAAATTGTGATATATACATGTAGCAAATTCTCATTAAAACAAGGAAATTTGCTTATTGGATTCTATGGGGGAGGGGTTTGGAGCCCTTATATAACAAGGTAGTTTTTGAGATTGCACTTCTATTTTGCCTATAGTTTATCTGGAGCCGTCCTTTTTGAAGTAATTTTTGTAAGGTAATTGATGTGTGTACATGCATATTACATCGGACTTACACTATTGTTACTGTATCTTCAGGTTGTATCTCTGTGTGTGTGTTTCTGAAATATTCCTCATCTTATGACTTTGCTGGACAAGGTCAAACAGTTTATGGATAAGAATTAATATTGAAGATCTTTGGAATGGTATTCATATGGTACAAAGCCATTGGCAGCAGTATAAATAATCTGATATCATCTTGATGTATTCATATACATGTAATCTGCCTGTCAATTAATGTACACACTCTCCATTCCATTGTTAGTGACCAAAGGCAATTCTATGTTATAGAAATCATCTGAATTCGAAGTGATCACCAATATGCTATTGTAATTACAATACACTTTTATCTACTTGTAAATTTTCAATGGAAGTAGATGAACTCATGTTGGATATGTACAGTGATAAAAACTTCAGTTTGAAAAGTACTTTGTTGAATATCTAGTGCCAAGGAACATTTGTGTTTTTGCAATTGATTTATTCATATCTTCAAATCATTGTATGTGATATATTTGGGTAGTTTGATTTTATTAGAGTAGAGACAGTTTAGGAAAATTTGTCATCCTTTTACATGTACTTTCAAATGTCAATATGTCATTTTGAATGCAAGCCTGTTCTTATCCCTTACAAAAGGCATTGTATCTACGTATGTCTCTCTCCACCCAGGTGTAGTAAATGGGTACTTGATGGTAAAGGGAAAACTTATTTGAATGCTTTCTATGCTCTCAGTTGACTACTCAGCTAAAGGCAGTGTAATATTTTCTGAATGGCAAAGACTTTACGGTGATGCATTATGTGCTGTAAGAAGTCTTTTAATGCTCTAATATTAATAACATATTACATTTCTATAGCGCTTAAGTTTCTAAACACTTTACTTAGTAATTTGTTAAAATATACAGAAGTCCTATAGTGAAAATGGTATTAACATCAATAATAACGATAATCAATGACATTTACAAATTTGCATTCTTAAACTAAAATTACAAAGCATAGCGTCATTAAGTCATTAAACTGTTGTGGAAATGTGTTTGTTTTGCTCCTATTCGGTACGGGAAGATTTATTGATAGAAATCATGTGTTGAAATTCTCAAATGAAATTCATAGTGATCTTCAAATGATTGAATATCGGTAGTCCATATGTATTGGTCATGAGACTCCTTTTATTTCAAAGTAATCCATTTCCAATGAGATATTTGTCGGGGTTTTTTTTTTTTATTTTGTGCTTTGGACTCCTTTAAACTGTATTGGAGTCGAATCAAAGTTAAGTAGTTTTCTTTTTCTTTTCTTTCTACATCAAACACGTGTTTGTGTGTGTGCGATTTACTTGTATTATAGTATTTATTGTTCATGAATATCATGAAAAAGACTATTTTAATGGATATATCTTTGGAAATGAAAATAGAAATATGTTCTCTAAACCCAGCTGTCAGTAGTCTGTGTGTGTGTGTGTGTACATGTTTACGCATTCAAACCGATGACATCGAACAAAGAGAACAATGGGTCATCGGTAGTAATTCAATAGGTCATCGGTTGTCAACAATTGGTGAGGTTTATTCCGTCAATGAATTTTGTGACGTAATTCAATAGTGGAGTCATCGGTTGAAATTCGAACAATAGAAAACATAGGTGTGCGTGTATGTGGGTGTGTGTGTGTTTGAGGGTCTACAAGATCTATGATTACTATCAATGCATGATATAATTTGATTGTGATTATGTGAAAAGGGAAAAAATACAGTAAAAATGGAAACAAAAATCTATGCATATATTTGCAAAGAACTTCTGTTTCATAACTTTGAAGTTAGTTGACTATTATCCCTCGTTAAAGTTCATGAAATATATACTGTATGTGACAAAAATAATTACTCAAAAAATTTACAAAACGCTTCATAAATAAGTGTTCCCTCATCTCGATTTATACTTCATTTGACCCATTTCAGTGCGGTAGGCTGCTCAAACTGCCCAAATTTTATTTTTTCTATTAATTTATCTCTAAGACAAAAAAAAATTAATCAAAATGAGTTTCCTCTTCGAAATATCCAATAGTTTATCAATCGTAAAGTTTTAAACCATTGCTATGACGTCAATCTATTCAATAAAGTGAAGGTTATTTTTACGAATGTACGCAATGGTTTAAATCAGAGAATAGCTTTGGAAGTGTAGATTCGCCACTCCCAATCTACGAGGCGTAAACTACGAATCTACACTTCCTCAGCTATTCTCCATATACAACAGAACATTGTATCAGGGCCGGGAAACATAATTAAAAACTTGTCTTATTTGTGATTTATCAACAAAATATAAATAGTTGTATCAGCCAATACAAAATGCATTTTCCAAATTTACCTGACACAAATTAAAAGAAAACACATGGTCTTGATGCAAAAGTTTTCTCTGAAAAAAGTTTTTATTTGCAATACATTTCTATCAACTGCTGTTCTTCTACAGTAGTTCTACGTACCTCCATAATCATATAATACCTACTTGAAACATGACCATTTCATTGCGTATAATATTCATTGCTAGTCTCTTTCATACATATGATTTAAGTGAAGTCAGACATTAGACAAATTCAAACTAATAAATATGAAAAACATGAAACTCATCTTGTGGACAGGTAACCATTACTATAAAATGGTACCATATCTGTTTCAATGTATTGCTGTGTAGAAGAATATTGTTACGGTATAAAGAATTGCTGTGGTAATATGCAGCAAGCACATGCCCACAATCATAAGGGAGGCACCACAAAATTGGGAGCATTTTGGAGTCTCCTTCATGTGCTGGGACACCATTTGCTGCATACATTCATCACTTTGCCCCAACCCCCACCTTGTGGAAATGCTCTGGCACACACAATGCCTATACATGTATATTCAGCTTGAGCAAGCACACTATAGCACAAAGAAATATACATCAATATTCTAAATGTGGCATGAAATTTCTGTTTGCGATTACACCCAACAAAGAATGCATGCATAATACATGTAGATGCAGATCAAGATAGATGACCAGGGGAGTGTTTCATCAAGCGTTTTGTCAGTGATTTTTACAGACAACTGTTATAAGCTACTGAAGTCCTTGCATCTGATTGGCTGAGAGCATATTTGTCAGTAAAAAGTACCGACAAAACGCTTGTTTCAACAGCCAACAACTGCCAAAGTTCTATAACAAATTTGCTCACAGCCAATCGGATGCAACAATATCAGTAGCTCAAAACAGTTATTATAATTTTGTTCTTGATAAAACAAGTTTATGAAACCGGGCCCTGCTCTCCCTCTCTGATTGTCTTACCTCATAGCCTAAAAAGGATTAACATTCAATATTGCCAGTAGCCTTTAAGGAAGCTTTTACACATATATTCCCATTCAACAAAGTACATGTAGTAGGTTCTATGCTCATGCTAATATGGATATACCATTTACACTATTACAGTGGATCCTCCTTATAAAGAACACTGTTATACCAAGGTAATTTTGCCGGTCCCACTTCTTTGTATTCTACTGTTTTTAGCCTTGATATAACAAGGTTTCGATAAAAGGAGGTAAATTCCTTGGTTCCAAGGACTTTCTTATAACGAGGTTCCACAAATTGTATAAACACTCACTACTGTGCAATACATGGAGATGAACATGTATTAAAACTACAAAAGGTGATAATAAAAATGTGCGTCATTTGAATTACAGTTACGACTCGCAAGTAAATTCAAATTTTAACGTAATTCATAATTTCCGACATGGCATATACAGAAGCTAATATGTCTGAGTAGATAATGAGTGCACCATCGAGAACACCAACAACAAATCGCCTGTTGAGAGCCAGAAGGGCATTCACTCATATACTTTACCACACAGCTCATGCCCTTCTGGTGCTCAACGGACAACGGCTTTACTTCGAACCATCGTGTGTCACGTTCGTGTCACGTTCATGTCACGTTGCGTTGTAAATGACCTTTCGTGAATACTAAGCCCTAAATTCACGAGGAGTAGGGTGTAACATTTGTGAAATACCCCCGTCATATTGGCAAAGTCTCGGGTCCAGTTTACTGGACACTTTATAAAAAAGTATTGCAAATCTACAAATACGTCTCGAACCAGACACTTCGTCAATAAGAGGGGGTTATTTCACAAACTTTACACCCCACCCTTCGTGAATTTAGGGCTTGGTATCCACGAAAGGTCATGTAACGTGACATGACATGAACGTGATCTCACGATGGTTCGAAGTAAGCCACGGACAACAGACAAATACTGATAATGTAGCTCTGGTGAGTTTTGTTGAGGAATCCATTGGCCTGAGTAATTTCTATATCATCTAAAACTATAATTACATGGCAAGACTGTGTGATAATGCTAAAGTAATGTTTGCTTCATGACACCAACCAATCATAAGTAAATGGAAAATCTACAAAATATCTACAAATCAATATGAAAGCCTTCTTTGAAATTCCCAGCACTGGTTGGAGAAACAACAAAATTAAGAGCGTTTCATGAGATAACACATGCAATGATCAACGTCTTATATCTCACCATTTGTAAAATTTTGAAAAAGTATGAATAAATGATGTATACAGAGACTGATGACGAGAAATGGCCATGTGCAGTGCAACCCTGGTATCTAATAACTTACATGTTATCCAGTGTTGGTAAAATTCAAAAAGGTAATCAAATAGATTTCCATCATTTTCTACTTTTATGATACATCAATATGAGAGTTAAACATACATTTTTGACTGCCTGCATTTCTTAATCACCCTGTTTCAGTATTGATTCTATCACTGACAGCTCCTACAAAAAATGCTTGATAATCAATATCTCCTGGCTACAAACGTCTACCTTACAGTCAGGGGAAAGGTACTATTCATACATACAAAGTGATGTTTAACCCATATCAGTATAGTGTCTCCTCTTCGTGACGCTTTTCCAGTATCTTTTGATCCAAAATGCTAGGAATTGCACATTATAGGCATGAGCAAAAAGAGAAAAATTCACTGAAAAATTTTGGAGTTCATTTTTAAAGACCTCAGCCTGACCGAATTTTGAAATATACCCTTTATTCATCCACGGGGAGCTATATATTTTCTGAACAAATTGAAACCAACTTCATGAGATTCCGTTTCCTGTGGAATGAGTAACAGCGTCCCGAATGTTGAGCACCGGTGGTTTGGGCCCCGTCTCTGAGGAACGCTACTTTGCGGGGGGTGAAAATTTGATGACGACATATCGTGTAGACGCACTCGAAGCTGTATACATGACATGTCGTCACACGTCTAGCGACCCCCTGCAGTGTTATGCCATAGGGAGGGGGCGGACCAAAAAAATTATCTTTTTTATTTTTTATGGATAAACGGAGACGAAAATTTATGAATAACCAGGGTAATTATATTCTTTGTTTACTAAGCTTTACGTCAATATATGGTTGTTTTGGGTCAGGCTGAGGTCTTTAATGAAGTACTTTTTGATGTTCTCGAATATGAGAGATTTAATTGTAACTAATCAATATAGTCTCTAAATTGGCAACTTAGTGTAAAATATATTATCACTAACTGCATGTGCAAATTGGCAATTTTTATGTTAAATTTTGCACTTTTCGTTCACATTGTTTCATTTAATAAAGATTTGTATTTTTTTCAAACTATGAACAAGTTTGACAAATGTATAATTGTTGCCAATTTGAGGAGGAAAAGCCGACCTCAAAAATAAAACTGAACTGCTATGGGTTTAAAAAAAGGAAATATGGAAAGAAATCACCATCCAAGGAAACTGAGATTTGTTGAACCAAATATTCATAAATCTGACTCTTGTTTGTTTTTTTATTGTTTACCCTCTTAACATTTCAATTAATACTTTAGGGTTGGTCCCATTTCACAAATAAACATAAGATTAATTTGACTACAAATTGTTCCCAGATTGGCCTCCTGAAGCTATCATGGACAATATACTGGAAATGCCATTGATCCATGACAACTAGTGCTGAAGGCTCATCCTCAAAAACAAGTGAGATAGGACCCGCAGCAAAAAATATCCAATCCCTCTTCAAATTTTCAGTAGACTGCTTAGGGCATGATTCGAAATTAAAGTTACCGCTATGAGTCTAAGGGACCAGCTCTTTCTTTGGATAACTGGTCCAAACTTCTTCTTTCTGTTTTTAAAATATTTTTTAGTACTCCTATTCTATCAAGATGCACTGAGAAAAACATACATTTACATGTATTTGCATTAAAGCCATGAGCCTCATCAACACTATGGAGTGTGTACAACTTAAATCTGAAAAACTTAAAGTTTATGCGGTTAGAGTAAGAAAAGAACGGAAAAGAGAAAGGCATTTAAAAAGAACTACAGGGTGTTTTGAAAAAGAAAAACGCAACTTTGAGAAATTCTGGCAAGTGCACTAATACATGTATGTATCGACAAAGAAATTCATTATATCCGATAGAATAATTCATACGTTTTTTTAATCTATTTTGAAAATGTATGAAAAATAGTGGAATACTGGAAGAATTTGTAATGCAATAAAATCTATAAATACTCCTCCCAAAAGTAAATTCTACTAACCCATTTCAAAAACCATATAAATCATACCATTGCATTTCTTGCGACATATGCAGCTTGCTTGTGAACAATTCATTATGTTGGGCTCTTAAAAAGATCTGGCCATTAAGATCAACTTTGCGGAAAGAAGTACACGTTCGTGTATGAGTAAATTTTTGACATGTGACACAAAAACGGACCCATTACTTGCAAGTGTCTAAAACTATTAAACAGACACACTGGCTATATGTCGGTGACTATATACATGGTATACTACAGGATGTCCAACAAATGAGACAATACGTCACATACATGTAGAACTATATAGCAAGTATATCAACGCTGAATAATATATAGAGTAAACGCAATTGCAATGTTACAGCTATACTAGTAATACATCACTTTGTGTAGAATATTAAATTATACTACATACACAATGCACATTGACTGATTAGCTCTACAACTGGACACATACATATAATAACTTATAAAAATGCCAGCATTTTTACAATGACTTCAGAGCGAAAAAGGCATACTCCCTCTTTATGTACACTATCACACGGAGACAAAGTTACATACAATGTGTACAAGTATTTTCTTACTGATATATAGTTTGGTACAAAACTAAAGTTAAGACATTCAACTCTCCCCTAAAATAGATTATTTCATGCCTATTCCCAAGGGGATTTACATCTCTAGACATACAAAAAACCTTACAATACAATAGAATAACTATACATGTTTCTTACAAGTAATAATTACAATTAGTAGAAAGAAGAAGTCGTGGACATGGAAGAATTATTTGAGCTTTCACAGTTCATCACAGTATTCACTCTCAATGGTTTTCTTTAATGAATCAAATAAATACAAATTAAAGAGAAAGGAAAATACATGCACAAAAATGAATGCATGTGACTACAGCATTATCATGTTGGCAAAAATCATGCACAAAAATGAATGCATGGGACTACAGCATTATCATGTTGGCAAAAATCATGCACAAAAATGAATGCATGGGACTACACCTACAGCTTTTATCCAATTGGCAAGTTTGCAATACTTCTCTATTTGATTCATTTATAGCCAAAGAGCTCACAAAAAAAGAGTTCGGAAGGATAGTTTAAAAGATGTAAAGCCCACCAAGCAGTTTAACACAACAGAGTCCCTTTATCTTGCGACATACAGGTTACATTCAGAATCAGTTTGTTGCATAGATGTAACTTCAAAATAAATAGGAAAACACAGAAAAGAAGTTGGTCATTTTGATAAAACTTTGGCAAAAGCTGAACCATTAAAGGTTAATGGTAAAATGGTAAGAGTTTTTATTACATAAAAATACCAGGTACTCTACTACATAAAGCTATATAATATGACAGAGAGTCCATCACTCAATATATTAAGATCACACTGGGTTTCTGGAAGAAATGAAAAGCTGTTGTAATTTAACAAAGAAACTATGAATTATATCAAGCATTGTCAATGTGCACATTTCACATAATTATGCACATGAATGCCGAGATGCTCATATTTCTGTACTGGAACACCATTTCCTGCAATCAAAGCATATATTGATGAATCAACAAAAAATACCTCTCAGGGATCTAACGCAACGTCAGAAGCAGGTACCTACGACCTTTAGCAATACTTATCTTGGGTCAATTCATCTCTTCTTCTAAATTTTTTTTAAACTGGAATTTTCATCTCTTTGATGATTTCATAAGGTTTACAGTATCCATTTAAAAAATGGTGTTGTACAAATTAGTATATATCTTAAAAGTTTGTGATATTCCTTAAAATATTCAGTGAAGATCTGGGGTTTCAGTGTTTAATAAATCAATATACATTTACAAATTCTTGTCAAATGAGGCTAAGACAGCTTCTTCATTAATGAGTTTCATGAAAGGATTTCTTAACAGATCACCTGGGGTGCAAAAAATCAACCCTAAATAAGCCAATCCGTAATCACAATTTGCGCATGTGCAGATAAAGGTCATTTGTACTGAGTACAACTGACCCGTCATAGCGTGCGCACCATGGTGCGTGCTCCAGTATGCATGATATTACTTGTTAAATAAGTAGTGCTTCCACCAAAACAAATGCGCGAGCGCCTACAAATTGGGGTCATTTGTACCGTGCACAAATTACGAACTGGCTCATTTAAAAAGACTCCCTGACAAAGTGAAAATATTGGTTGACAAAAACAGCATAATGCTGGCTGATTGAAACTTCTCTGCAAGCAAATGTGAAAAAGAATCAGTCTGATTATAATGCTGCAGCCTTCGGAATATGAAAATCTACCCGCCGATATCATGAAACCAAAAAGATTGATTTCTATCAATTTCTTTTCATCAGAAAGGACGATGAACATTATCATTGAACGATGATTGGGATTAAAGCTAGAAGTTAATCCGTCTAATTGCAGTTGAATATTTGAGAACATTGCTGCTCATTATTGCAATAGATAGTCATACTGATGATGGATCTATATGGTTAGTAATGCCAACATTCTACTGAAAATACAAGACTACACATCTAACCTACATGTACATGTAGTAGTATAACAGTCAGAGACACAGCTGAATGCCCATTATGATGTTTGTCACAGAAAAAGGAAGATTCGGATGTCATTTGATTATCCCTTCTGCAGATAAATAATAGCAAAATATAACTCGTATAATTCAGCTCTTTTGAAATACAGGTATACTGGCCTTTGAAACAAAAAAGAATATGTATTCAATTGGCAAATGCCATTCAAACCCGGTCAATATATCCATTCACTTTCCACTGTGACTGGAAGTTCCTTGCAAAGAAGTGATGTCCTTTTTTTCAAAAATACTCATCACCAGTTCACTATATGGCACCTTTCCTATTCTTATTACGCATTTTGAGATCTAGCTCTCATGTTACAAATATTCAATTTATCAACAATTCAACGATGTTGAAGTTCTGGAGTTGGGATCGGATGTGCTTGAATATATATATAGAAGATAAACGAAGCTAGCGAACAAAAACGTGTGAGGGAAGCGACTAAAGTATACAAAACATTCCATGAAATATTCATCTCTTGGTCTCACCAATCGCGATTTCATTGAGACATAAACTGGTTGAGTTGAGAGCGTATGTGCCTGAACGCTGGTCGTTTCTTGGGAGTAATGTCCCAGCAATCTTTCATCACCCTGTACACACAGTCAGGACAACCTTCGGGTGACTCCATCCGGTAGCCTTTCTCCACATGGGCAACTACTTCTGACAAGGGCTGTTGAAAAGAAAAAAAAATTTTAAAAAGATTAAATTGCCTACCCTCGCGTACAGAAGACAAAGAGCACAACTCATCCAGATCTACAAGATGTCCAAAGGAGTAGACAAGATTGACATGACCAAATTCTTTGAGATGGACAATACTGGAAGAACTAGAGGTCACAGTATGAAGCTTAGGAAGCAAAGATGTAGACTGCAGTTACGTCAGAATGATTTTTCATTAACGAGTGTTAATAACTGGAATTCGTTGCCAGAGGAAGCAGTCAGAGCAAAGTCCATCAATATGTTCAAGTCATCTCTTGAGAGGCACTGGAAGGACCACCCTCTGAAGTATTTACCGTACCAGAGACTACCCAAAGTGACGAGGGGCAAATAAGCTACAAGCTTTACGTCTCGACAACCAAAGTAAACCAAAGTAAGAGAGCTAGATGAGTATTAAAGGGTACCAATCACAAAAAAAATATATTTTTCTCTGTATGTTAGAGGTTCCATGTCGCTATACTATATTCAAAATATGGCTTCAAAATATTACTTGTATAAGGAGATATTTCAAGTTCAAGTACAGTCTCAATAAACATAAATGCGACTTGTGAGCAGACCAGTCGATGCATGGGTACCAGCAGGAATGAATTCCTTGAATGTTGTGAGCGCCAAAATCGGTAGCCTAGCTAGAGCCGGGGTAATATTGGAGCACGTTGAGTACCTTGCATGGTGGATATGAGTGCTACATAAATATCCAATATTATTATTATTATTATTATGTCAGGATATTTGTCTCCTGAGAGCAGGAACGTTATTAATTCACTTCTTTAACATTCATAATCCTTCTTAGAAGAACAACCCATAGGCTACTACATCCTCTAGTCCTTCTCCACGTGGGCAACTACCTCTGATAAGGGCTATTGGGAGAAAAAATATGAGAAAGAGTATCTGTATAAAGAAGTGTAAAGGAGGAGTAAAGAGGCACAGCTTAATAAATCATGATAGCAGAGTAAAAAAAATATTTTGTCATTTACGGAAGCTCTCTTTGATATTAATAATATGTCTTGTTTAACCAGGTTAGCCTCATCAGTATTATATAATGTTCTCCCTGAGGGCCCTGCATTCATATTATTACCCTGGCTTTAGACGAGCGACCAATATAAGACACTCGAGCATTCAAAGAATTTCTTCCTACCTGGTACCCATTTACTTTTGGGTGGAGTGATAAAAAATGTGATTTTGTTTACATGTTTCTTTGTTTTTTGAGAGCTTTCCAGAGCTAAATGGCTTACTGCTCCCATGTATTTTTTTTTTCACTATGACAGGATATTATCATCTCAGAGCTAATATTGTAGGACATTAACCCATTTTTTAACATGCATCATCCCACATACATGTAGTCAGTGCATTCTACAGGCAACTGAAGAGCATTTCTTGCATAGAAATGATTTCACACAACATAAATTTTGCTGCATATAATAATAATAATATGTCTTGTTTACCCAGGGTAGCCTCATCAGTATTATATACTGTTCTCCCTGAGGGCCCTGCAATCATATTATTACCCCGGCTTTAGCCGAGTGACCATGATAAGGTGCTCAAGCATATACATGTAGGTTATTCATTGCATACTGTTTTTATTGTTGTTGTTTAGGTCTTAATGGAATGTCATAAATAGCCTCATCCACTAACGCTAAAGTAATGGTGTAACAAACAACAGAAGCGCTGAGCAGCAGTCATTGAGTCATGTGAAACCACCTCAATGTAAGTCTTACCACTCTTGGATATGGCACTCTGCCAAAGGAGTAGAGTTCCCACATGAAGATACCATAACTCCACACATCGGACATGGAAGAAAACTCCTGTAGGTGAAAGACAAAATCACACAGGGGTTCTTAAAGGTACTCTATCCATTCTGTAAGCTAAAAAACAGAGCATTCTAAAAAAAAAATGGTAAATAGAAGAAACTATTCTTCAAGAACTCCATTCAGAATTGTTCTGGAAACTGACTTTTAATGAAATAATCGACCATTCGATTTTGAAGGGAATTTTAGGCGGGTCACCAAATAATATTTGGCTAATGGGAGAGAAGTGCAAGAATTGGTGATTTGTACCAAAATCAATCTTACCAATTGATATTGTCCTAGGAAGAGGTTATCAGAGTGATTACATCCATTAAAAGCAATTAGCCAGATTGATTTCATTATAGAATCTATTTCTTATCAGTTTGATGAAAGCAAAACCTCACAATAAACAATTTATCTTATGTTGCAATATCACATTCAACACCTAACTATGATAGCAAAAAGGAATTAGACGCACTCAACCCACCTTTTTCCTAAGAGCCTCAGGGGCAGTCCACTTGATGGGAAACTTGCCTCCTTCTTGGTTGAGAGTAGCCTCTTGAGAAAGACCAAAATCGGACACCTTGGCTATGTCCTGTTCTGACACCAGGATGTTCCTTGCGGCAAGGTCTCGATGGACAAAGTTCTTCTCTTCAAGGTAGGCCATACCATTGCAAACATCACTGAAGATGGGAGGAAACAAAGTGAGGAAATCATTTGTGTTGTCTATAGCCTCTTTCCCACAAGATGCAGTAAACCGTCTAAAAAAACCCACCAAGGCAAAGCAAAGTGATGGAAGATTGTGCGCCTCAGGGCCCTGTTTCATAAAAACTTGTTATAAGTAACAACTGCCCCAATTCCATTTGCTCTCAGCCAATCACATTCAAGGATTTCAGTAGCTTATAACAATCATTTTTACTTGTTATTGATACAGGGCTCAGATTTCTATATCATAAAACACACATATAAGTGAGGTCTTGTTTCATGCAAAACTACATTTTTCCCACCCCAACTTGGCATTCATTCATATTACTGGTTTTTAATCTGCTGCTGTGGGGTTCATGTGGTTTACAGGACCATGTGTGAAGGAGGCTTAAGCGTGTGTTACATTTGTCTGATAACGAAAGCAAGGTTTTTCATTAAAGGTACACCGTAGAGCTGCACTACTGTTAACAGATACAAGTATACTCACAGCTACATGTACACACCATGTAGTAGGGTGTACATGTACCAGTGGCGGATCCAGGCAGGGGCGCTAAGAGCGTGCGCCCCCCTTTAATTTTTCTGTTCTGTGATTTTTACCACGGGAGGGAGAATACCCCCCTCCCACACACTCTGCTCCCTCGCCGCTGGCGCCCCCCCCCCCCACCCCCCACCTTCAAATTCCTGGATCCGCCACTGTGTACCTTTAAATGAAAATCTAATTATCATTCTCGTTATCAGACAAATAGGACCCATGCTTTGAAATTAAACCTTGAAAAAATCTGCTGGAAGCAAGAAGAGAGTGGATTTACTTCTGGCGATTTAATCTTAAAAAAGCATACAAGGACAACATTTGCTTCCCTTGAGTCTTTTCGTGGATGTGCTGACAGCAGACGTGTGGCCTGAATATATCACTCTTTCTTCTCATCGCCATTTTAAAAACAAATTTCTTAAGAAGTATTGTCAGCAGTTTTTAGGACAAATCAAAAAAAAAATCATTGTATAATAAGAATAACAATAAATAGATTGATGATAGCAATTAACCTATTTAGATTTATTGCTCATCCAATGAAAAGTGCCTGCTGAAAGTGCTTTACAGTGTAATATTACAAGATCATTTGAATCAATTTAGTTCAGCACTTGTCACAAGCATCCTCCCTTCCCTTGGGAACAGTCAAGCACGTTGCCGTTTTACAGACATGAACAGGCTAATTCAATTCACAATGACTTTCACATCCTATCTCATACCATCTATACACAAGGGTAGAGAGAAGCAATTTAAATATAATGCCATGCTCACAGGCACTTAATATGTAAAATAATTACCTGGCAAATTTGAGTAGATGTCTAGGTGTGATTACATTTCTTCCTCTCGATCTAAGATAGTCCACAAGATTACCCTTTCGTGGAAAGAATGATTAAAGCAAAATATTCAAATTATGAACAACAAAAGTTTCCACAAGTCTACATCTACTTTACCTCTTCAACTCATACATCTTCATGTATGTTGTTTTGCTTATTTCATCTTGGAAACTAGGAAAGTGAATGGAAGTATTTCCTACACCTTGAAGTCCATTCCCAAAGAGTACATGTACTTTACTTCAAGATCAATGCCTTACCAAAGGGCATTAATGGGTTAATAAAACACTTAGAAAATTGCATTATTAAAGTAAAGTTGATCCACTTCTCTATTAACAATGCTATTACATTACATCTTGTATTTTCGTTTAAGCCATGCATCTTAAAAATTTCAAGGATTATATGCCAAAATATAGTGTGGGAATCTAAACGTATGCCAACTTAGGACGTTAGTCTAGATACCCAGGAGTTATACATACATGTATATAGATCTTCATGTATGTTGTTTTGCTTATTTCATCTTGGAAACTAGGAAAGTGAATGGAAGTATTTCCTACACCTTGAAGTCCATTCCCAAAGAGTACATGTACTTTACTTCAAGATCAATGCCTTACCAAAGGGCATTAATGGGTTAATAAAACACTTAGAAAATTGCATTATTAAAGTAAAGTTGATCCACTTCTCTATTAACAATGCTATTACATTACATCTTGTATTTTCGTTTAAGCCATGCATCTTAAAAATTTCAAGGATTATATGCCAAAATATAGTGTGGGAATCTAAATGTATGGCATCGTTTTAATATGGTTAAGAGAGAGAGAGAGAGAGAGAGAGAGGAGAAAGAGAATGAAAGTAGACCATTGTTTAAATTTAAATATTAAATGGAATATGATACCAATTCTACCATCAGACCCTTGGGGAAAGAAGTGCTAATAATATTATTTTTAATAATAATTATAATACAAATAAGCTGTATTTTTAATTTGTAAACAAATCTTTCGGCATATATAAGCTGTATTTGTAAAGCGCATATCACTTTCAGTCAGAGTTTCCATACAGTGTGTGTCAAATACTGCCAAAGAACTGGAATGCAAAACAATGTGTCTGGACTAAGTATGGTTGTTTTTCTTCCTCAAATAGGAAAATCTATCTTCATTGTTAGCTTCATACCTGTGTGTATATATATATATATATATATATATATATAAAAAAATATATAGTTCTGCTTCGGACTTGCAAAGTTATAGACAAAATAGGAATGAAAAGTCCGTATACGATGAAAAAATTCGAATTTTCGGCCATAGGCCTTCATCAGGAAATGATGAAAATTTATTAGATAGGTACACAAAAGAGCGTGAAGCGCAAAAAAAACAACGCAAAAGCTCCATGGATACCAGCGCAACCATGGTAGAGATCAGGAAGGAGAGGAGAGGGAGAGAGAGAGAGAGAGAAAGAGAAAGATATAGAGGCGTAATAGAGCAGAAGCGCAGAAAGGGAGAAAGCTCCATGGAAACTCGCGCAACCATGGTAAAAGAAGTTAAAGAGGAGAGAGAGAGAGAAAGAAATAGAGATAGAGGCGTAATAAAACGTCATAAAAGAAGAGAAAAAGAAAACAAAAAAGGAGAAGCGCTAAAAGGGACAAAGCTCCATGGAAACTCGCGCAACCATGGTAAAGAAAGTTAAGAGGAGAGAGAGAGAGAGAGAGAGAGAGAAACACGTCACAAAGAAAGAAAGGGAAACAAAAGAAAACACAAAAGCGAGAAGGAAGGAAAGGGAGAGGGGATGACGGAGTAAAAAGTCATAAAGAAACCAAGGGAAAAAGAAAGAGAGAAAGGGGTGGTGGAAGGGGGGAGAGAGAGGGGGAAGGGAAAAGAAGAGAGGAAAAAAAAAAAAAAGGGGGGGGGGAAGAGGGAGAGAGAGAGAGAGGGAGAGGAACAAAGAAAATAAAGAGAGGAAGATGAAGCACAACGGAAAGAAAAAAAAGAAGAAAAGGGGGAAAAGGAGGAAGTAGTGAAGAAAGAGAGTAAAGAGCAAAAGGAAGAGAGGGAGAGAGAGGAAAAAAAAAGTAGAAGAAAAGCAGAACGAAGAATGGAAGAGAAAGGTGGAAAGGACAAAAAGAAAACATTCAATTCGTACGAAATGATCGAAATGTTACATTCATCCCACGAGGATGAAGGGTTCCCAGGTGGAAAATCAGTCTTTCCTCCCTTCTCTTCCTGGATAGATCATCGCCATTGCACTTGATGGCGCCGATCACTTTGAAGTCTTCAACCGAGTGGCCGGGGAGGTTGAAATGGCGTGCAACAGGCAAGCCACTTGTGTTCAGACGTATGGAACGTAGATGTTCAGTAACCCGGTCCGCTAGACGCCGCTTGGTTTCGCCCACGTACAGTAGATTGCAGGCCTTGCAACAAATCACGTAGATTACATTCTCCGTCGTGCAGGTGAAATTATCATGGATGGTGAAATTGCCCTTGGGGCCACTGATGTTACGTTCTGTAGAAAGACGGGAGCATGTCTTGCATCGTGGGCGGAGGCAAGGACGGGAATCTAGGTCTCTGTCAGCAGGTTGGACTCTGGTGTGGTTTGAATGGACCAAGCTTGATTTCAGGCTTTTGTCCTTCCTGAACGCTGTCAGAGGGGGTTCGCTGAAAATGTGAGAAGTTGAGGGGTTGTCACTCAGCAACTTGAAATTTTTCTTGATGGTAGACGCGAGTCTAGCATTCGGCTCATTATACGTTAACACCAGGGGAACGCGGGATGATGCCTTCTTCTCACTCCGTCTCAGAGCTTCTATCCGAGTAACTCTTGCTGATTTCTTGGCGGCGCTCTCAACCATGTTGTCAGGATACCCCCGGTCGATGAAGAACGACGACATTTCTGCGGAACGGGCCTGGAAATCGTCCTCCTTACTGCATAGCCTCCTGAGACGGGTGAATTGGGACTGGGGAATAGCCTTCTTACACGCAGGTGGATGGGAAGATTTGAAGGTGAGATAGCTGTGGGCGTCAGTGGGTTTGTAGTGGATACTTGTATCGATCCGGCGACCTCCGTTGACAGAAATCTCTATGTCCAGGAAAGGGAGAGAGTTGTCGGAGATGGTGTGGGTGAAGCGGAGAGAAGGGTGGAATGAATCGAAATGCTGTATGAAAGAGTTCAATTCATCTCGTGAACAAGTCGCGATGCCGAAGAAATCATCGATGTATCTCTTGAAGAGAATGGGGCGGGGGCCCTCGTAAGATGTCAGCATTTGGGACTCCATGAAACCCATGAAAAGGCAGGCATATGAAGGTCCCATCTTGGTCCCCATGGCAACACCTTTTCTCTGATTGTAAAACTTCCCATCAAACTGGAATGATGAAAGGTTCAGGACCAGCTCCGCCAGACGTATGATGGTGTCGTCAGCTGGTCTATTCGCTGATGGATTGGCTTGCAGAAAATGGCGGATGGCTTGCAGGCCTTCATGGTTAGGAATGTTGGTGTAGAGAGCGGACACGTCCATCGTGAAGAGAAGTGCTTTCTCATTTTCAGGTAGGGTGATGCTATCAAGCAAACGGAGGGCCTCAGAAGAATCTTTGATGAAAGAGGGTAGCGATGAGACCATTGGCGCAAAAATGCTATCAAGATAATGGCTTATTAGCTCAGTAGGGCAGCCAATCGTGGACACAATGGGGCGTCCAGGTGTTCCTTCCTTGTGAATCTTCGGGAGTAAATAGAAAGTAGGCGGCTTCGGGAACTTCTGAATAAGACTGACAGCAGAAGGGGGTAAGAGATCGTTATTAATGAGATCATTGATGGAATCCTTGACAGTCTGCTGATGAGATGGAGTCGGGTCTTGCACAATCGGTTCATAATATTCAGGGTTGTGGAGTTGTCGATAGGCTTCGGCTAAGTACAGGTCACGTTTCCAGACAACGACAGCGCCTCCCTTGTCAGCTGGTTTGATAATGTATTCATCGTTGCTTTGAAGCGACTTCACTGCAGACCTTTCTTGAGGGGTAATATTAGAAGCTTTTCCCGCTTCCAACGCCATTTCAACCTCCCCGGCCACTCGGTTGAAGACTTCAAAGTGATCGGCGCCATCAAGTGCAATGGCGATGATCTATCCAGGAAGAGAAGGGAGGAAAGACTGATTTTCCACCTGGGAACCCTTCATCCTCGTGGGATGAATGTAACATTTCGATCATTTCGTACGAATTGAATGTTTTCTTTTTGTCCTTTCCACCTTTCTCTTCCATTCTTCGTTCTGCTTTTCTTCTACTTTTTTTTTTCCTCTCTCTCCCTCTCTTCCTTTTGCTCTTTACTCTCTTTCTTCACTACTTCCTCCTTTTCCCCCTTTTCTTCTTTTTTTTCTTTCCGTTGTGCTTCATCTTCCTCTCTTTATTTTCTTTGTTCCTCTCCCTCTCTCTCTCTCTCCCTCTTCCCCCCCCCCCCCCTTTTTTTTTTTTTTCCTCTCTTCTTTTCCCTTCCCCCTCTCTCTCCCCCCTTCCACCACCCCTTTCTCTCTTTCTTTTTCCCTTGGTTTCTTTATGACTTTTTACTCCGTCATCCCCTCTCCCTTTCCTTCCTTCTCGCTTTTGTGTTTTCTTTTGTTTCCCTTTCTTTCTTTGTGACGTGTTTCTCTCTCTCTCTCTCTCTCTCTCTCTCCTCTTAACTTTCTTTACCATGGTTGCGCGAGTTTCCATGGAGCTTTGTCCCTTTTAGCGCTTCTCCTTTTTTGTTTTCTTTTTCTCTTCTTTTATGACGTTTTATTACGCCTCTATCTCTATTTCTTTCTCTCTCTCTCTCCTCTTTAACTTCTTTTACCATGGTTGCGCGAGTTTCCATGGAGCTTTCTCCCTTTCTGCGCTTCTGCTCTATTACGCCTCTATATCTTTCTCTTTCTCTCTCTCTCTCTCTCCCTCTCCTCTCCTTCCTGATCTCTACCATGGTTGCGCTGGTATCCATGGAGCTTTTGCGTTGTTTTTTTTGCGCTTCACGCTCTTTTGTGTACCTATCTAATAAATTTTCATCATTTCCTGATGAAGGCCTATGGCCGAAAATTCGAATTTTTTCATCGTATACGGACTTTTCATTCCTATTTTGTCTATATATATATATATATATATATATGATTCTACTAAAAAGCGGTTTTTTTTTTTTTTTTTAATTGTATAAACGTATATCATCGCAAAAAGGCTGTTAAAGAGAATTAATGGATTCAAAATGTTAGTATATGTTTAGAATTAATTTGATTCAATTGGCATTTATGCAAAAAAGAATCGTATAATAACTACCTTTTGTGTGCAATAAGCTATTTTTAGTAAATCCCCAAACTATTGATATAATCAAGAAAAACAGACATCGCCCTAAGTCCAACTTAGGACGTTAGTCTAGATACCCAGGAGTTATACATACATGTATATAGATCTTCATGTATGTTGTTTTGCTTATTTCATCTTGGAAACTAGGAAAGTGAATGGAAGTATTTCCTACACCTTGAAGTCCATTCCCAAAGAGTACATGTACTTTACTTCAAGATCAATGCCTTACCAAAGGGCATTAATGGGTTAATAAAACACTTAGAAAATTGCATTATTAAAGTAAAGTTGATCCACTTCTCTATTAACAATGCTATTACATTACATCTTGTATTTTCGTTTAAGCCATGCATCTTAAAAATTTCATGGATTATATGCCAAAATATAGTGTGGGAATCTAAATGTCCAACTTAGGACGTTAGTCTAGATACCCAGGAGTTATACATACATGTATATAGATCTTCATGTATGTTGTTTTGCTTATTTCATCTTGGAAACTAGGAAAGTGAATGGAAGTATTTCCTACACCTTGAAGTCCATTCCCAAAGAGTACATGTACTTTACTTCAAGATCAATGCCTTACCAAAGGGCATTAATGGGTTAATAAAACACTTAGAAAATTGCATTATTAAAGTAAAGTTGATCCACTTCTCTATTAACAATGCTATTACATTACATCTTGTATTTTCGTTTAAGCCATGCATCTTAAAAATTTCATGGATTATATGCCAAAATATAGTGTGGGAATCTAAATGTATGGCATCGTTTTAATATGGTTAAGAGAGAGAGAGAGAGAGAGAGAGAGGAGAAAGAGAATGAAAGTAGACCATTGTTTAAATTTAAATATTAAATGGAATATGATACCAATTCTACCATCAGACCCTTGGGGAAAGAAGTGCTAATAATATTATTTTTAATAATAATTATAATACAAATAAGCTGTATTTTTAATTTGTAAACAAATCTTTCGGCATATATAAGCTGTATTTGTAAAGCGCATATCACTTTCAGTCAGAGTTTCCATGCAGTGTGTGTCAAATACTGCCAAAGAACTGGAATGCAAAACAATGTGTCTGGACTAAGTATGGTTGTTTTTCTTCCTCAAACAGGAAAATCTATCTTCATTGTTAGCTTCATACCTGTGTGTATATATATATATATATATATATATATATATATATATATATGATTCTACTAAAAAGCGGTTTTTTTTTTTTTTTAATTGTATAAACGTATATCATCGCAAAAAGGCTGTTAAAGAGAATTAATGGATTCAAAATGTTAGTATATGTTTAGAATTAATTTGATTCAATTGGCATTTATGCAAAAAAGAATCGTATATATAACTACCTTTTGTGTGCAATAAGCTATTTTTAGTAAATCCCCAAATTATTGATATAATCAAGAAAAACAGACATCGCCCTAAGTCCAACTTAGGACGTTAGTCTAGATACCCAGGAGTTATACATTCATGTATATAGTTTTTCCACGTTATATTATACGAAAATGAGTTCTCCCTACCGAACAAAAACTTTGTAGTAATATAAGTAATTTGGCGCCCTCTACGTTTATATCGATAGAATACCTCCTACCCCTACGGAAATGGGAAAAAACAGTGCCAAAAACGTTAAGGCGAATAACAAAAAATTGACTTAACGTCTGCTTCCCCCTTCCGTCGAATATTTCGCACAAAAAAAAAATTGCCTTAAGTAGGAATTATATATATATATTGGTATTTATATAGCGCCTTTCCATAACATGCTCAAGGCGCTTTACAATAAAAAATGAAATAAAGTAGTTATTTTGCTCTCCAAGTGCACACAACCAAATCCAATCATAGAGAAAACAAATAAGTCTTAAGATTACTTTTGAAAGATTAAACTGAAGGGCAGGAACGAATGTTTAAGGGTAGACTATTCCAAATAGTAGGACCAGAAAAAGTTGTATTTTGTTGACCTTTCTTCGAATTAATGTGGGGGATTTGAAGAAGAAGAGGGTCTGACCTTGAGCGTAATGAATAACGGGATTGCTGGATGGGGCAAAACAAACTCGAAATGTAGTGTGGGGCTACATGTACTTTATGCCCTATATATGAAATAGTGCCCTATAAGTCCATATTTTGCTCTTAAAAGTTCATTTATGACAATTGCACTTAAATTCAGAAACAGAAAAGAGGTAAAGTTGGGATAAACAATAACAACATAAAGTATGTAAAACTAAATGAAATACCAACTTGCAAGGGTGCTTGGATTTGAATGTACCCACAAAGTGAACACTTTTACTGTATTCTTCATATTTTCTAAGTCTCAGATTAAAAAAAAAAAGCTTACCTTTGACATGAATTCGAGGACAATGTAGAGAGGATTGCCTAGAACTACCCCTAAAAGCTGCACCAAGTTGGGATGTTTTAACGTCCTGGAGAAAGACAAGGAAACAAAGAGAAGAGAGATTACGACTGGTTTCTGCTGAACAAAGTATATCTATTCAAACAAATTCAAAAGCCTGTCTTCTTTGAATTTTTAATGTACACTCCTTAAATTAAAAAAAAAATGATATATATATATATATGTATATATTTATCGCACAATTAAGCATGGTTGTGTTTTCCTCGATACAATTTTAAAAGCATTTATTCAGACAGAGCTTATGAGTGAAATAAAGTAGAGTGTGTTATTGTTGTGAGCACTTTACACGTATCATGAATATTCATAAAGTTGTATTTGGACTTTCAAAAGTCAACAATGAATTGGCAGGATTTCAGTCTACATCTGGGTCCTGTTTCATAAAACCTGTTATCTGTAACAACTGCCACATTTCTATGACAAATTTGCTCTCAGCCAATCAGATGCAAGGATTTCAGTAGCTTATAACAGCTATTTTAACTTGTTATTGACAAGAAGTTTTATGAAACAGAGCTCTGGAGTGTGATAGGAGGCCACTCACGTCATGACGGAGGCTTCTGCCAGGAATGCTTGTGCGGCTGTACTGTTGTCTTTGACTTGCTTGATGGCTACTTTTCTACTCTGGTATGTCCCTTGAAGCACATCTACAAACAAGCACAAACAAATGACTGCAATATGGATCTTAACCCTTTCCATCCCATGCAAATACTGCCCTCAAATTGGAGAGATAGGAAATGTGTTTGGACCAAGAATGGATAGAATTTCTTCCTGAAACAGAAATTGATTACCCCAATGTAATGTTTATTCCCATGGGAAATATTTTGCAACCAGTTTTACAATAGAACCAAAAAATATGTGAGTCAAAATTAACAGTTCATTTTATGACAACTGTTCAATACTTTGGTGGCACGGAAGGGGTGAACAATAGCTATAACCCTCCTTATTTGGTATAGTGGTTCATTCATTTGGCTCTTAATAAAATGAGGGTTCCACTCCCAGCCCAGCACTTAAGTACACCTTATGGCCAGATATGAATTCCATTTGCCATTTTCCACCCAGGTGTAAATAGATAGCTATGCTTTAGCGCTACAGATTTGCAGCATAATACTGTAGCACCAGGAGTGTAACCGCATGACGGACATGTGTGCTATACAAGAAACCATTAGATATCATTATCATTGTAAAATCAGCACTGATTTTCTTATTTACTATATAAATCTATATACCTACCTATTATGCCTGTAGTCTTGACTACGGGACCCCTTCGAGAATTTAACACACATGCGTCACAATATTGTGCGCACCCCCCGTAATCCTATTGTCCTCGCCACTCACGCGCGCCAACACGCTACGGCCATCTTCCTCTTTTGCGAGCAATCCCAAGTAGAAACATGTTGCTTGCAAGGAGCGGGGAAGGAGGGAGGGTCATAGGTAGGTATATAGATTTATATAGTAAATAAGAAAATCAGTGCTGATTTTACAAATTTACTGCAATAAATCATATATACCTACCTATTATGCCAGACCAACGCCAACTCAAAGACCGGGAGGCATGTTTCGAGCGGAAGGAAATAGGATTACACTAAAGACTACAAAGAAGACACAGCGGACTTCAAGGTGGTTGACGCAAACAGAGCTTCACCTGCGGGAACATCCCTAAGGTAGCAAGAAATGAAGGAATTGGGCGAACGCCAATAAGCAGCCTTCAAAATATCAACCAGCGCCACACCTTGAAACAGAACCCAAGAAGTGCTGACACTACAAGTATCATGAGCACGAGGCTTGCTGTCGGATAAAAGAGCCACTGTGCCAGCGGCCCTAATAGCTTCGACGATCCATCTAGAAATGGAATCGAGAGGCAGGAGAAAAAGGCTCTCTAGTGATCAGGAACAACTGATCATCCTTACGATAAGGCTTAGTCTTATCAATATACCATTTGAGAGCCCTAACAGGACACCAAACTTTGTCCTCGCGCACCGAAGAAAAGTCAGAAAGCGGACAAAGAAAAATCTCAACAGGACCGGAGGTAGCTGTCTGATTCTTGGCAACGAAAGAAGCCCTAGGAATCAACCTAACACCTTTTCTCTCCCAGCGAACATGACCAGGAGTAAGACAGAGAGCAAGAAGAGTACTGCGCCTCTGCCCAGAGGCAATAGCTACCAAAAAGAGCGTCTTAACCGTAAGATGATGAAGCGAAGCTTCACCTAACGGTTCAAAAGGAGGTTTCGCTAAGGCCTCCAGGACCTTAGGCAGACTCCAAGACGGCACTAACTTAGAAAACGAAGGTCATTTCAGAAAGAACGAACGAATCAAACCACTTAGTAGCGGGGAATTGGAAATCCCCGAACCATCCGAAAAACCCGAATGAATGGCCCCGATCGCCGAACGGTAGCCTCGGATAGTAGAAATAGACCTCCCTTTGTCAAATAACGAGATTAAGAAATCCGCAAATGAACCAAAAGGAGCCTTAGAAGGGGTTTGATTTCTCTCTTTGCACCAAAGGAAAAAGACCGAGAGACGGGAATTGTAAATTTCCCTAGTAGAAACCCTACGACTGGACATTAAAAAGTCCGCGGCTCTATCAGAGAGACCCGACTGTCTTGCAGATTCCCTGACAGGGGCCAAGCAGTCAAATGAAGAGACTCCGGATTGTGGTGAAGAATCCCCGATAGGGGCTGTAACACCAGATCCGCTCTTAACAGGAGAACTAACGGTTGAGCCCTTAGAAGGCTCATAAGTTCCGGAAACCAATTCCTCCTGGGCCAAAAGGGAGCTATTACAAGCACCCTCGCCCGATCTTCCCTGATTTTCCGCAAGACACGCGGAATCAGTTGGAAGGGAGGAAAGGCGAATCCCTGAAGGTTCTCCCAGCTGAGGGAGAAAGCATCGAAAGCCCATGCTCCCTGATCCCGAACACGGGAGCAATACTTCGGCAGCTGGTGATTTAGCACCGACGCAAATAGATCCACTTCCAGTGGACCTAGGCAACTGCGAATGCGGCAAAATACTTCCGGATGGAGCATCCATTCCGATGGAAGATACCTGCCCCGGGACAGAAAATCCGCAAAGAGGTTTTCCCGACCGGGGATGAAAGAGGCCACGGGTGTGATTGCCATGCGACGACACCACCTCCACAGCTGAGCTGCTAGGGCATTCAGGGCAACCGAACGAGTGCCTCCCTGCCGATTGATATATGCCGCCACAGTAACATTGTCCGTGAGAATCAGAACCGAACGACTGAGAAGTCGACTTCTGAAATGGAGCAAGGTCAACAGAACTGCCATAAACTCCAGGACATTGAAGTGAGGAAGAGTCCCAAGATGAGACCAATCCCCCGCAACCGTGCTGCCGTTGCAGTGTCCTCCCCACCCCAACCGAGAGGCGTCCGTCGAAACCGATATCGACGGAAGAGGGGCAGAGAAGGACCTGCCTCGCGCGAGAAACACCTCGCTCGTCCAACAAGCGAGAAGAGACTTGATCTTTACTGGTACTGGAAACCAGACCAAAAGAGAGTCTTTTCCCGGCTTGAAGAACCTGAGGAGATGTCTCTGAAAGGGTCTCATGAGGAGCCGGCAGTCCTCTAAAACATCGACTAGACTGGCTAGATAACCTAGAAACTGAAGCCACTGTCTGGCCGAGACTCTTCTGGCCAGCAAGAGCTTGCGAGCCGCAGAGACAATGGTGAGAATCCTGTCTCGACTGAGCCGAGCTAACTGATTCCTTATGTCTAACACCGCCCCCAGAAAAACTGGGCTGCGAGTGGGGACTAACTCTGACTTTTCCCAATTTATTAGGAAACCTAAGTCTTGAGTAAGAGAGACTAGCAACGAGTCTCGTCCAACAAACGATCGCGCGACTCCGCAAGGAGAAGCCAATCGTCCAGGTAACAAAACAACCGCAGGCCGCGACGCCTCAGAAAGGCCGCTAGCACCGCTACAACTTGAGTAAAAACCCCAAAAGGCCGGGCGCAGCCCAAAGGGAAGAGCCCAAAACCGGTAAGTCTCCGAGAGGAAGGAGAACCCCAGAAGATCGCGAGATGCGCGATGAATGGGAATGTGAAAGTACGCGTCCTTGAGATCTATCGAGACCGCGTAGTCTTCCCTTTTGATCAACGGAAGAATGGAGGCAAGAGTCTCCATACAAAAATGAACCGGAGGAATAAATTTGTTTATCCTCTTTAGGTTCAGTATCAAACGAAGTTTTCCCGAGCGCCTGGGAATAACAAAAGTCGGAGGAAGGGAAAAAGGACAGCCTGTGAGGTGTCCGAGTTCCTATAGCACCTCCGGGGAGCGGGGCGGACAGAACTATGAAGAAACCGTCTCGTCCGCCCGCTGCCTGAACCCAAGCAAAGACGAACCCTACGCACGGGTTGACTAAAGAGTCAGGGAAAGTTTAGAACAAAGCAATCGCTTCTACCCCACAAAGGGAGAGCAACTAAGGCTCTGCCTGCCCCAGCGATTCGGAGACCGAAGCTAGAGAGGCCGCTTCCAAAACTGGATCCGCCTGAAAAGATCGTGACAAAAAATCACGAACAAAAGCCGAAACGGTCGGATTCACGCATGAACCGCCATAAGCCTCCTCACTCGACGGAGCCCCAAGGCTGCGAGACTAGGAGGCTCATGTGATCTCATCACAGACAAAGAAGAATAAACCATAAAAGGCTAATTAGTCTCGATGTCCGACCCAAAAAAGGGACAATAGCAGGGGATGTGAATCCTGGTACAAGGAACCAACCCTGAGTCTGGCAAAGCCCATCTCACACTGATTAAAAACGGGGAGCGCCGCCGAGCGTCCGCGGGGGACGCTCGACGGACCTCGCTGCAAGCCCTCCAGCGGGATACCCCTAGGGGGGTGTCGTTAGACCGCCTTCGCTGGACCCGGGGGCTCGCCGAGACGCTACACGCCTGGCAGGCCCACCCAAGTGGCTCTCCCGAAGTTCACATGGTCTGTGAGTGCACGGGGTTTTGTCGGACCCCCTTGTCTCCCCCCGGCGAAGGGGGGCGAGAAGAAGGGCCTGGCACATCTCAGCTTGAGAGACCGAAGGGTTAGCTAAACCCGATGGGCAAGAGGCAGACAAAGCCTTGCCTCTTTTAGCCCCTTCCCTAGGCTTCTGATTGGCCCAAAAAGAGCCTAAGTCGAAACCCGCTTTTCAGAGCGTTTATCCGGTTTCGTTCGGATCCCCGAAGCCCTTCGGGAACACGAACCGAACCCTCCACTGAGGAACGCTCACCTCCCTTTATGGGAGAAGTGCGCTGAGGGTATTGAACCCAAAGACGCACACCAATTACCCATATCGGCCGAGCAAGGAGATGCAACAGCCATGGGCCGGACGCCAAGGCGCCCAGACTCAGCAGAAATCCCGCTGCTTAAACCAACGCGAAGTCGAACCCTACGCGCGGGTTGACTGAACTTCAGGGCGATATTTGGACAACAAAACAATCGCTTCCACTCCACAGAGAATGAGCGATTGAGACTCCGCCTGCCCAAGCGATTCGGGAACCGAAGCTTGAGAGGACGTATCCAAATCTGGTTCCACCCGAGTGGAATGAGACAAAGGAACATTAACAAAGGCCTCAGCAGGCGGGTCCCCGCATGACTCACCAACAGTCTCCTCGCCCGGCGGAGCCCCAAGGGCCGCGGGAGTAGGAGGCACATGCGAATCAGTCTCAGACAAAGAGGAATCAATCACAAAAGGTTGATTAGTCTCAAAGTCAAACCCCTGAATAGGGACAGAAGTCAGGGATGAAGTAGCCGGTACAAAGGACCAACCCTGATTCTGAGCAAAAGCCCGCATCATGCTGAACATGTCAGCTTGAGAGGAGCTAGCTGGGTTAGCCAGGCCAGACGGGCAAGAGGCCAGCAAAGCCTTGCCACTTTTTGCCTACCTCTTGGCCTTTTTCTTGGCTGGCTCGACAAGAGTCGAAGCCGAAAACCCTTTTGATAGAACGCTTAATCGGATTCATTCGGATCTCCGAAGCCACTTCGGAAACACGAACCGATCCCTCCGCGGAGGGACGTTCACTTCCCATAAAGGGATTGGAGCGCTCATGGCGTGAGCCTTGAGAATCATCCAAAACACCCATATTAGCTAGGCAAGAAGATGCCGTAGCCATGGGTTGAGAGCTAAAAGCTCCCAGTGCGTGGACAGACCGAGATAACTCAGTATGTGCCCGATGACTACTAAAGGCGTGCGAACCCACTATTGGACCGCTCGAAAGCGGCAATAGGGGAGCACTAGTAGTCACGCACTCAGGTGAAAACACCTGTTGCTCCGAAGAGCGTCCATAATTGTTAGCTCGAGCATTCCCATCAGCTGGCACACTAAGACAGCCCAGAAAGTACTCGTTCCCCCATATGGCGTTTGCCGGGGGCTAGGGTTTGAGGAACCCAGACCAACATGGACTAAGCCCGTGGGTTGCCCTGCAGTAGTGGGGCGCGTCTCCCCTAACGGATCAGAGCGAGTGAACGCTACCGTACGGGAAACAACAGCCCCCCCCTCTGGTCTCCGCGACCGGGGGATTGGATTCTCTCCAGATATCCAAACCACTAGAATCTGACGCCACCCACCCCGAAACCACAGGCTTCGGAGTTGACAATCCCGATTCAGTTAACGCCACCCGTCCCGAAGCCGCAAGCTCCGAAACTGGCAAACTCTGCAAGGAAACACCACTAGGCAACTTACCTTTGGCCCTCCTCCCTCCCCCGCGTACCGCTGTACTCGGGGGAGTTCTGGAAGGCCGAGTCGTCTTGCTAGACAACTCTTCGGAAGAAGCAGGTCTCCTCGACCCAGCTGCTTCTTCTTCCGAATTCATACCTCTGCAATAAAACAGACAATAAAGTATACTTTTCAAATTAAGAAATACTTCAACTGAATGCAGAAACTAAACTAAAGTTTATTTGGGAGATACGCACAACAGAAATTTTTACAGCCTAAACCGTAAGAACAAACACCGAACCCGAAGGCTCGGTGACAAACGGAAACACCCGCAAACACAGAAATATCTACGTGGGGCTGACCGTAAAAGAGAAACAAAAATGCCAAGAAAGGGAATCAAAAATCCCTTGCAATCGGCAAGAGTGACTAATAAAACACAAAGTACTATAATCTAAACGAATATAGGTACCTAAAAGTGCTTTAACTATGTGAAAAAGCGCACCTAAAAGATACTATACAACCTGATTTCAGGAGCGCTGTGACAATACGTCCTATCTCGTCGGGGGCGAGCAAGAAAGAGGAAGATGGCCGTAGCGTGTTGGCGCGCGTGAGTGGCGAGGACAATAGGATTACGGGGGGTGCGCACAATATTGTGACGCATGTGTGTTAAATTCTCGAAGGGGTCCCGTAGTCAAGACTACAGGCATAATAGGTAGGTATATATGATTTATTGCACTAAATCATTAGATATCATTATCATTGTAAAAAAATGAATCACACGCACACCAGCTAAAACAAAACCTCCTATACAATACATTTCCTGATATCATATTATGCTTTACCTATACTACTATCATAGTTCTGTTGGCTGTATTTTATACTCTGAATGATGTAGACTACTATGTGAAAGTGGCAATAGTGGTGATTTAATAGACATCACTATAAAACTAAAAAGTTATCAGGACATTAAAAGCTATTGATGATCTATGCCTGTTGACAGCCCTGACATATTAACAAAACAAATTCATGTTTCGTAGTTAGTAATGAAAACACAATTCATGTTTCATAGTTAGTAATGAAAACTAAAATTTAATGCAAATTTGGGCTAATAGCTCTAATGTCAATCATAAGAATTTGTATCAATATTAAGACATTGTATAATATGGGCCGGAGTCTATCGAAAATGTGTGTTATATCAAAATTAAAAAACGATTTTCTTTTAAATCCTTTTAATTCATCATTTTCAATCATGAGATTCTAACGAAAGGGCACAAGCCCTTCCAATCTATTGATCGCCGACCAATGACAATCAGGGGAGCGTTTCATCAAGCGTTTTGTCAGTGATTTTTACTGACAGATATGCTCTCAGCCAATCAGATGCAAGGATTTCAGTAGCTTATAACAGTTGTCGGTAAAATTCACTGACAAAACGCTTGATGAAACGCTCTCCAGTTCATTGTCTGTGATCACAGAAGGGTTTATGGTAGTATGACTTTCCCGTTAAGCTTTAGCATTACTTCCCTGCTCATATTTCTACAAAGTAGTTTTGTAAGGATGTTCATCATTGGTTAACAACTGGTCGACAACCAATGAAAATGTTTTCTATGCTGTATCAAAAACTTTTGTCTTTTGCCGACCAAACTGTATAAAGGTAGGCAATCTGAAACGGACTGGCGACCCTGTGTGCAACCTACATGTATAGGCGACAAGTCGCCGAGTAAAAAAATATTTCAAATTTCGTGGTTTCAGTCAGCAGTGTTTATTTTCGCAGCTTTTTCCATAGTGCTGGTCAGCAAAATGTCGCCGCTCTAGTGCGACTTAGGCTTAATGAAACTCACAAAAGTAACCACTCGTACAGTGTATTCTCATATACTTACCACCAAAATTTCCAGCACCTATACATGACCCAAGGTGGATATCTTTACTGTTGATGGCCCAGCCACCTTTATCAGAGAGAAAAGAAAATAACAATTATTTGCACTTTACTTGGAGGAGGTAAACCATATATTTGCTGGGTAAACATTCTATTGATTTCGTCTGATAGGGCATGACAGACACCCATTTAAAAGGTAGGTGATTGGTTGTAGGTATCAAAAATTCCATCACTGATAAGGATGTTCATTGCACAATGCCATCATATATTTAACTTCTAATCAAACATAAATTAAGAAAAAAATCAAAAATGGATTTGCACTTATTCTACTGAATGTATATGTGCCTGAGATTTACATGCGTACAGTCAGGGAACAGTAAGCTGAAGCATCAGATGAATGGGAACGGTAAACAAACATGAAAGGGGGTTCAAGCATAAAACTCTATTTCTCAGAGAGAATGGTAAAAAAGAGAAAAGGTTGATTCATTAAAGATCACATTGCAAGAAAATTCCATCAAAATAAATATTGGCTTAATACTTATTATTGCATAGATGGCATAAATTATACAAGGTTATCCAAATTCAACGCTTGGAAACATTTGAATTAATGATTATTATCAATTATAAAACGGTAAAATACAGCCCCCGATATAGCAGCTGAAGAGCTCCTTGAACGCTGCTGAGATGTGTGACGACACACGAAGGACCAGTCCTGTCTAAGCAGACGATGTCCCATAACATCTTACACATTTTTCAGTGCCTGTTTTGTCATCTCCTCTTCACTTATTTCTCTTACTTGACTAGCGTCAGTCTTAATGTTAGTCTGTTGCCTCACTCGTAACTTCGTGTATCGTATTATTTTGATGAAAAATGCAGCGTTAAAAAAATAAAGGAATCAGTCACTTGTAAACAAAATAAGACGCCATTGTATTTTCAGCTGCTTGCACCGGGGCATGTTCGGCGTTTCAAGAGGGAACGAATACAATCTGTGATATTATTCGGAGGGCTTTTCAAATTGAAAATGGGGTTTATTTCATTGACCATTGACCCTTCTCCTGTGTATTTACAATCAAACGGTTTTAGTTATCAGAATCAGTTCCACTTTCCCTTTTAGAATGGTGTGAAATAAGGTCATGTTAAATATACCAAACTCTTTATAATTTGCAATTACGTTCATTCATTATAGGACGTCGTCTGCTTAAGCAGGATCGATCCCTAGTGTGACAACATCAAAACATCGCTATATTTCTGGCGAATCCTCGGATATTCCAGATGCTTAGAAGAGCTTTTATTTATGTTGTTTTTATAATCATCAGATACGCAGTTGACATAAAACTTATACGATTGCCATCTGTAAGCTTCCCAGTTTCTAGTGATACATTAATTGCCATATTTGTGATTTTCTTGCAATGTGATCTTTAAGACAATGCAAATCATCACTGAAGGTAGTTCACAACTTATCCTGGCAATAATTGGGATACAGATTTTGCTGCTAATAAAAAATCTATTTAACCCTTTCAAAACAATCGACCACATTTTGTGGTATGGCTCAATAACTTTTCATTCACAGTTCTAAAAAAATATACCAGATGCATGAGCAGAAAGAGCAAAAATTTCTGCACACACTATGTTCATTTTTGTTGCACGACCATATTGCGTTTGATGCCAGGAACTTTAAAGAGGAGAATAAGCACTGAAATCCTTAAATTGGCAACACATTGAGAGGTTCAAAATCATTGTTTTTTATCAAAATTGGCAATTTTTCAACTTTTCAACGAAGTTCCTAACCATATAAATTGTTTTCAAAGACATTACATTTTATTCGAACCATGTAGCACTAAAAGAAAAATATTAATGTTGCCAATTTGAAGAAACAAAACTATCATATTAGCATGTTAAGAACGTTACAATGCTTTGAAAACTCTGTCAACAATAGATTTTAATATGTACACTGACATGTATATATACATGGCTGTTCATGGATATCATTTACACAGAGTAAACATTGTATTTGAAATTCTATTGCGAAGAACGATGGAAGAAACTTACTTTGTATAAATGCATTTGAATCGACAGATAGATTGAGTGTTCCCCCTTTCTTTGGTATAGATTTGGTCAATCTTGCACACAAGCCATCTGAATCACTTTGGTAATGCTAGAATAGAAAGTATTTAACATAATTGTTTAATACCATGTCCAATACCTGCTTTCGAAACTGAAAGTTACAGGAATTTATCACGTCACAACCAGTAATGACTCTAAAATGAATGTAAAATGTACATCATAATTTATAATTTGCATAAAGCTTTCCAGAAAAAATTTCAAAAACATAATAGAAAGTTTCAAGCAAAATAGCTCAATTATCAAACAGAATATTAGCAAAGTTACTAAATACAATATTTAATACCCATGAGGCTGAAAATTGGAATAATTACATGAATAGACTATTTTTAAAAATCATTTTCTGAAGGAAGATTCAATGTCATAGCATATAAAAACAAGTTAAATACATGTACATCTAGTAATTTTAAACAGTTATAAAGGAATTTTTTTTGGTCAACTGTTTATAGTAGATTATTAGTTCAAAAGAAGAAAAATATATATATATATATTTTTTACCCCTGTAACTTTTACCAACACTGTCATTTGCCTCGCAATCAAAATAACATTCTAAAGAGCAGGTAACCATGGAAACAAGTGGAAAAAAACTGTTAGGTAGTGTTGTTCTTTCAAAACCTGACTGGTAATAGTACAGAAAGTCTTAAAGGGAATAACTACATGTACCGGTATGTGAAAAATTGTGAAATCAGCTCAAATGCCAGTGAATTGTGTGCAATCCTCTAACTATATAATTAAGGATATGTGAAAGTATGAGAGAAAATGGAACACGTTTACTATCCTAAAAAAGGGAAAAGTCGCTCGGCTTCTTCGCTGCGCTGTAGTAAAAACCAAGCACCAGCGCTTGGCGATTTCAGAGCGGGTTTCCAGCCCGTACGGTATTCTGTGATAGAGCGAGGTATGCCAACCATAAGAGTTCTTTAGAGTTCGTTGGTACTCTATCCCGACATCAATGTTCAATCGTAAATATCATGATATATAAACGACCGATCAGCTTATAAAACTCAGGCGATTCCTGTCTGACCTATTAAAAGGTTTGTAATTATGATTACAGCATTAGCTGGAACAGTGATTTTTTGTTTTCACTCCTGGGCAAAGTTAATCAATCCCTTTAAAGCTTATGGATAGTTTTGGTAGCAAAAAGAAAACTGGAATGAAATGTTTTCAGTATAGTCTCATGTTGTTCTCCTTGTATCAAAAGAGGATAGTGGTTAGTATTTCATCTATAATTTACAGTGAACATGTAAATATTTGTAAGGAATGCTAGATCACGGTAACATAAGTAGTGCCTTACACTAGGACCTTTCCACCCCGATGGCTCCCCTAGCAACAGTCTTGGGGCTTCACGTGGAAATAGCATGTGTGTCACTGTGAGTAGAATACACATAATCCTCATAGGTTTTTGCACGCGTTATACATGTAGTGTATAGTGCAAGCTGCCGTTGTTGGGAGTTTATATTCCTGGCCCGGTATATAAATCATTTTTTACCTCTCATTTGAAAATTATTTCACTTTAGGAGGTGAAATCTTCACAGCATCTTAATATTGCTATTATCTTGCTATTTATCAACAAAAATCCAAGCAATCTGACGATAGGTTTTTGAGGGAGTACCAAAATTAAACATTATCTTTAAGTTAGTTACAGTATAAAATTCTTAAGCACAGGTAACCATGGAAACAAGTGGGGAAAATCGGTACGTACATGTAGCATTGTTCTTTCAAAACCTGGCTGGTAATAGTTAAAGTCTTAATGGGTTACAATGTTGTTTCATCATGACTTTATTCAAGCTCAAGGTTATTTTGGTGTACATAGACAATCATTACGGACCAGGTCCATTGTCTCGTCCAAGACAGATGGCAGGTCGGGTTACATAGTATAAACATATAAGAACATTATACAACATATACAGGTACTAACAACATTACAAGGTTGAAGAAAGCGCAATACCGCTTTCATTGTATCATTAAACTGATTTATAAACATAAGTGAAATTCTTAAGTGCGGGTAACCATGGAAACAAGTGAACAACATGTATGTAGCTTTGTTCTTTCAAAACCTGACTGGTAATAGTACAAGTCTTAATGAGGTACAGAATAAACAAGACCCTTAACAACTGATTGACAAGAGTGATTAAACATTGGATGATTAGACATATATGCATAAGTACATGTACGTTGCCAAGATGTAAACATCTATAAAGTACACATGTATTCTTCTTTACTTTTGAATGTACATGTTGTACATGTTTATCAAACGGAAAGATACAGGCAGCAGAGAGTAGGAATACATACAGTGTACATATCTTTATAAACTGGTGATACTTGGCTTTCACAAATTGTATTGGAGTACTGCTACATTTTGATTAGTTCGGGTGTAAGACCAACATTTGCTGACAAATTTGTTAAACCAAATTTATACTACATGTACATGTAGAAAGGTAGCTCCACAGGACTGGGTGGGGGGTTTGTAAACCAAACCTTCCTTTTAGACTTTTGATCATGAATATCTTGACATCCAATTATAATATAAGGAGCATAAACACCTAGATTAAAAAAAACAAAATCAGATAGGGGTGTCACATCCCACCCTTTTAAAATTCTAACTGAATAAATGGAATCATGTAATGTTCTGTATGTCTTATCATCGTTGCTTTCTTTACAATATATTGTAGAGTGTACATCTTCCTACATTTATCACATTTCAAACCAAATTGAGAGTGATACTTTGGCTAATGACCTTCAATTAATGTTCAACTTTTCTAGTAATAAAATGTAATAAACACTTCCAAAAGTATTCCCTGTGGTCAGATTATGCATAAATCTGTTTTCAGGAGTTAACCCGTTGATTACTGAATTCTTTAACTCTCATAGGCTTAATACAGGAGCCATCCGGTTCCCGTAGTCTATGGGTTAAATAAAATATACAAAATTTTATACAGTAGGGCATATTCTTCTAAAACAGTCATTACAATCATTGCGGTCATTGCAGACACAGTCATTACCATGATTAAAGAGTAGGGTGCTTACTTTTCTTTCATTCATTGGCAGTCACAAAAAAATGGCATTGAATTGCCTGCTTGAATTACCTACAAATTTCATATTTAAAACAAGATGAATACGACTGCGTCTCCTACATGCCTCCGCCTAAATTCAGTTAAGTTCATGCCTCAAACTGTTCTTAAAATATTATGATAACCAGAATAAAAAGCCTACAATTACATGTACATTTAATTGTTTGTTTGTACATTTAATTGTTAATTGTTTAATTGTTTGACCTCTTTGACACTTGACATTACACTTATAACCCCAAAGTCTGATCACTTTATCTCCTCCTAGTCATTAATACAAAATAGCTGAGATATGGTGATAACAAAGCTAAAAAACATTAATTTAAAATACATGTACAATTACCTCAATGACCTGTTACATTTGATCTACCCATGAACAAAAATCTAATAAGTTCATCTCACTATATGGTGATGCATGCTAGTTCCACGTTTGAAATTAATGGCTCAAATTGTTGAAGAGAGTATTAACAAGGCGAAAACCTGAAATTTCATGGTAAATGACCTCCATGACCTTTGACCTACATTTGCCAAAATCTATTCAGACCGTATTCCTATGGTGATACATACATGTACTAGTACAAAGTTTGAAGTTATTGGATCAAATGGTTCTTGAGATACATGTACATGTATATTGTAAGGCAAAAACCTGCAATTTCAAAATTGACCTCTCTGACCTTTGACCTTTGACCTACATTTGCCAAAATATAATCAAATCATCTTCCTATGGTGCAACATACATGTACTAGCACCAAGTTGGAAGTTCATACCTCAAATGGTTCTTGAGTTATCATGAGAACGAGGCCAACACCTGAAATTTCATAAATTGACCTCCGTGAACTTTGACCTTTGACCTACATGTACATACTCCAAAATCTAATCAGACTGTCTTCCTAAGGTGGTACATACAAGCACCAAGTTTGAAGTTCATACCTCAAATGGATATTGGAGTTACCACGAGAACGAGGCTAACACCTGAAATTTTAGTAATTGACCTCTGTGACCTTTGACCTATGTACCCCAAAATCTTGTCAGATTCTCTTCTTATGGTGATACATACTAGCATCAAGTTTGAAGTTCATACCTCAAATGGTTCTTGAGTTAAGGCAAGAACGAGGCAAACACCTGAAAATTCAGAAATTGACTGTGACCTTTTATCTACATGTACATATCCCAATATCTAATCAGATTGTCTTCATATGGTAGTACTATACTAGCACCAAGTTTGAAATATATACCTCAAATAGTTCTTGAGTTGTGATGAAAACGAGGCTAAGACGTGAAATTTCAGAAATTGACCTGTGACCTTTGACTTTTGACCTACGTACCTCAAAACCTAATCAGATCGTCTACCTATGGTGATACATACTAGCACTAAGTTTGAAGTTCATACCTCATGTGGTTGTTGAGTTATCGTGTGAACGAGAAACCGGGACAGACGTACAGACGAACAACCCGAAAACATAATGCCTCCGGCACCACCTTCGGTGGGCGAAGGCATGAAAAAATTTACTAGTATTTGGTTATTTTGCTGCCATATGATATTTCAATTTCATTGTGTCATCTCACTTGAAATTTCAAGAGGTACTTTCATTCTAAGTATCTTTCTAACTCGGGCAACAATAATCTGGTACAAACTGGTCCAATCACTCACGCAACCTGTATAACACAAAAAAGCTTCAATAACCAAAGTACATGTACCTGATTAAAAATTTGGAGGATACATTCCATGTGTACACAGGCATATGGAAGAATGTTCATTTATCAGTTTTTATTACCGCGTTTATTAAAGGCAATCAGTAATGAATATCAATAACAGATTTTTAATCCCAACACCTTAGCTCTCAGATATTCCAGACCTCGAGAACAATGTGATGATATTGGTTTTCAATACTCTTTACATCTCAGTGAATACAATCACTCACCTCTACAAGTTTTGTGAGATTTTCAAAGAACTCCTCGCTGTCGATTGTCAGTTTGTTCTTCTCGTAGATGACCCTGTAATGTTCCACCTTGCGCATGTAACACACACAAAGCGTGTAGTCCCCTGGGTAGTTGGTGCTTTCTCGCACCAAGAACAGACCATCCTCCCTGGGCTGCAGATATTCTTCTGCTTGTTCCCTTGTGATTTTACCATGGAACCATCTAGGGTATACGGGAAACATTGTAAAAGTGGAGTTGATCAATTTACCCTGTGGAAAAATATACTACAGTCAAATCTGCTTTAGCGACCACGTGTACAGAAAGATCACCTGTCTATGAGACCACAATTTTTGTTTCCCATGAACATGGTTTCTCATAGAAACGTGTATTAAAAGAACCTGTACATAAAGACCACCTGCTCATAAAGACCACTCTTCTTGTCTCCCTGGAGGGGTCTTTATACAGTGAAACCTGTCTATAAAGACCACTCAAGGGAGACATGAAAAGTGGTCTTTATGAGCAGATGGTCTATATGTACAGGTTGCTTTAATACATGTTTTAATGGGAAACACTTTTCAAGGGAAACGAAAATTGTGGTCTTTATAGACAGGTGGTCTTTCCATACAGGTGGTCGCTAAAGCAGATTTGACTGTATACAGGTTTCACTGTACATGTACTTAAATCAATTCTGTCATCTAGATTTTAGATTTTTATTAAAGAATATTTATCTCATGGTGTTTATTCTGAAGATTTATGGTACAAAATAATGAAAGTGGACTAACAATACATTTTGTTCAGACTGACAAAACCAACACTATTATAATAGATTACAGACTAATGAATACCCCATCATAGAAAATCTATCTTTTCTGAATACTCTCTGAATCTTCTGAATATTAAACCTTTAAAGGTGGAGTTTACATGCATGCATATATTCATTTCTATAAGTTTATCATGCACAAGGTGCATTCATATTGCAGATGTCAAGACAAGAGTCCATACCCTTCAAAGTATGTCTGAAGGAAACTGACGTGAGTACCACTTAACCCGGCATTCTAATGCATATTATCATTAGTAAACATCATCTCGTCTTTCATCCCACATTTATCACGCATAGAAATCTGTGAGAGAAGTGTGGTCATAAAGTCCTCATACTGCACTTGTCTGATCTCAAGAATTTTATGCCGGATGGAAATATTAATATCACCTTTGATACCATAACAATGCAATGTAACAGCAGTACATAGCACAGCAAGAACTGATTTCTGGTAAAGGAATTCCATTTCGAGAGAAACTGACTCAACGTAATTCCAATTTTGCTTATCATGCAATAGGTGCGTTCCAGGAAATACATGTACCATATAAACTAGATACAGTAACATATTAAACTTGCTAGAAATCAAATTCACAGAAAACACAACTCCCATTCATATTACGCATGTTTGTGTCAGGACTACAAGCTCAAATTTCTTTGCTCATTTATTTGGCTAAATATATTTTTTGACTAAAAATATTTGGGCAGTCTCGGGCAGTATGAGGTATCTCAGATAGCCTTTCTTATCCTTTCGTAAAAAAGATTAAAGGTAATTAAAAACAACTAAATGAAATATATGTCTTCCATTTGCCATTCTTTTCACGAAATTTATTCCTAGCAACATGGGATTAGCCCTTTCGAGTCAATTGACCACATTTTATGGTTTGGCTCAATAACTTTTGATTCAGAGCTCTAAAAAATATGCTAGATGCATGAGTAGAATCTTGTGTAAAAATTTCTGCACACAATATGTCCATTTTTGTTGCATGATTATATTGCTTTTGATGCCAGGAACTTTAAAAACAGGAATATCTTGAAAATCCTTAAATTGGCAACACATTGAGAGGTTCAAAATCATTGCTTTTTCTTCAAATTGGCAATTTTTTCTACTTTTTGACATAATTCCCAACCATAAATATTGTTTTCAAAGACATTACACCTTATTAGAACCATGTAGCACTAACAGAAAAATATTATTGCTGCCAATTTGAAGAACAAAATGTGATCATTTAGCCCTTAAATAACTCCTGTCCTGAAAGAGTTAAAACTTGATTTAAGGCTTACGGCATGGTTTGTAGTTTAACTCCTTCCCGTTTCTTGACATAGTTTGCCGGTATCATCCCTTCTTGACCGTGTTCATTCTTAGCCTTGTACCAGTTAGGATCCTGGAAAGTAAGCAATAAAAAGAAATATATACATTCAACCTCATTTCTCTTTCTCAAGGGGGACTTTTCTCAGACTTCCAAGAAACAATATGTCTCCAGGAGAGAACATGATAGGAGGGAACATGATGGGAAGATTTAGGCCCGAATTCACAAAGGAGGTTTGAACCATGGGTAAGGTTTAATTAAACCTCCATAAGCGTACTAAAATAAGTGTAAATATAAAGCGCACATTGCCAATGCGCGCGCTCAAAGAAAATTATATGATTGGACCGGATTCCGTGCACGCGTACGCTTCAAAAACGCTTCACAAACCTCCTTTGTGAATTCGGGCCAATATGTCTCCAGGAGGGAACATGATGGGATGATATAGAGGTCAAAATGGGAGATGGGGAAGGTGGGGGGGGGGGTTATTTCAGTTGTACCAGGAGCAAAACACATTTGAGTTTTATACTACTACATGTACTTCCTTGTCTGAGTTGCAAGGGTTTAAGGTTCCTGCAAAATCCAGATAACCTACATGCAAAGGGCCAGATCACCGGATGTATAATATCCAAACTACCTTCTGTGCTTCATTATTAACCCCTAGCATGCCGTGGGCGGCAAATCCCGCCCAACATTTTGAGTGTTGAACATTTTGTTTAGCCTCTGAATGGCTTGAAAATTCTTCCTCATACAGAAACCTGTGCCATCAGTATGATGTTTATTCCTATGCAATTAATCTTTGCCCAGTTTGCTCAAGAAAAAAACTCACTGAACGTTAATATTCAACTCATGAAAGGTCATTTTTGACAATTGCTCAAAAATCTGGTGGCATGGAAGGGGTTAACATCAAATGCTATCAAATTTTAAAAATTGTACAGAGGAATATACTCTAAAGAAACTTTAGGAAAGTACAGGTACATGTATATGTAACGAGATTGCAAAGACTTTGAAGAAATCAACTCAAGGGTAATTTCAATACCCTCTTGTATTATATATTCCACAGACATCATGTTCGGAGCACGTTATTACATGTACGTCTTTGTATTAAAAGCTTGCACATTTCATTAGGTGATGGACAAGGCTATTAAAGTGACAGTAAATTGAAGCTCCTAATGGCGCCATCTTTCAACAGGATTTGGAAAGTGTCTGTGCCTCTAATTTTCCCATCATGCCCCATTCTAGTTTGTAGGCAATTTTCCACGTGTGCAACATCAAAAATAATAGTTTGAAATATAAAATGTGCCTATTTTTCAAACAGCTGTTAGTCAAAATTCAAAATAAAATGGAATTAAATTTCAAATTATAATCTCAATTTTAATAGCAGTTACTGTAAGGTGGCGCTGTTCAAGTTTTGCCAGTTTAATGCCATAATTTTAAAATTGTCTCAGGTAAATTTTTTCAAAAGTCTTGCAAGATTTGTGTTGTGTATGTGTGAATTATGTAAAAATATGTACTTTTCAAGCATGGTTCTTTTTTCAGTTATTTTTTTTCAGTTAAAAAAAAAAAGAAAAATGAGATTTTTTAACTACATGTATTTACCTTTGTTGCCTTAATAATTGTGATGACTTCTCCTTTCTTGAAGGACAGGTCATCTGCTGTTGTTCCTTTGAATTCAAACCTGGCCAGACACTCGGTCCCTGGCAACCAGGAAGCACCACTCACATATGACTGCAAGATAATCAAGGTATTCAACTAGTGAAGAAATTCATACGAAATTGGTACTTAAAGAAACAGGTCTCAATACACACAGGGTAATTTCAACTCTTACTGTGCCAAGGGGTTTTAGCTCTCTTCAAAATATTACCAAAATGTGATCAATGCTTCCTTTCAAATGTCTGCACTTCATTAACCATCTATTATTTCACAGAATATTGTGTACAAAACTTAAAGGAAATATATTACTACTTCTTATGATACCAAACATTATTAATTTACCCACCTTTATGCATTAGAATTATTGAAATTACAATTTTGTTTCTTTTTTGGTCCATTATTTTGGGGTTTCTCATTTGTTTACTATTGTTTAATTTTGAAATAAGGTAATATCTTCTTAAAAATCATCAATTTTCTCCGGAAATTTCTATGGTAGCATATAATTATAATCATATATTTATAATGCTTGATTTATGCTCAAATTGTGATATGTACTGTACATTGACCACCATATACCATTCTTGTGGTCGAGCAATTGGTGAATGAAAATGGCAAGTCTATCTGTCATACATGTACATGTATACTGTATACGTGACAATGGCACTGCAAGAGTTAAGGAATAGCTTTAAAGTAACTGGTGGGGGGGGGGGGGTCACTTTACACCATACATGTATTTTTTTTCAGTTTACAACATGAACATATATTGAGAGTGAAGAATATTACAGCCTGTTGTTAATACCAGCCCACGTATAAGGTTTTTGCTCAATATAATGTTCACACTACAATAAACCCTGATGCATTATCAAGCTTTTGTTAGAAACAATGCTCAAACCTCAATTTCCCTATTTCACTGAACATTGTTATGGCATGTTCAGTTCAGTCTTCAAAACATACAATGTACAGTCAAAACTGCTTTAGCGATCACCTGTATAGAAAGACCACCTGTCTTTAAAGACCACAATTTTAGTTTCCCTTGAAAAAAAAATTTCCCATTAAAACATGTATTAAACAACCTGCACATAAAGACCACCTGCTCATAAAGACCACTTTTCATGTCTCCCTTGAGCGGTCTTTATAGACAGGTTTCACTGTATTAACCAAACCACACAACTTGAATGAGATTGTAAGAGAATGGAGGTAGGAAGATTACGGCAGATTTTTCTTCAAACAAGTCTTGAACAAAGTTACAGTTAGGGCAGCAAAATAGAATGTCTCCACTTTCACAAGTTCAAAGTACAAAGTTAACTTTATTTACTATAGTACTGTATGAGAAGAACATTTTGTGATATTGTATAAAGCCATTAACACACTCAACACTACAGGTAATCCTATACAAAGTATAAAGTCATTGAGAATGAAACATGAATTAGAAATGTGGAATATAATTTAATTCTATATAATAACATAACATAATATAATTATATTAGCATTCAAATTTTAAAAATTATTATGTTGCGATGACTGAAGTAAATCTGTGCTATACATGTAGCTCTCTCTCTCTCTCTCTCTCATTCTCTCTCTAGATATCTACATGTATATTCACAACCTAAGTGTAATTTGCACCATTGTTGCTCAATTTCATAGAATCTTCAATTTCCTGAAGAGGTGCCTACACTGTTCTATTTTTATATAACTGAAAGTGATTAATGTTCCATGTACCTATTGACTAAACACTTCCAAGACAAATCTGTAGATCTACTCTTGTTAAATGTCACAAACTATATTTGGTCATAAATATCTATTTGAAGACAAAGGGAAATTGCACAAGTTTTTCATGCAAAATACATACCTTTAACCCTTTCAGGACAGGAATTATTTCAGGGAAAAATTGATCACATTTTGTTCCTCAAATTGGCAACAATAATATTTTTCATTTAATGCTACATGGTTCTAATGAGGTGCAATGTCTCTCCAAACAATATACATGGTTAAGAACTTTGTCGAAAAGTTGACAAAATTGCCAATTTTGATAAAAAACAATGATTTTGAACCTTTCAATGTGTTGCCAATTTAAGGATTTTAAAACTTATTCTCCTTTTTAAAATTCCTTGCATCAAACGCAATATGGGCATGCAACCAAAATGGACATAGTGTGTGCAGAAATTTTGCTCTTTCTAGTTTCTATTCTGCATCTGGTATATTTTAGAGCTCTAAATCAAGAGTTATTGAGCCAAACCACAAAATGTGGTCAATTGTCTCGAAAGGGTTTTTGAATTACATATAAAAAGCACCAATATTGGAGGTGTTTTTAAGTCTAAAATATATAAAAACTTTCCATTTCAGTAACAAATTTTAAAATTTCACATTCTAATTAAAAAACCTTTTCCATATAAAACTCTTTATGGATCTACATCAAAAGCGGTTACAGTGATCAGACAACTTGGGAGCGTTTCATCAAGTGTTTGTCAGTTATTTTTACCAACTGTTATAAGCTACTGAAATCCCTACATCTGATTGGCTCAGAACTAATTTGTCGGTAAACCTTACTGACAAAACACTTGATGAAACGCTCCCCAGAACATCATAGGAATGATAATGATTTGGTTTGCCCTGCTTACTCACAACATTGGTATTTTCTAGAAAATGTACATGTACAATTCAGTCTGTCTTCATAAATATCTGCATAAATATGCATCAACAGTTTAATGGCTTGTTCACATATGAATGATGCAGTTTTCCGCAGAATTTATTTTTCTTTAACATGTAAATGAATGGCAAGTATGGATGATAAAAGTTGCTGCACGCAGCAAAGCTCATATATATACATGTACAGTAGGTGTACTCCCTTTATTGTGAGTTTTAGGATACAGAAATAAAAGCACATTACATTCATTTTGCCTCAGCAATTTCCTGCATGACATGTGAACAGGGCTCAATTCTCTTATCTCAATGTTTAGGGTCATAATTGTACAGTGTGAATAACCAGGAAGATTGGTGAGATGCATATTCCCCTAGCATTTCAATCACTGGTAGTGGACTTGAGTAACAAAGATAAGGGGAGCCCTGAAGTTGGCAGCCTTGAAGACAGAAATATTATTGCAACGCTAGGATGATTATTGGCTTATCACTCACTGGGCAATCTAATTTCAAGCGACAACGTTCAGTTCATAATGTGTAACCGGATAACATAGGAGGCCAAATGGCCAATATCTAATTATAAGGGATATATGTACATGTCCATGTACTTGTTTTCACCACAGAATTATATCAGGTGAAAAGTATAATGTAGGCAGACACTGTACTACATGATAAAATGGTATCAATGCAAATTATTATTTCATTTTTTGAAGGCAGATAAATGAATGAAATTCACACCATTCACTTTCTTTCAGAATTACCATTTTGACACTTCTACATTTAACCATAAATGCATGAATTTAACACTGAATGCATAAATTGGACACTGTATGCATACATGTACAGTAGATGTACTGGGCATTAAAAAATGGAAAACCCAACTTTTAAAAAACTCCTGTAAATGAACTACATTACTGACAATTAAATCCATACCATATGTAAGAGTAATTCATACATAAGCAGTCAAACCTGTCTTAGTGGCCACTGGCCACCTGTCAGTAGTGGTCACTTATATTGTCTCCCTATAGCAAGAAATATGTGTCTTAGAACCTGTCTATAAAGGCCACCTGTGTACAGTGGCCACTTTTTCTGTTTCCCTTGGGTGGCCTTAATAGACAGGTTTGACTGTATATTCTTTCCAATGGTAACTTGTTTAGGTTTCCAGTGTCATGCATCACTGAAAACCATTGTCTTCAAAATTTTGTGCAAGAGTCTAGTTGGTTCACTTTCTTGTAAAACACAATAGGCCTGTGAAGGAGATGCCTTTTGTGAAATGGCCTGGGTGCTCCAATTCTCATTGTGAATTTTCTTTTTCAAATTTGTGTTGATGAGATGTTATTCATCCATGATTGAGGATTTTTGGTTTATATAACCCTTTTCAGATAGGAATCATTTTCAAAGGAGACAGTCTCTGTGAATTTTAACAAGGTTGCATGTCAAAAAACCAGTGCAAAACAAAAGGATTGCAATATCACAAAGAATTGCAAATCAAAGACAAAGCGCATAAAGAAGGAAAATCAAAAACTCAAGTGTGATTCAAGATCTTACTTTGCTCATTTTAAAAATTGTTTAGTTTAAAATCGGTGGAAGATGCCTGCAGCACTCGAGACAAATGAACTTGTTCTCTGTGCTCTCAGAAGATCTCACTTATTCTTGATCAAAGTTTATGACTAACAACTCGTTCCGTGCTTTGTGAAGTTCATAAGACTCTTTGTTAAGGCGTAAAATTAATCATTATGAGATTTGCTTACTAATGGATGGCCATGAAGAGCAACCAAGCTAGTTGACATAGCCATTCAACCCAAAACATGGCTATAGTGTTTTAAATAAAAGTGAACCCGCCGGAACTTTGCATAAAATTTTGAAGACAATGGTGTTCTTTCATGTATGATATGAAATTAAACGCTGGTAAAAATATAGTCCACTTGCATGAAATTTTCAAAGTCGGGTTTCCTTTTTTTTTTAAACACCCAGTATAATGAAGCTTATCCATTGTTATTTGTGCAGTAATATGTGATACAAATTACAATTTCTTGTTGAAATTATCTGTACTTTCTTGTCTTTCTACCTCACTTGTCCACCCACTATTAGTCGTACACATACAAGTACACTGTGGGTTTACGGTTGGGGTTTAGGGCTAGGTTTTTTTTTAATGCAACCCCTATCAACAGCACAGGGCATGAAAATAATATTGTTAGTGTAGGATCAATGTGGCATAGGATCAATGGGGCGTAGGATCAATGGGGCGTAGGATCAATGGGGCGTAGGACTAATGGGGTGTAGGATCAATGGGGCGTAGGAACAATGTGGTGTACATGTATAATCAATGCCAATTCACTGACATTAGTGTGAATTTAAACATTTCATTATGCACAAAGAGGGGTAAGGTAATTAAACAAAATACTTACATTTGACATGCTGCCTGCTGCACGTCTTCAATGGCTGTCACCGCATCAAACTCCAGATGGATGCCTTAACTTCTTCTGCCAGTCTCCTCCCTCACTCATGAGCCCAGCTCACTCCTACACTCTCTCTCTTTCTCTCTCTCCTCTTTCGCTCTCCTATCTTTTCTCTTTTGTCTCTCTCCTCTCAACCTCTCTCCTCTTCATGTAGATCTCTGTCTCCTTGGTAGCTCCCTCCCCCTCTTCCCTGCAATGCACTTAGGATGTGCTCAACTTTCAGGCATCCAGGCACAGATAGTGGTCATCGAGCCAATCTGGGTTGGAGAAGAGAAATACACAAGGTGGGGATGAGGATAGAGGATGCGGTAGGCATGACAACAACAATACTCAGGTATCTGATAAAACTTTTCTAGGTTGCCCTGTCTGGGATGTTTATAAATCTTCATTTATTTTTGTAGATATTGGAGTGCCTTGAGGCACTCCAATATCAACTTCATTGAGAATATCGTGACTATGGTTTTGTGACATGCAGATCCTGAACCCACATCTTATTTGTGCATATTGAAAACTGGCTATCAAGCTTTCCTTTTAATTAAATCTCAGACAGACCATCTAATTATGTACTGATTAACAATATTAGAATAGTACAGATTGCGTGTATTTGCCCAATTAGACATCTACATCTCAAGCCATATCGGGGCGCTTGTGGTTAGGTACTAAAACCAATTACTCAAATACTATTGACATACATGTATGAGTACATGTACATTAATCCAGTTTCACATGTGTGCAATACAACTGCTCTTGAGTCAAGACTGAAATCTTCAAGGACTTATTTAGACCATACTTTCTCTGGAATCAGACAAGAGTTGTGCACAGTCTAAAATTAATTAAAAGGAATTTACTACGTAAAAGTCTCAAAAATGTATAAAAGTCAAAATACTGTAGATACTGCACATGGATATATCAAATCAACATCTTTCCACACTCCAATGTTTCCATGCTTCAATTTCAATATTATTTCCAGACAAATAATGAATGATACACCAATATCCACCACATGTACCCTCGGAAATCAAGTGGAAATTTTCCAGAAGCCGAAAATCAATACGTGCGCCGACCTCAACGACTTTGTGCATTGATTTTCGGCAAAGCAATGTAATCGCTCATTACTGGCCGGAGATCACTGACAATTTATGGCAGGCTGCGATCTCCCAGCGGGCCTAACCTCCTTCTATGTATACTGCACTTGTACGTGACCTGATAGTAATATATGGTCTAGTCATCTTATTAGCATCAATGGGCAATTCCTAGTGTCAGTGTCCATATGTTTCTAGGATTCTTAATGTATGTATATGGATACATTGTGCTTCTATACTGTCTTCAAAAGTAGAGAATAGAATTTGGATCTATGGCTTAAATAAATAAGTCAAAGTTTAGACAGCAAGATATTTAGCAAACAAAAACAGATACAAAATGCAAGTTGCACCTCTATTATAAACAAAATTTTGAAAACAAAAGAAAAGGAGAAAGATTGAACTCCGTCTTTTACCGTGTTTTTTTTTTTTAAATCATATCAAATCTATTTCTATTGTTTAATATGTGTTTGGGGGCTACGGTTTTCGTGGTCTTTTATTAAAGTTTCAGCTGATTACGTACAATTCAAAAGAAATGTTTGTTACAACCTAGAAGCCACTTTTAAAAACACTACAGAGAGTGACAAAGGGGATGAATAGTTGCCAATCAATTGATATTGTTCTCACCTCATAAACTTAAGTACATGCATGTGAAATATGTTTGCAAAACAAAAGACTTCAGGCACATGTTAAGTTCATGTCAGGTCATTCTGGAATAAACTACTGGGAGACAGTGGGAATACATGTATAAATTGTACACTACATGTACATGTACATGTACATCCTTTCGCAGAGCATCAGAGCATTTCTCATAGGTGAGGGAAGATTTACATGTAGTCTGCAAGCACATTATTCTCATTGGATGCAAAAAAGTGGTGACGAGCCCCCCCCCCCCCCCTTAAAAAATACCAAGTGTCTTGAGTCGAGCCTACACCAAAGTCACAATGGCTGTGCTGCAAATTAGTCAACAGACTGTAATTTTCAGACTCTGTGTTTAGTGTGTCATCCATTTCATTGACAATGATTCTGTCTGCAAAATGGAATAAGAAGGTAGCTAGAAGAATCTAATGCATACTCCATATTTAACATATTTAACATATTATTTGTCAACCATGAACAAAAAAAACAGGTACTACAAGTATTTAAGATTTAGACATAGCCATATTGTCTACTAATTTGTCCTAGAATGTAAGGAAACCCATTCCTAAACTTTTAAGTGGTTAAGATTTAGTAAGAGAATTTTATAACAATATATTAGTTTTCCATAAGAAAACAAATAATATGGCATAAATCATGATTTAGAGGAGTAATTTTAAAGAGATTCCATACCACCTTATCAGTGTAAAAAAAACACTTTTGTTAATGTAAGCTCTTTTGGGATTTGCTCATTTGAAACATATTTTCTTGCACCAATTTTCATAGTGTAAATTTTTACTATCTTCTCTTTTAGAGTCTTCCAGAGCTAAATCACTTACCGCTTCCCAAAATTTGATGGGGCTGCCTCCTGGGCCCAGTTTCATGAAACTTGCTTTCACTGACAATTTACAATAACTGTTATAAGCTACTGAAATCCTTGCATCTGATTGGCTGAGAGCAAATTTGTCGGTAAAAATCACTGACTAGACAATTTGATGAAATTCTCCCTGGACTGTGTTTTCAGCATTTACAATTCAAAAGGTAAATACCACCTTTAATCTAGCTTGAGCCAGGCTATCTCTGTGCAGACTTCATGAATGTGTGAGAAAGTGATTCTATTTATAGTGGTTTGTCTCACAACCAGGAAGTATGGGATGAAGAGAGACAATTCAATCCAATGCAAATTGAGCACCCATTTCCACTGCGGATCGTATAATAATCTAACACATTTCATTGCCCGTTCAAGGAAGGATGAAACAAATGTCAAAAGTAGAGATCTACATGTACATCACAGTAAAGGAACCCATTATAATAGCGTGCAGCTGTACTTGGCATTCTTATCATATTCTCCCCAAGTTCCCATAATGAGTTAATTACACATATACATGTACACAGGTATACATGTAGGGTTTTAAAAAAAAATTATTTCCAAGGGCCACCCTTTTATCAAACTATCATAGAATACACTGCCATCCATTCAAAAATAAGTATTTTTTAACAGTGGCCCCTTTTTAAATCAAGGTGACATTTCGAAGTCGAGAGTATACGGATCAAATTGACCTCAGCCCCCTTTCTTCTTTTTTTTATGACATAACAGTTTAAAATTAAGAAGTCAGAGTGTGATTAGTACTAGAAGATAAGGATGATATATTACTTTCTTTTACAATACACAAGTAATTAACATTTCTTCTGCATAAAATTATTCAGAAACAATTAACCAATCAATTGTAGTGAGTTACCCTTCATTTGAATCAGTCACAAGTCTAATACAGTACATACATGTACATGCACTCACAAAGTTATCATTGCCTGTATGTTGTTTCAGGGGTTGTGATCTACATGAACACGTGTGTACTTTAAACTCAAGTGTGATTGATATCACACTCAACTAAGAATGAAGTCACAAAAGTCAACTCAAGAATGAGTTACAAACTAATTGAAAGGGAAAATGGGGTCCATTGATAATCAGCTACAAAATACACTAATTGTTAATCATGCTAATGCACAGCCCACAGCTATTATTTCAAGTACAAATTAGCCATCCATGTTGAAATGCAGTAAATACAATGGCAGACTCTATAAAACATACTTTCAAGTCATTGTTGTCTATAAATACAAGAGCCATTCCCTTATTGTCTCAAAATGAAATAAACCTTTGATTAACTGGGCTAATTGGATACTGTGTAATTAATTGACCAGAGAGTTGTACAGCCCTTATTCATGAATCTATCTACAATTTCACCACACCAAGAGTATTATACATGTATACATGTAGACCTGTGTAGAAAAATTCAGAGACCTAGTGGTTCAAATTGTCCATTTTTTTGTGTGTGTGCGTATTTTGGATGGAGACAGCTCAGGAATTTTCAGGTTCATAAATTTTGGGTCAATAACTGAATTCATTAATTAGCAAATACATATACAGCCCTGGAAAAAATTATTAGACCAAGCTTTTTTAATAATACTATACATGTACTTTGTATTTCATTGAACGAATACCAAATTCCAGCAATTATACAGTTTGTACCTTGCTTTGACGATATTTTATTTCCTTCTTACCACAAAAATAACACTTAGTAACCATTCTTTGTCTAATACTTTTTTCCATGGCTGTAAGTCACCTCCCAAAATCTAAAGGACGTTAATTTAACTCTTTTTATACTTTCATAAAAATTTAACCCACAGCAGTACAGTGTCTCCTTTTAGTGACATTTTTGCAGTATTTTTTGGATCCAGAATGCTAGGAATTACACATTATGCATGAGCAGAAAGAGCAAAATTCACAGAAAGCTTTGAGTTCATTTCTAATGCAGTACATTGTGCCGCTCAAGCACAAAGAGCAATTTAATTGTAACTAATCCTTAAAGTTTCTAAATTAGCAAAATACAATGTAAAATGTACAATCACTATTTTTTAGTACAAATTGGCAATTTTTCAGGCAAATTTTGCAATTTTCAATTCATATTCATTTTTTTTCAAACTATGTAAAAGTGGAAAATACGAATTTTTGCCAATGTGAGGAGGGAAAACTGATTAATTTAGACCATAAGAAAACTTTGAACTGATATGGATTAATACCCTTTTATATGTAGCTCTCAGCAGATGATATACATGTAAAGTAACATAAAATATAACATTTGTTGATCTACATGTTTAAATGTTTGCTAACATCAATAAGAAATGATCAAACCCAACAGTATGGTAATGTATCCCTCCATGCTTCCTCCTTGGTTTGTTTCCTTATTAATCACTGCAAATCTTCCCTAAGCCTCCTTTACACATGACACGGTGAACAGTGTAAAAGAAAATTAAAGCAGCACTTGGGAAAATAAAAATATTTAACCCATAGCAGTACTGTGTCTGCTTTAAAATGATGTTTTTGCATTTTCCTTTGATCCTGAATGCTAATGTAGGAATTATACATTGTACATGAGCAGAAAGAGAAAAAAATCACTAAACATTTTGAATGTACATTTCTAATGCAGTATGTTGTGCCCTTCACAAATAAGAGCAATTTATTTGTAAATAATCATGAAAGTTGGGAGGTTTTGTTTTGTTTCTAGTCGGGTCACCAGTTTATGCGTGAACAAGACTTTTGTCTCTTGACGTATAAAGATTAGCATAATTGCAGTTAGGTTCTATAGAGCTACACGTACATGTTCAATGCAAAAACTTTCTTCTACGTCTTACCTGATGTGGAAAGCAAAGGCATGATGTGTGTTAAAGTAACCAAATCATTTACTGATCGTAAGTTAGTAGTCCTGTGGTAATGCATGTACATGTAACTGTCAGGTAGGCTCCTTTTTTCTAAATATTAGTCTCATATCAGTACCTGTACCTCAGACTACATAATTCCCAGGTATGAGGCATCTCATTTTTAATGACATTATTATTACCTCAGATTACTGTCATGTACATGTACTTTTATACTTGGGTAGGGCTTACATGTATTTGCTGAGTATATCTCTACCTGGGCGAATCAGAAAGTAACACTAACACACACACAACTAGAGTTTCATATTGCAATTACCACACTTCATCTATGTACCCAGCTGAAGCAGTTATGAAATTAGAGAATGCGTTGGGCAGGCACACCCTAACATTTTCTATAGAACTAATGAATTGTAACATATACTGGTTCACAACCATAACACATGTTTCCAGATATTATCCCATCTAAAACAAATTTAATATGACTTTGCTTGATTGCATTTGAAACTTAAAAGTAGATTTAAAAGGGGCAAATTACTATTAAATTTATAAACAAAAATTTGTATGAAGCGTTGAAGACATAAATCACCCCTCCAAAAATTTATAGACAATCAAAGGGTTTAGCATGAAAGAGCAACAAGGAGAAAATGTGTAATGGTAGTAGTAGAACTTACCAAGATATACATTTTCATAACAAATTTTGTTTGGCAGATATATCATTTATTTAAACACAGTATTCTTTGGCGAAATGAACTTTCAGAAAAGGTTGGCCTCAACAAAATCTGCAGAAAAAAACTCATAAAAATAAATCATGACAAGTATACAAAGTATGATCATGCATTACGACGGAATTGTTATTTGATGTTCTCCATAGCAATATCAACTTTTTAAAAAAAATTATAACCTTATTTTTTTGTCTAACCTCAAAGTTCTCATAAACTTGTTTCTCTGATTTTCAGCTTCTTCTGCCAACTTTGAATGATTCAAGTCCCTTCTAAAGGTACAATCCATTAACAAATTATTCAGATCAGTCAGGAAGGTGATGAGGAACTCGTGAGATTATATGGGTGGAGACAATGGTATGAATGAAGTTTATTTGAAATTACTCTTCTAAAACATAACTGATTTTATGTTTACAATGTATTCATACCATTCATTCATGTACATTATGTACCTGCTTGATTCTGAAACCTTCTGATAAATCTTCCTTTTTTTTCTAAATCACGGATTTCACTCACATTCATAGCTTTTGGTATTGAAGGCTCCATACATTGTGTCTATCAGCATCTTACAGAGTTAGTTTCACTTGTCTGTGTTCACAGATAACAAGTTGGAATACACACAACGAGGAAGTAAAGTGTGTGAAGTGTGAAGAACCGATTGTGCATGTGATCCTCAAAAGCCTTTCCCTAGCAAGTCTATTGGGGCATTAAATTATTATTCATTCAATCAATGTTCAAATTAAGAACTGTAATATGCAATAAAACTGAATTAGGTTTGAAAAAAGACAGAAAATGAAACTTGAAACGTATAAACAAATTTTAAAAAAAAAGAATGAGACTGCATCTCCATATGCCTGGAGGCACCTACATGTACATGTACAATAAACTACATGTAATTCATTATTACCATTCTCTCCTACATCATTAAATTTCACAATAATTAATCTTATGACCTGTCTCCAAACTCTGCTTACTTCACCTTCATATGCTGATGCATTACTAGTTGATTTGCATTATACAGTTTAAAAGGTTTTGTGATAATGCGATTTATACACAAATGATAACTTAAAATAATCATTAATTGACATCTTTGACCTTTGAATTTTGACCTACTGAACTTACTTACCCCAAGACCTTTCAATTTATCTCCCTATGGCAATATATATGGTTGAGATATTGAGATTATATCAAGGCATAAACCTGTGACTCCATGTTCACTGACCTCTGTGACCTTTGACCCATTTACCTAAAAATCTAATCCATTTGACTTCCTACAGTGATAAATACTTATCCCATGTCTGAAGTTGGTGGTTCAAATGGTTCTTGAGAAGAATTCAGACATTAAGCAAAATTAGATGAAATATATATAAAATATATACATTTACATGTACAATTAAAATAAAGTTCACTCAGAGAATAATGACACAGCAGATATATCCACAGGTTGATTTCCACAAGCGCTTTCAATTTATTTCTTCAGGTGGAGTATATGTATACATGTATATATGCATCACTTCTGGAAATTCGGCTTTTAAGAACTGTTTTAAAGTACTTCACTAGACCCTAATAATTACCTTGATCATTTGGCATTTTAAGACTTTTTTTCAGTAACTAGTAAAGCTGCTCTATCGATCTTGCTCCTTTGAACTTTTGAGTCAAACCCGAGTTTTGAAAAATGCTCACTTGGATTTTGCAAGAAGTCACCCTATAATATACATGCAGCTCTCTGTTATGAGTGGGTCACCCTGAACTTTCAAACTGCAATGCAAACTTCCAAAAGTTTTCCAAAATTTGGAATACTGCCAAATTGTGAGTTTGCTGAACCAAACAGAAACTTAATAATTTTTGCACAAATTTTGCCATGCCCTCCCTACATGTACATATCAGATTCATTCTCACTGTTACCAATATTATAATACATGTAGATAGGACTACCGAGTCTGAGTAACTTACATGTGTAAATCTACATGTAAATCAATGGAGCTTGATCACCTCTAGCCTAAGACAGTACAGTAGGTGTTCAAAATTTACAGACTTTCTAAAGGTTTTAGGGGAAGTGATATTTGATCCATGATTTCTCATATTCTACGAAACTTGATTTTAATACACAAAAGGAAAAGTAAACTCTCACTTTAATACGAGGTTCTATAACAACTAATAAGTTTTTATTCATAACTGCAATCCATCAATAGGTAATTTTGCATTTGATGCATGGCTAAATATCATACAATATATTTCCAAGTTTCAAGGCATCCTCTCTATTATAAACCAGTCTTACAAAATGCTGCTGAGAGCCACCAAGAGCAGGACAAAAAAAAGGGAGACCACAAATCCAAAAGCAGGGAGGCGAGTGGGCTCAGTCGGTAACGCGTCTGCCTGTCGAACCAAAGATCATGGGTTCGAATCCACCCCGGGCAGATGACTAAAGCCTGCGTTGTGTGTTAACATGCCCCTCCCTTGTCTCATACACGCAGGCTATGTTAAAGTGGAAAACACTGTCCCTCGGATAGGATATTAACTGGAGGCCCCGTGTAGAGGACAGTCACAACCTTTGCACGTTAAGAACCCACTGCACTATTCGAAGAAGAGTAGGGAGAAACCCCGGTGTAGTGGTACACCTGCATATCCCAATCAGTTATATCGGGAGGAGAGACCCCAAGGGTTACAGTCTCTCAGTTCACTTTTCCCCTCTCAGGCACAGGTGACGCCAAAAACTTAATTATAATAATAATAATAATAATAACCAATTTTACGCTTCTAAGTTCAAGACTGTTAAGGCTATTTTATTTGTAGGATGCAATGTTTAACAAGAAAATTAATTTGGGGGCTTAAAACTTACAAAAGAAGACAAGGACCTTGACAAGGAGTACAAGGTGTGATGATTGATTACATGCATAACAGCTCTTGGCCACTCAGAGGCCTGCCCTAACCTACATGTATATGGAGAGTACGGAGAACACCCACTGCTGCACAAGCGTAAAACTAAAAGGAACATCAAAATCACATTTACTAGATATGATGCACGAACTGTTCAACTATACTCTGCTACAAATTTGGGTTTCCCCAAGATAAAAGTGAAGAATTTAAATTATCATTTTGTACTTGTACTCCCACATACAGTAAAAATTCATGCGAGTAATTTTTAGCGTTTCAGAGTAAAAATGAATTTCACATGTTCTTAATTTTGCAGATGAGATGGGCTCAAGGCAAGCGCCACACGCTTTGAAAAAATGGCACCATTTCCGCAAGTTTGACAGCAGACTTTGGCTTTTCATATGGATTTTGGGAGGTGACTACCAGACTTGGATGTGGTAAGTTACAATTTCTATGTGTGTAATGCTATAATTTGTGTGTGTTATGGCATGTTTTGTTTTGTCTGTCGAAAGACGCCTACAATCAACATCAATGTGTTGATTATTATGGCACTAAGGGTGTCAAGATAGACCAAACTTGTCCTCTCCTGCATTGTCCTACCGTACTGCTAAAACGTGTTTTTTTTTCTTTTTTTTTCTAAAAAGATGCTTGATGGTTATTTACTTGCTGACCCCTTGACACAAAGGTGTCAAGAGTCAGAGCCACCACTACATCCTGCTCTGTTATAAGCTACTGAAATCCTTACATCTGATTGGCCGAGAGCAAATTTGTCGGTAAAAATCACAGACAAAACGCTTGATATTATGCCCCTGGTCTTCATAAAGAGAGGAGCACTGATTTTTAACGCACACTTAGTACTAATACTACCATGACTACGTAGAATTTTTTTTAAGGCACTGTACATACAGTACACCACACCAGAACTGCTAAATAGTACGACAATACAGCCAATGGTGGACTGTACTTTACGAGAAGAAGACGGCATTGCGTTCTACAGTGACAAGCTGGAACTGTGTGAATGAACTGGCTTGTAAAATAGTGATCGAATCATGGCAGCACCAGCGGCAGTGGTTAATTGATGGCACTTTACTCTAGCTCTATGCAAGGTTATTTATTTATGAATAATCTTGCATTTGTGTGAGTGCTCTATTCTTTTTTGTCTAGATCTTTTCTTCTTTTTTCAGAATGACTCCAAGCAAAAACAATATTAATAATAATAATAAAACAATGTCCAAAAATCCAATCTTCCTAATCCTAGGCTTAACCACTCATAGGTACATTCCTATATTTCGTGTGTAGAATGTAGGCAGTCATACACCTCAACTTTTTAAAAAACCACTGCACAAAAGTAACCAACATTCACTCAAAATCGGCATTTAATTTACAAAAACCGACCCCTAAATATCCAAGAAATACAATAAATTCAACTCACCGATGTTGGAAAAGATATTTGCAAAAATGAAATCCGTAATTTACTGTTGATTCTCGCGAAACGAGCTATCGGAGTCATCGTGTACATTTCCTGGTCGCCGCGGGGGCTGACATCTCCCCAAAAGAGTTTTGTCCTTAAAAATTCGGTCCCTGTGGCATACACGGAAAAGTCCCGATTTTCTGTGTGCGCGATCGTAAAGATCGATGTGCGCTTGCGATCCCGAGTTTCTTTGTGGACAAAAATTTTATTGGCCGATTTTAGTCTAAGACATCGGCAGTATGTAAACAACACGCGATCGCGAAACAAATCGGCGGGGATTTCTCCGGTTTTGGACAAGATTTTGACTTTGGATTTTGGCTTTTTGCTGAAAATATCAAAAGTTCTTCCTAACGGCCATTTGAGGTAGGAGTGAGATTTTTAAGGGCTGAATTTGAAAGCAAGTATTTAAAATATTTATCTTATTTTCCCCCCATACCTTTACTACACGCGACAGAAAATACCAACTATTTTTGCATTTTGTATTCGTAGTGGTCAATATGACCACTATTCGTGGTGTGGCCATGAGTGGGCTTAACCACATCAGCAAGCAATGGTCATATTGACCATTAGGATCATATACATGTCTGTATACTGGGTATTGGGGATACAGATGTAATTTTGTTTGAAATGGAGGTTTTTGTGGGCAAACTGATACTTAAGTATCATTCTTTAGATTTTAAGTTATCAGTTCGTTAAGATACAAAATGTAGAAAGTTATAAAAACTTACATTTACAGCCCTCTTTTTGGTACTTGTTACCCACACCTCCATACGGATGACGACTGCTCTCAATATGTTGCGCACTAGTGAGGCCGCTCTACATGGTTACGCACCGTAGATACGTACGCAGAATGTTACGCACACAAGCTATTCTACGAAGACCTGGAAGGGCCAAAATATTACGTACGTACGTAGTAATTATTACGTACGTACGTAATATTTTTTATTTTTTTACGTCGTCAGTTTGGCCCTTCCAGGTCTTCGTAGGAGATCGACGAACCCATCGCGCCGGTACTACTACGAGCGCTGAGGGCTCCCTTCATCATAATCGTGAAAAATACAAACTGGATGCTGACGGGACAGTCTCGATAGCAGTTATCGACAAAAAGGACCCAAAATTTCAGGAAACCCTCTTCAAAGGTCACAAAACAACCTGGTAAGTTTTAATCATCTATTATTCAATACAATTCTTTGGATGTAAGTAAACTGCAATATATGATATTCAATTAAATATAGCCAAAAATGCACAGTGATGCAGTTTAGGTATGGGATGTGTGTTGGCTGCGTTACTACACAGTCGGCAATTGCGTGTACCTATGGGTATGAGTGGGCTTAACCACTATTTTTGCATATTGTATTCGTAGTGGTCAATATGACCACACCACGAATAGTGGTCATATTGACCACTACGAATACAAAATGTAAAAATAGTTGGTATTTTCTGTCGCGTGTAGTAAAGGTATGGGGGGAAAATATGATAAATATTTTAAATACTTGCTTTCAAATTCAGCCCTTAAAAATCTCACAAATTCAACTCACCGATGTTGGAAAAGATATTTCCAAAAATCAAATCCGTAATTTACTGTTGATTCTCGCGAAACGAGCTATCGGAGTCATTGCGAACATTTCCTGGTCGCCGCGGGCGCTGACATCTCCCCAAAGGAGTTTTGTCCTTAAAAATTCGGTCCCTATGTGGCATACACGGAAAGTCCCGATTTTCTGTTTGCGCGATCGTAAAGATGATGTGCGCTTGCGATCCTGAGTTTCTTCGTGGACAAAAATTTTATTGGCCGATTTTAGTCTAAGACATCGGCAGTATGTAAACAACACGCGATCGCGAAACAAATCGGCGGGGATTTCTCCGGTTTTGGACAAGATTTTGACTTTGGATTCTGCTGAAAATATCAAAAGTTCTTCCTAACGGTCATTTGAGGTAGGAGTGAGATTTTTAAGGGCTGAATTTGAAAGCAAGTATTTAAAATATTTATCTTATTTTCCCCCCATACCTTTACTACACGCGACAGAAAATACCAACTATTTTTGCATTTTGTATGCGTAGTGGTCAATATGACCACTATTCGTGGTGTGGGCTTAACCACACCACACCTACCTCAAATGGCCGTTAGAAAGAACTTTTGATATTTTCAGCAAAATCCAAAGTCAAAATCTTGTCCAAAACCGGAGAAATCCCCGCCGATTTGTTTCGCGATCGCGTGTTGTTTACATACTGCCGATGTCTTAGACTAAAATCGGCCAATAAAATTTTTGTCCACGAAGAAACTCGGGATCGCAAGCGCACATCGATCTTTACGATCGCGCACACAGAAAATCGGGACTTTCCGTGTATGCCACATAGGGACCGAATTTTTAAAGACAAAACTCTTTTGGGGAGATGTCAGCGCCCGCGGCGACCAGGAAATGTACACAATGACTCCGATAACTCGTTTCGCGAGAATCAACAGTAAATTACGGATTTGATTTTTGGAAATATCTTTTCCAACATCGGTGAGTTGAATTTATTGTATTTCTTGGATATTTAGTGGTCGGTTTTTGTAAATTAAATGCCGATTTTGAGTGAATGTTTGTGACTTTTGTGCAGTGGTGTTTTAAAAAGTTGAGGTGTATGACTGCCTACAATATACACACGAAGTATAGGAATGTAGCTATGAGTGGGCTTAACCACTCATAGGTACACGCAATTGCCGACTGTGTAGTAACGCAGCCAACACACATCCCATACCTAAACTGCATCACTGTGCATTTTTGGCTATATTTAATTGAATATCATATATTGCAGTTTACTTACATCCAAAGAATTGTATTGAATAATAGATGATTAAAACTTACCAGGTTGTTTTGTGACCTTTGAAGAGGGTTTCCTGAAATTTTGGGTCCTTTTTGTCGATAACTGCTATCGAGACTGTCCCGTCAGCATCCAGTTTGTATTTTTCACGATTATGATGAAGGGAGCCCTCAGCGCTCGTAGTAGTACCGGCGCGATGGGTTCGTCGATCTCCTACGAAGACCTGAAAGGGCCAAACTGACGACGTAAAAAAATTAAAAATATTACGCACGTACGTAATAATTACTACGTACGTACGTAATATTTTTTATTTTTTTACGTCGTCAGTTTGGCCCTTTCAGGTCTTCGTAGAATAGCTTGTGTGCGTAACATTCTGTGTACGTATCTACGGTGCGTAACCATGTAGAGCGGCCTCACTAGTGCGCAACATTATTGAGAGCGGTCGTGATCCGTTTGGAGATGTGGGTAACAAGTACCAAAAAGAGGGCTGTAAATGTAAGTTTTTATAACTTTCTACATTTTGTATCTTAACGAACTGATAACTTAAAATCTAAAGAATGATACTTAAGTATCAGTTTGCCCACAAAAACATCAATTTCAAACAAAATTACATCTGTATCCCCAATACCCAGTATACACACATGTATATGATTCTAATGGTCAATATGACCATTGCTTGCTGATGTGGGCTTAACCACACCACGAATAGTGGTCATATTGACCACTACGAACACAATATGCAAAAATAGTTCGTATTTTCTGTCGCGTGTAGTAAAGGTATGGGGGGAAAAAATAAGATAAATATTTTAAATACTTGCTTTCAAATTCAGGCCTTAAAAATCTCACTCCTACCTCAAATGGCCGTTAGGAAGAACTTTTGATATTTTCAGCAAAATCCAAAGTCAAAATCTTGTCCAAAACCGGAGAAATCCCCGCCGATTTGTTTCGCGATCGCGCGTTGTTTACATACTGCCGATGTCTTAGACTAAAATCGGCCAATAAAATTTTTGTCCACGAAAAAACTCGGGATCGCAAGCGCACATCGATCTTTACGATCGCGCACACAGAAAATCGGGACTTTTCCGTGTATGCCACAGGGACCGAATTTTTAAGGACAAAACTCTTTTGGGGAGATGTCAGCGCCCGCAGCGACCAGGAAATGTACACAATGACTCCGATAGCTCGTTTCGCGAGAATCAACAGTAAATTACGGATTTAATTTTTGGAAATATCTTTTCCAACATCGGTGAGTTGAATTTATTGTATTTCTTGGATATTTTGTTGTCGGTTTTTGTAAACTAAATGCCGATTTTGAGTGAATGTTTGTGACTTTTGTGCAGTGGTGTTTTAAAAAGTTGAGGTGTATGACTGCCTAAATTATACACACGAAGTATAGGAATGTAGCTATGAGTCACTCACGGGTACATTACTGTAAAATAGTTGGTATTTTCTGTCGCATGTACTAAAGGTATGGGGGGGAAAATAAGATAAATATTTTAAATACTTGCTTTCAAATTCAGCCCTTAAAAATCTCACTCCTACCTCAAATGGCCGTTAGGAAGAACTTTTGATATTTACAGCAAAATCCAAAGTCAAAATCTTGTCCAAAACCGGAGAAATCCCCGCCGATTTGTTTCGCGATCGCGTGTTGTTTACAAACTGCCGATGTCTTAGACTAAAATCGGCCAATATAATTTTTGTCCACGAAGAAACTCGGGATCGCAAGGGCACATCGATCTTTACGATCGCGCACACAGAAAATCGGAACTTTTCCGTGTACGCCATAGGGACCGAATTTTTGAGGACAAAACTCTTTTGGGGAGATGTCAGCGCCCGCGGCGACCAGGAAATGTACACAATGACTCCGATAGCTCGTTTCGCGAAAATCAACAGTAAATTGCGGATTTCATTTTTGTAAATATCTTTTCCAACATTGGTGAGTTGAATTTATTGTATTTCTTGGATATTTTGGGGTCGGTTTTTGAAAATTAAATGCCGATTTTGAGTGAATATTGGTGACTTTTGTGCAGTGGTGTTTTAAAAAGATGAGGTGTATGACTGCCTACATTATACACACGAAGTATAGGAATGTAGCTATGAGTGCTATGAGTGGGCTTAACCACATCAGCAAACAATGGTCATATTGACCATTAGAATCATATACATGTGTGTATACTGGGTATTGGGGATACAGATGTAATTTTGTTTGAAATTGATGTTTTTGTGGGCAAACTGATACTTAAGTATCATTCTTTAGATTTTAAGTTATCAGTTCGTTAAGATACAAAATGTAGAAAGTTATAAAAACTTACATTTACAGCCCTCTTTTTGGTACTTGTTACCCACATCTCCATACGGATCACGACTGCTCTCAATAATGTTGCGCACTAGTGAGGCCGCTCTACATGGTTACGCACCGTAGATACGTACGCAGAATGTTACGCACACAAGCTATTCTACGAAGACCTGAAAGGGCCAAACTGACGACGTAAAAAAATTAAAAATATTACGTACGTACGTAGTAATTATTACGTACGTACGTAATATTTTTTATTTTTTTACGTCGTCAGTTTGGCCCTTCCAGGTCTTCGTAGGAGATCGCGCCGGTACTACTACGAGCGCTGAGGGCTCCCTTCATCATAATCGTGAAAAATACAAACTGGATGCTGACGGGACAGTCTCGTAATGGACAAAAAGGACCCAAAATTTCAGGAAACCCTCTTCAAAGGTCACAAAACAACCTGGTAAGTTTTAATCATCTATTATTCAATATAATTCTTTGGATGTAAGTAAACTGTAATATATTATATTCAATTAAATATAGCCAAAAATGCACAGTGATGCAGTTTAGGTATGGGATGTGTGTTGGCTGCGTTACTACACAGTCGGCAATGGCGTGTACCTATGAGTGGGCTTAACCACATCAGCAAGCAATGGTCATATTGACCATTAGAATCATATACATGTGTGTATACTGGGTATTGGGGATACAGATGTAATTTTGTTTGAAATTGATGTTTTTGTGGGCAAACTGATACTTAAGTATCATTCTTTAGATTTTAAGTTATCAGTTCGTTAAGATACAAAATGTAGAAAGTTATAAAAACTTACATTTACAGCCCTCTTTTTGGTACTTGTTACCCACACCTCCATACGGATGACGACTGCTCTCAATAATGTTGCGCACTAGTGAGGCCGCTCTACCGGTTACGCACCGTAGATACATGTACGTACGCAGAATGTTACGCACACAAGCTATTCTACGAAGACCTGAAAGGGCCAAACTGACGACGTAAAAAAATAAAAAATATTACGTACGTACGTAGTAATTATTACGTACGTACGTAATATTTTTTATTTTTTTACGTTGTCAGTTTGGCCCTTTCAGGTCTTCGTAGGAGATCGACGAACCCATCGCGCCGGTACTACTACGAGCGCTGAGGGCTCCCTTCATCATAATCGTGAAAAATACAAACTGGATGCTGACGGGACAGTCTCGATAGCAGTTATCGACAAAAAGGACCCAAAATTTCAGGAAACCCTCTTCAAAGGTCACAAAACAACCTGGTAAGTTTTAATCATCTATTATTCAATATAATTCTTTGGATGTAAGTAAACTGCAATATATGATATTCAATTAAATATAGCCAAAAATGCACAGTGATGCAGTTTAGGTATGGGATGTGTGTTGGCTGCGTTACTACACAGTCGGCAATGGCGTGTACCTATGAGTGGGCTTAACCACTCATAGCGACATTCCTATACTTCGTGTGTATAATGTAGGCAGTCATACACCTCATCTTTTTAAAACACCACTGCACAAAAGTCACCAATATTCACTCAAAATCGGCATTTAATTTTCAAAAACCGACCCCAAAATATCCAAGAAATACAATAAATTCAACTCACCAATGTTGGAAAAGATATTTCCAAAAATGAAATCCGTAATTTACTGTTGATTCTCGCGAAACGAGCTATCGGAGTCATTGTGTACATTTCCTGGTCGCCGCGGGCGCTGACATCTCCCCAAAAGAGTTTTGTCCTCAAAAATTCGGTCCCTATGGCGTACACGGAAAAGTTCTGATTTCCTGGGTGCGCGATCGTAAAGATCGATGTGCGCTTGCGATCCCGAGTTTCTTCGTGGACAAAAATTATATTGGCCGATTTTAGTCTAAGACATCGGCAGTTTGTAAACAACACGCGATCGCGAAACAAATCGGCGGGGATTTCTCCGGTTTTGGACAAGATTTTGACTTTGGATTTTGCTGAAAATATCAAAAGTTCTTCCTAACGGCCATTTGAGGTAGGAGTGAGATTTTTAAGGGCTGAATTTGAAAGCAAGTATTTAAAATATTTATCTTATTTTTCCCCCCATACCTTTAGTACATGCGACAGAAAATACCAACTATTTTACAGTAATGTACCCGTGAGTGGGCTTAACCAATTCCAAAGAAAACTCCAATATTATTATGAAGGTAACCGTAGTTCCCTCTTTCCAATGGAAGTGACAGATTTTTTGACAACGTATCAGTTTTTAAAACATTGACCATCCACGACACTCATACACATACATGAGATACGGTCGGTGACATTACGAGGTTATTGCCACTCATAGCTACATTCCTATACTTCGTGTGTATAATGTAGGCAGTCATACACCTCAACTTTTTAAAACACCACTGCACAAAAGTCACCAACATTCACTCAAAATCGGCATTTAATTTACAAAAACCGACCCCTAAATATTCAAGAAATACAATAAATTCAACTCACCGATGTTGGAAAATATATATCAAAAAATGAAATCCGTAATTTACTCTCGATTCTCGCGAAACGAGCTATCGGAGTCATTGTGTACATTTCCTTGTCGCCGCGGGCGCTGACATCTCCCCAAAAGAGTTTTGTCCTTAAAAATTCGGTCCCTATATGGCGTACACGGAAAAGTCCCGATTTTCTGTGTGCGCGATCGTAAAGATCGATGTGCGCTTGCGATCCCGAGTTTTTCGTGGACAAAAAATTTATTGGCAGATTTTAGTCTAAGACATCGGCAGTATGTAAACAATACGCGATCGCGAAACAAATCGGCGGGGATTTCTCCGGTTTTGGACAAGATTTTGACTTTGGATTTTGCTGAAAATATCAAAAGTTCTTCCTAACCACTCCCGGGTACATTTCTGTAAAATAGTTGGTATTTTCTGTCGCATGTACTAAAGGTATGGGGGGGAAATAAGATAAATATTTTAAATACTTGCTTTCAAATTCAGCCCTTAAAAATCTCACTCCTACCTCAAATGGCCGTTAGGAAGAACTTTTGATATTTACAGCAAAATCCAAAGTCAAAATCTTGTCCAAAACCGGAGAAATCCCCGCCGATTTGTTTCGCGATCGCGTGTTGTTTACAAACTGCCGATGTCTTAGACTAAAATCGGCCAATATAATTTTTGTCCACGAAGAAACTCGGGATCGCAAGGGCACATCGATCTTTACGATCGCGCACACAGAAAATCGGAACTTTTCCGTGTACGCCATAGGGACCGAATTTTTGAGGACAAAACTCTTTTGGGGAGATGTCAGCGCCCGCGGCGACCAGGAAATGTACACAATGACTCCGATAGCTCGTTTCGCGAGAATCAACAGTACATTGCGGATTTCAATTTTGTAAATATCTTTTCCAACATTGGTGAGTTGAATTTATTGTATTTCTTGGATATTTTGGGGTCGGTTTTTGAAAATTAAATGCCGATTTTGAGTGAATATTGGTGACTTTTGTGCAGTGGTGTTTTAAAAAGATGAGGTGTATGACTGCCTACATTATACACACGAAGTATAGGAATGTACCTATGAGTGTTCCTAACGGCCATTTGATGCACATCAGCAAGCAATGGTCATATTGACCATTAGAATCATATACATGTGTGTATACTGGGTATTGGGGATACAGATGTAATTTTGTTTCAAATGGATGTTTTTGTGGGCAAACTAATACTTAAGTATCATTCTTTAGAGTTTAAGTTATCAGTTCGTTAAGATACAAAATGTAGAAAGTTATAAAAACTTACATTTACAGCTCTCTTTTTGGAACTTGTTACCCACACCTGCATACGGATCACGATTGCTCTCAATATGTTGCGCACTAGTGAGGCCGCTCTACATGGTTACGCACCGTTGATACGTACGCAGAATGTTACGCACACAAGCTATTCTACGAAGACCTGAAAGGGCCAAACTGACGACGTAAAAAAATAAAAAATATTACGTACGTACGTAGTAATTATTACGTACGTACGTAATATTTTTTCTTTTTTTACGTCGTCAGTTTGGCCCTTTCAGGTCTTCGTAGGAGATCGACGAACCCATCGCGCCGGTACTACTACGAGCGCTGAGGGCTCCCTTCATCATAATCGTGAAAAATACAAACTGGATGCTGACGGGACAGTCTCGATAGCAGTTATCGACAAAAAGGACCCAAAATTTCAGGAAACCCTCTTCAAAGGTCACAAAACAACCTGGTAAGTTTTAATCATCTATTATTCAATATAATTCTTTGGATATAAGTAAACTGTAATATATTATATTCAATTAAATATAGCCAAAAATGCACAGTGATGCAGTTTAGGTATGGGATGTGTGTTGGCTGCGTTACTACACAGTCGGCAATGGAGTGTACCTATGAGTGATTTGATGTAGGAGTGAGATTTTTAAGGGCTGAATTTGAAAGCAAGGTATTTAAAATATTTATCTTATTTTTCCCCCATACCTTCAGTACATGCGACAGAAAATACCAACTATTTTACAGAAATGTACCCGTGAGTGGTTATTGCAAAGAATTTTCGTCTCTCATAACATTAACACACAACCTCACCGCACAGAAAATCAAGCACATGGGACCAGGCTAATCTCTTTCAGCCAGGAAGAGAAAATTATATTGCCCGTTTCACGTTATTGCCAACACAAAAACAACATCAAATCACAAAAATCTAATTTGAATATTCCTTAAAATACTCATTATAATGATGATATCACACTAACCTTCCGTATAAATTCCAAAAAAGTTATTTAATGGAGAGCTGAGAAGAAGCCGGAAATATGTTCGGTCAGCCTGAGATGATGATTGATAGCACAGAAATTGCTATCGTTATCTTAGTGTGATCGTAGCTAGCTCGCTCTGATTTTTAAAATATTTTTGTTTCCAAACGATAATTCATTGAAAAACAATTAGGATACCAACACTTCACATTCAGTACAGTACTAGGCATATGACTGTAGAGCAAGTAATAAATTGAAATGAAAATAAATAAAACATGTTTAACCTAAACCTATAAAGATAGGCCACTTATTTTTAAAGGTGCAAAATTCAGATATGACAAGATTTGGTATTTGTTCAGTTCAGTTAATTCAGTTTTATTCCCACATCAAGCAAACATACAAATGCATATAATAATACATGATAATTATACGCAATACATGGAAGTCTGATACGTACTAACATAGGCATATTGACTGCTGCGCTGGTATTAGCAAAGTTTAGAGTCATGAACAGGCTTAGAAATTCATATTTTGATCTGAATAGACATTTATGCAAAACAGGTTCTGTTCTATAAATGTACTTGCATATCTCATCAATATTTTACGCTTCATTTCAGGGAGCAATTAACTGCTTTATCGAGTGTTTTGCAATATTAATTTTGGCGAGTTTTCAATCATCATAGTCAAGTTGGCTTTCTCAGTCAACCATATAGCCCGCCATATAGTTTTGATGGGATATGTCAAGACAAACAGAAAACAAATCCTATTTGTAAATAGACCTTAAGCTACCAATAGGTATGGCCTATAATATTTGAAATATTTATCAGAGGGGAGACTTTTACCAACTGTTCATTTTTTCTGGGACGCATCGTAGTCCTAATACATATGTATAATATATAAAATTATAAATATAGGGCCTACATGAAAAGTTTTCTCTGTGAAAATTCCGTCTTTTCTGGTCTTATAGTTCAAAGGCCCCTCCCTCACGCACCTTAAAACACACCCAAACCCACTGTACACTATGATCCCTACTCAACTCACATCTTTTGAAGCAAACATTAATGATGACGCAAGAAACGACATTTTCTTCTGACAAAGGTAAAAGAATAACAAATTTACAAAACAATTACGGATATTTCAAAGAAATTCTGAGTGGAGATTTTATTCCCGACCCTTTCGTGCGCTCATAGGAATACAGGCTCATTTCGAAAGAGGAACTGACCCCTCTTGCCCAAATATCAACTTTTCAGTAACCGTATACTCAAATCCATACTTCCTTTTTTATTAATTTGCAATTAAGTATCTTTCGCTGATTATTCATTCACATTTGATGAAACTTTTAATAATACATATAGTTGTTTTACTTAAACTTGTCTTTCTCACAGCCTTGTAATTACTCTCTGGAGCCTATAACCAACAAGCTTTGCTTTTACTTTAGGCTCCTTCATATCTTCATTTACAATTTTGTTAGTCATTCTTTACAAGTTACGACAAGTAATCCAAAGTGATATAACATATTTTATGTACTTATGTTTATTACATAAACACTGTATTATAATATTTTATCATTATTAATTCTTGTACGAACCGACATGTATTAAAATGAAATGTGAAATGTGAATATGAAAATAAAGCGAACTTGAATTTGAACTTGAACTTTTCAGTTTCTAAAAATTGCAAACGAGTAAGCCCCAAAACAATGACATTCTATCATGGTAAAATGTTATGTCGTCATCAAAATACACTAAATAAAAAAATATAAAATTTAAATATTCGGGCATCTCGCTGTCCGAATGAGGTGATGGTTGCCCGAATATCTGAACTTCAAAAATCCTCAATAGGCTGCAGCTCTCCACCCCCCCCCCCCTACTCAATTAATCACAAATTAAATTAGTTTAGAGATCTTTGGAAAAGTACATCTATGAGTTAGTTTGGAGGGCTTTGAAAAGTAAATCTATGTTGTGAATCAGAGCCCTAACGGCTCTGTTGTGAATAAGTGTCTTACCCCCTCTACGATCGAGGTCTTTCCATTTTCTTTCCTGCACAAACACATACACTTGTCTCGCGGAGAAGAATGCTTGATACAACTACGAAGAGTAAGTAAATGTAGGTTAAATTATTACATTTTTCAAATTAACCAGCATGATACCGCTCTCTGTGAAGCGTGTCAAGAATTTAAGACGATTGAACATTTATTTTATATTGTTCAAAATACGATAAAGAGAGACGTCTCTTAAAAGAAACGATCAAATTGAAAAATCCTAATATAAAACAATTATTATTTATGTCTAACCCAATTTTCACTCGTGAATTATTGGGTTTATATATATGATATCAGGGGCGGCGCGCCTGGGGAGCCGGGGGGGGGGACAGTGCCCCCCACTTTTCCAAGTACCAAAAATGTGCCCTTTTTATTTCTGGAAAATGCCCCTTTCTCTCTGATAAGTGCCCTTTTTTATACTAACTGTGCCCCTTTTCCTTTCTAATAAGTGCCGTTTCCCCTTCTGATAAATGCACCCTTTTCTCCTGAAAAGTGCCCCTTTTTAAATCAGATAATTGCCACTTTATCTTTGTAATAAGTGCCCTTTCGCTTTCTGAAAAGTGCTCCTTTTCAAATCTGATAATTACCACCTAATCTCTCTAATAAGTGTCCTTTTCGCCTCCTGAAAAGTGCCCTTTTTCAAATCTGATAATTGCCACCTTATCTCCCTAATATGTATCCTCTTCTCTTTCTGATAAGTGCCCCCTTTTCTCTCTCATGGCCTTTTCTCCTTTGATAAGTGCATTTTCACTTCTGATAAGTGCCCTTCTTTACTTCTGATAAGTTCCCTTCTTCACTTCTGTTAAGTGCCCCATCTTTACTTCTGATAAATGCCCCCTCTCTACTTCTGATAAGTGCCCCTTTTCAAACCTGATAATTGCCACCTGTGTCTCTCTAATAAGTATCCTTTTCTCCTTCTGATAAGTGCCCCTCATTTTTTCTAATATATGCCCATTTCTCCGTCGATAAGTGCATTTTTACTTCTGATAGGTGCCCCTTTTCCCTTCTGATTTGTGCCCTTTTTCTCTTCTCATAAGTGCCCCCTTTCAACTATTATAAGTGCCCTTTTAAACCTCTGATAAGAGCCCTTTCCTCTTCTTATAAATGCAACCTTTTGCCTATCCTTCCAACTGTTTATTTTGTTTTTACAAAAAAGCCACATCTAGAGTCAAAGAATGTGTTACAGGTACCCATATTACTACAACTACAAAGTAAGGGAGTGGAGCTGGCCTGGAGGCAAAAGGAGTACAATGCCCACCCCCTCCCCCAGCAAAGGATTTCTCATTCCGCTCGCTCGAATGTGCCAATAATTTACACCAAGTATGGGCAATATTTTATAAAAATGTCCCCATGACTCGCTCGCTCTTAGATTGCATAAAGTATATCGGCGTAATCCTAAAGAAAACGACACTCAGGTTAATGTACAAATTAAAAGATCATACGACATTCCCCACAATGAATTTGCTGTTGTCAATTTCATTTTTCATTATATCCTGTAAATAGGACTTCAGCATTAGAAAAAAAAAGTAAGAAATTTTTGCTCGCTCGCACATGAATCATTAGACCATTAGGACCTACACACAGATGCTGAATTAGAGAAGCTGAAGTAATGACCAGAACCGCAATAAAAAGGAAGAAGCTGATGCTTTATATTAACTCTATTCATTAGACTGTAAAGGGTAATACCAATGTCACAAAATGGTCCTTTTTCGCTTTATGTTCACCCCTTGTAGGTGCCCCTTTTCCCAAACAAATGCATATTTTGTTGGTGCCCCCCTCCACTTTGAAAGACGCTCCACCGCCCCTGTATGATACTAATCGTTTTAGATAGCTTTTTAAACTATCATTGATCCTCTTACGTAACTGATCTTGAAGTAATTTGGTAAAGAGACATATTTGCGGTTTTTCCATGAAACAATTGGATTAACTCCCCTTTTTTTATTTCCGATTGATTGCCTGCGTATCTTGATATTATAGCGAATAATCACGAAGAATCACGATCGACAACTTTCTAACTTAGGAGATGGGATACTAACATCTCCCCATACTAAAAAAAAGGGGGTCGCTCGTGGGCTTTCCGAAGCCTATGCCAAACCTAAGAAAGTGACTGGCGCGAATAATCTGAAGAGATTGAGGAGCGCCATCATACCAAGAACCCGCCAACCAACATTATGTCTTCGTTTCTTCCTTTTCACATTTTCATTTAAAACTTACTACTGTAATGGATCAGAGCAAGCTTCAAATGGAAACTTATTGAGTATGTTAAAGGGCCCCTGCGACCAAATGCAATCCAAATGAAAGTTTTTTGCTGTTGATGTGCAGGGATGCATACAACCAATATTTTGTTATTCAAACATCTAAATATGTTTTATAGATTTTTAAATATTTTTTTAAATATTTTTTCCAACCCCTAAGCTCCACCCTAAAATAAAAACTCCAGGTCTCATTCCTGCGATGACATCATCTTGTCAATCATCAGTCAGCTACACTAACATTCTGCATAGACAATGGAATGTAACTTTCCCCAGCTCGGCACATGCTTACAATAGAATTGCATGCTTTCGAACAATACCTCCTCATTACCATTCTTTTCCTGGTGATGCTACAGCATGTCTGACATATCAACTATTATGTAGGTATTGTATGGTCTAATAGAACAGATGGTCATCGCTGGCAAAGCTACATACCACTGTCTCTCTTTAGCTTACTAATGATTGACAGATGATGTCACTGCAGGAATGAGATCTGGAGCATATTTTTAGGGTGGAGCTTAGCATGTTTGAGAATTAATGATTTCAAAAAACATTTAAAAATCTATGAAACATATTTAGATGTTTGAATAACAAAATATGAGTCGTATGCATCCCTGCATATCAACAGAAATCAACTTGCATTTGGGGTGCTCTCTCTCTCTCCCTCCCCCCCCCCCCCCCCCCCTCTCTCTCTCTCTATATATATAGGGTCTTCCAGAAATTGATATAAAACTTGGCCAAGTCAATCTCATTACCAGTTTTATTTTATTTTCTCACTTACAATATCATTTACAAATTTATGAATATTCACACATTTCGACTTCAGTTTCTAGTTTATTCATATTATGTTTGCTTGTTATGCAGCACACTTACAAAATATTTCGCAAAATCGCAAGCGAAAATAAAGTCGTTTCACCATCATAATATTGACATATAATACAGCAATCGTGACTTCGAGCAGTTTTCACATTTTAATGTTTCCCGCTGAAAAAAGGAATCGAGGGGTTCTTTCAACTCAAACGAATGTAAAAGTAGAATATCTGCTACTCTGTAAAGTGATATCATGAAAGAAAATATCACGGAAATCCTCTTTGACTTAACATAATTGTTCCAGAAAAACAAGTACCAGTTTCATTAAAAATCTGATTTCAATTTAGTTCTTATTTTTCGCCTGCACTTCTTTTTTAAAAAATATCCTTAAAATTTTATGAAATACTAGAAATCATAAACACTTTGTACACATAAAATGATAAACTTATCATTCCATAATCACGAGAAAAAAAATCAGTCACTCACACCTTCAAGGATCATGTTAATTTTCTGTATAATCAAAATAATTTATTTTCTTTCTTCATGCAGCTTATGCCATACTGGTAGAGTACTCTGTGAATATATACTGAACGACAAAATAATAAGCCTTTTTATTTACACACCAAAGGTACCAAGATAAGATCGTTTCATCCTTATCTGTGAGTGGCACAAGGTCTTTCCGAAATCCTTCTGGCAAGTATGTGCATCAAATCTATGAATACTGAATATCACGTAAGACTTAATTTGTACACACATTTACCCCCAGAATTCTAAAATAAGAAAGCTTTTGTCCTTACCGTAAGAGACACTTAATTCTCTGCACCACGTATATTGTATATCAAAACATTCCAAGAGTTATTAAACATGATTTTATCTTTCCGTCAGTAGGCCTATACCTTTTTCCGAAGGTTCATAATTTCGAAGGTTCGCTTTTCCTAAGGTTCGTATTTCCGAAGATTCGTTACTTCGACGAATCGTAATTCCGAAAATGAAATAGGATTCATAAGTCCGCAATTAAAAAGGGTTCAGATTTTCGGAGGTTCGTAATTCCGAAAAGTTATGTATAGGGCTCTATTGCATTTTCTGACTTACGAACCAATGCATGGAATTATGAACCCTTTTCCATTTTCGGAAGTACAAACCCTATTTCTGTTTCGGAATTACGAACCTTCGGATTAATGCATCAAATGTTCGGAATTATAAACCCCTGCTATGGAAATTTGTGTGTCGGAATTACGAACCTTCGGAATTATGAACTTTCAGAAAAACGAACCTTCGGAAAAACGAGTACCCCCGCCTACACACCTAACACTAGAAGTTCTAAAATAAGACCAGACTTTTGTCCTTTCGAGTGACACTCAGTCCATGGTACATCCTGTTACGTTCTGTTAATACTGAACGTCACGTAGGACTTAATTTGCCCCAATTTACACCCAAAATACAAAGATAAGATCACTTCATCCTCAATTAGTGCTTTCGCAAGATTCTAAATAAAATCATTTCGTCCTTTCAGTATTGTCGAGTGGTCCTTAAGGAGGCATGATAATTCCATGCTTCCAACAGTATACATTACATCCTACTCTACGAATATTGATTTCATTTATTCATTTGTTCATTAAAGCTTTATTTTACAAATACGAGGAAGCAGCGTTCAGTTATAAAGAAAACTGCTTTACAAGCACACCCTGTAAACATAAAATAACGAAATACATGAAATACATTATTATATGAATTGACTTATATTTCATCCTCTATACGCACTGACACGGTCGATTTTTGTGAATATTAAATAACACATATGGATTTGTATTTACACATAGACATAAGCAAAAAGAAAACACCAAAATAGATCATATTGTATTATCGTTCATACTTAAAGTATGCTGGGCGACCTTTTTTTTTCTCTGTGTATATCAAAACATAATAAAAGTAATTAAGTATCATTCATAATTTTGACAATATACATCACATTCTAAGAATATTGAATGACTTGAAACACTTAATTTGTACCAATTTACAACAGAAACTGCAAAACTAAATTATTTCGTCATCATCTTTAATATGTTGGCTGACACTTGTTTCTACCTTTTTATACTATAACAAAACATGATAGGTGTTTGTTCTTCACGCAGTAAATCTGCATCATACTTTGTGAATCAGGGGCCGCGGATGAAAGTGGGGGCTGTTCTGAAAATGGGGGGGGGGGGGGGTGAGCAAGCCGCGAAGAAGCTTAGTTATTAATTTTCAGTGCAATAAGCATTATGAAAATAATGTGACCTATGTGAATGAATGATAAGCCTCCATATTATGTTTAACCAAACAAGACCAAAAGACATACTAAGCATGCTAAGTTAAGATCATTTCGTCCTTAGACTGAGTGACACTCGGTCTTTTGTACACGAATCACTACCAACATTTCAGCCTTGAGCCTTCACGCAGTCGACTCACATCATGCTTCATGTACTTTGTGAAAATGTTAAATGAAGGAAAAAAAAGAGTAAGCCTACATCAGCATTCCTTCAAAACATACTAAGATAAGATCATTAATTCTTTGCGCTGTACGCCTCTACATGATTTAATGCAAGTATGAATGACACCACTGGATGTTTGTACAAGTCATCAATGTATAATGAAGTTGCATCGTCCATGCAATTACTTTCCGCATCACAATTGACACCTGCGCCTTTGTATCAATTGGTTCCAACTAGTTCTCATGAGGGAAATGACTGTCATTATAAGATGTAGTTGCCTAGCAACCCCCTATAAACAGTCTCATGGGTCGGTTCTTTACGTCAACTTCCTTTGAATGAACAAGAGGTTGATCCTAACATTTTGATAAGGGGATGGGAATGGTGAATCCAGTTTGCAGGAAAGGTGCCCAGATAAATGTCCAACATTAAGTAAGTTCAGAAGGAGCTCTGTTTGTCACATTTGCCAAAATAGGTTATACAAAAACATCCTCAGATTTCAGATTTGCTAAAAAGTGCGTACGTAAAAAGATCCGTAAACATGTTTACTTTTCAGACGGGAGCGGATCATGGATTCGTCAATTCGAAGGATTCAGAGAGTTGATTTCATTATTTTATTTTTAAGTACACCTATATGAGGGATATAGCTACGTCCGCTCTCTGAGTTTTGTTTATTTTGTTTTGTTTTTGGTGAAATCTTGATTTATCAATAAATTTCTTATATAGGGCTCATTGGGTTAGCATTCTTTCCAATTTTATAATTCAACATTATAGTAATGTTCAACCAGCGTACATGCTAGTAAATTATTATGCGCATTTGTTCCTTTCAGGTCAACTGTAGAAGGGGCTCCAGAACTCTGTAAAAGGGGGGAGGTCCGATTCCCCAAAGAATTCTGACAAGAAAAAAAAGGTATCAGATTTTCAGAAACGGAGCAATACACACAGAGGTGTTGTGGATCAGTGGATAAGTCCCTGGACTGTGAACCACGAGGTTCGAATCCCACCGCAGCACTAGCGTCCTTTGGCAAGACGTTAATCTACATTTGCCACTCTCCACCCAGGTGTTAAATGGGTACCCGGTAGGATGGCGAAAGTTAATGTCCTTTGCTTAGCATGTGTGCGCTTAACAGGCGACTGGCTGGAATACTCCCCAGGGAGCGGAGAATGTGCATACATTGTGTGCGGGCATGCCAGAATCCGATGACCAGGGTAATAATATATCTGTAAAGCGCTTAGAGACATCTCCGATGTATTAGGCGCTATATAAAAGCTGAATATTATTGAATATTACACAAACCTATGGCAAGCAAAAAGAAGGGGAAAGGTACGGACCCCATGACCCCCCCCCCCCCCCGGAACCGCCCATTTGTAGTCAAGACTGGCATGTGTGGACTTCCCCTGTGGATAGTTTGATTGTATATCTGACAAAATTGTATACTTACATGTATCTAGCATTTAAGTCTTCCCAGCATGAAGCATTCTGAGGAATCGGCAAGAACTCTATTTTCAGGTAGCACGTGTTGCATACTTATATTTACGGTTTTATTATTTTGTTAGTCTGTTTTCTGATAATTTTTATCACATATAAAATAAAGAGAGAACGGTTATGAATGTTTATAATCAAAACATTAACGACCATCAAGGTTTCTGTACAAAAAAAAATATATATATAAAAATTTAACTTTGCATCGTAACACTGTCGTATTATCATGACTTTATACAATTCAGAGCACCATCTAAGCAGTTGGAAGGTATACAATTTTTACACAGGAGGTTCCATATTGATATTTAGAGAAACGATGAAAAAAAACAAATCTAAATCAGCTTCATAAGTTGTCTGAAGGTCTCTTTCTGATTAAAAAAAATGTATATTCAATCCAGGGTTTGGCTTTTCTTAGATCTTCCTCACAGCAATTTGCCGAATTGCGAAAATATTTTTAAAATCTTAAAATTCATCATAATACAATATTCAGCAGAAACATTAGGAAAGCGTAAATTTACATCATTATCAATTATACATGTATGGAAAAGGTCGTGTACAGTCTAAAGAAGTAATCTGTACTAAAGGAGACATGCAATAAATGTTGACTGCATTTAGTAACCACCACTTAGATTATACTTATATGTGTATCGATAGAGGGGGAGGGAGGGAAGAGATAAATGGAGGGCGAAGGGAAAGGAAGAAATGAACTAACAGAATAAAGGATAGGACAGTAACATTTAGCAAAGCAGGATACTGCATTGTAAAATGCAATGAACCATCCTATAAATAACAGTAGTAATAAGATGTGCAGAAAAAGATACATGGCAGAAAGTTCACAACAAAGACAAAGCGATAATAATATGTATACCCCCTGCCTACGGGAACCGGACTATATATGTAATAAACCTATGGAAAAGAGAAAATGCAGTAGTCAACGGGTTAATTGAAATTAGCACGATCTTGTCATCTGGAGTTGGTCTAGCGGTATAACGTCTACGGTCAGCTCTCGGCATTCATGTATAAACTGACTCTGATCGGACCTGGTTCTAATCTCAGTCATGTCTTTCCCAGACGTAAACACTGGCGTAGACAGGGGGCACAAGGCAAAAAAAAAAAGCGAGAGCTAAAAAGCAGGGGAAGTCAGAGAAAAAAGGCCTTAAAAAGGCGCTACACCGTTATCTTTCTCTCAAAAGTTGCTAAAACGTCAAAGTTTTCGCGCTCGCGCGGGAAGGGGGAAATAACTCTCCTCTCCCTGCACCCACCCCTGTTACATACAGTGAAATGTTGCGTCCAAATAATTGAAAAGCAGTCCGGGCGTCGAACAATAACTTTCAGCCAAAAAAATTATTTCATACGAGCCGTTATCTTTCTCTCAAATTTGCTAAAACGTCAGAGATTTTGCGCTTCGCGCGGGGAAGGGGGAAACTGCCCCCTTCCTGCACCAACCCGTGTCACATACAGTGCAGCATTGCGTCCAAAACACTGAAAAGCAGTCAGGGCGTCGAACTCTAACTTTCCGCCTAAAAAATTGTTTTCTCCGAGTACCTGAGAAAGATCGTCGAGAATTCGGTGTCGCTTTGTAAAGCCGTTTATCTTTCTCTTAAATTTCCTAAAACGTCAGAGCGATCTCGCTTCGCGATGGAAGGGGGAAACTCCCCCCTCCCTGCACCAACCCCTGTCACATACAGTGCCTAAAAAAATTGTTTGCTACAAGCCGTTATCTTTCTCTCAAATTTGCTAAAACGTCAGAGCTTTCGAGATTCGCGCGGGAAGGGGAAAACTCGCCCCTCCCTGCACCCATCCCTCTTACAGCGCAGTATTACGTCCAAATAACTGAAAAGCAGTCCGGACATCGAAATAACTTTCCGCCTGAAAAAAAGTTGCTACGAGCCATTATCTTTCTCTCAAATTTGCTATAAAACGTCAGAGCTTTCACGCTCCGCGTGGGAGGTGGAAAACTGCGTCCTTCCGCGTCCTTGGAAAACCGTACAGACCCGATGCGTCCAACGCAAGGATTTTCTGCGAAATCAGTCGTAGACAACACCTATGGACCAAACGTGGAGAGGTGCGGTTGTGACGTGACCAACACTTACAGTGATTACAAGTTTCAAAAATTCATAACTTTCTTATAAAGTGTTTGTCCGATTTCGTTAAACCTTTCACCAGTCTGCTTCTCTAATTTTTCTGCTTTCTTTCGGAACAACTTGCCATTATACGATTAGATTTCCTGTTTAAGGTGAACGCTATGCGTATACCAATTCACCCCCTTTTCAAGATAGGCATGGCTATTTCGTATTTATAGTCATCTATAATCCCTTGCAGAAATGATGTGAATTCAATGTTCGGGTATTACCCCTAGAAGAGATCGTACCCATGGCAAGGGTTCAGGAATGGCTGCAAGTCGGAGTGTCAGCATGCATCTCAGGACCTCCTTAAAGATGGGATGCTTAATGGCGTAGATGAAAGGATTAATGGCACTGTTTGCGACGAACATGATTCCTGCGTACCATGTGTACACTCCGAGGTTACTGAGCGCCAGGACAAATCCGTAGGGTATGATGCACAGAAAGAAGAAACAGACAATGTAGAAGAGATTCTTGGTGATGTCAATCTCTCTCTTGGTGACTTTGATCTTATGGCGACGTTCCGGTGCTCCCGTCTCCAAGGCGCTAACGTCATTATTGGTGTTATTCAAGCTAACTGTTGCTACTGTAACCTGGTTGACCTTAACTGACGGACCAGCTCGGTTACCATTGACATGGTTCTGCATAACAGATACGTGTAATCGAATAAACATGTATATTGTGATATAAGATGTGGTGATGATCGTGGTGGCGACGAAGATGGTAATTGCGGCAAGGATTTCGTAAATGTGCGCGTGTGCGTCCGACGTATCCCACACGCATAATCTGAAATAGGGGTCATAACCGAGTCTTCCGAACCCGACGAGTTGTGGAACGATGAATGCAAGAAGAGGGTAGACCCAGGAGGTTACTGCGTAAAGCAAATTGCGTTTCTTAGAAAATATCCTGCCATATGTCCTCTTTGAGCGCGTAATGAGAGTGAAACGATTAGCAGCAATGAGAGCGAGGGACAGAACGCCGCAGGTGAGAGAAAGGATGGCCGACCCACCGACCATTGCACATAGGCCATTTGCCAGTGGCCATCCACTTTCGCTGAGGATTGCGACGGCTTGGAACGGCAGTCCTAGACATGTGAGGAAGTCGGATAAGCTGAGGCTGACGACAAACACGTTGGTCGGTGTCTGAAGTCTTCGTGACATGGCGACAGCCATGACGACGAGGATGTTTCCTGTTAACCCGATGCCGCCGATGAGGCAGAAGAGGCAAGCCACAGCAATCCTTTGTGCCTTGTGACTCGTGACACTGAGTTCTGTCGTAGGGATTGGCGTTGTAACGTTCATAGTCGGGAACCAGGTTATGAATTCCGTTGTTGCCATGGCCGTTCAGTCATTCATTCTGAAAATGAGGGGGAAATTATAAAAAAATAAAATTATTGTAGAAATTCATTAAGATAATTCTTAGATAAGAATCGTAAGGGCACTTGGGTGGTTGAGATAATATCATATGCAGTGAATTCTCAGTTGCCCCTTCTATCTCCTATCATCGACCAATGCCTCTATTTATCATATCACATCAACAAATGTTATCCCTTTCCCCCAAAATCTGCCGTGGAGCGATTTTGGAAATGTTAGGGCAACGCATGAGGATGTTCAGCATGATTTCAACTTTCAAGGGCTACATGAATTTAGACCTGCCATATTTAAGGGCCATCCCCCCCCCCCCCCTTATACGATCCCCTACCCTCCCCCGTTTTCACCGCTTGAAATCAAAAGCTCTTTTCCAATAGCCATTCCATCCTTTGTTTCCACCTTCTCCTTTTGAGTATTCGCCCGCGGTTTTAATCTTCTTTTCATCAGCGATGATTTGAACCAAATTACTGGGACGTGCTCTTTATCAAGAAATACCCCGATAGTATTTTGTATAATTATCTAGTCAGGTCAACAGAATACATTTATTCCTCCCTGAAACCCAACGAAATCCATCTTACTTTACCCACTTCAATTGGCCTTCACCTTCCCACTCGTGAAATGAAACTACTTCGTAACGAGAAGATGCTGATAACTCAATGATAACTGTTTGCAGAGCACTTTATACCTGAACTGACCGACGCGCTTACAGTGCCTTAGCACCCCGGTCACTGGTTTTAATTTTGATTATTACAGTAAAAACTCTCCACTCCGCTGAGACCATGATGCAGTTTTAGGAGGGCAGCCCGTACTACCCCCCCCCCCTTTTTTTTTAACCCAAGTGGCATACCAGGTTTGTGCCCCCTTTTTTTAAGGTGATAAACTCCCCCCCCCCTTTCTTTTTTGCTTGTCAGAGAATTTTCTATTGTGCTCCCTCTTTTACAAAATCCTGGATCCACCCCTGTACTGAAAAGCATTCACGCAGTCGCCATTTTACATGCTAATCCAGTCACTATATGACTACCTGGTACCCTTTTAACACCTGGGTGGAGAGGAACAATGTAGATAAATTGCCTTGATATGGGGCATGAGTTTCGTGCTGGGGTTTGAATCCACGACCTTTGCATCAGCAATCAAGTCATTAAACCACTCGACTATATGGCACCTCTACATAGCTACTAGCGAAAAATGACAAAGTAAATATCAGTTCACAGAGGTCTGACTGCTGTAAATATGTAAATACAAAATGAAAGTTCATGATGTGGATGTTTCATCCGTTGTCTGGTTGTTGAAAATATTTCCCATGCATGATCGGCTTCCTCAAGAGAAAGACAATGGGCAGCATACACAAAAATAGCAATTGCATTTTCAAGTTTTTGCTTTTATTTCTTGGCAAGTCCAATCTATTTTGTCCCTCATGTTACCGCCTACATTAAAGATGTAGTATATACCTGGGGAGCGTTTCATAAAGTGTTTTGTTAGTGATTATTTACCGACAAATTTGCTCTTAGCAATCAGATGCAAGGATTTCAGTAGCTTATAAGAGTTGTCGGTAAAAATCACTGCCAAAACGCTTGATGAAGCGCTCCCCAGATGAGTATATCAAGTTGATAGTCAGTGGTAGAGCAGTGGTCTCGTAACTGGGAGGACCCGGGTTCGAAACCAAGTGGATACGCTAGTGCCCTTTGGTAGGCATTAATCCTCAGTACCAAGTCCCTTAGAGCTTACTTACAGGCATAAGAAATACATTCTTAGCAGTCAGGCAAAAAATAAATAATCAATATCGAATATCAAAGAAAACGATTCTTTCGATGTTAATTGCTTTCAAATACACGATATACCGGTAATTACTTATAGTAAAATGACGAAATTCCCAATATATTTAACTTGCCCTTTTGCATACTATACGTTAGGATGCATGCAAAAACAGCAGTAGCATGTGGAAAGAAATTGACAAGACTATAATTATGAAAAATAAATAGTAAATTGTGGTAATCTGATATCAAACACGTCGACTAGCACAGTATCTATGACATATTTCAGGAATAATTACACGCAAAATATTTGCCGAATATAAAATGCATGAACTGAGATTTATCAGCCAGTGACGCAAAATTCATTATTCGACGAGTCACTATGGTAATAGTCTAAATCAAACTTGTTGATCCTTTCGCAGTAATAAGGACAAGCGTATTGGATGTCCCGCTCAAATGCATATTATGTGTATTAATGAATATACACAGGATCAAATCTAATTTGACAGGAGTTTTGTAATAAAACCACTGTCGAGCGATTAGAGTTCAGATACAGTTTATAAAGGTTTATGGAGACCAAGGGGTAATAAGCCTCCGTGAAGTGACACTTTAACGAAAAAAATATTTAATTGAGACAGCAACCTATGCTGTCAAATCCTCTTTGGATTTGAATCGCTTCATTCATAAATCATGGCCTTGAGGTTGATGATATTCTATATAAGTATTGTGGAATATTTAACTGGGTCGATGCAAATCAGCAAACAGGTGAGAAACTAGAGTAAGAAAATCGTAATCAGACCACCATCATGGCCATAGAATCTTATCCGTTAAAATGCTCAGCTTCCCTGCGTAGGAGCACTCAATACCACAATAGCAACGTCGTTTTGGCATTATCCTAAACGCGTGTTTAAACTTTAAAGTAAGATGAAAGATGGTTGATGAACACACCACAATAGGTGGTATATGATCGATTTAAAACAGACTCCTAGCAAAGTAAGATCTGAATATGCGTAATTCTATTGCGCTTTTTCAATCCTTGGCAAAAATTGATTTCTTTCTCATTGATTGACAGGTGCGTGTTGAACCGAACAATCATATAAAGTTAATGACGTTATAGTTGCATACCAGGCTTACATTTTGTTAGTGAACCTATAATAACAAAAACATTAATAATTAGAGCAATACTAATAGTAGTAATAATAATAATAACAATAATAAAAGCAGTGATACTAATAATAATTACAACAACAAGTGATATTTGCAGAGCGCCTTTCCAGTTGCAACCGCTCAAAGTGCTTCAAAAGTGTATTATTATACCTGACGTATAATTTATATATCGCAGTGGCCCAAAATATGTATGTAGTGCTTAAACATACCAGGGGGTGTTTCATAAATTAGCACACTACAAGTGCTATAAACAGCATTTCAGGTGCAGTCACTATACATGCCCCTAAAAGTAGCACTTTAGTTTTTACAGTGTACAAGACGTAGAGATGACGTCAAAATAAGACGTCCTCTTGACGTCTTGCGTTGGTGCAAGTTGTTGTCTTATTGACGTAATTACAGGACGTAAAAAAGACGAAAACCGCGACGTAAATATCACGTCATTTTTAACACTTTCTGCTATCAGGAAAGAGGAATGAAGACGTAGAGATGACGTCAAAATAAGACGTCCTCTTGACGTCTTGCGTTGGTGCAAGTTGTCGTCTTATTGACGTAATTACAGGACGTAAAAAAGACGAAAACCACGACGTAAATAATCACGTCATTTTTTAACACTTTCTGCTATCAGGGCAGGGATTCAAACAAACCCTTAAGTGAAGTCAAGCGAATGAAGCACTATATAGTACTTCCACAACGCTATATGTTGAAGAATAGTTGTCACAATTTCAATTCAAGAAAGAGGGATCGTCTAGGCTTGCTCTTTTTTAGGATTGAATATTGGGCAAATACATTGATTGAAAGCATGCAACGTAAGGGATAAAGATTAAATAATTCTTAATGTTCTTATGCTTCATATGATCGATGCCCTTGAACAAGCCTCTAGCAAAATAAGAATCTTAGCCTACATTAATACAGTCAAGGGGGTGTTTACAGCAAAGGGTAGTTCGTGTGGCAGTGTGCCCCCCCCCCCGGAAAAAAAAGATATGTCACGAGGGGTAGAGCAAGCAAATGGTATAAAGCCGTCGCGCGCCAACTCACTGCTTAGAGCCCCCTTACCCCCACCCCCAAATGAATAAAATAATAAATATATAAAACTTGCTGTTGGTCTCTGTCACGAGGGGCTGCCTTGGGCCCAAGTACCACCCCCCCCCCCCCCCAGGCACACACACACACACGCACACAGGGGAGGCCGCGTTTCTAATGCCCGGTGGCGGTGTACACGCGTTAATCAAGGCAATTAGTGCATGTACGCTAGTAATTTAAAGCAATTTTTGCTAAGTTCAATTTGCGTTCCCTTTTATCACTCGTAAATGGCTCGTCACAAAGGCCCTTCATATCGCCGACTCAATTTTGTGTCTGACAAAATTACTCCCCGTGTGTAAGACACATTATATATATTATAAGCGTGCTGAGATGTCGCACATAATTATTATATATGGAGAGCGAATATGATTACAAAAACTACATAAGGTAACAAATGGTTAGAATATACACCATACCATACAAATCACAAATTAACCGGTGCTCGAGTCGTGACGTCAGAGGTAAAAGTAATTTGGTACATGACTCTAAACTAGTTTCAGTCTCTCGCTAAGAAAGTGCGTGAGTTTCATACTAGGGAGCGTTTCGTCAAGCGTTTCGTCAGTGATTTTTACCGACTACTGTTATAAGCTACTGAAATCCTTGCATCTGATTGGCTGAGAGCAAAGTTGTCAGTAAAAATCACTGACGAAACGCTTGATGAAACGCTCCCCTGAAGGCTTGATCACATACAAGCTGGCATAAAGGTGTAAAATGGGCATGACAGAAGGCACTAAGTTCATGGACACTCGCAAGCATAATGATCGAGGTTGCTTTGTTCAAGTGCAAAGTGCATGACCGGTTCCAAACACCGATCTCTTGTTTTTGAGGCTTTAGTTCTCTAACAAAAATTCGTTAGGATGGGTTTATAAAAGGACCAAGGTTTATAAACGAACTCACCCAGGACGAACATTTAAACAGATGCGATTAAAGCAGACCAACTTTAATGAAAAGTCTGCTGCGATAGTGAGCCTCCTAACTAATCATCAAGACGAAATACATTACCCTAGAATCTTTCCCCAAAACTATACGCGAATAGAACAATCTATATCAAGGAGTAGTGTCCATACTTAACAAAGACTCATATTCAATGGACTGAAAAGTCAAAAATAGCTGGACTCTAGTTTATTTTTTGTGCTTCTGAATGTACGACAACATAATTTGATATCCCTGATGTTTTCAAAAATCATGCTATTGTTATTATTGTTATTATTTATTTGGCACTTTCAAAAGAAGAACAAAATCAAGAAACAATATACAATGTACATACAGTGTACATTAAACTTGAATGAATACAATAGTTTCATTGATGCGCACCCTACCAGGTGGCCTGGGTGAGGAACAGGTCAACTTAATGACCATGGCCTACAGGCCTTCCTTCCCACACCTGATCGGGTGTGCAAGCATCTTAACATACAATGTGGATACAACATAGAATAATATCACATTAAAAGATATGTCTGATGAGAAGTTCAGACATGATATACATATAGCTTGATTAAGATCATAAAGTAATGCCAGGCATAGAGATCGAGGAGGAAAAGGGAGAAGACAGGGGAGAGAGCTGAATGGGTAGACTGTGCAGAAAAACAACAAGTTCTGGATCATGGCTGAGATGTCATTTGCATAAAATTAAAATAAAAATTAAAATAGATTATGAATACTATATAAGACCATTCACAATCTACTTAGTTATTATAGTACTCAGGTTATATATCAGTAATCAATACGAAATAAATCCATACAGTATTTCATTTGTACGTGTGCACAGAAATACGACATTCATTATTATCCATTTTACCAATAGCAAACTTAATATAGGTGTAAAAAATCTTTACTAAACATTATTTCCTCAAGTTCTTCTAGTTCTAATCCTAGAGTTCAAGTTATTTTAAGAATATCCTTTTTGAGTACACGTAGAATATGTTCAATATTACCTGAGACAAGCTCAACTCTGGATTGAGAAGGCAAGCCTTCCCAGACTACTGGAAATCTATGAAGTGCAGTCTGATGGAGTCTCTCCGTTATTGCCTTCAGATGAACAAATCTAACGTCCTCCTCTGAGTGCCGTATACGTATCAAAATATTACCTTCTACTCCCCCGCTGCTTATCAAGCCATACATATATTTAACAAAAAATTAAACCATTAAGAAAATTCTCCTAGATTTCAATGTGTAGGCCTACCATTTCAAATTGTGAAGGCGCTGGTCATATGGCATCTCTTGTCGTCGCTGTCTAAGTATCACTCTCGTTGCCCGTCGTTGAATATGTTCAAGCTTATCAATGTGTTTTTTAGTACCAAGCGGCACACCATAATCAAGGATGGGCAACACGAGCGACTTGTATAATGCCAGAAGAGCTTGAGAAGAGATGCCAGCAGAAATACGTGAAATGAGACCAAGCATGCGATTACACTTTGAAAGTACATGATTGATGTGGTCATCCCAATTCAAATGTGAATTGAGATATACTCCCAAATACTTAATACAGCTCACCTGTTCCACGATACCACTATCAACTAAGTAAATTGGGTTCCCAACATCTTTTTTACGGGGAGCAATTCTCATCACTTTGGTTTTATCTGCATTCAGCTGCATCCGATTATTGTCACACCAAGATGCTACCCTATCCAAATCTTCTTGGAGGAGACTGGTCTCAGTTGGATCTTTAATCAGGCCCGTAGCCAGGGTTTCTAAAGGGGTGGGTCGTTTTTGGCAAAAGTGGACTTTTTTGTCATAATCAATACGGACCTGCCGAAGGCAGGTCCTTGCTAGGGGGTCCGGGGGCCCCGGAAAATTTTAAAATCTAGATGCTTTCTGCTGCAATTTAAGGACTCCCGAGGGGAAATTCAGTATGGGTTGTGAATGATGATTTTGAACACACATCTTTGAAAAAGCGGACCTCAGCCCAAGAAGGGGGGGGGGGTCGTCCGACCCCTCCGACCCCCTCTGGCTACGGGCCTGTTAATTATTCTATAAATCAAAGTGCCGTCTGCAAAGAGCAGACAAGGTGACTGGACGACACTCAATATATCGTTTATGAAAATATTAAAACAATCGGGGCCCCCAAGACACTTCCCAGGGGTATTCATGAGGTGACGCTATAGCTGAATCCGAGTAGGAACCACGATACTGAACAATCTGGTGGTGATCAGATCAAGGATATGAATGACCTTACCCAATACTACATGTTGCCTTGACTGTTGTATTTACTTGAGAGTTTATCATGGGGCAACTATTGTGTGAAATGTTGGTGTAGGAGTTTTATCAAGGGGAGTGTACCATTTATGGTTTACGTTAATCAGTTGTGTTACACATGACCTTCTTTGACTGAACCCATGCTGATTTGGGCTAATTAAACCATACGTTTCTACATGTTCTATCTTACGGTCTACCAATGTTTCCATCATCTTACATACAATGGAGGTTAACGCAACTGGGTGATAGTTGGACACACTTGGCAGGAAACATATGTATATGTTATCATGAAAGATGGGGCACAGTAGTCGGAAGCTTCCTGATCAAAAGAAGGGTCATCAGATTTAATTTGTATGTGGGGGGGGGGGGGGTGTGGGGGGATGTGCGTTTGTTTAGCATTATGTCCGAGGACATTTTCGGACAGAGAACAAAAAAAAAATCATGACAACAATGGTCCTCGGAAGCCGGACAATAGTCCTCGAACGTCGAACAATGAATTTGTGCTTTATTCCGTCGACTGTCCGAGGACGAGGAACAATAGAGGAACAATACCTGTCCTCGGAAGTAAAGCCATGTAAACCTGTGTGTGTGTGTGTGTGTGTGTGTGTGTGTGTGTGTGTGTATTGACCATACCATTCTTCAGCCTATAAACAAGAAAAGAGATGGAGAGGGAGAAGAAAGGAGAGAGAGAGGGGGCGGTGGAGAAGGAAAGAGAAGAGAAAAGGAGAGAGAGGGTGGGCGGGTTATAAATGTCATGATCATAGGCTGATCGTAGGCTTATCACCAGCTCAATGGAAGAACACGAACATGGAAGTGACTTTGCTTTTTTACCATTATTATGAAACGCATTATCACATAAACTAAAGAACAGAATATATGCCACAAAACTTTTTCATCCAATCGCAAATTTTAAAAATAATTTCCTGAAGCCCCCCTCCCGTGGATTTTCAAAGTTCCGATATTCGGGCAAAAACCATTTCATATTTGGGCAGTGGGTTGTGCCAGAATATCCACATACATGTATTTGGATAGCGAGGTCCTAGATAATTATGTAACTTCTGTACTTTTTCACTACGAAAAGCTAAAAAAGAATAGAAATTGAAAAGTGATATTCGGGCAAAAGGCCTGCATGACCAAGATCTACAACTGTGATTTTCTATTTTGTGAGGGGGGATTAGGGTGCAGCACTTTTGTCGGCAAATTTGGGTGCCCCCCCCCCAAAAAAAAAAAAAAAAAAAAATAATAAAAATGGTACAATGGTGGAGGAGAAAGCTAATTATTATAATATTTTTCAATGTGTCCGTACGAATGTGCACAAGGAACGCTCAGGAGTTATAAAAATCTTTATTCCACTTGTATCACTTGTGGGGTGCAAGGGCGCTTCGCCCCTTGCACCCCCATGAGGGCCTCTGCCCCTTCATACCCCTCGTTGGGTTTAACCCCAGACCCCCACTGAAACTGTACCACTTTAAAATTCATTCCGACGGGCCTGGTGTGTGTGTCTTTTTACTAAAAGAGGGGTACAGTAGCCGGAAAATTTTCTGACGAGGAAAAAAAAGGGGGTCATCAGATTTTTTGGGGTGTCTTTTTTTACTGAAGAGAGGCATAATATTATTATCTGACAAGCAAAAAAAAAATGAAATGAGGAGTACAAACTTGGAGTTGTGTACTTATTGTCGGGTAAACTGGGGGAATATGGAGCCCTTAAGCACAAAATGATAGTTTTGAACATGTAACAAGCATTCTTTTCACTTCTCCCTTTTACTGGTGGAAGAACTATTTATTGCCTACATAAAATCACTAAAGTTAGAAAAAAAATAATTGTCATGTATAAATAAAAGACAAAATAAACAAAAAGCTAACTTCGTGTTTACAGAGTGGCAGTGGGTGCAACAGGTCACATAACAGACATTTAAACCACAGAGGGGGGCTATAACACTTTTCTACAGGCAGATTTCTATGCATGGCTCCATATTACCCCGAGGCTCCATATTCCCCCGGTTTACCCTATGCCACTTGGTCTCAAAAGAGGGGGCACGGGCCGGATATACCCCTAATTCCGCCACTGGACTCATTCCAAAATCCATAAACCAGGTCACATACAATAACAGTTCTAGTATATAATTAATTTTTTATTCGTTCTTCAATCATGTCACTGCCGATCAATCCATCAAAGTATTACAGATCAGTTTAATAACGCACGCAGTTTTTGTAACTATATACTATCACGATTTGTGAGGTTTATCGGCAAATTGAATGCAAGTTTTTTTGTTTTTTTTAATATGACTAACATTCATGATTTACGTCAATGCGCCGTTATCAAACTCTGCAGGGGAGAGCAATTAGAATTTCTGGATTGATAGAACTCGTCCTTCAGTGTGTTCTGCCAGATCTATATAAATAAGAGAACGGGATAAGTCCATTTAAATTCGTATGTTCTACTTTGAAATCTGCATAACCGAGGCATGTCCGTGACTCTGAAAAGCATGTGCTCAATTATAATCTACCATACAAGGGCATTGGATGTATCTTTAATATTGGATGCATTTTTGATGTGAATGTGAATATTTAATACTTCTAGAAAGAAGGACAAATGCGTTGAGCTAATGCATTGTGTAAATCTGAACAAAAAGCTTAATTCAAATAGGGGATATGTATTATGTCTGTATACTCTTCACTGACATGTCCATCAATATTTTGTTTGAATATAACATCAACAATCAGAACAATAATGATAAGAGTAATAAGAGTAACACATGGCAAAAACAGAACAATATATCGTCATTATCGTGAGTATAGCATTAAAAACAAACAAAAACAAAAACACAATACTCGTAATTAATCAACTAGACATGCCTTTTCACTAAATATAAATTGTCCGATTATGTACAAGTAGTGTAAGGTGATGAGATCCATTAGAAGAATTATATTTATTGATATGTATATGTACTTTTGAAATTGATATGCATTATCATTACGTAAAACTTGTTTGATTAAATCAGACGATGATAATAATGATAATAATAATAATAAACATTTATATATAGCGCATAACACATAGGCATGTGTCTATGCACTTTATATCTTTATGTCTTATAGTTACTGTCGGGGGGGGAGGGTGGTAGTCTCTCTCTAACTGGAAAGACTTTTTCAATTTTGTATCGGGTAGAATTTTGCATCCTAAAGAATATTGAACACATCACTCCATACGATAAAGGATAATACATCTTTATTATTATAAAATTAGATGATAATGATTATGATGACGATGGTGATTGTGAATATTATATTACTACAGTCAAACCTGTCTATCAAGGCCAACCAAGAGAAACAGAAAAAGTGGCCACTGTAGACATGTGACCTTTCTAGACAGGTTCTATTATCATTATTATTAATATCATTATCGTCATCATCAGTATTATCGTTATTATTAATATCATTATCGTCATCATCAGTATTATCGTTATTATTAATATCATTATCGTCATCATCAGTATTATCGTTATTATTAATATCATTATCGTCATCATCAGTATTATCGTTATTATTAATATCATTATCGTCATCATCAGTATTATCGTTATTATTAATATCATTATCGTCATCATCATTACTATCGTTATTATGAATATCATTATCGTCATCATCAGTATTATCGTTATTATTAATATCATTATCGTCATCATCAGTATTATCGTTATTATTAATATCATTATCGTCATCATCAGTATTATCGTTATTATTAATATCATTATCGTCATCATCAGTATTATCGTTATTATTATTATTATTATTATTATTATTATTATCATTATTATTATTATTATTATTATTATTATTATTATTATTATTATTATCATTATTATTATTATTTTTATTATTATTATTATTATTATTATTATTATTATTATTATCATTATTATTGTTGTTGTTATCATCATCATCATCATTATTATTATCGTTATTAAGGCGAGAGAGAGCTGTGACCGAACGGAGGATCGGAGTGAACCGAGTGGGAGAAGATTTAAAGTTTTTCTTTCCTTCGTTCTGTATTGAAAATGTGTATTTTATAGCCCTTTTGATTTTACCTCTAAATTCCGAATAATAAACGCCTTTTCTTATATTTTTCAATCGACAAGTAGCCGGAGGACTTTTATAAGCAAAGTATGCGTTCTTGTGAGGACAATGGTATTGTTTGCAAATTTTCTCCGACACCCCCCCCCCCCCCCCCCCTCCCCCACTTCAAAATCTTCTGGCCTCGAATAAATTTAAAGGAATCGGTACGAGATTTAAATGAGCTAAAAGCATATAAGCCATAATGGTCAGCTCCGAGGTATAATAATTCTAATTGAAACAGAGGGCAATTAGTATCCATAGAGATACTTATACATAATGTAAACGTTCCTCATTAATCACTTTCAAATATACACTGTTGCCAGGGCAACAAGTACATTGTCATCCGGAAGCTAACTGTGTGTTTTGGTTTTGTATATATAGCGACAGTATTATTTTGGTGCGGTATTAACTTCTCTCCTTCAGACGAAGTAAGATTGATTATGCATTTCCGATGGATTATCTTATTCCACGGGATTACTAGATTATTCATGATGGAACATTTTATTAAGAAGGCATTGTCATACCCCTCTCCTTCCGATACATACACTATATTATCGTGAATCATATTTAATTGCACCTGTTTCTAGTTTGATGAAATCCTTTTAATCATGATTAGTAAGCGAGCGAGCAAAAAACGTTAATTGCGTTCATTTATGCCGACATCAATATAGGTGGTAATTTATATGGTCCATCTATATAGTATTACACTGAATTAAAACAACTGTTTTTTGTTTGTGTGCTTTTAACTGCCTACTAGGGGCGGCATCCGACCCGCCAGATAATTAGATGAGGCCTGAGGGCGGCATTTTAAGAACATGTGAAATTGTACGTTGTTTCCAGCGGATATTCTATATATGCGTGGCACTTTATTCCCGCTGTGACGTGCCAACTTCAGATTTACAAGTTGTGTAAATTCTTGATCAGCAGTGAATATCACAGATCGAGCTATGATACTTCTCTCTGATATAATCAGGAATCACACATGATACACAAAATGTCTAAAAATGTCTAATGTATACAGGCACCTGTTGTTGGGGTATATACTTGTTTTTCCAAGATTCGTTTTTCTGATGGTTCATAATTCTGAAAGTTCGTTATTCCGAAATTTCCCATAGCAAGGGAGTCGTAATTGCGAAATGAAATAGGGTTCGTAATTCCGAACAGTTGATGCATTACTTCGAAGTTTCGTAATTCCGAAAATGAAATAGGGTTCATAATTCCAAAGGTTAGTAATTCCAAAAATACAATAGCGCCCTTTCAGCCCTACATAACTTTTCGAAATTAGGAATCTTCGGAAATATGAACCCTTTTTCATTTTCGGAATTATGAACCCTGTTTCATTTTCGAAATTCCGAACCCTTTTTCACTTTCGGAATAATGAACCTTCGGAATTACTAACCGACGGAGTAACGAACCGGAATTATGAACCTTCGGAAAAAACAAAATGTAACCGTTTTCCTACAAGGAGGGGGATGGCAACATGCTTATTCAACTAAAATAATTGCTTGTAGACGAAATTCCTAAATCGCCCCTCCCTCTCCCTCTCCCTGGCTACGTACGCAATGATGACGTATCGAATCCTGTAGTGGGTGGATAAAGAGGAAACTGAACAGGTTTCTTTCAAAGGTATTAAAGCTGGAATATCCAGAATTGAGAATTAGATCAATGTATGGAAAGCGAACAACAATTGGAATTAAAATATTATAAACCACCTGCTGATAATCACCCGCAGAAAACTAATTTGTTTTTCTGAATTTTATTAATTTTCTTGTGGCAGGTATATGATATTTTTTATCAAAGATAAAAGATAAAACGACTCAATATTGGCATTACGGGCAAATATGTTCCAGGATAGTTGCGGGGGGGGGGGGGGGGGCTAAAGTAAAGATACATGTTGGTTGGAGTCATACTATGGTGGCTATAGTGTCACGTGCCCCCGCAAAATTCTAATGCCCCCAGGTGCCCCCACGTAAAATTTCAGTTCTTATCAATACTGCATATATAATGTATTAGAATGTCAAGTTTGAGTACTTTACAGTGCTCTTTTTCCGCGTCGGATTCCTTGCAGCACATAAGTGTATAATAATAAATATCACCTTTAAAAAAAATCTAATGAGTTCGCCCTGCCCTTGAACTGAGACTAAAATGTGGCTACGCAGCTGGTACAGGTTACAGTTAATACATTTGCCACAATGTATAAGAGTATCGACACCCCTGGGTGACAACCGTGACATATTGATTATTTTATAACTCTACTCTGAGTTACAAATGGATTCAATAGCCATTAGCTGTGTGTGTCACCCGAGGCTATAAACTCACTTAAAGCCGAATTTTATTGCGAAAGGCAGGTAATAATGTTTTAACAAGTAATGCAGTTTTCATTATTTATTTAATCCCAGTGAAATTAGCACGAAGTTCAGTCCAAAAGGCTGGTTTAATTGGCTCTACACTCATTGACACTGGCTCTACGAAAAAAAGTGAAAGATTACGGTAGCAACAAGAACTATAATAATTATGTACATTATGTATCGTTAGTCCCATTAAAAAAGATGTTAAGATCGAAATACCCATATTTTTTTAATCATCATCATAGTCATGGTAAGCTAGCCTTAGTGAAATTGATGTAGTTCTATCATATGAAATTCATCAGTAGCCAGCTACGCTCCCACCCCCCCCCCACCCCCCCCCCCCCCCGTTTGCAGTTCCAAAAAGGAATATAAAAATCAATCAAACTTAAAAACTAAACACTTTTTAGTTGAAGCGTGTAAATCAGATTGCTGTGAATTTCTAACTATTTTTCAGCATACGGGCGAGAGCTTACTTTATATAGCCCCCACCCCCTCCCCTCCTCAGCACCCTGGCCTATCGCTGGCGAGCTGGAAGCTGAAGTCAGAACATTTTGTTCCATCTGTTTATTCATCAATCTTTGGATACGCCGCTACAGTTTTATAGCCCTGGAAAAAGATTAAGAGACCAGCTATATTAGCGATGTGGTACTTATATATTACTCATTTATAAGGAAAAGGAAAAATATCTTTCCTAATCTTCTTTTATTGAGCAGCATATTAAAGTAATTGTACCTTGCTATTGTGGTATTTTACTTCCTTACCACAAAAAAATTACATTATCATTAAGCTTTCTATGCTTATAACGAAAACATATAAGATACAATATACGTTAGTGCAATTTTACTGCATAAAGCATGCAAAGACTTAATATTGGATTGAAGTATTACCAGCAAGCATTTTATGCTTTGCTGGGCTAATATGTATTTTAGGCCTTATTATACACTTTCTATTAGCCTTAGGCAAACCAATGACTGTTCACAAGAACTGGACATAATGATGGAACAGCCAAGTTTGAATCTAACATGAAAATAGTTTTTTGCCATTCTTATTTTAGGACAAATTCAGTTTGCACTTTTCCAGCATAAGTATAATAATGCCTTGTCCCATGTATAATGGGGGAAAACCGGAAAACGCAGGTGTTTTCTTGAAGCTTGAAAAGAACATTGGAACACATACAGTTCGAGATATTGATCACGAAAAGAACACCTGTTCGTTTGTTGACTAACAAAGTCAAACGAAACTAGAAATGTGCATTGCTGGGGCCGCGCAATGCTAAATGTATCCCCCGGCACTGGCAGCGATTTGAGTAAGGACAAAGACCCTCCCCCATCCCCTCCCTCAAACAAAAGGATGGTGTAGAAATTAGATGTGTAGGTTTCACTAAGACACATCTCCATACAAAATTTGAAAGAAATCCATCAAGAAATGTGGCCTGCAGAGTGCACTCACACCATGCCCTGAAGTATGACCTTTGACCCTATACAAGACGGAACACTGGTGGCAGCATCACCAAAATCTATAGGTTTTTAGATTACACCAAGAGACACCTTCATGCAAAATTTGAACGAAATCCGTCAAGAAATGCAGAAGTAAGAGTGCAAGAAATGGAAAAATGACCTTTGACCCTATAAAGGACGTAACAATGAGGGCAGCATCACCAAAAATTAAATATGTGTAGATTATACCAAGATACATCTCCATACAAAATTTGAATGAAATCCGTCAAGAAATGCAGAAGTAAGAGTGCACAAAAGGGACAAATGAGCTTTGACCCTATAAAGGACGGAACAATGAGGGCAGCATCACCAAACAGAAAGATGTGTAGATTATACCAAGATACATCTCCATACAGAATTTGAAAGAAATCCATCAAGAAATGTGGCCTGCAGAGTGCACTCACGCCATTCCCTGAAGTATGACCTTTGACCCTATAAAAGACGGAACACTGGTGGCAGTATCACCAAAAACTATAGGTTTTTAGATTACACCAAGAAACACCTTCATGCGAAATTTGAACGAAATCCGTCAAGAAATGCAGAAGTAAGAGTGCAAGAAATGGAAAAATGACCTTTGACCCTATAAAGGACGGAACAATGAGGGCAGCATCACCAAATATTAAATATGTGTAGATTATACCAAGATACATCTCCATACAAAATTTGAATGAAATCCGTCAAGAAATGCAGAAGTAAGAGTGCACAAAAGGGACAAATGAGCTTTGACCCTATAAAGGACGGAACAATGAGGGCAGCACCACCAAACAGTAAAGATGTGTAGATTATACCAAGATACATCTCCATACAAAATTTGAAAGAAATCCATCAAGAAATGTGGCCTGCAGAGTGAACTCATGCCATCCCTTGAAGTATGACCTTTGACCCTATAAAAGACGGGACACTGGTGGCAGCATCACCAAAAAGTACAGATTTTTAGATTACACCAAGGGACACCTTCATGCAAAATTTGAACGAAATCCGTCGAGAAATGCAGAAGTAAGAGTGCAAGAAATGGAAAAATTACCTTTGACCCTATAAAGGACGGAACAATGAGGGCAGCATCACCAAAAATTAAACATGTGTACATTATACCAAGATACATCTCCATACACAATTTGAACAAAATCCGTTGAGAAATGTGGCCTGCAGAGTGCAATCACGCCATGCCCTGAAGTATGACCTTTGACCCTATAAAAGACGGAACACTGGTGGCAGCATCACCAAACACTATAGGTTTTTAAATTACACCAAGAGACACCTTCATGCAAAATTTGAACGAAATCCGTTGAGAAATGTGACCGCCAGAGCGCACACAAGAGTACACACAAGACATCTATCAAAATATGACCTTTGACCCTATAACCCTATAAAAGACGGAACACTGGGGGCAGCATCACCAAAATCTATAGGGTTCCAGATTTTACCAAGAGACACCTTCATACAAAATTTGAACAAAATCCGTTGAGAAATGTGACCGCTAGAGCGCACACAAACTATCCCAAAAAATATTGCCTTTTATACCCTATAAAAGACGGAACACTGGGGGCAGCATCACCAGAAACTATAGGGGTCCAGATTTTACCAAGATACACGTCCACAGGAAGTCTGAAAAAAATTCGTCGAGAAATGTGACCGCTAGAGCGCACACAAGAATGTGACGCGGCGGCGGCGGCGGCGGCGGCGGCGGCGGCGGCGAAACGCTGCTGAATCCAAAGTATCCTCCGGCATACTGCCGGGGGATACAATTACATTTACGATGAGGCGTCTGTATGGAGCCAGAAGGGCATTAACTCATATAATTTGACACAGAGTTAACGCCCTTCTGGCTCTCAACAGACGACTGGTATCAAGGGTAAAATGGAGGCGGTGTAGGACCGTCTTATCAGTTTGAAGTATCAGGCAAAAAAGGGGAATCTATACTACTTACTGTGTGGTATTTACCATAATTACAGATTCGTGTATTACCCCTCTCCCCCCACCCCGTGGTGCATCTACTGGGGGGGGGGTACGTGTCCGGGCACTTGCTCCCCAATACTAGGATAAAGTGAAAATAGCATTTGCATAGGTTCAACATTTGAAATAAATCTTAACTTCGGTTAAATTCCTTGATTTTCTCCAGGCTTTTCGTCAAATTTGCACCCCATTAATTTTGAGTAACTGAATATAAAACCGTGTAACAATGCTAAAATTCGAAACTCCGATCGATTGCAGTGCTCCCTAGCGAATTTTCCTGGGTAAAATGCATACGAAACTGCGTTTTTGAGCAGGTTAAATGTGCATGAGTGAAAAAAAAATAAACCGAACAGTTTTGCCGACTAAAGTCCAGCAAGATAATCGTAACACAATGATTTATTTTTAAAAATTTCTTGGCAGATTATGGGAAAATGTTCCCCTGAAGATAATAAGCGCATTTACAGCAGTATTCACTGACCAGCATGGGCCAAATACGAATCTCCCCCCAAAAAAATTATCCAGTACCTCGCTAGTACTTGACAGATAACGAGGATATGAAAGCTACCTGACATCTTGCAGATTCAATAAAGATGGTAATTAAGAGACTGATGGGCCTCCAGAGAGAAAACAATAATTTAGCCATTGTTAGGACATGAAACGGTTTGGCAAGAAGTTGTTAAGTAACACTGCATCCATGTAATCTATATCTTTGATGTGATTACGTCATATTTATTATGATCGTGATGAATGTTTGTTTGTTTTGGGTTTTTTCAATCAAGTGCAGTTCCTATACAATGCCTTTACCCCATCTTACAGCTACGTCTATCATGAAACTATAGGCCCCCTATTGCTAAAATATTGATTTGTTTCATTTATAATTTACTCATCACACCCCCCCCCCCTCCCCCCGCCCCCCAAAAAACAACAACAACAAACAAACTAAAGAAAACACTCCCATCGTGACCATGTGTATCACGAACCCTTGAGTAAAGAAAAGGTATATTCCTATCACAACTATTTAAATTCTTCTCTGAAACTTCTCTGCTATTACTGTTTCGATCTATGACAAGTCTATATGATTCTCAACAATAAATAAAGAATGGAATAAAAAAGATCCGAAAAATACATTATCGATGTCGATATATGACACACAAAAATTACGACTTTTCGAATTTAGGATAAAGCACTGTTACATTTAACTCTATACTCACCAATTAAAAACATAAACTTTTATGTTGGCTTCGGTCCTTTCATGTCCGCCATAGTCAATTTGCAAGGTAACACGACTAACCAGTAGTTCCACATCAAAAGAAGACGAGCGAGACTAGCCACTCACGTCCAACGAACTGAAAGCCGGAACTGAAAGCAATCAACGTTGTAATCACTCCACAGTATACACGTCTATCGGAGGCCATTGGTGCCATTATTATGTACAACTATACAACTATACGCCTATCGAGTAGATGCATAGTTGCATAGTTGCATAGTTGTATAGTTGTACAGTTTTAACCAATCAGAACACAGGAAACTATACAACTATACAACTATACAACTATACAACTATGCAACTATACAACTATACAACTATGCAACCATACAACTATGCAGCTATCCAATGCCTGTATAGTTGCCACGTTTGCGGGCCAAAGTGCCATAAATGACGCACAACTGTACAACTATGCAGCTGTGGAATAGCTGCATAGTTGTATAGTTGTATAGTTGCATAGTTGTATAGTTTTGACCAATCAGAACACAAAAAACTATACGGCTATGGCGGTTGAGTATGTTCTGCCATAGCCGTATAGTTGCATAGTTGCATAGTTGTATAGTTTTGACCAATCAGAACACATGAAACTATACGGCTATGGTGGTTGAGTCTGTTCCGCCATAGCCGTATAGTTGCATAGTTGCATAGTTGCATAGTTGTATAGTTTTGACCAATCAAAACGCGAGAAAGAAACCATACAGCTATGGCGGTGGAGTCTAATTTACACTACAGATCGATATTCGTATTTGTCGGCTTGGATGTCACCTCCCCCCGCCATTCAAAATGTTCGACACTGTCATGTTTCTCTTCTTTTTGCTTCTGGTAAGCACGGTAGACATGTTGAATGATTTAAATTTCATTCAGAAGGTGCACGCATGGCCATGCAAGGAGCTAGCTCAAGCTCTCCCATAGACCGAAAATTCTGTCTCTGGTTCGTTTTAGCTCTTCACTTAGACTAGAGACTAGACAGAAACGCTCCATACACTCGCCTGTGCAAACCGAATGCACACCGAATTGACTTACACACTATAACACTTGAATACGGCTGGAAGATTTTCAAACAGAGAAAACCTTGGACCCTGAATTACCTGGAAAAGTAGCAAAAAGGAATAAAACAGTCAAATTGGTAAGTTGAACATGTTCGCTTAAGTATAGAGCCTAGGCCTAATCTATTTAATTTACACAAATATTTTTAAAACTCGTAAAATCCACATTTTAACAACGACATGCCTGTCTCTCGGCAGACAGTGAGTTTGCACAGGCGAGTGTATGGAGCGTTTCTGTCTCTAAGTGAAGAGCCGACCCTATCCAAATAAGAGGCTAACGAACGAGAGACAGAATTTTCGGTCTATAGCAACTAGCGCCAATTTGGCCGTATAGTCATCCGGTGCGAAAGCGCACTAGCCACTAGCGACCATGATTTTGTACAGTTAATGAGTTGGCCGTGTGTGGTCCAGTTAAATGGACTACAAGTTAGATCTAGATCTAGACTAGGTCTAGTAAAGACCTAGGAGTGTAATGTGTGCAGAAATCTAGATCTAGGACTAGGATCTACTTAGAGTTAGACCTACACTCTACAGCAAGTCATATTTATCATTTTGCGACACATTTATTGGCAGTGCCAGTGGCAATCGAGTAGTCACAGACTTTAATAATGGGGCCAGGGGGAGGGTAAACGGAGAAGATCGATATGTATGGACATTAATATTATCGTGAATTAGGGCTCTGCATGCATGACGTAAGTTACACTGTGAGCTGCTCAAGTGCATGCACAAACAAAGCAATGGGTAGACGGTAAAGTCAATGGGAGAGCTTGAGCTAGCTCCATGGCCATGCGTGCACCTTCTGAATGAAATTTAAATCATTGAACATGTCTACCGTACTTACCAGAAGCAAAAAGAAGATAAACATGACAGTGTCGAACATTTTGAATGGCGGGGGGAGGTGACATCCAAGCCGACAATTTTTTTTTTTTATTATTACCAGTTTTTATTCTTTTCTCTCTTGATACAAATTACAATCATCGTATATAACACATATACAAATATGATATTCTAAAACAATATAAATTTTCGTCAAACAAAAGGCTTCAAAAGAAATTAATATTACTTGAATAATTGAAGAAAAAAATCCATAAACTTAAAAAGGCAAAAACCGGATAAATTTATATCCTTAATCATATACTCTTAATTCTCCTACTGACAAGCGTTTCCCCTTTTTTTCCTTACATGATCAATTTCCATACATCAAACAAATAAAATTTCATATTTCCAGAGAAAAAAAAAATTAAATCTTAATGAGATAAACATATCCAGTTGTATAATGCAACAATTTTGTTTTACAATGTCGTAATTTATACTCCCTTTGTCCTGAGAGAAAGTTTTCTTTAAAAAAAAAAAAAAAAAAAAACACAACCCTACCCTACCCTACCCTACCCTATCCAACCTCCCCCTTATCCCCCCCCCCCCCCTTAACCGGTGGACGACTGGCTCTGGGTTCCAATAGTTTGTCTAATATTCAGGTTTTCCCATTTAGAAAAATGGACAGTAAGAGTCCCCCTCATTGCTGCCAATTTCCTTTATACTTTATCCCATACAATACTATTCTTTATTTCATTAAATGAAGGTGGTTTTTTAAGTTCTTTATTTCTATAAATCAGATATTTAACAAGAATTAGAACGTGATTCATTAATTGATGTTTTCCTTTATTTCTCTCCTCCTTCCCAAACAGAATTTCCTCCCAACTATAGTTATGTATTTCAAAATCTAAAAATCTTGTGCACATTTCCCACACTGATTGTACAAATTCACAAGTATATGTTTCTTCTTCTGTTTCGCAAAATGAGCATAAGTTAGTCGAGACAAGACCAAAACGGAAGAGGTGGTGCTTTGTTTATAATATATTATGTATAAGTTTGAACTGAAACTCTCTTAATCGACTATTAAGTGTACACTCTCTTAGTCTTAAAAATATGTTTTCTATTTCCTTGCAGGAAAAAACCATAGTTCCTTCCAATTCTCTCAAAAACCAAAGGTTTAAATCCATCTTTCTTTATTAGTTGTACATAGATTGTTTGTTTTGATTTTACATCAGTTATATTAGTTGTTTTCTTTCCCAACGTGAAATCAGTTCCAGAATTATTTTTTCTTCCATTCTAATATTATTTTTCCAACAAAAGGGTAAACAGGCATAAAAGTGCTTGATCTTTTCGATGTCATTCACTTCTACACCTAAATCGACAAAGTGTCTATCACATTTTAGTTTACCATCGTTTTCCAGAATATGTTTTAATTTGTAAATTCCTTTGTCGTACAACCTCTTATATACAACTTCCTTTATATCGAATAAGCTTATTATTGAAAATTACCACATCACCAATGTCTATACTCCTTATATGTCTTGTATTCACCCAATCTTCTAATAAATCCACATAAACTTGTGGGGCTGTCACTTTTAATAAACCTGGTATATAGTCACATGAAAATATTAAATCTCCACCCAAGTGTTTAGTGACAAAGTTAAAATATATTTCAGAAAAAAGGTTTGCGGTACAACCATGTGAGTTGGAATAACTCTGACCGGAACGTGGAGTTATTCCAACTCACATGGTTGTACCGCAAACCTTTTTTCTGAACTTCACCATGCAAACCTTCAAATCCTATATTAAAATATATTGTTTCCATTTCACGTCTTCATCTTTATTTAGAAGTTTTTGAATCCACATAATTCGCTGCGATTTCACTTGACGTGCAGAAAAAATTAACATCTTCAATCCCCTTGCTTATAGTCTAAAAACATTATATTTCTATTGATTTTGTCTTTCTTTTCCATATGAAATCAAAAGTTAGTTCATCCAGTGAATCATAAACCCATTTTGGAACAGGAGTAAGTGACGCCCGATAAAGAACTTTAGAATAAATATGCACCTTCAATAGTTGAATCTTTCCCAAGAGTGTTAAATCCCTTTGCTTCCAAAAATTTAAAAGTGTTTTTATTTTACTCAAGATTTCTTTGTAATTTAAATCTTCTTTCTTATGTTCATCAAGGGAAAAGAAAACCCCTAAAACCTTAAGAAAGTCAACTATTTCGCCAAAAGAAAAATCACAATCTAAACGTTTGCATAAACCTAACCTTAATATTTTAGTTTTGTCGTTGTTTATTTTCAGTCCAGAAAGTTTTTCGAAGTCTGCAAATACTACTTTTAACCTATCAATTGATTTTTCATTGCGAGCAAAAATTGTCATATCATCGGCATAAAGTACTAGTTTAGTTTCCTTATCTCCAAAATTAATTCCTTCCACCAATTTATCTGTTCGTAATTTGTGTGCCATTACTTCAATACATAAGATAAAAAGGTACGGAGAAAGAGGACCTCCCTGCCTTACTCCCCTTTCTACTCTGAAATAACCAGTGGACCTTCCTTCATTTAATACACAACTTAAAGTGTTCGTGTATAAAACTTTTGAAAAGATGGACCAAAACCAAATGAAGACAGAACTTTTTGAAGAAATTGATGTGAAACCAAGTCAAAAGCTTTTTCGAAGTCTATAGCCAACAAAAATCCGGATAAATTATAACGGGATGTATGAAAAATAATATCATCAATAATGCGAATGGCCTCACTAATATTCCTCCCCTTCATATAACCCACCTGATCTCCCATAATGATTTAATTTAATACTTTCTTGATTCGCTTAGCCAAGATTTTTGTTAAGATTTTATAATCGACATTAAGAAGGGAAATGGGTCTATAATTTTTCAATAAAAAGGGCTCTTTCCCATCTTTAGCGATTAACGTAATTACTGCTTGTTTTTGTGAAGATGCTAATTCTCCTGATCTATAAGCTTCATTCAAGGGATCTTTAACTAAATCTCCAATATCCGGCCAAAAGGTACAATAAAATTCTGAAGAAAGACCATCATTTCCAGGTGATTTATTCAGTTTCAATTCTTTTAAGATTTCTAGGCATTCTTTATTAGTTATAAATCCTTCACAGTATTCTCGAGATTTTTCTGTCAATTTCGGTAAACCTACTTAAACTCTACTTTACCGTACAATCTTCTGTAAAACTTCCGAATTTCTTCAGTTATCCCTTTTTCATCGCAACAGATAGCACCATCTGAGGTTTTAATTTTCTTAATAGTACTTTTTCTTTTGTTATTTTTATTTGTTTATATTATCAACTGATTAAAATATCGCGAATCCCTTTCTCCACTTTCGTACCACGAGGCTCGTGATCGAATCCTAATTCCTTCATTTACATAACCATAAACTTCCTTTAATTTCTCTTTGGTGTTTTCCAATTTTTCTAAAATATTTACATTAGTGCTTTCTGTCAATTGTTGTTCTAAAAACTGTATTTCTTTTTCAAAATCTGTTCTTATTGTTCTTCTTTGATCAGCCAATTTTTTCGAAAATTGTGTAAAGCTCCGAATTTTCATTTTCAAAAATCCCATAACAACCTCTTGTCTTTTATTTCAATTTGTAGTTCAATTTTTAATTTACAAATTCTCTTCTTTAACTCTCTAACATAATCTTCATTTTCACACAGACTATTGTTGAATTTCCAATATGACCCCTTTCTTCCATTCGATTTATTAATTGTTTTATCAAATAAGCGTAAAAATATTGAATGATGATCAGGGGCAACAGATGGAATTATATCGCACTTCAAAACCATTTCCTCTAGACATTCCGATATTATCCGTAATCTAGTCTACTTTGCATAAAGGGATTATTTTGCATATAAGTGAATTGCTTTTTTAAAGGATGCCTACATCTCCAAATGTCCGAAAGCTGCAAATCTTCCATGAATTTTCCAAATTCTCGATTAAATCTTTTCGAAATCCTGTTTAAAGACTTCCCGTTATAATCAAATTCAGTGTCCCTAATCATGTTAAAATCGCCACCTATTATAACCGGGTATTTATCTTTATTTAACTTAGCCAAATTATTGCGTAGTTTTCGAAGAAATTGAAATTGAAAATCAACCTAACACCTTGAAACTTACAGTCTATAAAAATATATCTACCCTCACTGTCTTTTAAGACTTGCAATATCTCAATATCTTCCCTCGGCGCAATTAAAACGAGAACTCCTTTGCTGTGATTAGAACCATGACTAAAATAACTGGAACCTTCCACACTGAAGCCCACTTGTCCTCGCAATCCCTAGTACTAAAGGTTTCTTGTAGGAAAACGATGTCCGCCCCTATATCTTTACACCACAAAAAGATACGTTCCCTTTTGTCCCTGTCCCTGATCCCTTTCACGTTAAGGGAGAACAATTTACAATTAATCAGAACATCCATAACTTATCACATAAAAAGTAATTCAATAAATAATGAATCGATCACCACAAACCAATAGGGTTAGGGCCAGTAAAGATATTCAATAACAGGTAATAGTTATTGCTAATTTCTAGAACATCCATAACCTATCACATAGAAAAAATTTAACCCAGTCCCAGAGCCAATCCCCCACCTTAAAGGACCCCTTAAAGGACAAATGCGCATATATATCGATCTGTAGTGTAAATTAGACTCCACCGCCATAGCTGTATGGTTTCTCGCGTTTTGATTGGTCAAAACTATACAACTATGCAACTATGCAACTATGCAACTATACGGCTATGGCGGAACAGACTCAACCACCATAGCCGTATAGTTTCCTGTGTTCTGATTGGTCAAAACTATACAACTATGCAACTATGCAACTATACGGCTATGGCGGAACAGACTCAACCGCCATAGCCGTATAGTTTCCTGTGTTCTGATTGGTCAAAACTATACAACTATGCAACTATACAACTATGCAGCTATTCCACAGCTGCATAGTTGTACAGTTGTGCGTCATTTATGGCACTTTGGCCCGCAAACGTGGCAACTATACAGGCATTGGATAGCTGCATAGTTGTATGGTTGCATAGTTGTATAGTTGTATAGTTGCATAGTTGTATAGTTGTATAGTTGTATAGTTGTATAATTTCCTGTGTTCTGATTGGTTAAAACTGTACAACTATACAACTATGCAACTATGCATCTACTCGATAGGCGTATAGTTGTATAGTTGTACATAATAATGGCACCAATGGCCTCCGATACACGCTGTCCCCATAGCTGTCAGGTTTGTTTGATAAGATGTCGAAGTGCGGGGGGGGGGGTGGGGGGGGGGGTCGCGGATGTGAAATCAGGCAATAATATACGGATTTGTCGTCCGCTCGTTTTGTGTGCCGAACGTAAAAGCGTAAGGTTTTCTCTCTCTCTTGCGAGCTGGGCGGCTATTGTGCCGAGTGCATAAATGAGGATACCTTCTTGGCATGGTCGTCCGTGGTCCTTGAATAACCTGTTTCCGTCCCTGTAAGAAGACTTTGGTCACGTAACATACAATCGTACTTCTTGCAGGCATGTAAAGAGATGAAGCGAGGTTGTGATTCCGCTATTTGACAACGTTGCAAACATTTTCTTGGAAATTCACTGGGTACATTTTGTTTGAAACTTTGATGTAACAGGGCATACGAGAAGAATACATTTGAACGCAAATCACGTGTGCAACTCACGCCCCTTCCCCCTTTTTCTCCCCTCTCTCTCTTTCTCTCTTCTCTCTTTCTCCTGGTGAGATGCAGCTTGACTAATCTGTTATAACATAATTATCAATGAATAGGGACCTATTGAATTTTTAAAGGGATATTTTGGGGCCGGGAATAGTAGTTTTTGTATGTTAATGAAATATTTTTGAGGAGCAGAGTAATTTGCATAAATATGAATTAAGGAATTAAGAACTTTTTTCTCTCTTTTCTCTCTTTTTTTTTGTTGTTGTTGTTAGATTGAGAGGGCTTGTGGCCCCATGGCTCCCCGACTTTTACTCCATTTAACATTCTGTCCCCCCCCCCTTTTTTTTTCTTTAAAGATGGTATCTTCTGAAGCGAACATATTTGAACTTTGGAACCAGATTTCTTCAAAATGCAGGAAGCAATATCTGTAAAGATTGAACCCGTTGACTACTGGATTCTTTTTATTCCTGTCGGCTCCTCTTTAACACGGTTTAATTGCAGTTGGTTTCGATAATGTAAAGTGTGCATCAGAGTTTTTAGTGATCATTTCCAAAGTGTCAGCAGTGATTAAAACTTAATGACGCATGCAGCATATACGGCTCATAATATACCCGATAGCTACTCTGTTTATAAACACTTATAACCATTGCTTTGCGACTTGTAGCACGACCTAATGGTAGTAATTTTGTTTATGTGAAATAAGCAATAACCTCCTTTGTGTCTTACTTTATGACTTTTTTTCTGTCAACTCTACAATTTCACATATTCATTCTATCAAACATGCAAACATGGGCCCAAATTAGGTTCCTAATACATGTAAATTTTAATTGTAGTTTGATACTTTTTTTCCATTAGAATTTTTTTATTATCGTCGGGGGAAAAAGTAATACATTTATCAACTGTAAAAGGATGTTTGTAAACAATTTTCATTTGAAATGATATCATGAAAAATATTTATAAGTTTGTCAGAGCAAGGTCGCTTTTATTTTCATTCACTTGAGGCGTCGTGCCAGGTTGGTTAATACTGGTAAGTGGCCTGTTTTGTCCTAGAAACCGACGACGGGTTCACCATGGCATGACCAATGTGTCATGCCATAGTGATCGTTTTATTATTATTATGGTTATAGAAACAGAAAAACAGGTTCAATTTGTTCAAAAGTAGCATTAGGCTCATTGAAAATTTAAATAAAAAAAATTAAAAAAAATGACTCCATCTTCTGGGGACTAGAGTGCATTATCATCTGTATTTTTTTTTTCCATTTACAGATTTGGTTCGGTTATTCTTCAAGCATCAAAGGGGAATGTCTCTGCGTTGAAAAGGAGAATTTGATAGAATCTGAGTATGTAGGCCCTATATAACGGTAGGTTTTACCACCTGATAATGTATGATCTTTTTTTCTCTCTTTCCCTCCCCCCCCCCCCCCCACAAGTCTGCACACTCTCTCTCTCTCTCTCTCTCTCTCTCTCTCTCTCTCGCTCTATCTCTCTCCCTTTCTCGCTCTCCCTCTCTCTTCTCTTTTATTTGTTTTGTCTTTCTCTCTTTAATGCCCCCTCTCTATATCTGATTGATTGCTTGAATTTATTAACAACACACCACATAAATGACAGTATGTCATGAACAATCACACATTGTACTAAAGAGTAATAATTGTACATGAATACATATACATAAACAAGTAGAAGTAATATATATATATACATAAATCTCTAGATCCGTCTATAAGGCGAATTCTCTTTGTATAGACCTATTGTTCCAATTCGCCTTTCCGCAGGCTCCGATACGCCTTAAAGTCGAATTTCTTTTGTGACGTACACATATAATATATATATTACATTAATGAACAGAAATGGATTTACAATGATATGTAGTCATAGCTCTACATAAAGTTGAACGTACATGACAATGTAATATAGATGTACTAATACTGAGGTGAAGTTGTTAATTGGAACTAGAAGTATAGCACAAGTGCTATAGTCGAGCCTATAGTCCCATTCTTTTGGCAAGATGCTTTGTTTTGTTATATTTTTTCAGTACCTACATGTACAATTTTTATTTCTTATGTAAAAATATATACATATATATTTCTTACAGAGAAAACAAGAGCAAAAAAACGACTAGTTGTTTCTGTTTTTTTCTAACAATAATTACGATAATTTATACAAGAGAGAGAGAGAAAAAAAACTCTTTAAACAACTGAAATCACTGTTGTGTGCATGAGGTGTAACAGAGAAGTTAAAATTGTTGCAGGTATAACACATTCATAATACAGATATGTGTATTATAAGTAGTAAAGAAAACAAAGAGATATATAGATAAGCAAATAAACAAATGTATAGGCTTAAGCCTAAGCTATATAGATCACCAATCAAATGTAGGTGATAGAAGGTATAAATATAAAAGGGAATTTTTGAGTTTACAACATCATTTACATTGAAGGTAGTTTCTTTTTTTTAATCTAATTTCATCTGGAAGACAATTCCACCGTTTTGTACCAACAAAAGAGATGCAAAACTGCTTTCCTTGTCTTACATTTTGGTTCTCTCTCTCTCTCTCTCTCTCTCTCTCTCTCTCTCTCTCTCTCTCCTCGTCTCCTTCTCCCTCCATTATTATTTCTGCTATATTAATTCAGATATTCAAATCTTTCTCTCTACAGTGTGTGTATGGCTTTGTCATTTTCCCACTCTCCTGAAGACATGGAAGAGAATATCCATGCACACTTTTGCTTTAAACGATTCTGTCCTATCCATATTATTTATTTATAGATGTCGTAAATTCCATGTGATCAGGGTCAAACAAACGAATAGTCCTTATGGAAGATTCTTGTATACAGGGAAATCGGATATTTCGCTCGTTAATAATTTATTGCACAGTGTTGGTTACGAATAATAATAATAACCTTGAATAATTACATACCACATGCAGTAATGTGTGGCGTGTTAACAGCTACAAAAAGCATCCTAATTGAATCACATTATCACAGACAATCCAATTTGCCGGCTATTTGAACCATCAATATTCTCCAATAGGTGCGATGCGAGAGCAAAGAAAACGTATATTATCGAAATTATGTTAATAGAATATGGGCTATATGGCGGTGATTCCGTGTTTTGCTAAATAATTAGCCTTAAATAACTGAAGTATCATATAGTCGATGTCGTTAGAATAATGTTTTTGTCCGACCAGGAACCTAGTATAAGCCAATATCAACACAGCCATCAGCAATGGCATAGCCAAGAGGGGTGGGGCAGGGAAAATTTTGTCGGCACTGTCGCCTAACCCTATTTGGTAAAATGAGTCATCTATGATTCTTAAAGGCATAATATTCCCGTTCAGTTTGGCAGCACATTCGCTTCGATGCAGAAAAGAAAATACAAACAAGGATTAATTTGCATTGCAATCAGACTTATGTATTTTTTTTCACCTGACATTATAGCTTATTTCTGCACAATGCAAAAAGACAAAACAAAACAAAACAAAACAAGAAGAAACGAAAACGGAATAAAAAAAAATCGCCAGACATCCAAAATTCGCTGGGGGGGTCCAGTATTCCCTCTATAATTCTCTGACAAGCAAAAAAAAAAGGGTTTCATTCTAAAAGGAGGGGGGCACAATCGACAAAATGGCGGATCCTTTATGGTCAAAATGCATACTTTTCTTCCAAAAGGGGGGGGGGCACGGGCCGGAAGTGCCCCCCCCCCCCCGGATCTGCCAATGAATAAGTTATAAAAATTGCATTGCTCAGATGTCTGATATGGTTAATAATATCCCTTACATCTTTTACATAGCATACTGTACAACAATAATTCTGAAATAAATGCTGACTATATGTAGGCACCCGACAGATGTGTTGTTCTTCGAGCGTGTGTATCTCTGCAAACGTGATGGTTTTTACCCCAGATTTACATAAATGAACATGATTTTAAGACACTTGATCAATGGCATATATCGTATGTACAGCCATTAAGGGGCGCCGGTGTCGTAAGAAATCCCAGCATAACACGAAATGAACATTTTAGCCAAGTACATCGCGAGCTCCGTCCCTTGTAAAAACAAATGAAAATGTCAAAAGTGTAAATTATTCTCGTCACCCGATCATCATCATACCGGAAGCATTATAACGATTACCGAGACCAAGTGATGAGAATAACTTTACCACTTTTTATTTGCTTTTTTACAAGGAACGGAACTCGATTGTCTTGTTTAAACAGTTCATGTTTAATATAGTTGTCAATCGCACTTATACATTTCCAACTATATGAAAGGACAAGTGATTAAATTCTTCGCTTTTCAGCTGAAGAAAATATAGCAAGATATTGTTTGTACAGGAATCGACTGGGTTTTCTTTGTTTATACATTTCATATTGCGAGAAGTGCCGGAAAACCACCTATAATCGTAAAAATCAAATATTAATCCCAGTAACCAATCCACAAATTAATAGGGCGCCCGAAGGCAGTCTGAAATGCTATGAGAACACAGTATATTCATATTTTTTCATATTTTATTTTTTAATTTCCAACAAAATTTGAATACAACATACAATTTTCATAAATGCAAAATTTATACAGAATATTACATTTGAAGCTATGATAGATCAATACATATAATGACTAATACCTTTGAAAAGAAAAGAAGAATAATTACGTATGAAACTTAATCTATATTCTGTGGAAATGGAGAAGTCCACTGAAAAAGCAGAGCTTGGGGATAATGAAAACTATTACAAAAGCACAACGTATTTTCTATGAATTGTATTGTATTTATTGAATGATTTTTTATGGCTAAAAAAGCGATATGGGTTCGAGGCATGCTTCGTTATATTTTCCTTTATTCTAAAGCACCCATCACCCATCAGTGGTATATCCCGCTCCACACAGGAATTAATTGGTGTACACAGAGAGAGAGAGAAAAAAAAAGAATAACAATATAATTAACAAAAACAGTTATACAAAATATCGAAATATACTGTATTATAAATTGTTTTCGCCCTATATACTGTATACACCATCCATTAGCATGATTAGATCGAATAGATCAGGTGCAATGGGGCAATTCATCATGGGGGAACGAAATTACATCGCGAGTTTGATAACTTTGTCATGGAATAGTATATATCATGTACTCCTATACGGATTTATGAATTCATAAAAGTGTCAGGTGATACACTTGCTATCACAAGATAACTTTATAATGCAAAATTTGTAAAAAAACAAATGTTTTCCTTCATCAACAACTATGAAAATGACATTTTCAGAACAGACCAAATGGAAGAAGAGCTCGCAAGATACGTCATCTAATTGACAGTTTGTGTTTGATTGATTACAAATTCAAAAATTCATAACTTTCTCATTTCTCGCGGCTTTTGCTCAATCTTTCATTAATCTGTTACTCTCATTTTTGTGCTTTTGTTCAACTCAACTAAATAACAGGGTGGACTTCCCCTTTAAGTGTTTGAATTAGAGCCATACCTAACTTGTGTGTTCTATATAAATTATCCATCGCTTCGCATACATTGCAAACAAAACGTAACCTACTTTTAAATTCCCGCGAGGTAAAGTATGAATTTTACTCCCCACTTTAGAAGATATAGTTATGTATTGATATCACTCCTCCCTATCAAGCACACCACAATCTTTTCAATTTTCTCCAGGATTACCATACTATATGTCAATACTTTCCTCGCTCTTATCCTTTTCCCATCTTCCTAAATCCTTCATCTTCTCTTTATCGTTCTTAACTCCCCGTCTCTCTTAGAAAGTTTATCCACCTCATTAAAATATGAATATACCCTCTCTCTCTTCGCATTTCTTTCTTTATTATCTTTCTTAATTTCTTTCTCTACCCCCCTCCCTCCGATAGGTGGATCAAGGGGTGGACCGAGGGGCCACACTAACCCCCCCCCCCCCTTAAGAAATGAAAAATCAAGTCGGAAAATTATCATCGTCCCCCCCCCCCCCCCCCCCCCCCCACCACCACCACCACCACCACCACCCGCTCTGAGCGAGGCTGGGATGTACAGCAGAATTTTTTTTCTCGCACCCCACCATTTCTGGTATTCCAGATCCGACCCCGTGTTGCCGGGGGGGGGGGGGAATCTTCATCTTCTTCTTCTTCTTCTTTCTTATTTTTTCTCATTCTCTCCCTTTATTTATAGCTTTCCCTATTGCCTCAAATTTCTATGAAAGCAGCTAGCGTTGTCTTTCACTCCGCCTCTCTCTCTCTCTCTCTCTCTCTCTCTTTCGTATTTTTCTTTCTCTTACTCTCCTTCTCTTCCTCTCTCCTTTCCTTTCTCCCTCTTCCCTTCTCTCCTTCCCCCTTAACCCACTGCGTACGGGAACGGGGTGGACACTGTGCTAAGCCTATATGGGTGTGAGAAAATTCAGGATTCAACGGGTTAAGCAATCTCCCCCCCCCCCCCCCCCCCTCATTTCACCTCCCACTCCCCTTGTTGTATATATTTTCAGCCGAAATCTGATCATGGCAGAGGTGCCAAAGATATTTAGATAAGAAATGTAATGGCGAGAAACACCTTTTTAAACAAGAGAGATATCCTGTTTAATCGGAATATCACCATGGCAACGACGCTTAGAGTGTTAAACTGTTATGTGATATCTATATCTACATTAGATGTGAGGGTTGAGATTATTTTGACAGAAACTGAGACAGTTGGATATAAGAGAATGGCTGAACAGAATGAATGGGAGATCAACATTCATCATCAAAACCCAAGATGGTTCACCGAGTCTGTTTGCTTCTGTCACAAGATAATGGCGCTATGAGAAGACAATATTTGCAGTACGCTCTTTCTTGGTACATGTACAACAAATTAGTCTATTTGCTTTATAGGATATTAGTACTTGGAGATATTGGTACGTTTGAGAAAAAATATGAACGGTGAAGGGATAGAAGCAAAAATGATAGGGGAGGAAAATATACAGAGATTGAGATAAAAAGAAAGGGCGCTCTTCGTCCCTTCTTTTATCTCTATCTTCCCTCTTTATACCTATTACGCCTGTTCCTTTCTTAAAGGAGAATGATATCCCAAATTTAAATGCACTTTAACAGAAGCAGAAAAAATCTTAGAAGCATATCACTGAAAGTGTGAGGAAAAACTGATAAAGAATAGAAAAGTTATGAAAAAAACCCCTAAAATTGCTAAATGAAATTGGCAACATACTCATTATGCTAATGAGACGATATGACGTTTTTGTCATTTATTTGGGGGGTTTCATTCTTCTTTAAGTCTGTCATTCTCTTCACCTTCCTCTAATTACATATTTCTATATTCTCTCTTCGTCTATTTTTGTCATCTCTCTGATCCAACCCTCTCCTTTCACTTTTACCTATTTTCTCTAGTTTTTACACTATTTTTCTTGTATGTTATATTCTTCCCTTCTGTCCTCATGTATTCTGTCTGCACTACGTCTCTCTCTTCCTGTTTCTCCTCCCTTCTCTCGCTCTCCCTCTTTATCCCGTTTGTTTCTGTTTCTCTCTCTTTTGCTTTCCCTCTCTCTCTCTCTCTCATCTCTTCTTTCTGTTTCCCTTTCTCTTTCTTGCTCTCTCTCTCTCTCTTTCCCCCTCTTCTTTCTATTTGTGTCTGTTTGGTGTTTTTTCTCTTTCTTTCTTTCCCTCATCAGCATCTCTCACTCTCCTCTTACATCACACAGACATCAGCTCCTACAATAAACATCACATAACACCCAACGCCCCATCTGCCCCCTCGCTTATCTCCCTCCATCAATTTCTAATGCCCCTACATCAGTCACACTTTATTCGATCCTCTACAAATCCTTGATATAATCTCCCACTAAGTTTACATATCATCGCTTGAGAGGCATAAGGGCATTAACTGTGTGTAAAATGCTGTGATCTAATGCCTTCTAGCTCTTAACAGGCAATATTCAATCTTCCCATAATAGCTTTCATGTTTCTACTCGTAATACAGTACAGGTGCACTCCCAAGCCCATACAATTGATGTACATGTATATTTAATGGCATTAAAGCGGCATAATTTCTTTTTATGATAATCTACATTTGCAATCCTAAAAATACAACTTAACTGGTACAAGTAAAGTGGCATAACCAAGGATCGGCATCAATTTTTAATCATAACCTACAAATTCAATCCCAAATACAACTTGACTTGCAAAAGAAGATTGAAATCAATAATTCATTTCTAAATAGGTCATCGATTGAATGAACTGCTAATGTTTATTGCACTTTCGAAATGGGAAAGGAGTGAATATAGAGAAATGAAAAGTAAATTTTGTCAAAATAAGGGCAAAATTTCCATGTACTGTCATCCTATACAATATGTTTATTAATTCCTTCAACAGTTTTATCTTCACTTTAACACGCATTTTTTGAACGGGTTCAATTGTGCAATCAAGAGTTACTGTAGTAGTGGAAATTTCAAGACATTAATTTTTAGCGCTTGGCCGAGTGAAGTGAATTTCATATGTTTCTTAATTTCACCGATGCGCTTGGCTCATGCGCAAAATATTACATAAAACAAAAATATTCAAGTTTTTTCATTTTCGCGCCAATTTCATTCCGGGCAAAATGAGAGAAAATTTCCACACTGTGAAATATTCCATGTTTACAGTGTCTAAGGCATAGCATTCACTTTGTTAATGGTTAAAAACACAAACTTTAAAAAAATGCACGTAAACCTCCAAAGTGACAAACATCCATGGCCTTTATGGACAGGTTGTGGAAATGAATATGGAAATAAAGATTTCCTTTTTCTGTGGTTATGCTACATGTATTATGCATGCTGACAGTGTAATCTTTTCAATATTTTTTTTTTTTTTTGGGGGGGGGGTGGGCAAATACAAATAGAAACCAGTTTAAATGGCAGTTACATGTAGAGGAAATTCAGTTGTTTTTGAATATCCTGTGAAACATGATTTATTTGTGTTCTTCTACAATCATGTTCAGAATACATTGTACTGTTTAAACTATAAAGAGGAAACACACAGCGATGGTCAATTTGAAAATTGGTATTTCTTGGTGCTTTTCCCTGGTTCAAGACCACATCAATAATTCATTTTCTTCAATTCCATTTGAAAGCTACGAGAGAACAAGGTCATTTGAGATCTTTTTTCCCCTATCGACTTAAATACACTCTTTTCCAACATGGGAATTCACAATTTCTAGACACAAGAAAGAACATTATCTGTGAATTGTAGGTTCAGAAACAATGCTATCCATGAGACAGTCAATTTGGTGAATCAGCCATAAGACAAAAATCAGTGCTTGTTAAATCTTCAAATATCAACACAAAAAACTTGATATCTCCAAAATGTAGGCTTTCATAAGCAAATTTTTTTTTGTAAAGGGATGGGCTGTGTTCTCATGTTTATCCAAGGATTAAGACCGTTGATTCCTTTGACTTTTACTAACACCCTGCGTTACCTTTAACATAGAATTCATGATGGCCTATCTATACGGGTTATGTCTCATGTACGAAAAAAAGAATATGTGGCCCTTCTGTGCAGCTTCTCCACACGTGTTGCAAAAGCTAACTTGGAAATGGTCTACAAGATATGATTAACCATCTGTGTACATGTATAAAGTATTAACATTTCCAGTGGAGCTTTACACAATTTTCTTTACGCTCAGCACTCAACATTTCCAATAAAGTTAGTTTATGTACTAATAAGATATTGATGAACATAACAAAAATTCTATAGCAGGAAAATGATTGCTCTCAGCATGGAATACCTCGTTCAAGGTTTAGTATATTTTCATTTTAATTATACTCTTCTACATATATTTCGTTCATATTTGTGTCCTTTTCCTATATACACAACAATACAAGTCTACAAACATACTAGAAAATCATTCACAATAAACTAAGCAATTTAAATAATGCTTATAACAAGGTAAATCTATGATTCAAAAAGATCAAAATAAAGGAATGCATAAAGACCAAAAAAATGTCTTGCCTAATCATCCTATTATTCACTCTCCACAATAACAAAGTAATCAATAAAATATATGATAAACAAATAATAATACATAGAACGGTTGATTCTCTACAGTATGATGAGAAATTAGTCATCTAATATCTGTGACTGTACATACAAGCATGGGGAAAAGATGTCAAAAGGGTACTTGTTAATACTGCACATAATTTGGGAAAAAATTTTGCATTTAAACACAAACAATATCTTCTTAAAAAGAAAACATGTAAAACTTCATTTCTTAAACCAATACCTTACAGCCGCAAGAGCAGTATCCAATGTCCCCAGTGCTGGATGGGGCGTGCGTTGCTGTAGCAATAGCGATGCTGCCTCGGGCTCCTGGCCTGCATCCTTCAGTTGCCTAGCAACCTCTGTGACCTCTGACCTATGACATGATGTGAGGAGATAGTCCACTAATGGAGGGTAGTAAGGCGTGTCAGCGACTTTACAGGCAAAGGACCGGGAGATGAACAGCTGCAGGAGTTCTTCATCAAAGGAATCCTCAGAAAACTGGATAAGGAGAAAGAAGGCAGCTTAATTTTCAATTTTTTAAATTAATCTTTGAGCTTAGAAGACATCCCCTCAAAAGCTGGCTCTAAAACACATGCATTTTCATGAAATCAAGTATTCAATATTGAATTTTAGGATTTATCTGCCACCATTCTGGGTTGCAGCAGATTTACTGTTACTACAATGTATCTCAATGCTAAAAATTGCTTCAACTTACAGTTCACAGATTACATTTTCTCCCCTTTAATGAGCCAAAAAATAAAATACTTTGCAATTTTACTGAGGGAACAATTTCTAAATGGAAAAAAATATTTGTCTTGTCAGACAGAAACTCCATACTTCATAAGACCTTTTACAACTATAAATTGCATTTGAAGGAAACTACTCTGTAAGTATATTGTTTATCTTTGACCTTTTCGACTAACCACCACATTCTTACATCGTTATATTACCTTTAACCCTTTCGTGACAATTGAACCACATTTTGTGGTTTAGCTCAATTTTTGATTCAGAGCTCTAAAAAATATACCAGATGCATGAGTAGAAAGGGCAAAAATTTCTGCACACACTACATGTGTCCATTTTTGTCGCTTGACCATATTGCGTTTGATGCCAGGAGTTTTAAAAACAAGAATAAGCTTTAAATTCCTTTAATTGGCTAAGCTTTAAATTCCTTTAATTGGCAAAACATTGAGATGTTCAAAATCATTGTTTTTCATCAAAATTGGCAATTTATTCAACTTTTCGACAAAATTCCTAACCATGTATATTGTTTTCAAAAAAATTACACCTTATTCGAACCATGTAGCACTGAAAGAAAAATATCATTGTTGCCAATTTGAAGAACAAAATGTGATCAACTTAGCCCTTAAATAATTCCTGTCCTGAAAGGGTTACTTGCTAAGTCCAACACTACTGGCATGACAGTTTTAATACTTCAATCATACTTTAACAATAATTCTGAATAATGATAGTACTACTTGCCTGTTCTGGTACTTTCATGAATTCAAGGATAGCTTTGTAAAGATCACTTTGCCTGGTGATGAGTACTACTTTGGTAGAAGCTAGGTGATGACCAGTCTCCACTAGATTCCTGTATATTGCAGTAATGCACTGGAAGACAATAAGGAAGCAAAAACAACATTAAATAGGAGGAAAATTAGAAGGAATTAAAGAGAAAGAGAAAGGAAGCAGGACATTAAAGGGGAGGAGGAGGTAATATGCATGGAAGACGGAGATAAGAGGAAGGATTTGGATATCCCTGGATATGAATGGGTGAGCAAGAAACTGAAAGAGAAAAGATAGAAAGGTCACATAGTGAAGGAAAGAAAATGTAGGGTAAGAAAGGAGAAAGGAGGATAAAAAAAGATTGAAACAAACATGAAGAAAGGTCAGTGTCAAAAGTGATGAAGAGGAGATATCAACAAAATAGAAATAAATATCATTAATTAAATCAAAAGCCATAAGAACGTTCATTTACAGACGAAATGGAAAAAAACACAGAAGTAAAACAATCAGAGTAGAAAGGAAGAACAGAAAAAAGTGACATTCTGAAATTTAAAAAAAAAAAGGTAAGAAGAAAAAAGGGGGAAGGAATGCAAACATCCCTATATGCAAGAGAATGTCATCTAACGGAAATCATCACATTTTTATAGTGCACTCACAAAAGACTGGTGGCAAAATAAACACTAGATAGGAGTATATGCAAGCAGAGCTGAGATTTACTTTATGACTAGGCAAACAAGCTTGGGGGTTAGTAAGACCTGATTTCACTGAGTCAACACCTGAAAAGTACAATCCTTTCGTGATGTAAAGCTTGACAAATGAAGAGCAAGTGCAAAATTTCTCGCACTGAAAGTGGGAAACGTTTTATCACGTATGTGGTGACATGACTGTTCTTGGTTTAGATATTAGAAATATCCATAAATTGTAAGATTCATAAAGACCAAGTCATTTTACTTTCTAATGACTAGGTGTATGATATATATGTAAACTAATACTTGATAGAATCAAACAAAACTACAAAACCACAATTAAGTCACCAGTATATTTATGAAAAGCAATAAATCAGTGTTTTTAATCAAATATATTCCCACATAGTACTATTTTTGAGACCTATTTCTGGGAAACTACATACATGTATACTTCCAACATGTTTCATATATTCTCCAACGTGAAATACACTCTTTTATTTCACTAGGTATCAGCAACTTACTGAATCGCAAAGTTCCCTTTAAGACATGATCATTTGTGTTAACGATAGCAGCTAGCAGCAGGCAAATTATAATCACCATTTGTTTGCCCAACATTGGAGGGCATTGTAAATACTGCAGAGTGAGTAAAGCTTGAAAAATGAAGAGCAAGTGCAAAATTTCTCGCACTGAAAGTGGGAAATGTTTTATCATGTATGTGGTGACGTGACTGTCCTTGGTTTAGATATTAGAAATATCCATAAATTGTAAGATTCATAAAGAAAAAGTCATATTTACTTTCTTATGACTAGGTGTATGATATATATGTAAACTAATACTTGATAGAATCAAACAAAACTACAAAACCACAATTTACAAGTCACCAGTATATTTATGAAAAGCAATAAATCAGTGTTTTTAATCAAATATATTCCCACATACTACTATTTTTGAGACCTATTTCTAGGAAACTCTACATACATGTATACTTCCAACATGTTTCATATATTCTCCAACATAAAATACACTCTTTTATTTCACTAAGTATCGCAAAGTTCCCTTTAAGACATGATCATTTGTCTTAACGAGAGCAGGTAGCAGCAGGCAAATTTTAATCACCATTTGTTTGCCCAACGTTGGAGGGCATTGTAAATACTGCAGAGTGAGCATAACCTACTTTTCTTCTGATTTCCATAGTGTGGTGCAGCTGGATGCACTAATTTTTTTCTTATTCATCCGTATCATTGGGGAACAGACTACAGTGAAATTTTGTGGCATCCTTTTTTTAGGACGTCTGGAAGAAGAAGTCACAAATAATCATGCTATGGTTTTATGGAATTCCCTCTAACATACATAAAAATTGTTAAACATGTTTCAATATATATCATCTTTAACAAGTTGGGGGGGGGGGGGGGGAAGACAAAATGTGCGTAAAGTGCACATCATGCGTGCGAAGTGCGAAGTCTCTTGATGCTCTCAGATGCTCCCTGATGTAATCTCAGCCTTATTTTGCACCATTTACAATGTCTTTTGAAACCTCATTTTCTTTATTTTTACAGCATTATTCAATCTCACTTATGGAGCTTCTAACATTACATGTCCACAGACAAGTTCAGGTTAATCCAAATAATTTCCAAGTGTCAAAAAAGTCCTGTTACCGTACCGGTGATATACGTACTGCATAGAATTCACTTAGCTATATAGCGAGCGAGTTGCGCCCCCCGCTACACACAGCTCACACACAGTATGTGCAGGGAAGTCCCTTTTGTGTGCATGCGCTTGAGCTAGCTGCAAACACATGGATCACAAATCAAAGCGTGTGTGTGTTATCTCGCTAGATTTTGATCCACTTGTTTCGCGATATTTGCACTGCCAAATACACGCAGAACGTACTTCCAAAATTATGAAAACGCATGTCCGCAAAGTTTAGATATAGACTCTTACACCAGCAGTTTCAATAAACAATTTGTATCTTCCGTAATACAATAGATGGTAATATACTGAAATCACACATCAGAGTCTATTTATTTGTTTTTTTCAGGTGCTCTTCCAAGTTGTAGAGAAGGGCGGAGAAATATACAAGGTCGGAAATTGACACCCAAAAATATAAAAAAGCCCGAATTCCGGCAATTGCCGGAAGAGTGGCATCCCTGCAGCTGCCCCTTTCTAAGGATGCACAAAAGAATCTACAGGTGGGCTGTTGCCTTTGATGTCCGATGTTCGATGCCGCCAACTTCATGGGGAAAGCTGAGTAGTGATTTTTGTCACAAATTAAATATCGGGAATTTTCACTTTAAAGGGAAAATTGAGCAGATGATAAAATATGAATACAAAAGCCTAATTGTGTCCAGATATCTGGCTATATTGTATGATAGCAGTTGAAATTTTTGCAAAAAGGACAAATTTGACAATCCTAATATTCTCAATTTGATACTCTTCCGATTACTTCCAACAAACGGAAATAAAAAAATGCATTTCTTCAAGTACAGTTATTTATGATGTTATATGTCAGAAAGTGTCCAGACACGTCAAAGTCAAGTAATTTTGATTCATATTTCAGGAAACTTTGCACCATTTCTTTTCGCTTGCCTCAAGTAAAGGTAAACACTGTGAACTGCTCATATTACACTAGTGAAAGCGAAAAGTAATTATCATTACAAAAGCATATTTCCCTTTGAAAATGGCCCATAATGTTGCAGCCAGGCAGGAATCTTTTGTCTTCTTATCTGCAAGGAAGATCAGTTAACCACATGCCTGACATATTTTTTCCTGGCGGCATCGAACTCCAGCTTCATGACTCCAGCTTCTTGGTAAAAGCAAGACTGCACCATTAAATAAGACATTAATCCTGGGGGGCGTTTTTATCAAGTGTCTTGTCAGTGATTTTTACCGACAAATTTGCTCTCAGCCAATCAGATGCAAGGATTTCAGTAGCTTATAACAGTTATTGCAACTTGTCATTGATGACAACTTTTATGGAACAAGGCCCTGATTTTCTACAAGCCCACTTTGACCTCTATCGAAATGAAGAAGCATATTTTGGCTATTTTAAATCCCACTCAAAATCAAATACTAATTAATCTTGTCCTTACCTGAGATGACAAAGGATGTGTCTCCTGTTGTTCTCTCATGAGGTCAACGACCTGTTGACCTTTGAACTCTGTATAGCCTGTCATCTTGGAAAGAACTTGCACCCATGGCTCTTCAGAGGGTGAACTGAGTAGGAAGGGAAGCAATTATATCAATACTTTTGAACGTGTTGTACACTATCTATAAATATACACATTATAATTATAAATGTGAACATATACTTAATAGCAGGATCACATCTATGTAAAACATAGCAGATGTATTTTATTCTAATCCTCAAAAGGAGATACAGATATATGAATAAAAAGGCATTTTGAATAGCTTGCTCTTTTGGAATGGTACTAAGGGAAACTTCACTAAAGGGTTATATTTCGCATCAGCTCTTTTTGTCTATTTCTTCAATAATGAATTTGTTACAGTAACTTTCTGTTGTTGTTCTAAACACTATCATTAAAATATTACCACCATGGAATAACAATAATATGCCCCAATTAGTACATATGTTAATTAATAATACAGGTTCATATCTATGCCCTACTTAATGATATCTGGATACAAATTTTTAAATGAAAATATGAGTTGTATTGATTTCTTGTCAATTTCATCCTGCCATATTGAAAAACAAACTAGTAGATTTCATAGCAGAAATGTACGATGATTGACAGCTGGTTAATTGCATTCCGATGAGATGAAGAGAAGCTTGTAGATTTCAGCTTTGGAATGTCCTGTAATGAACCCTTGTATATTTCATCCTGCCATGAAAAGCATCTTGTAAATTTCACAGGAGTCAACGTCCTCATAGGGGGGCGTTTACACAGCAAGCAAAAACCCTGAGTTTTCCTCACTTTAGGAAGTTTCGTCGGAAGTCGCTAGGCAACCACCCATAAACATGATGAAAAACCCAAATCGAAAACCTACCCCTGGAGTGTGGTTTCTTTTAAATTCCAACCAAATGTAAATGCTTGCTAGGGGTTTTTTGTGTGCTATCGCAGGAGCAGTGACCATTGTGCATGCACAGTAATCACAACAAAAAAATAAAAAGACCACAATATCCATGCTTTTTTTAGGGTTGAAGCAGACAAAATGACTAATGCAACCACAAGTGCTAATTGGTGCCTTAAAGATAAAGTTGAGTTCTGGTCATGCGATTCCACTGTGATAGAAACCGTCACACAGCAATTGGGAAAGGTTGATCATGTCTACATAAGAATTGGTGTATACTGTTAGGTTATAAAATCAAGTGATAAGAAACTGACCCAATCTCACTGAAAAGCATATGCACTGCACACAGAAACAGTTATGTGGGACTGCACACACATGTTCGGCCCAACAATTCAGCTATTTATAGATATATTTTGAATATGAGGGCATTTGAAAAACAATCCTATTCAGGGGACATTTCTTCTATGATGTTCTTCCAAACTGACATAAAAGGAATGAGAAAGCTCACAAATTATTTTGCAACTTTCCCAGAACTCAACTGTCTCTTTAAAGTAGAACGTTAATGATTTTAAATATTGGCTTAATACTTATTATTGCATAGATGGCATAAATTAAACAAAGTTATCCAAATTCAACGCTTGGAAACATTTGAAGTAATGATTATTATCAATTATAAAACGGTAAAATACAGCCCCCGATATAGCAGCTGAAGAGCTCCTCGAACGCTGCTGAGATATGTGACGACACACCCTGGACCAGTCCTGTCTAAGCAGACGATGTCCCATAACATCTTACACATTTTTCAGAGCCTATTTTGTCATCTCCTCTTCACTTATTTCTCTTCCTTCACTAGCGTCAGTCTTAATGTTAGTCTGTTGCCTCACTCTTAACTTCGTGTATGGTATTATTTTGATGAAAAATGCAGCGTTAAAAAAATAAAGGAATCAGTCACTTGTAAACAAAATAAGACGCCATTGTATTTTCAGCTGCTTTGCACCGGGGCATGTTCGGCGTTGCAAGAGGGAACGAATACCATCCTGCTATTATTCGGAGGGCTTTTCAATTTGAAAGTGGGTTTATTTCATTGATCATTGACCCTTCTCCTATGTATTTACAATCAAACGGTTTTAGCTATCAGAATCAGTTTCACTTTCCCTTTATAATGGTGTGAAATAAGGTCATGTTTAAATACACCAAACTCTTTATAATTTGATAAATAATTGCATTGCAATTACGTTCATTCATTATAGGACGTCGTCTGCTTAAGCAGGATCGATCCCGAGTGTGACGACATCAAAACATCGCTATATTTCTGGCGAATCCTCGGATATTCCAGATGCTGAGAAGAGCTTTTATTTGTGTTGCTTTTATAATCACCAGATACGCAGTTGACATAAAACTTATACGATTGCCATCTGTAAGCTTCCCAGTTTCTAGTGATACATTAATTGCCATATTTGTGATTTTCTTTGAATATCTACTTTAACACTTTTGTAACATTTGACAGTCTTTATACATGACCCACCTAAAGCTAGTCTCCAAAACAGGCCATTGTTTGAGAAGACTAGTGAGAGCCACAAGCTGATCCATAGCAATACTACACGAAAGGAGAGACTGGAAGAGACTAAGACGACTGGCTTCTGAGACTACATCCTCTTCCATGACCTGAGGAATACATACATAATGTGCACATCATAAATCAATAAAAAAAGAGACCAATGGCATAATTGTCCCCTTCAATCAAACACATGTTTTGTACTGAAACTAATGGAAGAATCCCACTTGATCCTTTTCAAAGCCCTCGTGCCTACCTCCATGAAAAGAATTCAAAATTTGTTTTCCATGTGTAGAATCGCAAGATTAATCTCCCTAGATTTGATTAGCAGTGTTTTGGTTTGGTTTTGTTTTGTTTTGTTTTGTTTTGTTTGTTTTTTCTTAAACACAGCATTCTATTTCAACTCACTTACAGTACAGTCTACATTGTAATCAAATGCTGCTAGCATCAAAGTATATGTAGAATAAGAAAAAATGTTACTTTTTAATTAATAAAAAAACATAAAAATGCTTAAATCCACTTGGAATCAATTATTATGTTTGCACAAACGCTCAAAAACAGCACAAAAGATATCAATACAACATATAGTGTCAGCATCTTTAACCCTTTCATGACAAGGATTATTCAAGGCTAAATTGATCACAGTTTGTTCTTCAAATTGGTAAAAATAATATTTTCTTTTTAGTGCTACATGGATCTATTATCTTTGAAAACAATATACATGATTACGAATTTTGTCGAAAAGTTAAAAAAAATTGCCAAGTTTGATTTAAAAAACATTGCTTTTGAACCTCTCAATATGTTGTCATTTTAGGGATTTTAAAGCTTACCGGTATTTGCCTTTTTGAAATTCCTGGCATCAAACGCAATATGGTCTTGCAAAAAAAAAAGGACAGAGTGTGTGCACACAGAAATTTTTGTGCTTTCTACTCATGCATCTGATATAGTTTTTAGAGCTCTGAATCGAAAGTTATTGAGCCAAACCCCAAAATGTGGTCGATTGTCTCGAAAGGGTTAAAAGATGATCTAAATTCTAAATTCTCAAGCTTAATCGTTTACCTTTAAATCTGTCCAGCTACCGCTGACAATCGCTTGAGTTCTGTAGAAGAGAAGCAGCTGAGTGTCATCCTTACTCAAGGGGAATGTCTGAAGGAAAGTCACAAATGAATAGGACAAGATGTATTGAAAATATCCTGACACTGTATAGAAACTGTAATAACATTTCATATGGTCTTTTGGTCTAAAATATGTTTGAAAAACATATCGGAAAATATCAAGCAAAATTCTCGAAAGGGGACATTGCTTTCCTCTGTTATGCATTACGACTTGGCAAATCTATCTTCCTTTTTCTTCCAGGGATATAATTGACCCACTGTTTCTTTTCTCATTAATACTTGGGACTGATACATCAAACTAGTAATGAACATAAAATACAATGGGTAGAGTTTAAGGTACTAGACCAACAGGGAAGCCGAGAACCAGCTGAGAAGAGAACGTACATTACGGCCTGGAGTGGAAAAACACTGCAGGAGTGCACTAGAAAGACACAGAACAGAGATGTGTGGAAAAATGTTGTAATCATCCTCTGAACCCGGAGAAGATACCACAATAGAATAGAGAATTAAAAAACTTCTTCATTCTTTTATTCTCTCCATTTCCCCCCCCCCCCCCCCTTATACATCCAGTCATTTCAATAAAACCTACCTCTTCTAAGAGCTGTAGCATTTCCACTCTAGGTTCTACTGCTACTGACATGTCACTGCAGAAAGGTCGTAACTCATCCAATACATGGTTTGCAGTTACCAGGCTACCTCTGCATAATGTGACAAGCAAAACAAAAGATACATGTGATATATATATATATATATATATATATATATCAGTAACAGTATGGAACTCGTTCATTAAATGCACACAAGCTTATGTTCCACATTTCTTAAACAGTTTTCCAAGAACTATGATGCAGTTATTATGTGAGTTCATGTTCTGTAGCCTGAAGGCCATAAAATATCTGTTTATAGGATATGCACAAGATTAACAAATTTTGAACTACACAGTGAGGTAAAATCAGTTTTACTAATGGAACAAAATCATAGAATGTCAAAAGTGACAAAAACAATAATCAAAAGTGAAATAAATTGAATAAACATATAAACATCACAACACTTAGAAAGGTACAGTACAACTTCTGGGGCCTGTTGCACAAAACTTTCATTTAATCGCAACTCGTAAAAATCAAACGCAAGTCCTTAATGCGCACTTCTGATTGGCTGAAAGTAAAGTTGCGTTTGATTTTCCTGGTTAGTTAAGTAATAGAGGACCACATAGATTAAACTGGAATAATTACTCACCCTCCCTGCGTGTGTCTCTGAACTTCTTGAGTGATGTTCTTCAAGAAGTCCATGGGCCTCCCATCCACATCAATGTCTTCTACACTATCTCCACTCCTGAAAACAGATGAAGATGATGCATTACATAATCAGAGCAATCTAATCTACACACAAAATTAGAAGTCTATTAAATCTGAATTTAAGTCAAAATAAGTCATTTCAATTCCAAACACACTCATTGCAGAGCATTGAAAAACTATGTCTACTATTATAACACATGGATATGATCTTAATCCCTACTGTGCACCTATGTTTACATATCTGTATCACAAATACAATTTCATGTGAATTTTTTTTACTTCTTATTCCCTTCTAATTTTATTGGTCGTCTTGATACAAAGAGTGTCCCATGATATCAGACTTCAAACTTCATGAATCTATATTGAATTTCAAGAAAAAATAAAAACTTATCATAAAATTAATACAAAATTACAATGATGGTTGGTGAAACCAGGTATGGCACTGTGAGAGTTAAATGGAGGTGAGAATTAAAGAGAAGAGATCTCTAGGGCAGAACTGACTGTTTCAATTTTAACTCACTTGATAGCTGCTAATATCCTCCTTATCGCATCCTTTGTGACTGAGAGTGTAGTCCACCTGGTGATTGTAGACCCAGTCAAGGCCTGGTCTAGGAGAGAGACTGAAGCTCCACAGCATAGCAGAGAAGCAAAGACTGTCTTGATGACCTCTGTCTGACCTTTGGATAAGTCATACATCTCATAGAATCTTGTTGAATTGTCCTGTTGTTGATAAAGACAAATGATTTCAATATACTAGATTAGGAACTTTTCCAATTGTCATGCTTAGTTCTTTAACAAATGATGCACCACGCGGTACCCCGGGGTAGCGTTGTACCCCGGGGTACCGCGTTGTGTAGCGCCATCTCACGTCCACTCGAGTATAACCCCAGAGTTATGAATGCAGTGCGTGTACGTAGTCATTCCCAATGCATGTTAACAGTGCAGTGTTATTATGCATGGTGTGCATGCACTGCGGCTGCTCGTGCTATGCGCTAGCTAGCCCTCACAAGCGCAGTGGCTATAGCGCTAGCTCCCGCGGCTTTAGAACTTGATTTTATTTCACTTCTTCCTAAAAAACATCACATCATCGTTACTGTATTTTAGCTGTCAAACTTTCAAACTTAGACAATGGTGGAAGGTGATGGTGGATACGGAAATTTACTGTAAGGGAAAGGACGTAAAAGACGGAAGATTTCAAGGACCGAGAAAGTTGAAAGAGCACGATATCGTGCAATACAGAAGTTGGGGGACGAGCAGGCCGCTGATCTGTGTACATGGTCATGATGGTAGCGGTTTTTAGGAAGGCGAGTGACGGGGAAGACAAGGAGCAGGCTGATGGTGTTATTATGACCCTGCTGGCCCAAGCCCTCTCTCAATTCGAATAAAGCTCTACAATGGAGAAGGGACACAGAGTCTCTTGATGACCTTACCTGACCTCAGGATGGGTCACACTTTGCATAGAATCTGGTCCTATTGTCCTGATTACTGAGTAGATTAGCAACTCTTATACATGAACTACACAAGAATCAGTTCTACCAGACAAATAACTAAAACAGATATTTCTGAGGAAACTAGCCTCCCATTACATACATGTGCTACACTAAAAAAGCTTTCATCTCACATAAAACTACAACATCTGGTATTTCTGAAAAATTGGCTGCTATCCCAGTGTTACACGATCACAAGTACAATGAGCAAATAGAAACAAAAAAAGAAAAATGAGAAAGAGAAATCAAACCAGCATGTTTAAACTTTCCATCAACTGCTAATCCACCAGTGAACTACCACCAGGCATTACTGCTGAATCATGGCAGAAGTATCACGAACTGGAAACAAAACCTGAAGAACCTTTCTTTTTCTCACCTAATAACTTTTAACAGCTCTTTCATTCATGACAGTTTCTCCAATAAGACAGAAAAAACAAAAAGCGCCAAAATGACACTTGATCCTGTTAGTGAAAAGTCAAAATAACTCAACAATACCTGATCAAACTGCTCAATCTGGAGCACTCCCTCTGTATTCAGGGTCTGTAGATGTTTTTGGTACTGCTGCAGTCTTTGGACGCTTGATTCCACAATGTTTTCACTGCTTTCTCCTGCAAACTTCTGCTTGCCGGATCCCTTCTGTTTGGTAAATTTAAGGGCTCGGCTCACCAAGTTCTGCCGGCAATCCAGAGAGAGCTGCCCCCCAAAAAAATACCATTTACAAGCAATTAGTTTTATATCATTGCCTTGAGTGGTATTCTGAAAACTTTTAAAACTTTTAATAAGATATTTTACTTGTCAGAACACATTCACATTGAAAAGGTTTGAAAAGGTTGCACCATTTCAATGGCATTTGTTTAGATGTCTTTGAGAACCATTAATCAACGACTCATCATAATTTTTTTTTGTAATGACTATTGAAATATATCTCTCTGATACACACACACATAAAAAATAAAATTAATTTTAGAATAACACTCCGGCTCCCTTTGATATGACGACTTAAAATCCAGAGTCCCCTAGAATATACTTCCTATTTTACTACTCGTGTAAAATATAAAATCAGACCAACATACCTTTTCAAGTGACTTCTGAGTAAAGACAATCCTCTCAATAAAATCGAGATAGTCGCTGATGGTAAGTCGTCCAAAGAATTCTCCACATGCCTCATAGCGATGCTGCCACTCAGCCTGAAAAGAAGCATATCAAACCTACTGGTTAGTCACTGATGGAGCAACATATATCACATTTAAGGTCATTGCACGCAATTTGGAAGGGTACTAGGTACATAATCTGATCAAGCATTTTAGGTGTAATGGATCTTATGGAACCAATAATAAAGATGAAAAGCAGTCCAGTGGAAAAGCTCATGAAAATGCTGGTAACAGAAGCCTTGCTTGCATAGCCACTTTCTCCGAGGGATGAAACGGGATTTTCTCCTTTACAGCCATTACAATAAGCCTAGGCATCTTCCCCACAGGAAACATTGCCATCCAAACAAGTGTTTAGTCCCCCTATTGACTGTATTCAAATGCGAACTAACAAAAATGTTTTAAGATCTAGTGATATTGTGACAATCTGTGTTTACGGAACATGCCACATGAAGACACTTACCGGGGTCTCTGGGGCTTTCTTGTGATTCTGGTCACCATCCCAGAACATTTTCACAGTGAATGCCAGGAATACTTGAGATGGAGTCAGATTCCCACCATTCTGAAAAAGAAATGAACAAGAAAAACATTCAAAATATGTACTTAAGCACTTTGACATAGAAGGGGATATCAAATTGAATAACATCTAACGTATTCATAGTCCTCTCTGTACTATGAGATTATATTCTTTACTGAAAAGCTCAACATAAAACTAGAAATGTGCATTGCTGGGGCCGCGCAATGCTAAATGTATCCCCCGGCACTGGCAGCGATTTGAAGGAGGGACAAAGACCCTCCCCCATCCCCTCCCTCATCCCCTCCCTCAAACAAAAGGATGGTGTAGAAATTAGATGTGTAGGTTTCACTAAGACACATCTTCATATAAAATTTGAAAGAAATGTGTTGAGAGATATACCAAGATACATCTCCATACAAAATTTGAAAGAAATCCATCAAGAAATGTGGCCTGCAGAGTGCACTCACGCCATGCCCTGAAGTATGACCTTTGACCCTATAAAAGACGGAACACTGGTGGCAGCATCACCAAAAACTATAGGTTTTTAGATTACACCAAGAGACACCTTCATGCAAAATTTGAACGAAATCCGTCAAGAAATGCAGAAGTAAGAGTGCAGGAAATGGAAAAATGACCTTTGACCCTATAAAGGACGGAACAATGAAGGCAGCATCACCAAAAATTAAATATGTGTAGATTATACCAAGATACATCTCCATACAAAATTTGAATGAAATCCGTCAAGAAATGCAGAAGTAAGAGTGCACAAAAGGGACAAATGAGCTTTGACCCTATAAAGGACGGAACAATGAGGGCAGCATCACCAAACAGTAAAGATGTGTAGATTATACCAAGATACATCTCCATACAGAATTTGAAAGAAATCCATCAAGAAATGTGGCCTGCAGAGTGCACTCACGCCATTCCCTGAAGTATGACCTTTGACCCTATAAAAGACGGAACACTGGTGGCAGCATCACCAAAAACTATAGGTTTTTAGATTACACCAAGAAACACCTTCATGCGAAATTTGAACGAAATCCGTCAAGAAATGCAGAAGTAAGAGTGCAAGAAATGGAAAAATGACCTTTGACCCTATAAAGGACGGAACAATGAGGGCAGCATCACCAAAAATTAAATATGTGTAGATTATACCAAGATACATCTCCATACAAAATTTGAATGAAATCCGTCAAGAAATGCAGAAGTAAGAGTGCACAAAAGGGACAAATGAGCTTTGACCCTATAAAGGACGGAACAATGAGGGCAGCATCACCAAACAGTAAAGATGTGTAGATTATACCAAGATACATCTCCATACAAAATTTGAACGAAATCCTCATCCCCTCCCTCAAACAAAAGGATGGTGTAGAAATTAGATGTGTAGGTTTCACTAAGACACATCTTCATATAAAATTTGAAAGAAATGTGTTGAGAGATATACCAAGATACATCTCCATACAAAATTTGAAAGAAATCCATCAAGAAATGTGGCCTGCAGAGTGCACTCACGCCATGCCCTGAAGTATGACCTTTGACCCTATAAAAGACGGAACACTGGTGGCAGCATCACCAAAAACTATAGGTTTTTAGATTACACCAAGAGACACCTTCATGCAAAATTTGAACGAAATCCGTCAAGAAATGCAGAAGTAAGAGTGCAAGAAATGGAAAAATGACCTTTGACCCTATAAAGGACGGAACAATGAAGGCAGCATCACCAAAAATTAAATATGTGTAGATTATACCAAGATACATCTCCATACAAAATTTGAATGAAATCCGTCAAGAAATGCAGAAGTAAGAGTGCACAAAAGGGACAAATGAGCTTTGACCCTATAAAGGACGGAACAATGAGGGCAGCATCACCAAACAGTAAAGATGTGTAGATTATACCAAGATACATCTCCATACAGAATTTGAAAGAAATCCATCAAGAAATGTGACCTGCAGAGTGCACTCACACCATTCCCTGAAGTATGACCTTTGACCCTATAAAAGACGGAACACTGGTGGCAGCATCACCAAAAACTATAGGTTTTTAGATTACACCAAGAAACACCTTCATGCGAAATTTGAACGAAATCCGTCAAGAAATGCAGAAGTAAGAGTGCAAGAAATGGAAAAATGACCTTTGACCCTATAAAGGACGGAACAATGAGGGCAGCATCACCAAAAATTAAACATGTGTAGATTATACCAAGATACATCTCCATACAAAATTTGAACAAAATCCGTTGAGAAATGTGGCCTGCAGAGTGCACTAACGCCATGCCCTGAAGTATGACCTTTGACCCTATAAAAGACGGAACACTGGTGGCAGCATCACCAAACACTATAGGTTTTTAAATTACACCAAGAGACACCTTCATGCAAAATTTGAACGAAATCCGTTGAGAAACGTGACCGCCAGAGCGCACACAAGAGTACACACAAGACATCTATCAAAATATGACCTTTGACCCTATAAAAGACGGAACACTGGGGGCAGCATCACCAAAATCTATAGGGTTCCAGATTTTACCAAGAGACACCTTCATACAAAATTTGAACAAAATCCGTTGAGAAATGTGACCGCTAGAGCGCACACAAACTATCCCCAAAAATATGGCCTTTTACCCTATAAAAGACGGAACACTGGGGCAGCATCACCAGAAACTATAGGGGTCCAGATTTTACCAAGATACACGTCCACAGGAAGTCTGAAAAAAATTCGTCGAGAAATGTGACCGCTAGAGCGCACACAAGAATGTGACGCGGCGGCGGCGGCGAAACGCTGCTGAATCCAAAGTATCCTCCGGCATACTGCCGGGGGATACAATAACTTAAATCAGTAATATATTCTCTACATTAATATCGGTGTGAAGAAGGTCAAATGATTCTAGGTGTGTAAGATATATATTAATGTAATTTCAGTCTATCTTCTAGCCAATTTGACATACACTGTACATCTGATTTACAAATTACTGAACACATGAAAAAGTTATATGCATGTAAACTACAATGTATATCATAGATAGTGAAGTGCAGACAATATTTTTTTAAAAGTAAAATTTTGCTGAAAGGAGAGAAAACAAAAGAAAGTCAAATGAATGAAATGCACACAATAAATGAAAACCACTTGGAGGAAAGAAAGAGGAAATAAGAAACAGAAGAGTGAACATGAGGATCATATAGAGACAAAAGGGGGGCAGCAAAGAATTATGAAAGTGTATTAGAGTAAAGAATATCTCACCTTCGTGGGTATTTTCGGAGCAAGTTTGGCAAGAACATGGACGTTAGATGAGATGAGAGCGGGCGAAATGACGTTGATAGGGTCTGAGACTCCATCCATGAGACTTCTGTAGTCCAGACCTACACAACATGACCAATAATACATGCATATATTAATCAATAAATATCTATCGCCAACACTGATTACAAGAACATAAAGAAATATAAGGAACTTCTTCACTAAACTATTTTCTATCAGACAAGTCATATTCAAGGTGTATTTTAAATATTTGTAAACCATCACACAAAAAGCATTGCAGTAAAATAAAAGCGACTCTAAGTTTATGTAAATTGGATTATTCACCAACAAATTGCAATATTCCAGAGAGAAAAAAAATGGAGGTGCAAATATTAAAGGCCCCTCTGTGTACTCACTGATCTGTGTATCAGTATACAAATTACCAATGGTTACTCTGTCAGTAACTTTAAGACCTCACTCAAAACCTGGTTATTTAGACAAGCCTTTTTGTAAACGTTCCCTTCATCCCTTTTCTTATTTCTTTATACCTTCTATCTTCCTTTCACTGCGTCATGAGCATCTACCCATGATGGATACCGGCGCATTACAAGTGTTCATATTATTATTATTATTATTATTACTGTGCATCTCTTTTAGTTTATCTCTTATCCTTATTTTGCAATGAGCCCTAAAAATTCACTATGATGCATAACTTCCCAACTCACTTGAAGCTGCTGCCTTGATCTTCTTCAAGAGCTTGACATGCATGTCAGGGGTTATGACCTGCCCTTTGACCTCAGCCCCACTCTTCTGCAGCAGCGTGAAGTAGTAGATGAGCCGCTGGTGATCAGAGCCCTCTATGGTTGGATAGATGCAAGTCTCCATCCTCTCACAGAAGTCGTCTGGTCTCTCCAGGAGAGTGGAGAAGAGATCAAGCTGGTGACTCCTTGCCTCGATGGCAGCTGTTGAGAGCCTGAGAGAGAAAAGTGAGCATATCAGATGAAAATAACTTGTAATAAAAGCGCACTCTATTATCATTATATTTCCATTTGAATTCATATTAGTGACCCTGGTTTTATAATAAAATAAACAAAGATTTGATCAAGCTAGCTGCATGAACATTAACGATAAGTAAAAGGGTTTAAAGGCGATTTTTTTTTTTTTTTAATCGATGGATACACCAGCAATTGTACATGAATGGGAGTTTGGAACACAAAAGCCACATTAAAAAAACAAAAAAACCTTGGATTGGTAGATCTGGAATAATTATTTAATGCTGAAGGTCCCACAACTAAACCCTGAATCAAAGGCGATTTGGTAGCAAATAACTGTACCTTTGCAATACTAGCACTTCTAAACATATTTTTAGAAAGAATCTATTCATAATTCTAGAAACTTATGTGGGATTGCTGTGCTATGAGGAGCGAAAGCCTTGGCAAGTATTTTCTTTCGGATATTTACAACGAAATCTATCAGAAATCATGGGCAAGATATCAAAATATCTATCTTTTGATACAAGTGGAATAGTACAAAACCATATTCAAGTTCCACTCCAATTTCCTTTCCATCCACATGCAGAATCTAATCTTGATTAATGCATTTTGCATATCATTATAGCTTCAATTGGAGGGTGGATGCATTCTCTCTTCATAGATTTAACTCACCCACTCTCTGAGAAGAGGAATTCTAGATGAGCCATAAGCACCTCCCACATCGACAGATGATAGCGTTGAGCGAGTGATACGGACAAGTTGTACACATCATCTTCTAGACTCCTGTATAAAATAGATGCAAATCAAAGATTATTCTTTTGTAAATGTACGCATGTAGATGGACATTGTTTGTATTGTGCCAAAAAGAAATGAATATGAATATCTGGATAAACAGGAAAAGAAATAGAAAAAGCATTTATGACAAACTTGCTTTTCCAGGAACGAAGTAGACCCTTTCATTTCGTTTACCAAACACTAATCAGTGTGTTTACAATGCAGAGAGAAATAAAATAATGTTTAAAGATAAAAGAAATAAATTGTTTACAGATAAAAGAAATAAATAAAGTACAGATTTTAAGAAATTCTTAAAAGTAGATTAGCTTTAGCTAAACTTGAAAGGTAGAGAAGAAGACCAAAGAACTTACATTGCCAAGCCGAGGATTGTTTCCTGCTTGTATTCATTGTCCTTGGTAAATCGCACCACATCCACTCCTGGCAGAAATTTAAGAGGTAACAAGGGGAGAAGGTTTCACTTTATCAATTAACATGACATACATGTATCATCTATCAAATCACTGCAATGGACTGATGATCAAGTGCAACTAATGATCATAACATGATATTCAGCAGTTCAAGTTCCTCTCTTTTACACCTGCAGCTAGAGGATACACAGTCATCTCTCATACCGTAGTAGACAGGAAATGTTAATACCTTCTCCTAAATGAAAAGCTTTCTACAGTCAAACCTGCCTTAGCAACCACCTGTCTATAAAGACCACAATATCTGTTTCCCTTGAAGATCATTTCTCATTGAAACATGTATGAAAGGAACCTGTACATAAAGACCACCTGCTCATAAAGATCGCTTTTCTTGTCTCCCTTGAGTAGTCTTTATAGACAGGTTTCACTGTACCAAAAATGTAAGAACAAGGCAGCTCCTGAAGTACGACTTTTCATGCTCTTCAATGGACAGCAATGGAGTAGCGATTTTAACACCTTTCAATTTCTTTCTTGTTGCCATTTTGTAGTCATTCAGAGAAGCAAAGTTTTTTGGGGCCATTGCACATAACAAAAGACGAGAAAATCCAACAGCATAATGGCAAATTACTTTCAACAATGGAGACTGGTAACAGTGTCAATCAGGATTTACATGAAAGTCACCCTGCATACAAAGGTCACCTGTCCTTAAAGGTCACTTTCTTTGCATCCAACAAGTACTCCAAATAAACAGACTGAAAAAAGAAAAAGGTATTGAACTCTGACCTCTTCCCAGAGCTTGGAGGCTCTGTGCCTGCAGGAGATCAGCCAGGAGCTCATCGTAGCGTCTGAGCCGACCTACGAAAGCTGTGATGTCTCCAGACCACCCTGCAGCCTTCTTGCTATCAGCCAGTTTAAGGACCTTCAGGATGAGTTGTGGAGGGGTGGTCTCGTAGATGGGGGGACTCTTCTGGACCCGTTTGATGGGCTGGAGTCGTACCGTCGCTTGAAGGGCAAAGTAGTAAGCAGCCAGTTGGAGAGAGAGGGCTGAGTGGGGAATCTTCTCAAAGCATTGGTCTGCATCTAGGGGCTATAGGACAAAGAAAATTCATTTAGTACAAAAACCAAATATATTGTAGACACTAGCCAGATATATGTAAATGTACAAACAAATCACTTGCATAAAGATTATCAAATGACCAAATGATTATGCCTAATAGCATTATCACTACCTCGGCCATTGCATCATCGTGTCTGCATATCGTGTATGATCTCTGCTTACTAAGGAACATTCTGTGTCACACAATATCAATTTGCACTAAATACCTGTAAGGCAAAGGCAATTCATATACATGTATGTAGGATTTCACAAATCTTAACAGGCTCCACTCTGGGATATCCACAAGACAAATACACTTCCAAAAAAAATAATAATCAGGTTATGATTTAGAGACTGAATCTTACATTTGGAAGGGCAAGGAGATAGGCCAAGGCTAGGTTCACATCCGACTTGAAGGCTTCCATAGCAAGCTGTAGTAGGACTGTGGAGAATTAAAGAATAGGGTACAAGTCACATGCTGGCAGTAGAATCATCTACCAGTTTAGACATGTATGTGAAAACAAACATTTCCATGTATGAATATTATCCCTCTCCTTAGTTCACATATTCATACAAAGTTTCAAGTGAAAACGATAATAATATGCAGTTTTTGCAAAGTGCAAACACATTTTTCTTTTTTTCTTTCTTTTTTTTTTTTTTTTTTTTTTTTTTTGGGGGGGGGGGTGTTAAATTATTACCCCAGCTTTAGATCCTGTTGTCAATATTGACTTGGCACATAGTGCATTACAAGGTATCACCCTTACCACATATCCATTTGTACACCTGGGTCAAGAATGAAACTGTTGCTAAAATGCCTCAAATAAAGTGGCTCTTCGTCATTCATTACATATTACTTATGATCAAAAATGTCAAATATTTGTAAAATCAGCACTGATTTTCTTATTTACTATATAAATCTATATACCTACCTATTATGCCTGTAGTCTTGACTACGGGACCCCTTCGAGAATTTAACACACATGAGTCACAATATTGTGCGCACCCCCCGTAATCCTATTGTCCCCTTCGCCACTCACGCGCGTCAACACGCTACGGCCATCTTCCTCTTTTGCGAGCAATCCCAAGTAGAAACATGTTGCTTGCAAGGTGAGGGGAAGGAGGGAGGGTCATAGGTAGGTATATAGATTTATATAGTAAATAAGAAAATCAGTGCTGATTTTACAAATTTACTGCAATAAATCATATATACCTACCTATTATGCCAGACCAGCGCCAACTCAAAGACCGGGAGGCATGTTTCGAGCAGAAGGGAATAGGATTACACCAAAGACTACAAAGAAGGCACAGCGGCCTTCAAGGTGGCTGACGCAAACAAAACTTCACCTGCGGGAACATCCCTAAGGTAGCAAGAAATGAAGGAATTGGGCGAACGCCAATAAGCAGCCTTCAAAATATCAACAAGCGCCACACCTTGAAACAGAGCCCAAGAAGTGCTGACACTACGAGTATCATGAGCACGAGGCTTACTGTCGGATAAAAGAGCCTCTGTGCCAGCGGCCCTAATAGCTTCAACGATCCATCTAGAGATGGAATCAAGAGAGGCAGGAGAAAAAGGCTCTCTAGTGATCAGGAACAACTGATCATCCTTACGATAAGACTTAGTCTTATCAATATACCATTTGAGAGCCCTTACAGGACACCAAACTTTGTCCTCACGCACCGAAGAAAAGTTAGAAAGCGGACAAAGAAAAATCTCAACAGGGCCAGAGGCAGCTGTCTGATTCTTGGCAACAAAAGAAGCCCTAGGAATCAATCTAACGCCTTTTCTCTCCCAGCGAACATGACCAGGAGTAAGACAGAGAGCATGAAGAGTACTGCGCCTCTGCCCAGAGGCAATAGCTACCAAAAAGAGCGTCTTAACCGTAAGATGATGAAGCGAAGCTTCACCTAACGGTTCGAAAGGAGGTTTCGCCAAGGCCTCCAGGACCTTAGGCAGACTCCAAGACGGCACTAACTTAGAAAAAGAAGGTCGTTTTAGAAAGAACGAACGAATCAAACCACTTAGTAGCGGGGAATTGGAAATCCCCGAACCATCTGAGAAACCCGAATGAATGGCCCCGATCGCCGAATGGTAGCCTCGGATAGTAGAGATAGATCTCCCTTTGTCAAATAACGAGATTAAGAAATCCGCAATTGAACCAATAGGAGCCTTAGAAGGGGTTTGATTTCTCTCTTTGCACCAAAGGAAAAAGACCGAGAGACGGGAATTGTAAATTTCCCTAGTAGAAACCCTACGACTGGACATTAAAAAGTCCGCGGCTCTATCAGAGAGACCCGACTGTCTTGCAGATTCCCTGACAGGGGCCAAGCAGTCAAATGAAGAGACTCCGGACTGTGGTGAAGAATCCCCGATAGGGGCTGTAACACCAGATCCGCTCTTAACGGGAGAACGAACGGTTGAGCCCTTAGGAGGCTCATAAGTTCTGGAAACCAATTCCTCCTGGGCCAAAAGGGAGCTATTACGAGCACCCGCGCCCGATCTTCCCTGATTTTCCGCAAGACACGCGGAATCAGTTGGAAGGGAGGAAAGGCGAATCCCTGAAGGTTCTCCCAGCTGAGGGAGAAAGCAACGAGAGCCCATGCTCCCTGATCGCGAACACGGGAGCAATACTTCGGCAGCTGGTGATTTAGCACCGACGCAAATAGATCCACTTCCAGTGGACCTAGGCAACTGCGAATGCGGCAAAATACCTCCGGATGGAGCGTCCATTCCGATGGAAGATACCTGCCCCGAGACAGAAAATCCGCAATGAGGTTTTCCCGACCGGGGATGAAAGAGGCCACGGGTGTGATTGCCATGCGACGACACCACCTCCACAGCTGAGCTGCTAGGGCATTCAGGGCAACCGAACGAGTGCCTCCCTGCCGATTGATATATGCCGCCACAGTAACATTGTCCGTGAGAATCAGAACCGAACGACTGAGAAGTCGACTTCTGAAATGGAGCAAGGTCAACAGAACTGCCATAAACTCCAGGACATTGATATGAGGAAGAGTCCCAAGATGAGACCAATCCCCCGCAACCGTGCTGCCGTTGCAGTGTCCTCCCCACCCCAACCGAGAGGCGTCCGTCGAAACCGATATCGACGGAAGAGGGGCAGAGAAGGACCTGCCTCGCGCGAGAAACACCTCGCTCGTCCAACAAGAGAGAAGAGACTTGATCCTTACTGGTACTGGAATCCAGACCAAAAGAGAGTCTTTTCCCGGCTTGAAGAACCTGAGGAGATGTCTCTGAAAGGGTCTCATGAGGAGCCGGCAGTCCTCTAAAACATCGACTAGATAACCTAGAAACTGAAGCCACTGTCTGGCCGAGACTCTTCTGGCCAGCAAGAGCTTGCGAGCCGCAGAGACAATGGTGAGAATCCTGTCTCGACTGGGCCGAGCCAACTGATTCCTTATGTCTAACACCGCCCCCAGAAAAACTGGGCTGCGAGTGGGAACTAACTCTGACTTTTCCCAATTTATTAGGAAACCTAAGTCTTGAGTAAGATTGACGAGCAAACTAGTCTCGTCCAACAAACAATCGCGCAACTCCGCTAGGAGAAGCCAATCGTCCAGGTAGCAAAAATAGCCGAAGGCCGCATCGCCTCAGAGAGGCTGCCAGCACGGCTACAACCTGAGTAAGAACCCGAGGGACTGGGCACAGCCCGAAGGGAAGAGTGCGAAAACGATAAGTCTCTGAGAGGAAGAAAAACCCCAGAAGATCGCGCAAAGCGCGATGAACGGGAAAGTGGAAATACGCATCTTCGAAAACTATCAAGACCGCGTGGAAAACTATGACCACTGCAAACCAAACATGACGCTCAAAAGAAGCACCGCTTCAATGCGTCCAAAATCCAGCTAGAAATCCTCCGCAAGAGAAAAACGCTCGGAGGAATCCCGCTGCCTGAACCCAAGCAAAGCCGAACCCTGCGCGCGGGTTGACTAAAAGTCAGGGAAAGTTTAGAACAAAGCAATCGCTTCTACCCCACAAAGGGAGAGCAACTAAGGCTCTGCCTGCCCCAGCGATTCGGAAACCGAAGCTTGAGAGGCCGCTTCCAAAACTGGATCCGCCTGAAATAATCGTGACAAAGAATCACGAACAAAGGCCGAAATGGTCGGATTCACGCATGAACCGCCATAAGCCTCCTCACCCGACGGAGCCCCGAGGCTGCGAGACTAGGAGGCGCATGTGATCCCATCACAGACAAAGAAGAATAAACCATAAAAGGCTAATTAGTCTCGATGTCCGACCCAAAAAAGGGACAAGAGCAGGGGATGTGAATCCTGGTACAAGGGACCAACCCTGAGTCTGGGCAAAGCCCATCTCACACTGAACATCTCAGCTTGAGAGACCGGAGGGTTAGCTAAACCCGATGGGCAAGAGGCAGGCAAAGCCTTGCCTCTTTTAGCCCCTTCCTAGGCTTCTGATTGGCCCAAAAAGAGCCTAAGTCGAAACCCGCTTTTCAGAGCGTTTATTCGGTTTCGTTCGGATCCCCGAAGCCCTTCGGGAACACGAACCGAACCCTCCGCTGAGGGATGCTCACCTCCCTTTATGGGAGAAGTGCGCTGAGGGTATTGAACCCAAAGACGCGCACCAATTACCCATATCGGCCGAGCAAGGAGATGCAACAGCCATGGGCCGGACGCCAAGGCGCCCAGAGCAAGGGCGGACCGGGATGACCCGGCAAAGGAACGCCAACAAAGGACTCAGCAGGAATCCCGCTGCTTAAACCAACGCGAAGTCAAACCCTGCGCGCGGGTTGACTAAAATTCAGAGAGATATCTGGATAACAAAGCAATCGCTTCCACCCCACAGAGGGCGAGCGATTGAGACTCCGCCTGCCCAAGCGATTCAAAAAAGAAGCTTGAGAGGCCACCTCCAAATCTGGTTCCACCCGAGTGGAAAGAGACAAAGGAACGCTAACAAAGGCCTCAGCAGGCAGAGCCCCGCATGGTTCAACGAAAGTCTCCTCGCCCAGCGGCGCCCCAAGGGCCGCGGGAATAGGAGGCACATGCGAAACCGACTCAGACAAAGACGAATCCAACACAAAAGGCTGATTAGTCTCAAAGTCAGACCCCTGAATAGGGACAGAAATCAGGGTTGAAGTAGCCGGTACAAGGACCAACCCTGATTCTGAGCAAAAGCCCGCATCATGCTGAACATGTCAGCTTGAGAGGAGCTAGCTGGGTTAGCCAGGCCAGACGGGCAAGAGGCCGGCAAAGCCTTGCCACTTTTTGCCCTCTTCTTGGCCTTTTTCTTGGCTGGCTCGACAAGAGTCGTAGCCGAAACCCTTTTGTTAGAACGCTTAATCGGATTCGTTCGGATCTCCGAAGCCACTTCGGAAACACGAACCGATCCCTCCGCGGAGGGACGTTCACTTCCCAAAAAGGGATTGGAGCGCTCATGGCGTAAGCCTAGAGAATCGCCCAAATCACCCATATTGGCCAAAGTAGCCATGGGTTGGGAGCTAAAAGCTCCCAGTGCGTGGGCAGACCGAGATGACTCGGTATGTGCCCGATGACTACTAAAGGCGTGTGAACCCGCTATTGGACCGCTCGAAAGCAGCAATAGGGGAGCACTAGTAGTCACGCACTCAGGTGAAAACACCTGTTGCTCCGAAGAGCGTCCATAATTGTTAGCTCGAGCATTCCCATTAGCTGGCAATGTAGACAGCCCAGGAAGTACTCGTTCCCCCATATGGCGTTTGCCGGGGGCTAGGGTTTGAGAACCCAGACCAACATGGACTAAGCCCGTGGGTTGCCCTGCAGTAGTGGGGCGCGTCTCCCCTAACGGATCAGAGCGAGTGAACGCTACCGTACGGGAAACAACCGCCCCCCCCTCTGGTCTCAGCGACCGGGGGATTGGATTCGTTAGATATCCAAACCACTAGAATCTGACGCCACCCACCCCGAAACCATGGGCTTCGGAGTTGACAATCCCGATTCAGTTAACGCCACCCGTCCCGAAGCTCCGAGACTGGCAAACTCTGCAAGGAAACACCACTAGGCAACTTACCCTTAGCCCTCCTCCCTCCCCCATGTACCGAAGTACTCGGGAGAGTTCTGGAAGGCCGAGTCGTCTTGCTAGACGACTCTTCGGAAGAAGCAGGTCTCCGTGACCTAGCTGCTTCTTCTTCCAAATTCATACCACTGCAATAAAACAGACAATAAAGTATACTTTTCGAAATAAGAAATACTTCAACTGAATGCAGTAAAATAAGAGTAAAATTTATTTGGGAGATACGCACAAAAGATTTTCACAGCCAAAAAACCGTAAGAACAAACACCGAACCCAAAAGGCTCGGTGACAAACGGAAACACCCGCAAACACACAGAAATATCTACGTGGGGCTGACCGTGAAAGGGAAAAATAAATGCCAAGAAAAGGATATCAAAAATCCCTTGCAATCGGCAAAAGTGACTACTAAAACACACAGTACTATAATCTAAGCGAATATAGGTACCTAAAAGTGCTTTAAATGTGCGAAAAAGCGCACCTAAAAGATACTATACGACCTGATTTCAGGAGCGCTGTGACTATACGTCCTATCTCGTCGGGGGCGAGCAAGAAAGAGGAAGATGGCCGTAGCGTGTTGACGCGCGTGAGTGGCGAAGGGGACAATAGGATTACGGGGGGTGCGCACAATATTGTGACTCATGTGTGTTAAATTCTCGAAGGGGTCCCGTAGTCAAGACTACAGGCATAATAGGTAGGTATATATGATTTATTGCAGTAAATTATTATACTATCACCCTGAAATGTGCAACAACAACAAAGCTTTGAAATCACACACACCATGAGTGGCATGTTCGGACATGGATTGGTCATCTTTGGTCAGTCTCCTAAGCTGCATGGCTCTGAGCAGTGCTTCGTTGAGTGACCGGTGAGATGTTTCGCTAGATGTCCACTGGTAGTTCACATAATTAGGGTCATCCTGCAAAAAAAAAAATTAATGTTAACAAAAAAATTATTATCTGCTGCTTTGTTTTTGTCATATCTCTACTGACAGTAAGAGAAGTACATGTAATTGTAAAATTGCTACAATTCTGTGCAAAATACGTAACATGTAATTCTGTCTCTAATGTCTTTGGAAGTATCATTACTATTATTAATAATGAATTTAGCAGAGTGCATTTCAAAGGGTTGGTCTTCATATGATAAAAATAATTATACAGCTGATTTAAGAGAGAGGAAAATGCACTTAGTACAACTCCCACTTTCGAGCCTCTGATTCAAAGTGACTGGATGAACCAATGTACCAAATAATCTCTCAAATTCTCTGAAAATAAAGATTATCAAAGTGAGCAATAACACACAAAACAAATTCATGAATGGATTAACAGATGATGCTACGTACAAGTATCACTACATCATTATGTATCACTCTGGTTTTATATCCATTAAACAAAGTCCCTTACATGTATGTGCCAAAATATAAAAAGGCATGTTATACATTCCAAATTCGCATAAAATCAATGAATTTATAGGGGAAGAAGAAGAAGAATAACATTCAAACCTTGCTCATAGCAGGTTCCTTGAAGCAGGTCTCGTAAAACGCAGGACACACCCTTCTCTCAATGCCACATCTCTCCACATCGTCCTGGTTCGTGTCTCCCCGACTGTCCCCGGCCATACCCCTCCCCAGCGGCCTCAGAAACTGCATGGTCCCCACCCACCACTGGGTGTCGCTCACACTGGCCAGGACAGCCTTGGTGGTGGCACCCGTGGTAGCCAGCACAGCGGATGTTGCAGCACCTGTGGAAGCTAGCACAGCAGATGTTGCAGCACCTGTGGTTGCCAGGACAGCTGATGTCGCAGCTCCTGTGGATGCAAGGATCTGTCTTGTTCTCCTGGTCATGGTTTGTGTGGATGTCTCAGGGGTGTCATTCTCTACATCATTCTAAACTCAAATAGAATTGAAGCAGAATAGTAATAGTTGGATTAATATATTGCTTTTCATAAGGATACAAAGCACTGAATACTACCATTTCCTTGGCTTTGGCCGGGCTTCCATGATAAAGCACTCAAGCATTTAAAGGATTTTTTTGCAAAGGGTACCCATTTAGTTCATCTGGGTCAAGACCGGTAATTGCAGATTACGCACAAGTGTAACTGAAAGAATTTTGAACATCATGTGGTCCACAACTAGAACACAAAACCCTTGTGGTCTAGTTGTCTTTCAACCAAACTTGTAAGAAACCACACTAAAACAATGGTATTAATGGTATTAATGTTTTGCACTACATCAACTGTTTAGAATAAAAGCAAACACGGAGTAAAATGTTTTTCTAAACGTAAATTGTTTTTTTAAGAGCCATTTTTAATCAATTTTGTATGCTTAAGAATGTTTTCACATTATGTTTTCCATGTACATCACTATATAACACACCTCAATGCCTTCATCTTCCATATCCGCTGCAACTTCAGATGCATCTCCTTGTGTTTCCATAGCAACTGCTTCCTCCTGATCCTTATCTGCCTGTTCAGTTTGGCTTTCTTCCTCTTCCACTTCGACTGGTAATTTACTGTACAAAATCTGGGAAATTAACGTAAGTGTATAATTATAGTAATAATGATTGTGGCTTCTTGTTTAGTGCTCATGGCTGTCACTTTGTGACGCTCCTGGCACTCCAAGATTATTACCCTGGTCATAGCTAAGCGGTCAAATATGTAGCCAAATATATGTGTATATCTAATCTCACAAGTTGTGCATTGCATGTGAATATTAAATATATGTATGCATGCATACAAGAAAATTGTGATACTGTTTTAAAGGAGAGAAAAAAAAAACTAAAAAAAAAAAGAAGAGAGAGAAGAAATGAAAAGAAAAACTGATCATTTGTACTCTAGGTTAACAAATAACATTCAGGAAATCAACACAAAAAGGTATTTTACAAAAGAAAAGCAAGAAAACAAAAAAATACCTGCAAAAATAAGACTAAGAACAAAAAAAAATGGATTTACCTGAGTAAGAAGCAAATTCCTTGCTTCTAAAATAGCAACCAGTGCTTCAGGGTCACAGTAGGCAGAGGCAAAGGCGAGAAGCTCCCGTCTGTATTGAAGATTAAGTTTCAGTGAGTGTATCACATGATAACAATGGATATTACTTTATGATTCAGAGTGCTAATAATTCTAATTTGTGGATAAGGATGAGCAAAAAGGGCTAAAGTCCTTGCTCAGAACTGAACAAGAAGATCTGACAATTTTATTTTGTCAGAATCTGTACTAACTGCCTATTTTCCCTGTTATACTATTAAGGGTGATGTGGGTTTGATGATCACAGTGTTCTCTTCCTCACTGTAAAAACCTTTTCTGGTCTATATATTCTGGACAGCCCTATGAACAACCCACACATTTCCAAGATGAATAAATTCTTACCTTGCTTGAAGGTCGTCAAAGTCGTCCTTGAGAGCAAGGTCTCTGCACACCTCCCAAGCAGGTCCATAGCCATCCGATACAAGACGTTTGTTGACATTCCATGCTGTCTTATAGTCAGACCCCTAGGCATATGAATGATAGCAATTTATGCTTTTACTGATAACAAGAAAAATAGATATCATACACTGTACCTCACATGCATTTCCATACTGTAAAACCACAATTTTTTGCAAGATGAAACTTTCGCCAACAGCAGTTTTCGTGAATTGCAAAAATTACATGTGCCAGTTGTGATTCAATAATTTTGCTGCATGAAACTCTCGCGAATTTCATTACTCGCGAAATTTGGGAAACATTCATGCAAGCACAAATTTCTGGCTTTACAGCAGCCATCTGATACAGGTCATTTGTTTTATACATTCCATGCTGTCTTAAAGTCACATTCCTGGGCATGTGGATAATGTATAGTGCTCACTAATTGTTTTGCTTTAATGTGTTGAAAATGCTTATAATACAGCCCACATTTTTGGAGAAGCACAGCATATCGAATGCTCCTATAATTCAAGCAAAACAATGACAGAGCAACAAAGAGTAACAGATCTACGGATAAAGAACGCCCAAACAAGAATTTCTGGTAATTTCTAACTGATATGAAACAAAATCTTATGACATAACAAGACATAAATTTTTAGGGTATAAAAGTAGAACTTTCGGTAACACCCTTTTAAAGCTCATCTGGAAATGAATCAACCTTTGAGGTGTTGTGGTCTAACGGATAAGTCACCGGACTGCAGATCACAAGGGTTCGAATCCCACCACGGCACTAACGTCCTTTTTGCAAGACTCTAATCTACATTTGCCACTCTCCACCCAGGTGTAAATGGGTACTTGATGTGCTTGAGAGCTAGTTACTCTGGCGGCTCGGCTATAACCAGGGTAATAATGTCTAAGTGCCATAAGCGTCACTGCATGACGGATATGAGCGCTATATAAGTGGCCATTATTATTATTATTACCTGCAATGCTGCTCTGCTGACGTGAACCAAGACTTTACCCTGCCTCTCCTTCTCATTATCACCACATACACGCAACAGCTTGGCAAGTCGGAGTAGCTGGATATGAGAATACAAGAAATAAGAATAAGACAAGTGACAAAATTATTAACATAAAATCGATCAACCCTCAGTGCTCAAAAGAGAATAATTATATCAATGAAGATTTACTACTTACATGCATTTCACTTTCGGCTAAATAAAAAATGCTCACCTTCCAAGGTTCCTCATTCAATATCAACATATACATGTATGCTCCTATTCATGGAGTCAATGGTGATCTCATTACATGTCAGTAAACCTTTATTCTCGTCAACCTGATATATTACATGACTTGCTCTGTGATATTTGGGACAGACTTCATGGAAGGACTACAATTTCTTTCCAATTTCTATGACAGTCACAACAAAGTAAAGAATTTTTCGAAGCTTACCTTTTCTGAATTGGTGAATGATGATTTAGAAGATTTGATGACTTTCTCAACAAGTTCCAGTCTGTCTTCGCAGAGTCTCACTGAAGATTAGGTAAAACAGAGAGACCAAAATGAGTTGAAAATAAAAGCCACTAGAACATATCGTCTGTTTGGAGCCAGAAGGGTGTTCACAGAGTTAACGCCCTTCTGGCTCTCAACAGACGATATTATTATACATGTATCAAACTATTGTTGAGTAGGAGGAGGAGGAGGAGGGGGATGTAGTTGATGATGGTAATGATGATGTTGATGATGTTGGTGATGATGGTGATGATGGTGATGATGGTGGTGATGATGTTGTTGATGATGTTGATGAGGGTGATGATGTTGTTGATTATGATGGTGATGATGGTAATGATGTTGTTGATGATGATGATGATGGTGATGATGTTGATGATGATGGTGATGATGTTGATGATGTTGGTGATGTTGGTGATGATGTTGGTGATGATGGTGATGATGTTGGTGATGTTGACCATGATTGGGATGTTGACCATGATGATGATGTTGATAATGATGTTGATAATGAGATGATGGTGATGGTGGTGATGATGTTGATGGTGGTGATGATATTGTTGATGATGGTGTTGATGTTGATGTTGATGTTGATGTTGATGTTGATGTTGATGTTGATGATGATGGTGATGATGATGATGAGGATGATGAGGATGATGAGGATGATGATGATGATTATGATAATGGTCATGATGATGGTAATGATAATGATGAAAATGGTAATGATGATGAAAATGGTAATGATGATGACAAGGATGGTGATGATGAGGAGGAGGAGGAGGAGGGAAATTGTGATGATAATGATGATGAAAACGAATGAACACTAACTGTGACTCTCCACATAGAACTTACCTTGAAGAGGAAGGATAGGAGTTGAGAAGTCATCTAGGAGTGCCAGAGATGCAATGAGATCTAGTTCCTGCTGGATCCTGGATGGGCAGTCAGTGATCAGCTGTAGGCAGGACCTAAAATAAGATGGGGAAATTCAAAATGCTGGTCAAATTGAACTGTAAACTCTACATATGGGACTGTACAAATGAATAGTCTGTAGTGAGCTGCAGATATAATCTGAATGAAACCGGGTCTCTCTCTCTCTCTCTCTTTCCCCCCCCTTCCTTATCGATCTCTCTCTCTCTCTTTTTATGTGTCTCTGTCTCTCCTCTCTCTCTCTATCTCCCTCTCTCTCTCGCACTCAGTGACATATCCAAAGACTTTTGCAACCATGCCTTATCACAACTCTGTTTCTAACCTTCTCCACCAATGCCATCCCCTGGCCTTACACTCCCTTTCACCTAGCCATTTATTCGAACTATCCATTTATACTGTTCTTCTTCTTCTTCTTCTTATTCTGCTTCTTCTTCTACTCCATAGCTGTTGCTAATCCTCTTCCTCTTGCCTTTAAAATGATTGTTTCCCTGTATACTCTTTATCCATGTGTAGAAAATCTGATGGCAAGGAAGTCCTAAAACACTTGTGAGTTGCAACATGGCACCTCAACAAAAGGAATGGTAATGGTAATATCATCTGTTGAGAGCCGGAAGGGTGTTATCTCATATCATTTCAAACACAGAATGTCCTTCAAGCTCTCAGCAGTCGATCTTCTGCATTTTTATATACTCAGAAAAACTATCACTAACATTATTACCTAGCTAGTTCCATTGTGGTATCCATCAGATCAGCTGATGAATTGAAGTATTCCCTGGCAGCTGAGAGGACCAGGTCGATGGACCGTTCGTAGGGGATCAAGGAAGATGCCTTGACGGAGGGTCTCGCCAGGGTGGAGCCTTCCGGTCTGGTTTTGGTCAGTTTCTCTCCAGCCAGTCTGATGTTGGTGATGGATCCGGAACCGAGGAGGCTCTCGGTAAAAATCTGGAGGACACGTGAAAGAAGAATTCCTTACGCCTTTTATGCCAAGTGTTTGAACAAATCTCAGAAATGGACTTTTTCAAGATTTAAATGTTGCCTTATAGTGCTTTGTTTTACTGTTCAACTGGGCATAAGATATCTTCCCTGGAAATGAGCTTCACAACGAAGGTATCATTTTCTGTTTCAGAAAGAAAAGCACAGCAAGAAAAGCACAGCAATGCTTACCTTAGTCCCAACGCATTGTTCAACAATCAAATTCTTGAGTGGGATTTGCCCTCCCACAGCACGGAATGGGATAAAGTGTATTATATTTTAATTTTTTTGAACAAGCAAATTCATATATGATAAAGGCATTGTATTCACTTACACCAAATTGGACATAGTCAGCAAACAGATTACAAGGCACCTTCGAAAAACTATTTAGGTACATCACAAACATCTATTATCAGCATTTTTCCAACTGCTTATCAGATATAGCTCTAATAATACAGTTCCTATTACTTCTTGTAATCAACACATATTTCTATAATTATAACAATGCATTTTATCTTTATTAAAACTGTTATATTAAGTAATAAGTTAATAAGTTCATAATAAGTTCATTTATTTACACTCAAGCATTAAAAATACATAACAATTACGAATGATTCAATTTACAAATACAATAAATAAACATACAAAAGAGCATACTTCCATCAAAAAATATAATGTGAGTGAAGGGAAGAGCTAAAAAGGCGAGTGGGCCTTATACGAGAGCCCATCCCAGAAGTAGTAGATTAATGTATATGTAAATTAACTTTGTAAAAACATATTAGACAACATTTTTTGTAATTTTAAAACTCCATGTGCAATGATGTAATTTGAACTACATGTACATGTATGAATGTGATTTTATACCTTGTATATATATATATGTAATGTAAACATGTGCAATTCAGTGTAGCGGTATGCTGCGAGACATGTTGTCTAATAAACCATTTTTTAATTGAATTGAGTACATGTACAGGCATGTTTTTATCATTATCAATTTAATCAAAAACACAAAATTCATCGTACCTCTTGACATTGAGTGGCAGACAGACATGTATAGACAATCCTTCTGAGTTCCAGCATGTCCTTTCCAAGCTTGTTCCATGCCCACTCCTTCATGGGAGGTTTCCTGAAGGGACGAAAAAAAGAAAAACAAGTGATGATACAGATATGGCACAGTTCACAACGTGTACCACAAGTGTGGGGATCACAATACACAAGACTTCATACATAGAAAGCATGTATGCAGATAGATATAAGAAACTACCGGATTTACAGATGTGATTCCCCAGTCATACCATTGAGGCCAACCCCAGACTGACAACAGACTGTACAAAGAATTACATTACCCTGAATGGCTAATAAAGAATCAGTTGATTTGGACTTGGTTTGACAGTGTCACTGATGCACAAGTCCTAATGAAAGAAATTAAACAATTGCAGAGTAATGCTCAAGTGAATCAACTTGGTTTGATACTGGGTTTAAGCTTCGTCTAAAGTTGAGTTTAACATACGAAGTTAGAATGGTCTATGTGTTCCCTTTGTTTAACATCACTTTAGCTGAACTTGTAGAATACATTCCATAAAGTTTGGCAAATTGCACCAAAGAGTTATCATACATAATACAAAACTACACAAACTTAGAAGGATAAAGGTGTCCCTCCTTTATAGACCTCAGTCATTATACAAACTCACCCTCTTGCAGCCTGTCTGGCAAGTCGAACCATCAGCTTAGCAGCAGCATCCTCATCAGTTTGAGTCTCTCTCACTGCTTGAGTTGTCATGGCAACACCATGACTGGCAAGGATCTCCACAGCCTGGAGATGGCCCTCCAGCTGGTCTAGGTCATGGTAGAGAGCAGACAAGTCCTCACCAACAACTCTGGAGAAAAAAGACAAGTGCCACAGATGATAAACAGCAGCTAGTATTTCCTTTATCTTCATCAATTTATAAAATACAATGTATTCTGAGGACAACATAACCATTATTCTAATGCACGCAAAACTTATGGGTCCTACTTGTATGGTTCAGGTATTGCAGAATTAATTGGAATCACATCAAATCAAGCAAAAGTGTAGTCATATTCAAGGACCATATCCTCTGTTTCTAGAGAGCCTTGAAACAAGTCCATGATCTTAAGCTAAACTTAGCTTCAGCACAGCATTGACAGAGACTTGATATCACCATACATGAAGTAATACAATACTCCATAAACTTATCCTAAGCTACATGTATGTTTTGTTAAACGCCCCCCCCCCCTTCCTCCTTGGGAAATGAATTCTGATTAGCACATAAGTCTATACAACCTCAAACTGAGATTCCTTTGACAGCCATCTGAGAAGAGTGTTTTAAGAGAGCATCCAAAATGGGAAAAAAAAATGAAACTATTCCATAACCTTACCCTAAGCTCTGTTTAGGTACAACCTTAAGAATCCCTCTTGCTACTTCTAGCTGGTCATCCCTCTCACAAGCATAGATGCATCGCTGAGCAAGGGACAGGAGATCACTCTTCTTCTTAATGATAGGTTCTGGTGACTGTATTATTAAAGACAATAATATATAATACTTATAATGCACTTTTGTTTCAGCTACCACACTCTCAACGTTCACGGTTACAAGAATTACAAAGTTCAGCAGCCCGTATTGTTACCCTTACCAGGCGTCCTACTCACATTACTCCTGTTTTGTCTTCACTGCATTGGTTACCTGTTGAATCCCGCATTGTATTTAAATTATTATTGCTTGTTTTTCACTGTATACATGGATCTGCCCCAGAGTACAATGTTAATTTGTTGATGCCTTAGCCTTATAATCCTCACAGACGCTTAAGATCATCCGACTCTAAATTGCTTGCTGTTCCTGAAACTAAGAAATCATGGGGGGATCGGTCATTTGCACATACTGGACCTTACCTGTGGAATCAATTGCCACAAGATATTTGTAAAATTTCAGGTGTAGATTGCTTTAAAATGCCCTCAAAACTCATTTGTTCAAAACTGCTTTCCAGTAGATTTACTTTTACATTGTTGGTGTACTATTTTTGTGTATTGTTGTGTACTGGATTGCACCTCGAGCAAATAAGTCATGTGGAGTTGGCGCAAGATAAATACTCTATATTATTATTATTATTCTTATAAATATCAGTCATGTCACATGCATAGCTGCATCACAGAGCGAGGGACAGATATCACTCTTCTTACTTGTGATATGAATTGAATTATATTTCTTCTTTTTCTTTATGAAGAGCACCCTATAGCCCCTTCTACACTAGTATTAGTTCAATCCCCCCCCCCCCCGGAAAAAAATTCAAATCTTAGATTTACTCTGTTCCACTGTTAAATTATGCATTATCTTCTATGTGAACAACTCTAAAATGCAAATATCTCTGCTCAGTTCCAGGATAAAAATAAATGGCTATTCTTTCTCCATCCAACATTCAAATTCTTTCGATCAAAAGCCTATCTAATCATCTTCAGAGACAAATACTTTGATTTGCATACATCAAACTCTCTATATGGATAAATAACTGCAGATGAAAAAACAAACTTACTGTATGTTTACTGTTTTCCAAAATGAGTTGACATTTATGAAGGTCTTCCTATAATGACAAATAGACAAAAATATGCATAGATTAATAACAGAACACAATAGACCAACACCAAGTCAGTATTGAGTAATCACCTAGTTGTTCCATCTTTTACATGCAAACATTCATAAGCAAATTAGAATATCACTGAAGTTGATTAATACCCCGCCCCAATGTGTGTGCCAAATTTCCTCAGCATTGCTCTAAAAGTGAGGAAGTGGTTTGATCTGCAAAATACTTAAAACTTCGTTTGGCAGGGGTACAATAAATTTCATAATTGAGGGGGGGGGGAGTAATACAAAAATACATAATCACAAAGTTTATAGATGAGGGAGAGCAGACACCAACAAATTGTTTACGAACATACAAAAGAAAAGAAAACTTTGTCAACTTTTTTTTCACACCATCTCAGCATTAAAAGCAATTTGAAGGTAGATGAAATGCAACGATACATTTAACATCCATTCTTGTCAATCACCATTTCATATCTACAGCCATGGAAAAAATTATTAGACTAAGAATGGTTACCGATAGTGTTATCTTTGTGGTAAGAAGAAATAAAATATCATAAATGCAAGGTAGAATTGCTGGAATTTGGTATTCATTCAATGTAATACAAAGACAAATCATTTTTATAATTTTGTTTGCATATTATAGTACCCTTATTGCAGAAGCTTGGTCGAATATTTTTTTCCAGGGCTGTATTAATATTCCATTCTTCTACAATCTGCATATGTTGGGGAAAAAAAGGTTTGTCGTAGTTCCTGGATATCATTTAAATCCCTGCATATATAGTTATGCTTTTTATTCTCATGCACATTGTATTTAGTCATAGAAAGTTTTTGAAATTTCATTTTCATTTTAATATATTGCAGAGTTTTAATGACTTTTACTGACCTTTGCCAATGATAGCATAAACTTCTCTATGAGAGTTGATCTGCTTCCAGGCGATGTTTCTTCACATCTTCGTAAGAATGGAATCACCCAACGTTTCATGTCCTTCACATAGGTCTCAGAAAGGGACTGGTATGACAGGATAAAGAGGGAATAAAACTGGTGTTTTACATTGCTTATTCTTCATAGAAAGGAAATAGTAAGCTTTAAATTTGTTTCTCTGCTAGCACACCTCCGTAGGAATGGAATCACCCACAGCTTCAAGTCCTTTACATATGCCTCAGAAGGAGACTGGCATGAGACGATGAGGGATTAAATGGGGGAATTCTACAAAAGGAAGGAATGTCAATTCAGAAACTGCAAGCACACCTCTGTAAGAAAGGAACTACAGAATGCTTGGGGATGACCTTGAATAAAAACCCAGTACACCTTATTCAACAAGATGTGTGTCTCCTCATTCTTCTATTTGATTAAGAAAAATTATTAAACAAAATTGATCGATTGATTGATTAATTGAGGATCTATTTTATCACACTGCTAAGAAAGCAAGAATAGGCTCGTCGGAAAAGATTCACAGGGAGGATCAGGATCCATCCTAGGGACTTTGTATTTGGGAATTAATACCTTAATAAAGGGGGAATAGTGTACGATCAGGTTCACAAACATAGAACTCTAACACTAAAGCTTGTTTTTGACAAATAAAGCACGGAGCAAATGTCGCCAGAGCAAATGTTGAATCATCGAATCATCTTGGCCGCCTAATTACCTTTGACACCATGAGCTGGATGATCTGGAGGTTCTTGAGTTTCTTCAGCGAGGCAAGGGTCAGGTCAGGGTCAGTCTGGCACTCGTAGGACAACACTTCCAAGGTCAAAAGGTCATGATGAAGACTCTCCAGACCCTACATTCGATTGACAAACAAAAATAATATCACTTGAAAGAAAGCAAACTGAGCGACATCTATTACTACCCCAAAAGGAGCCATAAAATATTGGTGTTGATGCTTCTGTCATTCAACCTCGATTATGTGTGTCAATCTGTTTTTACTAATCACAAGATCGTCAATTCATGTTATTAAGAATACTGTATAGTGAATAATATTACTACCTACATTTAAGCTACAAATTTAACATATCCATCCCAAAGGAAGCTACATGTACATGTAAAGGCACCAACAAGTACTACCAAAAGTTACCCTGGCTTTAGCCCAGCTACTCAAAGATGCTGAAGGCATTCAACAAATCACTTTCTACCAGGGGAGCGTTTCATCCAAACTGACATAAAAGGAATAAGAAAAGCTAACAAATTATTTTTCACCATTCCCAGAACATTCATGTCACCTGTATGTAGTCCCATATACCCATTTCTATGTGCATTACATGTGCTTTTCAGCGAGACTGGATCCATTTCTTATCTATTTTGAGGATTCCAAAACAAAACAGTATAAAACAATTCTTATGTAGACATGGTCAACCTTTCCCAATTGCTTTGAGACAGTTTCTTTCACAATGTAATTGCATGACCAGAATTCAACTTTATCTTTAAAGATTATTAGTGCCACTGAAGGCACTCAAACTGCAAACCAGTTGATTCCCTGTCCAGGATATATCCACTACAATGTACAACAAGACATCTCTGATTAAGATAAGAGTACAGAAGCAAGTATTATATCAATTTTACACCATGTTTTTTTTTAAAAATCAATGTCATTGTATACATTAAAGCTTTCACTGTACTTTATGCCCCTTCCTGAATCTTACCGGTATATTCCTTTCCATTGTCAGTCTCACCAACGATAGCGAGTTGTCCACCTGGAAACATAAAGATAAATTAGATGTCCTGTAAAAAAATGATGCTTTTCATAGAATGGAAAAAGAAATGCAATGTGAAATAACAACATTAAAAACATCACAACAAAGTTTATGAGATCCTGCATCGCAGCTAAAGCAGAGAGTAGTGTTTGAAGTATACTGCATGAAGACAGTCTTCTCCACTTTGCCCAATAATTACATCTCCCTTTTGCTACATATATGCCTTCTCTTCATAGTTTTTTTTTCCCTTTCCCCGACTTTTTTTCTCTCATCAGACTTCAATGATAGTCTCGGTCCTATTACCTCTTTCAAATTTATTATTATTAGTTATCTATCTAAGCTAATTTCATCATTTACTTAAACATAATTTCCTTTCTACCTTAATTAATTCATCTAACTACATGTACATGTGTGTCTCTCTATTACTACATGTGCCTCCTTTTTACTAACTAAATGGTATTCCCTAACCCACCCCCCCCCCCCCCTCTCTCCCTCTCTTTCTCTGTATCTCTGTGTGTCTCTCTATCTCTCCTCTCTCTCTCTCTTTCTCTTTCTCCATCTCACCTGTCTCGATTCATCTTCTATGGCCATTGCTCTGAATATCACCCAATCTGTCAGCAGCTGCTTAGTCATTGTCTCACACCTATGAAAGAACATTGCAAAATACTTATATTCAATACACTTTCCTGATGAATATTACACATATAATATGAAAGAGTTCATGTTATGTGAGCATTGCTTACATGTAGTTTAGGCTAGCACTCGTCTATTTTCTCACTGTTTGTGTTCTTACACTTTGGTTTTGTTTTGTTTCGTTAAGTTCTGTATCATTTCATTTTGTTTTGTTTAATTTTGTATCCCTTTGTTTTGTTTTGTCTCATCTCATCTCGTCTCATTTCATTTCATTAATTGGGTTCTCCTGACAATCTTTGAATAAATGAAATTCAAACTAGTCCTTACCAATTTTCTAATAGTGTACCTTGCTTTTGTTTTGGTTTTCTCTAAGGAGTATATATACTTTAATTAAATTCTCCTGACAACCGTTGTATAATACTTCGATTTATTTATGTCTGCTTATCATTTTCTCTGCCACTGGTGTGAAGCATCTGGGGGGCATTTCATCAAGTGACTTGTCAGTGGTTTTTACCGACAAATTTGCTCTCAGCCAATCAGATGCAAGGATTTCAGTAGCTTATAACAGTTACTGCAACTTGTCATTGATGACAAGTTTTATTTCCCTGGCCTAACCAATCATCATGAACACAATCTCCTTGGAAAATGGTCCTTAATCACAATCCAATTTTGAATAGAGTATCACAATAAAAATGGCAACAGATCTATGAGATGCGTTATACCTGAACTTCATCAAGTCTTGACTATCTTCATAAAGGAAGGCCCCAAAGTCCAGCTGGGTTGGGTTGATGACCCTCTGGCAGTCTGGACCCTCACACCAGTCCTGTTCCCTATGACGGTCTTGGTCCCATGAATAGACCTCCGGTTCAGACTCGTAGCTGGATGGGTAATCAGCATATAGTACTCAAGGGTAAATAGAATATGACTGGTGGGCAGAAAGCCAGACTTACAAATTGTACATGTATTGACATGGATCTTCACCTCTTGATATAGTCACAATTCCTGGATATTTTAGCAGGCAATTCAAGTCATGATGAGTTTGGTCTGGTTCTGACTCATTGCTGAGTGGGTGATCACGGAAAAAAAATTTGTGCCCAGGTGCAATTAATCAGCAATTCACAAATAATTGGGAGAAATTCAGATTATCACGAGTCTGTGTTTACAGCCTACATATACATAGAATTTGAACATTAACTCTGATAAACATCCGGGAATATAGGATCCATATCATTCTAATGCACTTAGATAAGATTCAGATGATAATACATAGAATTAAAAAACATAGGATTCTGAGATTTAATCAACTTTTTGCATAGCATTTGGCAAATATGTTTGTTTGTTTGTTTGTTTGTTTTCATACTGAGATGATAATCTAGTGCCACCTACCTGGCTTCAGGGAGCAGTGTCCTATATTCAGAAGGGGGTGTGGTCTCTGGAAAGTTATTGAGAATCATCAACCAATGAGGTAAGACATCCTTCCCATGGTAGGTGAACATGATCTCCAGAGCCTTCCAATCAGAATCCTGCAAATATGAATGACATGAATAATTCATTGTTTCAAAGATATGAATATTTAATTGCTGATATGTTTCAACAATCATAAGTAAAACAAGTTATAGAGAATCATCAACCAATGAGGTAAGACATCCTTCCCATGGTAGGTGAACATGATCTCCAGAGCCTTCCAATCAGAATCCTGCAAATATGAATGACATGAATAATTCATAGTTTCAAAGATATGAATATTTCTTTCCTGATATGTTTCAACAATCATGATTATTAATACAAGTTATTGAGAATCATCAACCAATGAGGTAAGACGTCCTTCCCATGGTAGGTGAACATGATCTCCAAAGCCTTCCAATCAGAATCCTGCAAATAGAATCATATGAATAATTAATTACCTACTACAACAATATGAATTATTCATGTTTAAAAAATGATTTCCGAATTGTTTGATGAATAATCCATAAATGTCTTTATCAAGATGACATAATTATTTCTTCCAGAAAAATTAATTATTTAGTATTTTCAACAGTATTAATAATTCAGTATTTGTCTCCATATGTGATGAAGTTGTTGTATCACAAAATGAATAAGTTATTCTGTATTTCATCTATGACTTGATTCTCTGGTTTAATAATCTCAATCATTTATTTCACATTACAAATGATTCAACCTTTTTTAGTACAAATAATTTGTTGGCTAACCCTAATGATTCACTTCATTTTGTACGATTCTGGAAACATTAAAGCAAGGTTATGACATCAGTTGTTGTTTTTTCATCCATCACTCTAGTGCAATCCAAAGATAAATTAGACCTGCGCCCCATTTCATGAAATTTGTTATCAATAACAAGTTACAATAATTGTTATAAGCTACTGAAATACAGGGCCCTGAACTCACCCTTGCCATTCTGACTGCTGCCTCAACAATATTTTCAGATCTGAACTTCTCAAAATCCTTCTCATTGTATGCTCTCAATGCCGATTCTCCACCTCCAAGAATTTCCTTATTTAAAGAAAGACAACAACAACAAAGAATGTAAATGTAAATTGACTGTTTTTTCACATCACATGATTTCCATTCAATTTTAGTGAGAGATGCTAGCTGTAAATTTGTTTAGAGTTGGGATCAGTCATTTGAAGCTTTGATTTTGAATTAAGCATATAAACTAGTAAATCTGCTGGAAAATCAATATCAACTATCAGTCCTTTTAGTGCCATAGCAGCAAATAAGATAAAAAAAACATTATCCAACTTGGTTACTATTACGCAGACTATTTGTGAGATATGTACATAAAGTATGTTTTATGCACAGTCTCATACATGTATGTACCATCAAATAGAGATCAACGTCAATATTAAGCATCGTAAATATAATTCCTTTTTAAAAAACTAACTGGCACAATATGGGGTCAAAATAGAAGTTTCCATCCTAAATGTTGGCTTACCTCATAAGTCTTTAGTCTGTCCAAGTATCCCAGCAGTCTTGTACGACAACGGCACAACTCCCTCTGTGCAAGTGTCAGCCTAGTTGGAACAAGAAATACAAGATGTTTAAAAAATAATCTTGTAGAATGAAATAATGCAAAAAAGGAAGATGTTATACATCCCCTGTGGGTACATTGTACACTTTTTTCAACAATATGTCAAGCAAAAATATTCTATTCTAATTCAAAACGGAAAACATGCTTCAGCTGACAGTCGTTCTCCAACATGTCCGTGAATGTCTGTGAACAAGATAAAAACATACAATTTACGTAATAGAAAATTTTTTTTTTTTTACATTTCTGAAATAATTTTGTGTGAGTGTGACTGTCAATACATTTGTTAGCTGCTTACTTTGAGAAATCAACCTGTGCTAGGAGATTCTCTCTCTTCTCTTTCTTCTTCCTCTCGATAAGCTCTTCCTCTGTCTCTTCATCCTCATCCTCATCGCCATGATGATAGTTATCTAAGCTCCTCTCCAGCTCAATATCTTCATCGGAACACAAGATGAATCTAGTCAAGAAGAGAGACCAAGGGAGCGTTTCATCAAGCATTTTGTCAGTGATTTTCACCGACAACTGTTATAAGCTACTGAAATCCTTGCATCTGATTGGCTGAGAGCAGATTTGTCAGTAAAAATCACTGACAAAACGCTTGGTGAAATGCTCCCCACATAGTGTTAAAAGCAAGTAAGATCATTCTTATGCGACAACCTTTCTCATCCAGTATCATACCCATTTTGAGATGTACAAAAAACAAAGGCTTCCTCAGAAACATTTGCTATACAGATTTTGATACATTACAGAAAAAAAAAATATCACAGCATCTATAACCCTGTCTAATCAGCACATTTACCTAAGTTAACATTAGGCTTTGAAAAAGTAAGGATTATGATTATTAAAGCAGAATCTTTAACATAGCGTCCAACAATACGTTGTGAGCCTTGGTAAAAGTTTTAATCATGAAAACAAAGGAAATTGAGTCATATTTTTTTTCATCCTAACCAAGCGTTTTTGCTCTTTAATGCTCATCTACGCAATAACAGTAGCATTCACAATCATGCATTTCAACACTGAGCCTAGTTTCAGTTTCACTGCAAAGCATCACACATTCATAGGCAAACATCTTGCTTGATGTGATCATTATTTACCTTCCTCTGTCTTCCTGCTTCCCTATGGCAATGAGAGCCTGGAGGTCTGTGCCTCGTAGACCATAGAGAAGAAGCTCCCTGGCAGCATCGATGTCATCTGGGATGCGATCTAGACACTCATGGAGCACCCAAGATCGTTTGGTGATCTTACTCTATAAGAAAGCAAGATTTGTTTGTTTCTGTTAATATAGGGTCTTAAAAAATGTACAAAAATAATATCTTTCCTCTTTAGATAGTATTAGAACATGGTTCTTAGGAGAAAAATTTTCTATCACATAATTCTTGAGGAATATTACTTCCTTATGAATAGTTTGCAGGTAGTTCAATCAAGTACTCTTACTCAATGCTAAGAAAGATTAGGAACCCGTTTGTTTCTGTAAATTAGAATTCTTCATTAAGGTATTCTAAAATTCTGTTTACAATTTCCTTAAGCATACAATTTTCTTTAACATATTTCACAGAATTACAAAAATATTACATTAAATGCTGAATACTAATATGAAATGATTTCTGCCACAAGAATTTGATAGAAAATGTCCTATTTCTGATTTAATCTTATACCCATTTTCACTTACCAAGTAGTCTTGGATAGAGGCTAGGGAAACTCTACTCTTCCGCCACTGTGTCTGGTAGACTAAGTCTGAATCTAGACCAAATCTCTGTGACAGGGCCAGGGCTTCCCCGTATTCTTCATTTTGGATCTACAGAAGAGAAACAGAACATTTTAAAAATCTCTATTTTGAAAATGTAAATGCTATATTTGAAGAAAAAAAAAAATGTTATATGGCTCTATGCTAAAACTTTTAGCCTTCGACGAGCAAATATTAGCATCTTCCATTTCAACACATACATAGAATATTTCCATTTTTCACAAACGTGCAATATGTTGACAATAACAAAATCTGTAGAGCACACACATATATACAGCCCTATGCATTAAAAAGCAAATTGTGTCACTGATATATACATATACTATGATGATAATCATTTTCACTTGAAAAAGTTAAATATGTAGCCCTTTAAAATGTTTGTTTTCAATGAAAGTAAGTGATTTTTTTTAAACCTTTCTGAGGAATAGTTCATCGGGTGTAGTCTTCTGGATGCTCAAAAGGCAGTATGTCCTGTGAGTCACTCTGCAGGTATGAAGCGACAAAAATAGTGATATTTTAAAAATATCCCAATTGTCTGAAAAAGGGATTAGATTCCTGCCACATGTACTGGTATGTCTTCTTGATCATGATGGCTCAATCATGACAACTTTTAAGGAATCTTTTTTTTTTTAAATTTAGTCATCTGATACACACATTAAATATTCCCTTAGTCCCTTTAAAAGAAACAAATTGTAGACAATTGGGCAAGCATAATGCTACATTTTTCTACTTCCCCTCGCCAAATATCGTATAAAGCAAGGTTAACCTAAAAAATGAAAGAATTTTAACACATCTAATCATGATTGGTTAGCTTGAAATTTCTATTTGTGTCATACATCATTTCAGTATACATAAAAAGGAAACGTTTAAAAGGTAGGCAAAGCCATTGAAAAATGATAAACAGTAAAAACTAATTTAAAAAAAAAAATTACCTTGGTTTTTTCCTTGGAGGTTGGAATCTCTCACTCTCTGTCACATAATACATCACCTGAAAGGAAAATAAATAGAATGAAAATTTTCACATGTAATAAAGAAAAGTTGATTCATAACATACATGCGCAGTTAAATGCATCAAGAACCAAATCGTCTGTTTGGAACCAGAAGGGCGTTAACTCATATACTTGCGCTGATTACGGCTGCCGGAGCTAAAGCCAGGGTAACAATATCCAAACCCTTTGGAAGCGCATAGAGACATTGTATCATAACGTGTTATGCGCTATACAAGAACGGAGTATTATTATTATTATTATTATATTTCAACACAGAGTCCTTCTGGCTCTCAACAGACGAAATGTTATTAATAAAGCTAATATCATACCCCCTGCAAAGGCACATTTAAATATGTATCTCCTCAGTTCAGACATACCTCTTTCATATATTTGGCAGTCTTTGTGAGGAATGGTGCATCTTCATCATCGTCGTCATCATCCTCCTCCTCATCATCGGTTCCTTCCGTCATCGTACTGGTGTCACCATCTCTCTCACCGTCTATGGGACTCCTCGGTCTCTTCATAGGTACTGATCTACTCTCACACTAGACAGGGTAATGCCGGAGGAAAACAAACAAAAAATTGTAATCAAATATCACACCTTTCATGTGAAGTCGTTTCATGTGAATGCATTAAATAAAATACTGGTCAAAATTGTGCTATTGTGAAGTCAGCCCCGCAGAGTTTGCAACAGGCACTGAACTCATCTCGTCTTGAAGCAGTTATACAGCTCCATTTTGCTGCATACTCAGGTTTCAATGTTTGCTTCCTTCAGAGATGTTAAGTGATAGCTAAAAAAAATCCTGAAAAACCAAGCCGGAGGTCCAGGGGCCCACTCAGGGCCCCTGATGGGGTCAAGGGGCAAAGCCCCTTTTGTGGGATCAGGAAAAGAAGCCCCCTTTTTATTGTTCTTTAGAGGGCTAAAATCATAAATCTACAGTACATTATAAATAAATATTGACATGATTAACTTAATATTTTAACCACTTGATCTGCTTTTTACTACAGCACATGCAAATCACCTTGCCCAGTTGCCTTATCTTCTGAGTAAGATCTAAACTCAAAACCAGGAACCAGATTTTTTTTTCAAAGGAGATTTACTTTATCTTAATTCTATAACATTCCAGGAATTCCCTGATCGTATGTAGTCAACCATAGCTAAATTCAAACACCCCAAGATAAAGTTAAAGAGTAGAAAACAACCACAAAAGCCTGGTCATGAAGAACAATTCACGATGTGCACGCAGTGTACCCACCACACAACCAAAAATCTAGGCCGCTGGTGCTGGGGAAGAACATCTCCCATTCCTGCTGGAAAGTGAATTCCAGCAGGGATTTTTCAAGAGAATATTTCAACAAATTAACCAACAGGTTAGACATTCTCTCTCACCTGAATCATGAAAAATAGCTATGATATTCCATTTGGACTCATTTGTACTCATTTGTAAAATTTAGAATCAGTTCTCAGAGGACAAATGACGGTTATTAGGGGCTGTGATTTCCCTATCTCGCAATAGCACTAGAGTACCTTTATATAGAAGAGTAACAACAACCTGTGATTTGAACGCCATTTTATGTCCACTATTATGTAACATTTCTATTCAATTCCGATGAGCACCTGGGTGTTCTCAATAGAAAGAATTCGAACGCCATTTTGTGTCCAGAAAAGTCAGACGTCCATGTCACTACTCTTCTATATAAAAGTGCTCTAGATAGCACAATCGTGCACTGCCATCATGCATAACATACACTCACTGCACAGTACGTTATCTTGTCAATGAACACTGTTTGTTCTCACACCCATGCTTCGTATACATTATACATGTAAGCACAAACAGTGCACATAGACAAGATAAGGTAGTTGTAGGGTATCTACGTAGTATAAGTTCGCACAACCATACATTATTCAGAAAATCAGAAAATCATAATTTTGTGATACAAAATCGTAAGGAGTAATATACAATAAAAAAATTTTATAATTATGCCCAAATCGTAAGAGTTGCAGGTATGTGGTATTTTATTTTCACTTTCTAAAAAAAAAATCACTCGTTTGAAAACCTTTTTTCGAAAGCTTTAACCATTTTAATATTTTTTATAAATCTTTTAAAAATTGAAAATTAATAATGAAGTTTACGAGCCTGTAGTTTTTTGTTTGGTAGCATTCTATTGCATTCATTCAGTACAAATGAAAATCATACAACTTCATTTTTAGTTGATGTACAATTACCAAAATGTATAGAAACTTACACAACTTTCAGAAATACATAATATAATGAAATATATAGTACATAATACATTCAAATTAATCATACTAAATGAATATTATAGATCAGAGCCTTCCACCCACCCCCCCCCCTATCTTTTTTTTGTTGTTGTTTGTTTTGTAGCATTCTTCATTGCATTCATTCAGTACAAATGAAAAATCATACATCTTCATTTTTAGTTCATGTACATAACATATCATAAGGACAGTCTTCAGTAATACATAAGTAATATATAAGTAAATATACTGTATAGTACACGGTGCACTCAAATTAATCATACCGAATGAATATTATAGATTAAAACCTCCCCCTCCCCCAACAAACAACAAACACACAAACAAGCAAAGAAAGGCAAAAAGAAAGAAGAAAAAAGAAGAGAATAGATAAGGGCAGCCTATAGCTGCAAAGAGCCGCCAACTCCACACGATCGCGAACCAGGCGGACCCCTCCGCTCCTCACCCATCATGACCATTGTATGTTTTCGTTTCACGCTTTAATGTGTGTTACTTTGAATTGTTCCCATTTCTTATAGTGTAGTGTCAAAGTATTCCGTTCGGTCGCAATCTTTCTTTCTTCTTGTTTTACTTTTAAGCAGTTTTCTCTTATTTCTCCAATACTTGTAGGCTTCTTTTTTTCCCGACTAAGATATATCAAATATTTAATTAATAAAATAACATGATTATTTGCCTATCTTCAGTTGTTTCCTCTAATCCAATGTGTACTTCCTTCCAAATCATGTCTTTAAGAATGGGAAAATCTAAGATGTTACTACACCGTTCCCATAATTTTGTTACCATTTCACATTCAAAAAATATATGCCTATAAGTCTCCTCCTCTTTACCACAAAATGAGCATTTATCACTTGATATGAAGTGAAACCTGTATAAATGATGGTTCACAAATATAATATTATAGAGGAATTTAAATTGAAATTCTCTTAATTTATTATCCAATGCGCTTAATCTAGGATGACAAAAAACCTTTTCAATTTCTTTTACCGACATATTATATGATAATTGTAAATTCTGAAAACTAACAGGAGTGTCGGCCATTTTTTGTATGCACGCCCTATACAAATTCTTTGAACAAACTGATTCAAATTGAAAAGTTTTCTTTGAAAACAAATTCTATTTTTAGACCGTCAACTGAAGTATGCTTTCTTAAATCGATTTTCCATTCCTCAGGCGTAGTATCTGCATATATTTCTTTAATCAATGCTATTTCCTCTTCATCTAGTCCCATACATCTGAAATAAGTATCTGATTTCAATGTTCCTTCTTCATCTGTAGTATGGTACAATTTATATATGTTTTTTAAGAAAAGATTTTCATGAAAATGTTTTTCCTTTCTTATGAATACACTTATTATTGAAAAAAAAAAATTCTTTTATTAGTTGCATCCTTTTTAATAAACGCATTCATATCAAACCAAATATTTAACATTTCCTGTATGTTGATCAAGTTAGGTAAATAATTACAATAGAAAATTAGATTTCCTCCAATTGTGACCCGACGCCTCAAAACCTACAATAAGTCGCCAAAATATTTTTTTTTTGTTTTATACATTTTCTGAAAGTAGAGATTCTAAGCTTTCCAATGGTATATCACTTGCCTAGTTTACCCAATGATAACACCTTTAAATATCACATTTAGAATCAGTATGTAACCAGCAATCAATAACTCCTATTCAGAGAAAATGGCCATTTAAGTTCGGAACAAAAGAGTGCTAAACCTTAGCTCTCTGTGTGCGCCCAAGTAAAACTGGGTATTCAAATGGCCATAGCAATCGGTATGAAGGGATTATCAGATTAGACTGAATTTTGGCACACTGCTCCAGGAGGACCTATTCATTACTCACTCCAAAAATCAATTTAATACCTTTAGAGGTAAAGTAGTAATTTGGCATTGAATGAAAGTATTACGAAAGCTCTCCAAACTTTCATTAGCTTGACAGGTGAAAAAAAGGAGTCATTTTAAAATGCCCCAAAAACATATTTCTAAGTCGAATTACGACTCACAAACTTGGGACATGATAGAATGATAATGAAACTACCCATTTCTATCAAAAACAGAAAATCGACTGATCCAAGCAAATTTACTATTTTGGGCTGTTTGCTACGTTGTGGTCCGTGCGACTTATTGTAGGTTTTGAGGCGGCGGGTCACAATTGGTCTCAGTAAAAATTTGAAGTACTTTTTCCATTTCACTTTCTGGTCTCCAGTTACAAGTCTTTTGATCCACATCACTCTTTGCACCTTCCCAAAAAGTCTAAAGTTAAGCATTTTCAATCCTCCCTTTTTATAATCAAGATACAAAGTACTTCTTTTTATCTTGTCCTTCCCTCGCCATAGAAAATTAAAGCAGATCTCATCAATTTCTTTGAAAACCCATTCAGGCGTCGGAGTCAAAGAGCTCACATAAATCAATTTGAATATGCGTATGTTTTCAGCAAGTGAATTTTCCCAATCAGAGTGAGATCTCTTTGTTTCCACCAATTTAACAATTTCTTAATTTTGCTCAAAATCTCTTTATAATTCATCTCTTCAGCAACGTCAGGATCTAATGAAAAATAAATACCTAAAATTTTTACAATGTCAACTGCCTTTCCAAAAGGATAAAAAGTTGCAGCGCCAACAGATGGCCCCAGAGGCAAAATAAATGTTTTATTTCCATTAATCTTAAGTCCGGATATTTTCCTAAAGCTGTCTAGAATTACCTCCAATCTATAAATTGAGTCTATATCGCGTACAAATATTGTCATATCATCTGCATAAAGGATCTGCTTTATTTCCGTTTCACCCACGCGAATACCCTTTACCAAGTTATCTTTTCGAATGCAATGAGTTAGACATTCGATACATAGAATGAATAAATAAGGAGACAGCGGATCTCCTTGTCTTAAACCCCGTTCTACTTTGAAATAACCGGTTGATTTCCCTCCGTTGAAAACACAACTTTAAGCTTTAGTATGTAGTATTTTAACCCATTTACTAAACATTGGTCCAAACCCAAAGGAATTAAGCACCTTTTGAAGAAAAGTATGCAAAATTGAATCGAAGGCTTTTTCAAAGTATATTGCCAATAGATATCCTGGTTTATTAAAATTTGACATGTGAAAAATCATATCATTGATAAGTCTTATTGCTTCACCAATGTTTCTATCATTTAAATAACCTACTTGATCGACTCACACAATATTACTCAAAATCGTTTTTAATCTTTTAGAAAGCATCTTAGTAAGGATCTTGTAATCTACATTGAGTAAGGAGATAGGCCTATAATTAGTAATACATTTTGGGTCTTTACCATCTTTACATGTATGTATAAGTGTAATAATTGCTTGTTTTTGAGAAGGAGATAATTCTTTAAATCTTATAGTATCATTAAAAGCATTTACGACTAAGTCACCGACTACCTGCCAGAATGTAATGTAAAATTCTACATTCAATCCATCATTCCCAGGGGATTTATTCAACTGCATTTCTTTTAGAATATCAATACAATCTCCTTGGTTAATTTTTCCCTCACAGTGATTTCTCTGATTTTCGGTTAATTTGGGTAAGCTCTTGGGGATTGGGAAGGACCCTGGTGCGAAGAACAGAAATTGATAGTCGTTTCGACTCCAAACAATGGTATGCAAAAATGACATTTCGGAGGTCAGGTGTTATCATAAATTCAAAATATGAACATTTATAAAATCAGTATACATTTTATTTTTGTACTTACCCTCCAGCATCTAGCTGAATTCGGTATATGAAATCAAAATTGGGCTCAGAAAAATTCATATGCGTTTTAATCCATGAAGTTGATGGGATTAGAGAATGCTGCTGGTATGTCTGTGTAGCGTATGGTTTGGAGAATTCTTCGGGTTCATTCGGAAATATTTTCTTAAAAGAACAAAGATTGAATCGACGTCGAAATTGGTGTATGTCCAAACGAGCTATTCTGAAAACCTCTGATTCTCGGTGCCGCGTAGAGCAGGAGATGCTTCTCTGCAGAGGGAGCGAAAGTTGTGTGTGTCTACGAAGCTCACGTAATATCCTTATGCACGCACATATTACTACACAGTTCTCGACTGAAACCCCTACATGTATAAATTAATGTCGTCTAAAGGCTCTATAAAACCTACAAGTTCACATGTGCCTGGCCTTACTTCAGTTATTTACTTCTGCTATCCCTTTCTATAAACAAAACCTCAATGAATTCAATGTGATCCTCTGATCATTCATCAAAACCCACTGCACAATCCTGAAATGCTTTGAGAACACAACCTTCATTCAAAGCAGAAGAAAGGGCAGTATAGCCCCAGCATGTACAGGATTAATTCCTAAACTCTATTCTATTAAAACACCCTGAGTGCATTGACCCAGATTACGCCATTACTCACAAGTATTGAACCTTACATGTATATTGTATGTATCTCGAGTACGACCCAAACATCTATTCATTTGGTTAAACCTAGCTCCCTCATAATTGACAAAGCTCAACGTTAATATTATAGAATCAAGCTACTTACCACGGTGGATACAAAATTCCACACCCCGCTCATGATGGACAAATACTATAAAATCAAGCCTTTAACCACGGTGGATACAACTACCACGCCCTGCTCATGAGCGACATGAAAAGTAACAAAGGTCTATAACACTATACAACAAAACATCACCACATCATGGGCAATGAGCTTACCGTATTCATGTGCATTCCGTACTCTAGTTTGCATTAAACACCTATACTTTGAACAGACAGATGGTATCTTGTCCATGAAAGTAAAGAATAATACGAATACGTCTCCATTCAACTATGAACAATTAGTACCATCTCATTCTGAATAGTGTAACAAGGATCAGTTTACTTTAGGGTTATACACTGAACAAGCAAGATACCATACTGTCAGGTGAGAATCCAATTGAAAATGTCAGACTTTGTCCAAAGTTAACAACCTTCTGGTTCATACCTGACAATATTAAAGGCACTGTTTATTGTGGTGGGAGGATTAAAATAATTCTCAAGTTGCAAGGATTAATCCATCTAGGCATGTTTGCATTGGGTCGGGATATAAAAATTCGGGACGAAATCCATTCACCTTTGGTAATCTATGTGAAAAGATAAAAGCATCAGGGGGCGAGTTTTTAACCCCTTCCATGCCACCTGATTTTTGAGCAATTGCCAAAAATGAACTTTCAAGAGTCAGATACTAATTTTCATTTGGGTTTTTCTTGAGCAAACTGGGCAAATATATATTCCATAGGAATAAACATTATATTGAAGGCACTGGTTTTTTAATGAGGAAAAATTTTCAAGCCGTTCTGAGCCTAAACAAAATGTTCAACACTCCAACATTTTGGCGGGATTTGCCGCCCACAGCATGGTAGGGGTTAACTAGCACAATAAACAATGGACCTTGCTACAGGGAATTAATCACTATATTACACCTATACAGTTGTTTCACACTGATTTTTGTTCACTGTGAGGGTTTTAAGTCATACTGCACAAAAATGACATGAATAAAATATCAACTGCTCAAATATATATATATATATATATTTTTTTTTTTAAATGAGAACATTGTTAAATTGTGCCCTTAAGTTTACATCCATGAACTTCCGACCATTGCCAAACCATAATACACAACCAATTATTAAGAATGTAACATTATTCCAAGTTCAAACCAAATTCAAAACCAATTCACGAACATTTGGAAGGCTCATGGATTTTGACGATATGTGTTACATAAGAATCAATGGACCTCCGTAAGAAGAAAAATTGTTTTTATCACCTCCTAATATTATTATCCAAATAACGAATGTTTATTTAGTAGTATTTAGTAGTAATGTGCCTGTGAGAGCGATCGATATCAATGCCGATCATGCTACTGGTTGTTTCGTTTTGCATGGAGGTAGCTAAGCCTAAGAGAACAATACAAGTGCATGGAATCGCGGCTGGATGGTGCGAAGATTACGTAAACGAACAATCACTAGTGCTTAATTCTTACTCAAAAGACTTTTAATCTCTAAATAGTCGGCAATGTGGTAAAACTTTTAGATCTTTCATGAAATCAATACTACTTCTTGGCCGTTGTAGAATCTATTCACAACGTTTGTGTGAGAGTGTTGAGCTAGGACTCGGTAAACACGCCACGGCTTTATTATGGCAAAAGCTAACTTTTTGTGCATGAAGCTACGGCTCGACTCGATATTGGTGGCCGCTATACGCGGTCAGATATTGACCGCGGGATACATAATGGGTGGCCGCTGGCCGCGTTAGGCAGGTGACCGCTATATGCAGGGTCTACAACACAGTAATTTTCTGCGGGGGATTTTTTAGTGGCCGCTATAAGCAGGTGGCCGCTATAGACAGGTGGCCGCTAAGACGGGTTTGACTGTATTTTGTAAAATCATTCAACAACTTCATTCGCCGATATGTTAACAGTTATAGGTACTATTGTACATTTTATTGGTTGCGAAAGTAACTGAATTGTTTGTTAATTTGTCTAAGAATATGAATTACAGACAATTTAAAGAAAAACTATTCACATTCAGTGAGGGAAAATTAATATTAATTTTCTTTAAGAACAATAAAAATTCCATTAGTATAGTAAAATTTTAAAGATATCATCACAACTAGAGAAGAACTTTCAAACAAATTCCATCCCATTCCATGGTCCACTTTAAAACCAGAAACTTTAGGGTATTGTTAAAAATTCCCCAAGTTATGCAAGTTGTAATTCAATTATATTGCTGCGTGAAACTTTCTTGAATCTTGACTACTCGCAAAGTTCATGAACAAGTTCATGCACACATAATATTCAAGATTTTTGTCCCGTTTGAAAGATAAGTTTTACTTACATCCATTGCCATAAAGCCCTTCTCCGAGGCTAGTGTCACCCTAGGTGCTGGTGCCAGCCACTCGCAGGACGTCCCTAGCAGGTTCCTCAAATTGGCAACTGAGCAAACAGCTACTGCTCCAGAACATCTGGCCAAAATTACAGCCTGAAGAAACAGACCGAAGAAAATTACTAATATATTACGATAAGAAAATGATAAGAATTGTGGAAGACAAAATTCATAGTACATATGGGTCCAAAATATATTAAACAGTTTAAGTATTGATTGGGCTTACCTGGTTAAAGAATACCAAATAAATTAATAAATGCATTAATCAGAGAGACCGTCTTAAATAAAGCTGTTTAGGCCATTAAAAATTGAATAAAACAGAATGAAGAAAGTCAGACATGACACAAGGATGTACATGAAATGAAACAAAGAATAAAATGCTATATGAACATGTATGGGATACAAAAAGAGTAACAAGTCAGGAAAAAGAGGTAAATTTGGACAGAGAATAAAAGAGATAGGAAAGTTTATAACTTTACTTCAGTTGTTAAATTAATGACTATCACTCACCTCTTCTGACCAGAAGTTGACATCAATCAAAAGATTTGAAAAAGAGGCACCTGACAGATAAGAAAGGAAATGAAATACATGCATCAAATGAACGTCACTAGGAAGGAAATAATAAATGCATGAACTAAGACGGAAATAATTTATGCACAAGCTCCAGTCAATTATCCAAGAGATATCCAAATGATGATGGCATCTCTTGAATTCCACTCACATTAAGAAAGGGGAAATCAAATCCCTTCAAAGCCACAAAATTCATTAAACAATATCATAAATTAAAACTGATCAGAGGAAAATTTTGAGTTGCACTATTTTGCTTCCTTGTTTAATTAGGCATGAAGTATCTTACATGGGAGCAATCCCCTTGCATAAACCCTGTTTGTATTTTCAAAATTCAGAGCTACTCACAAAGTATCTGGGATCTGTGTATTATAACATGAGCCTGATCGGTTAGTCAGACGGACATGTGACAAATTTTGAAAGTTTGGAGGCCAGTAGATATTTTATTGAAGAGAGCTGTTTTATGTTTCATTGTGAAGGGCATTCACTGAACGAGTTGAAATCTGATAAAATTTGGTTGCCATGGTCACCTACTTAAATTATAAGCCATAAAATAGTCAATGTCACGGACGGACAAAATGCCTACTCTTTACTAATCAAGCTCACATACAGAATGTGACACACACTACATTTTATGGTTTTATTTTGATGCCATATTTTTCAAAGGCAATATACCCCATCATGGGGAAAAGACACTGCAGCTACACTTGACAAGCTGACGTCACTCACCATCATTAGCTTTCTTCCGCATGGGAACCAGGATGTTGGGATTAGTCTCATTAAAACCAGGCTGATAATCAAATCATACATAAGTAGTTAGGAGTTATCACGAGTGCATGATTTTAAAGTACACACAAGATTGCACTTAATAATACCGAGTAAAAAAAAGAGAAACAATAAGTTACAGTGCTTGTTTGGGATATGGACCAACATCTTTATAACCACAAAATAAGGTTTTATTGCTTGACATATGCAATATATTATGCAATATATTATTCTTATTATTTATTATTTATTTAATGCCATTTTTTGTTAATCCTACGAACACTGAGCTCAAATATTATTACACTATTTACTATCAAATGCATGTATTCTATTGCTTCATGCTTTCAATACTCTTTGTAGAAAACCATGTTTATTATCAAAGCATTTGGGGATCATTTCCTAGCATTTCACAATACATTAATAAAGAGTTTGCCAGCAGTTGCACATGTTAATGCTGTGGGCTGCCTTCAATGGTACGGCCTTCAATGGTATGAGGAGCCTATTAAACGAGAGGGTGGAATCCCTTCCAGTTCTCAGATAATCTCTCTACTTGTCCCTTGGACAGGACATTAGAATGGAGGCTCTGTAGGAAATTACCACCTATGCATGTTAACCTTTTCCATGCCACCAGATTTCGACAACTGCTCAAAAATGAACTTTCAAGAGATAAAATAAAAACTTTCAAAGAGTTTGTTTTTTCTTCAACAAACTGGGCAAAGATATATTACATAGGAATAAACATTGTATTGCAGACACAGGTTTCTGTATGAGGAAGAATTTTCAAGCTATTCTGAGCTCAAACTTAATTTTTTTGGCAGGATTTGCCACCCATGACATGGTAGGGGTTAAGGACCTCTTCATGAAAGAGTAGGGGAAACCCTGGTGTAGTAGTACACCTGCACATCCCAATTAATCATACCGGGAGGACACAAGAGGGTTACAGTGATTAAGTTCATTCCCACCCACCCCCCTCTGGCACAGGTGACACAGAATACATGACAATAATAGTTATAATACCTGGTCTTCCAGAGGCCATGCTTGCTTTCTTCTCAGTGACGGAACCTCCCAAAGACACAACAGACCAGACTGGTGTGCCGTCACAAGACAGCCTCCTTTGGGAGAAAGACACATTCTGTAGATACCGTCCTGGAGTGATAGATGGTAACGAGAATGGTGAGTGTTAATGAGCTCTGTCATGAAGAACAATTTCAATATGTACCCCACACACAAAAAAAAAAAAGCATTTTCGTAACCACAACTGACAAATTATCAATTTCAAGTATTTGTATACACTAGATTAAGGTGCAGACTTATTTCACTCAAAGAATGTACACTTTTGTATTGTCCATTCAACAGACAAAAATGTGTTGAAGAGTGTAAATGACATAATTTTAACGTATACAAACGGTCAGTGACCCAATCATTCAACCACCTCAGAGCTCTCTTACCTGTTTCTGAGACCTCATGAAGAGATTATTCACCGTGGTCATTCTACGGAAAAGCTTTCTGGATGCTCCAACCTATAAAAAGAAAGTAGAAAGTACAGTCACAATTTTACTATTTTATCATTGTTGGGCCTGACTTTGTTAGATCTTTTCTGGAGAAATTTTGATACATTCTTAGAAATGGGTAATTTTTTTTATTTCATTCAAACTGATATCTAAGTAATGCAACTACTTTTGGAGCTATGAAGTCAAATCTAGTACATCTGAAACAAAGGTATATACATTAAATGAAATATAAGATAAAGAACTCTGTTTAATGAAACAGCAACATACCTTCCCATATTCTGAGTCATAGTCCTCCACCAGTTTGTAGTAGGGAGGAATAGAGAGCACTCTCCATGCAGTCAGCCCCAAGGCGCTGGCTGAGCTGGGCGTGTCCGGGGCGTCGTCCTGTGACGCGCCCCCAACGAAGAGGAGGGAGTGCTTGGCATCGTACGTAGCACAGCTGATGCCTTGTGGGTAATGGCTACCAAACTGGAAGGTATGGTTGTACTGGTATTCTCCTGATGAGCTAAAAAATGCAAAAATAAAGGAACAAAACTGTGAACCATATTCCAAGGATGGCCGAATTTGCCATTTAGATGTGGTTGGGGTTTTTTTTTGGGGGGGGAGAGGTGGTCATTTCTTTTCTTATATACAATAGTAAGGACTAAATTAACTGTTTTCAACATCTGTATAACCGTCAACAAACTGGGAATCAACAGTGACAAAAACGGTATATGGTTCATTTCTCATGTAAGAAAGGTAGAACTGAGTAAAAATGTGTGTAAGATTTATGAGAAAAAATTTACATCAGAATGAAGTCATAAAGTGGAACGTGTCACGCAATATGCTACAGTATATGTGGCAGTTGAGGAATGGGCTCCCAGTACTCTTCAGTTTAGGGTTTTACAAAGCATTTTACATTTCATACCAACCTATTTATTTGATTTCATGACTTACCTCACCAGATAAGAATCTAAGCTGCCATGATAGTTGATCACAAGAAGTTCTGCTGACCTGAAAATGGGAACCACAGAACTTGTACATGAATTATACAGTCAAGTCAATAATGCAATACACTGCAAGAAATCTTATGTAATGCTATTATCCTTTCTATAGAAATTTAGTAATAGGATCACATACCTTAATGATAGACAGACACAGATCTTCTCAAAACGTGTAAAATTAAGGAATGATATTTCTGACTCCTCCATCTTGTATAAACACTGAATATTAGCTCTGATTATCCTGACATTATTCACATTCTCATCATCTTTTATAAAGAATGAAAGTGTTGTTAGTAATATATATCAAAAGTACAATTGTTCCATTTGTAGAGGTAAATGATTAACAATCTTACCATTGAGCGGTCTGTTTGTAGTCTGTAAAGAGAAGAGAGGCCACGGCACAGCTGAAGTCTACAGGGCTGTCAGGAGGGTGGGGTCTGGCCTGTGGACAAACAAGAAAACAAAACTTGTTGTGTGAGGGCATTCCTTCACATGAATTAAAGAGGAAGTCCACCTAGATTACAAGTTGGTTTTAAAGAAGCAGAAACATCAAAGAAACAGATCAGTGAAGGTTTGAGCAAAATACAATAAGAAATATTGAAAGTTAAAAAATTGTGAAGTTGTAATCAATCAAACACAAATTGGCAACCCTGTGATGTATCTTGCGAGCTCCTCTCCTATTTGCCCTGTACCCAAAAATCATTAATTTCCATTTTCTCTATATTCAATCACACATGCACCTTAGATATAATAATTGTTCATATGTTTTACACAAAACCTGCATGAAACAAATCTACTCCTTCATCAAAAAATAAAAAAATTAAAATTTATTAAAATTTTGTACTGCGCAAATGGGAGAGGAGCTTACAAGATGCATCACAAAGTTGCCAATATGTGTTTGATTGATTACAATCAAAAATCAAAAAATCATAACTTTATTTTTCTTATCAGAATTTGCTCAAACATTTACTATGAATCTGTTTCTCTCATTTTTCTGGTTTTATTCAAATCAACTTAATTCCAGGGTGGACTTTACCTTTGAATTGGCAGTGTCTGAGACATTATACTTTTACATGTGCTTCTAAATTTAGTTTGGAATATAATAAACCTACTAAAGCAGTGATTGGTGGCTAGCACCTGGTATCCAGTGGATACGTATTAAGATTTTGAGGAACACAGAAATTAAGGAAGAGCATAGATAAACGTATTAAAGACAAATATTATACACAGAGGGAATCAGTACACCTGATAGAATAATACAAGTGCCAGACTGAGCCTGAATTTCAATCTTACCCTTTCTATTGTGAAGAGCAGAGTTCCAAAGAGATCAAATGCCCTGATGTTACCTCTGCTGTCTGAGCAAGCCACCAGAGCCCAGTCTGGACTCCAGGCTAGTTGTCTCCACTGAGGATGAGAGTCTTTGGGAACTAAACACAAGGAAGAGGTAAATTCAGAGGTAGAATCGTGTGCTGAAACCTACAAAAATTTACCTAAATATCAATCTAAACAAATCATTTCAAAATCTATTCAAATCTAAGTATATAAAAGAGTACTCTAAAATTGTCAAATTTCTGACAAGTTCAATAACTATAATTCCTTGTTTTCACAGATAAGACATTTGCAATACATATCTAGGTATCAATCCATATATTTATATTGGGTATGAAAATTGCATTCCAGAATTACTGATTGTATTTCAGGCAGTCTAGAGTTACTGATTCCAGAGATACTGATTGTATTTCAGGCAGTCTAAAATTAAACTTAAAATGCACTTAAGTTTCTACAAAGAGCTCACAGTCAAGTATTATGTGAACAATGATAATAGAACAAAATTCATCGTAAATTGCATTCCAGAATTTTTCACTCTCTCTACAAATATGTTACTGATTGTATTTCAGGCAGTCTAAAATTAAGCTTAAAATGCACTTAAGTTTCTACAAAGAGCTCACAGTCAAGTATTATGTGAACAATGATAATAGAACAAAATTCATCGTAAATTGGAGATGATAATGATGCACAATGTGAAAAGAACAAAAGTCTCAAAGAGCAATGTAACAATGAATTCAAATCAATCCGGTTATCTTTTTCTGATAACTTCTATTACTGTGTTATCATTATAGAACATCAATCAATCAAACATTGATCAGCAGGATGCACTGCACCCACAATACATTATTAGATATGAATAATAAATCTTATATTGATATGAAATACAACGTACCTTGGCATTTGCATACACATGACTGGAAGTTATCTCTGGATGATCTGACCTCTATACATGTGTCCTGGAGGACAGCAACCAGGTTGCCATCACTAGAAAATGGAAATAAGAGGAATTAGTTCACAATGAAGGAACGTACAGCATAATCTAAATAAATACATGAAGGCTGTGATGATTTGTGGTATTATTTCATAATCAGTGAGAGGAGATTAATGAAACAGAAAGCTCTCATATGAAATAAATACAATTTCCTTCAGTTTTGTAAAATTTAATTCTCCTCCTCCTCCTCCTTTCTCCTTGTCCTCCACCTTCTCTCTCCTCCTCCTTCTACTCCTCCTCATCCTACTCCGCCTCCTCTCTTCTTCTCCTCCTCATCCTCCTCTATCTCCTTAAGTATCTTCCTTCTCCTCCTCCCCTCATCTTCTACTCTACTCTCTTCCATCCTACTCCTCCATGGTCCTTCTCTTTTTCCTCCTTCTATCTCCTCATCCAGTTTTTTCTATCCATTTCTTCTATCTTTTCTGGTGATCCTTCACCTTCATCAGCTTCTTCTTCTTTCTTTTTCCCCTCCTTCTCCTTTAATCCCTATCCTCCTCCTCCTCTCTTCACTGCCTCCATCATCATCCTCCTTCCTCCTTCCTCCCTCCTCACTTCCTTACCCCTCCCCTCGCTCCTCCTTCTCCTCGTCTTCCTTCTTTAACTCATCCTCCAATTCGTTCTTCCTTCTCCTTTTATTTTCCAAATTGTTCTTCTCATCCTTTATCATTAACTTCTTTTAACTTATTTTTCTTGTCTTCTTTTTTTTTCCTTTCCTTTTCAAAATGTAGAAGTACTGACACTCTCTTGGATAAGTCTGTCCTTACTCTTCCTATTTCTAGTTCCAAAGCAATGTCTTCACACACTCAATTTTATCATTTATCTAAAATGAATCTTACCTTGCTGTAGCTATATGCCAGCTGATCTGTGAGTTAACGAGCTTGATGAGGGTCGCTGGTAGAGAGCAAGTGGATGATGATCTGCGTATATCAAGAACAGAGCACAACTAAAAATTACCCATGCTACACCGATATTTCAACACATTATGGTAATGCGGTTTTGTTTTAAGATATTTCTGAATTTACCCGATTCACAATAGCACTGGAAATTGTTAAAAGGTCAATTAGAGCTCATTAAATTAATGATGGGGTATGGGCAAGAAGGAGGAGTATCATTTATACGCTTTTGATTCCTTCTCTTTCAGTATATTTATTACAACTGACAAACATGTTTTTTTTTATTCTGTTACGAAGTTTAGTAAATGTATTCAATTTCCAGAGGAAAGCTCTTCTGTTACTTATCAATCTAATGTGAATATCCTCCAAGCACTTTGAACAATCTGTAAGCAAGATAAATTTGAGAAGCTCTTACCCAAGAGGTATTCCTGTACTCCTTACAAAAGTCCACACAGATCCTGTTCAAAGATTGATGTACAGTTGGAATGAAATCATTATCAATGAAAAGTACAAATTGAATTAAATTATTATCAATCAATCAGACTATCACTCAGTAAGAAATGAGGACTTTAATCCATTAACACTATAATTTCACTGTAAGAACAATGAATACAATAAAAACATAAAATAATTTTGGATTAAAATAGTTTGGATTTAAATAGTTTGCTTGATTAAATTGTGTTTTTTTATTCATTCAACTCTACTTGAGGTCCATTGTTCAGCTTTAACTTTAAATTTTGTTAAAGATTTACTAGATTCAGTTCTAGGGTGGACATATTTAACTTGCATTATGTTATAAACTGAAATGTAAATTAACTTGAAACATGTTGTTGTTGGTGGGTTGGTTTTAGTGGCCACCAGTGAATTTCGGACTATTATTTATTTATATCTCTTTATTATATGAAGAGGATGACAAAATGATGCTGGTTGGTCTTCTAAAAGTAAAATAATTGAGATGTACAAGCACAAAAAGATACTCACTTGCAGTAGCAGAGGATATCTTCCCAACTAAAGAGCCTTTGGGTTTCTCTGCAATAACACTCGTCTACAAAAATGAAAGGAGAAAAAATTAAGAATAAAACTCTGGCACTGAAAGCGTTAATTACAGCTGTGTCTCCCTGACCACCCCTCCCCCAAAAAAAATTACAACAAACAAAAAACAAAGACCAAAATATAGGTGGTAAATTAGATAAGTAGTAAACTACAACATATTTAATGTCCTGTATTATGAACACATCAAAATGTAGACTAGTATAAAGAAAATGTGGAAAATCAGATAGAAATAAAGAAATTTTATTTATTTATTTATGATATTTATAGAGGTTGGCTCATTATCACCAATATTGGTGGTCTTCCATGAGGCCCTGATAACAATAATAAGTAGCAATAATAGCCAAAAAAATCATGAAAATAAACTCATTACCTAAAATAGACTAGAAATGTCTCCATTGCTGCACAATGCGAATATATCCCCCGGCAATGGCAGCGATTTTTGCGCCATCCGTTTGTTCAAAGGAGGGACAAAGAACCTCCCCTATCCCCTCCCTCAAACAAAAGGATGACGTAGAGATCGGCACCAGTGGCACAGACTATTGTCAACAGTAGGAGCAGTATCATCAAAACAATGTTTGTAGATTAGAGTATAATGCATCTCTAAAGAAAATTCGAAAGAAATCTGTCAAGAAATGTGACCTGCAGAGCGCACACAAGATATCCACTAAAATACATTACATGTATGATCTTTGACCCTATAAAAGCGGAATACTGGGGGCAGCATCAGCAAACACTAAAGATGTGTAGATTTTATTAAGACACACCTCCATACAAATGTTGCAGTTAGAGCACACAAAAGACATATGGTAAGCGTCATGACCTATATGATACGTGTCCCCTTTAACTTCAGACATTACTGCCCCTTTTGACATCTGTGCCTTTGTTTTTTGTCTGATTAGTGCCCATTTTCCATTCTACGAGTACAACTTTCCCTTCTTATAAGTGCCCTTTTTCACCTCTGATAAGTAACCCTCTTTCTTTGTATAACTGCACCTTCTTCTTTCTAATATGTGCCCTTTTTACCTTCTGATAAGTGCCCCTATTAAGCTCAGATAAGTGTCCCCTGGCCTTTGAAATCTGACAAGTGTCCCTGTTTTTGTCTGATTGGTGCCCATTTTCGATTCTAATAGTGCAATTTTTCCTTATGATAAGTGCCCTTTTCACATCTGATAAATGCCTTTTTTTAGAAAGTGCCCCTTTAACTTCTGATCATTGTTCCTTTTTCTTTCTAATAGTATTATTTTCCCTTTTGATAAGTGCCCCTTTTGCCTTCTGATAAGTGCCCTACCTAAATACCTATATACATTTAATATGTTGTACCTATATACTCCGATGTCGCTTACAAACTGTGCCCTAAAGTCCACAAAAGAGCCATATACCTAGCTCCAAATAAGAGAGGCTTAATAATAATAGATTCCCCTACTGATATCAGCACATCAGTGGAATCATCAGTGGAACAGGGGGCAGGAGGGGCACAATTCCCTAAATTATACAAGAATGAGCAGTGCCCCTAAATCATAACAGAGAGGAGGTCAACCTTTTCTGAAATTTTTCCAAAGCTCGCTCGCTCACTTGCGTTTACCATTGTCTTCTTATCACATTAGGAAAATCGCTGCTATTCAAAATATCTTCAATATTTTGCTCGCTTGCTTCGCTCGCTCGCAAATGAATAGTCAGACCACTAAACTGCAAAGTAGTTTTTATCTAGCACCATGTTAAGACAAACAATAGTGTGTCAAAAATGATCCTCGATAGTGTATTAATCAGAATATAGCAGTATAATAATGTCCCAAAGTAGTATATTCCGCCTTGTTTTCACCATTTGTAGGATCCTGTTCTTTCATTTGATGCCACTCATATGATGCATACTTCACGCATGAGTGAATAAAGACAATATGAAGCAGACTACCAAAAAGTCTGGCCAACGATATCTGAATTTCAAAGAGATAATCACATCAAATGATAGAACAGGATTCAAGCTTTACAAATATGTGACAATTTTTAATCATAATTGTGAATGAGATATGATTAAACATCGATAAATCTCGGTTTCGTTTTTTCTGGGACACACTGTATAGTTTTTGAAAGTACACACGCAAAGTATAAAGACTACTTTAGCTTTAGCTCAGTATAGAAACATAATTGCTATACCGGTACCGGTATATACATATATATTTACACAAAATACTAGGATAGTGTTGGATGCCTATTTTGTCATAATTTGTGTTTGACTTTGTTTACACTTCTTTTCTGTTCTTAAATTGGAATTTAGTTCAGTTCAGGTCAGTTTTCAATAGGTGTTTTGTTGTCATGCATCCATCAGACACTGTCCTAATTCTCTTGTCACCTTCATTCCTTTCCTATTCAGATGTGCCCATTCCCTCCATCCTCACATCTGGTTCTTTTGTTGAACATTCCTTATTACATAATCACCCCCAGACATTGACCCATCTTCATCCTATTTATTTCTAATAGACCGTTTACTAAGTGATTCAAATTTTATGCATATTTTTGAAACAAAGGTTGTTCTTGACAACCTGAAAGCTTGCCAGAGGCTTGTCAGACATAGCAACAAGTAATGTATGCAAACTGGATTCCAAGTATTGTAGTTCATTCATTAATAACAGGTTAATGGAATACCTTGTAAATAGGTCCCCAGGAAAGAAACATCCATAAATTTGAATCACTTAGTAAACAGGTCTATTGGTATTGAATTGGGTTGATACATTTTAGTTAGATAATTCCATTTTCTTTATGTTCATTGGTTAAGTATGTTTTAATATTTATAATGTTATGTTGTCTTAGTTACCAAGTTGATATGGGCCAGGCAGCCCTGTAATATAAAAGAGCAAGATTAAAACGTAGAAAAGCTCACACAGATAGATCAGAGAGAGCACTACCAGACTTCACCAAGTTTACATCTCTTTATTTTTTGTTGTCTCCTGAGTTCCTGTTATGTTTGATGCCTGAGTTTGCTGTTATACGTTTGAATGTTTGATTTACTGCATGAACTTAATTTTAAAACCCTACAATAGTATACTTGCGTGTAACATAGTATAGCAATCAAATGTACAGCGTCTCTTAAAACAGTAAAATATAAATTATTATTGATAATGAAATCATTCATACATTTGAAATGACACATTTCCGATGAAGACAAAAATAAAATAGCATCAAGTGAAATTTCATAGTAATAAGAATGAATATATAAGACTCATTTACCATGCTGTTATGTAAAACGAATCAAACCATTTGATTTTACAAGAGAATGCGTAGGAATGTGATAAGGAATGAGAGTAATATTGGGAACAAATATTGCAAGATCTTTTGAACATATTTAAATGTGTTCACAGGCCTTAAGTGCTGAGACTAAAAACCGGGTACCCGGGTAGCCAGGATTAGCTTCGTGAATGTAAAAAAAAAAAAAAAAAAATGGCTATACGCCTTCTACATCACGAAGCCAGGCGTTATTACCCAGCAATCAGATTCCGCACGGGGTAGTACGACATGACAAATGCCCCGAAATCACACTTTTCTGATAATTTCCGCGACCCACAGGCCCTTCCCCACAGCGTTTCCTCCTAGGGAAACGTTTGGAATGACAATTTTTTTTTGATTGAGTATAATTTTGGAAATATATCCATAAAAAGATGATAAAAATTTCAGAAAACTCACCAGCGTTTGCGTATCCATGCCTCCGAGGTCATGCAGATCAAAATGGCGGCACGATCGCCGTAATCGAAATCATGAAAACTATTAGGCGCCGTTTGTAAATTTATTATTTAGCTCAATTATTTACATATAATTCACTATTTAGCTCTTTTCTACGATTATTATACGATAAAATGACATAAAGGATACAATGTTTTATAAATAATGAATTTTGCAATTTCCATTTTTTTTAAATAATGATTTTACAATATTCATCATATATAAATAATGAATTTTGTAGTTTCCATTATTTATAAATAATGATTTCACAAATTCATTATATATCAAATATTAAGGCGTATAGCCATTTTTTTTTTTTTTTTTACATTCACGAAGCTAATCCTGGCTATACCCGGGTCCCGCCCAAGAGCATCGGGTCCCGGGTCAAAATATTGCATGCCCGTTTCCCGAAAATAAGTATTTAATGATTACTCATGTATGTAACATGACAAGGCGGTAGATAACGTCGACCAGCCATTCAATATCTACATGTAAATATCCATGTAGCGCCCCACTGCAGTGATGCGCTTTCGGGTTTTTCCCAGTGTTAATAGCTTCTTAAGGGTAAATATAAGCTTGTAATTTGTGTTATATGATTTTCGGGTAACCGGGAACCCGCCCGAAAAATCGTCGGGTTCCCGAATTGAAAAAATACCCGAAACTCCCACCCCTACAGGCCTTGCCAATTTTAGTGATCTGTCCAAATGATTCCATGCTATAATTGAAGATAGAAGGGGGCTAATTTTAAAGCATTCTGTTTTATACGTCACTTAATAGTTTCAAATCCAACTTGTTAAAATTCTGGTCATCAAGTAAAGATAAATTTGATCCAGAAGAATCTTTTGCCTGTCCATGTTCTTCTACTGCTGTGCAGCGCCATTAAAAGTGTACCAGTCTACCAGATGTCAACGAGAGGCAAATAAGTTTTTAACTTTAAATGCCTACATCCAAGGTATTATCCAAGGTATTATTATATATACTTTGGCACAGAAAGTAAACCTTTATCTGCCTGCCTCGTATAATACTGATGAATGTCACTTACATGTACTTTAAACTTCCTTGAAAATAGGATGGTGCCAAATTATGTGTACACTTGAAAATCATAGTAACAAGCTGAAATTCAAATTGTTTCTCAGATGGCATCCATTTCAGATTGCCTATTAATTCACTTGACGGAGTCTCATAACTTTTGTTTGAAATTATTCTAGCAGCTCGTTTTTGAACTTATTCTGAAGTTTATACGTTTGTTCCTGATATTATTTGACCACACAGAGGAACAATAATCAAAGTGAGGCAACACAAGTGCATTATACAGCATCTTCATAGATGTTAATGGTAAATAATCCTTCACTCGTTTATACCTTTATTACTTTGTCAACATGTTTGGACCAATTTAATTCTTCATCAATTAATATACCAATACATTTGGCAACATTAATTCTATTCAATACCATGAATACCTTTCCATTTATAGAAACATTGAAGGATGTTATTTTGTTTAAATTAGCACCAGCACCCGAAGCTATGACCATCACGCATGTCTTCTCGGTATTTAGTACAAGGCGGTTTTGATTCCAATGCGAAAAAAAGTTTTTGTTCAACCTCGCAAGCTACACTATTTCCACTTACAGTTAAAGTGGTATTGTCCGGATACATAACCAGATATGCAATTTGGTAATATAGATCCCTGTCACCATGCCTGTGGAGTGTGGTACGCCCATCAATACAGTTAGTCATGTTAGTTAATGGATTAGATTTGTTTAACGCCTTTAAAATGAACAGACTGTTCACGACCTGTTAATTAATCTGAACCATTTTACACATTCATCATCAGTGATCATGTTCATGTGAGCATTAACAGATTTTTCTAATAAAACTAGTAAGAAAGTAAGATTGTGATTAGACCGAAAGCTTCAGTCTCTGTTCGTCGGGTGTTCCACTGGACTACGTCTTGCTTCACTACACCTCCTTACATAGACTGAAGTTCGTCTCTCACTCTGTACCAGGGACTAAGGACGAATTTTCATTTTCCAATAAATACATTATTTTATTAAAATAAACAAATCAGAATGAGAACAACGGTAATATAATATGCTTGAATAAATTTCTTACCCCAAATTCCTCGTCTGGTACACGAATCTGATCATTTGAAGCATGGAAGTTGCACGTCAGTAGCCAGTCGCTGACAGCCTTCTTGGTTATAATCACATGACCCGGAAGTAGGCCGTGTATAGAGATTGTGTAGTAAAACGCAGCGAATACACAGTCAGTGCGAAGCTTGAGTTCAAACCAGAGTAAGTCCCAAATTTTGTTAATTATCTGTATTTTTATCGGGGTTTTTTGTGATGTATTGAAATATGAGAACCCTAGCACCATCTATGTGAAATTTTAGAGAAAGGGGATGGCTTATAGGGATGGAAAATCAGATCCCCCCTTTTGGGGGGATACGCTCATAGGCCATGTATTGTAAGATCCCCTTATCTACCGCGAAGGTTGGGTAGCCGTCTGTGTAGGAGGAGAAGGTAAAAATAAGAAAATGTTAAAGACTCCTCCGAAACAGACGGTTTTCAGCTGTCTAGATTGTGATCAACTACGTCAAAAACTTCAAATGCTTTACAAAGGTCTAGGCCTATGAAACAAATGACAGACAGACTTTTCTGAGTAACTAAATAATGAAAGAAACTCTCACTCAGACTCAAGAGTTGACTCCAGCCAGGGAGCTCCAACGCGCAGCGTTGGACTCTTGGAGTTGGAGCTCCCTGGGCTGGAGTTCGAGTCAGAGTCTAGGACTTAATAATAATAGTAACTAGCCGAGTCTAACTAGACTGCTTACCAATGGCTCTGATTCTTGAGACCATTCATATGGAAAGAAAAGATCGTATAATATCGTTTCATCTTCTTCCTTTCTCGGGTTCTGTGTCACCTCACCGTCAGATTCCATTTCCCATTTACATCTGTTCTTTTGATAGCAGAATTAATTGTGACGACCGATACGAGCTCTACCGTTCGTCACGTCATCAGCGAATACACGTACATGTATGCAAGTACACACACATAAAATCTAATACGTGGGCCTGTTCAAGATGAAGATATCAGCCAATTTCATAATTCGTAGGATATGGACAGTATTGCCGAACAGGTAGTAAATTAACGATCTTACAGATAATAATTTGTAAATCGGGGGTGATATGCGGATGGGAGAGGGGTGATGTGGCCGATAAATCTATATTTGTCAGTTCTCATTTTGTAACGAAAATAATTTTGTTACAAAATTAACAAGACGAAATTATTCTGTTACAAAATGAACATGAAATTATTTTGTTCATTTGTATTTTGTATTTTGTAACAAATTTCATTTTGTTACAAAACTAATTTGACAGAATAATTTTGTTAATTCTCATTTTGTAACGAAAATCATTCTGCTACAAAATTAACATCACAAAGCAATTTTGTCCACTTTCATTTTGTAACAAACATTTTGTTACAAAATTAACATGACCAAATTTTTGTCAATTTTCATTTTGTAACAAACATTTTGTTACAAAATGAGAATGAACAAGATCATTCTGTCATATTAGTTTTGTAACATGCAAAATGACCTTTACAAATTCATTTTGTTATATAATGAATTGCTGTTTCAAGAATTTTGTAACAACAACGCGTTTTGAGTGAATTCATTTATGTCACAAAATGAGGCAAGTTTGTACAGAATAAGTCGGTGAACACTTGGAGCCCTAAGTTGGTGAACGCTTGGCGCCCCTATGGGTGCCAACTGCCAATCATAGGAGTGCCAAGTGTTCACCGACTTATTCTGTACAGACTTCTAATTCTCTTTCCTTATTTTTTCATTGTTTCCCCAGGTCAGTGGTGTTGACCTACGTTCGTGCACAACATAATTTATGCAACATTCCTTCCTGTCAAATCAGCGACTTTGCTCAATAATATATAAACAAGAACGCTGATTGGCTGCCTGGTTGGCATGCACAGCTCGCATGATTACTCGTCTGAAGTTTATAGCAGTTTATTGTCTGTTCAAAGGGAAGTACTAGTATACCAAAGATCTTATCTTCGCTAGTACATGTACCTCCTTGATCATACCGTAGGTCCATGATCATGCGTTCAATCCATGCTTTTCGTCAGCATGCAACAAGAACTCTGATTGGCCGAATGAGGTACAAACAAACGGCAGGCGTATGACGTACGTGTTTGTAGAGCGAGCGCGAGCCAGAAAGGGAGATAGAAATTAAAGGGATACTCAACCGCAGATTGTGGACATTTTTATGCCGCGAGAGGGCACCGTGATCGTTACCTGATCGTACCATTGCCCCGCGGGGCGCAAACTTCGGCCATACTGGTCGCCCCACGTCATGCACGCTCCGCCTGAGCTCGAGCTCTCGTGCGAGATTCGTTCGGCTTCGTGCAATCCGAAATGTAATCCCAGCAGTCCGACGGACGCGTTCGACGCACAAACTTTGTGTACAAGTGAATGGGGCTTACGCAATCATGACTTCCCCACGGCCACCTAGTGGCGTATCCCTTCAAGAGAGGGAGAGAGGCAGGGACATAGGCCCACCCCCCCCCCCCCATCAGTATTATTTAGGGTACGCGTATGCTTGTTCCCTCCCTGGAAAGCACCCCCTATCTCAAAATTTCTGAACCCCCCTATCGCGTGCTTTGTGCGGGCTTTTCCTGCCTTGGAGACCCCCCTAAATTCAGAACACTGCTCAATGTACCCCCTATCTCAGGTGAGCTCTCATTCCAACCCCATATCTCAGGACAGACACCAACCCCCCTCCCAAGTAAGCTGTCATTACAATACCTTGGAAGAGATGTTTTTTATGTTCAAAATGGTATCTCAGAACTCAATGCAGTCATAAGAAACCCAACAAAAATGAAAATCTCATGACATAAAAGTTTCATAACCCCCCTTTTTTAATTTCTCAGGTGTCGAAGAGAGAGAGAGAAAGAAAGAAAAACACCCCCTTTTTAATGAAATCTCCGGGTGAAAGATAAAAAAAAAACCTTTTTTACAATTCACGGGCCGGATTGTGTCGCCCAAAAAGTACCCCTTTACCGGAGATTTTGGGAACACGCATGCGGTCCCTTCGACCTCCGAGTGGGGGGGGGGGGCATAGGGGGAGCGGGCCGCGCGAAATGGAAACATGCTGCATCACTGGCACGTCGGAGCGAGCTCGGTGGCCTGGAGGCGCATATTTTTTTCTTTTTTACACAACTGTTTTTAGCCATTTTCGCGAAAAATCTTAGAAGTGCTCTGGTGAAACAATGTAAGTTCTCAGCAGCATGCACTACGTTCATAGCTGGAGTTACTATACGCAGAACAGTGTGTAGGACTATACAGAGTATGTTGTGCACGAGCGTACACTCATCAGGGTAGCTGATAGAAAGGGCCCCCCACACGGCCACACGGCCCCCACAACGCACAACAACAACAACAACAACAACAACACACACACACACACACACACACACACACACACACACACTTCTCTCTCTCTCTCTCTCTCTCTCTCTATGTGGCATACACCTGCCGTTTGTTTATGTACCTCATTCAGCCAATCAAGAGTTCTTGTTGCATGCCGATGAAAACCATGGATTGAGCGCATGATCATGGACCCATACGGTACATGATCAAGGAGGTATACATGTACCAGGGAAGTGTTTCTAACACTTCCCTGCATGTACTAGCAAATCTTTGGTACTACAGGCAGTACCTCCCTGCAAGGCAATGAACATTAAAAAGTGCTTTTGTTCACTGACTTAATAATAATAATTCTGTCCATTCTCATGTCGTAACAAAAACGATAGAGTTTTGAGTGAATTTTGTCACAGAATGAGGCAAGTTTGAACAGAATAAGTCGGTGAACAATCACCAACTTATTCTGTACCCACACAATTTTATTCCATACCACAGAGTTTTTATTTCGTCAAGTCATCGGCGTACATAATTTAGCTCAAAGAACGCTGACTGGCCGAATGATTCGGGCGCGGGGACCAGCCTGGTACAACACGACCGGTCCACGTGTTTGGAGAGAGAGAAAGAGAAAGAGAGGGAGAAAGAGAGAAATGGAAAGAGATATATTACGTGGCTGAATGGTTCTCGGGCATATACGGCCGGTGCACATGTTTGTATAGAGCGAGAGAGTGAGAGAGAGAGAGAGAGAGCCACGACAGAATGGTGTTGATCGGTTCGTGGTTATGTGAAGGGCAGGGTCGGGGGGCGGATGCGAGCTCGAGCACGTGTTCTCCGACCTTTACGCTAGCTACTATGCTGTGCTATGTGTTGAATCCAGGGAAATGTAACTAAGTAAGATTTCCATGTTTAATCTACTAACGCAAATTTTAAAAATGAGCTAGAATACTGTAGGCCTACATTTTATTCTTTTGATTTTTCATTTTCTTCTATCCTTTCATATGTTTCTCTTTATTTTCCTTTTTTTTTCTTTTCTTTTTCTACCTTTTCTATGAACTTGAAAAAGAAGCTAAAAATAATTTAAAAACTCAATAACTTTTTTAAAAATTATTTTGTAGCATTCAGTCAGGGAGGTTCTCTTCCATTCCCTGATTCAATCTGTTCTCATTTTATCTTCCGACTTGTTATTATTTTGTCTTTACTCTTCTGTCAACTTTTCTTTCTACCTTCCTTCACGTTTTCTTTGTTTTGATATTTCTTCGATCCTTTCTGCCTTTGTGTTCTTCTTTATTTTCATTTTCATTTTGGTCATATTCAATATCTTTATTTCCTTATTTTCTTTTTCAATCTCTATGTCATCTTCTCTTTCTGATATTCTTTCTTTTAGTCAGTATTATCATCAAGTATTTCGAGGTATGCACCTTCCATAATTATGTTCTATTCGTTCTTGCCTCAAACCGTATTCTTTTTACTTAATTGTATATGGCATCTCTATACTACACGAAATTGGCAGACTGGACACCAATTCCATTTTGGAAAGAGGTTCTTTTAGCTTGGTTAGAGCAGGGAACTCTTCCACCTCCCTGGTTAGACCCCCCCCCCCCCCCCCCCCCCCCCCCCCCACTCGGAGGTCGAAGGGACCGCATGCGTGTTCCCAAAATCTCCGGTAAAGGGGTACTTTTTGGGCGACGTACACAATCCGGCCCGTGAATTGTAAAAAGGGGGTGTTTTTTTATCTTTCACCCGGAGATTTCATTTAAAAAGGGGTGTTTTTCTTTCTCTCTCTCTCTCTCTTCGACACCTGAGAAATTAAAAAAGGGGGGTTATGAAATATCTTGAAAAATTGATCAAATCCCAGGATCATGAGATTTTCATTTTTGTTTGGTTTCTTATGAGTGCATTGAGTTCTGAGATACCATTTTGAACATAAAAAACATCTCTTCCAAGGTATTGTAATGACAGCTTACTTGGGAGGGGGTTGATGTCTGTCCTGAGATATGGGGTTGGAATGAGAGCTCACCTGAGATAGGGGGTACATTGAGCAGTGTTCTGAATTTAGGGGGGTCTCCAAGGCAGGAAAAGCCAGCGCAAAGCCCGCGATAGGGGGATTCAGAAATTTTGGCAGCCCTGAGATATATAGGGGGATGCTTTCAAAGGGAGGGAACAAGCATATACGCGTACCCTACATAATACTGAGTGGGGGGCCGGGGGTTAGACCGGCCTGGTGGAACTTTCAATCGATGGTATATTGCATTTCAACCTCTTTGGAATAACCCCGAAATAAAAATGCATAGACTACTGTATGTTAGGTCCTGGTCTGGAGTGCAAAAAGGAATACGTTTTGTGAACGACTATAGCTGTACATGTACAGTTGTGTACTGATCATCTCATCTCGATTCAGTCTATAATTATGTATCTTCATCATCCTGTTCTCACACTGTCTTTGTTTGTTTTCAATGACAATGTCCCTGCCCTGCCAACATCTGGTAATCCTTTCAGGCAAACAGCAGCTAGCTGTGTTTTATTTTATAAGTACCTTGCCGATAGATGTTGTTTTCATGAATAAATTACACGTACACTCGCATTTTCTTTTGGACGTGCACACTTGCAGTTTTAAGGTTGTCTTTTGCTTTGTTTGAAAATTTTTGTCATTTTAATTTTGTAACAGAATGATGTTCGTAACAAAATGAAATCGGAGAAAATAATTCTGTAATGTTAATTTTGTAGCAGAATACTTTTTGTTACAAAATTACCTTTTCAAATTTATTTTGTTATACAAAATGAATGCTAATCAATAATTTTGTAACAAAAACGAGTTTTGAGTGATTTTTGTCTAAAATTAGTCAAGTTTGTACAGAATAAGTCAGTGAACACTTGGCGGCCCATAGGGAAATTCCCCCCTCCCTGCACCCATATACAGTGCAGTATTGCGTCCAAATAATTGAAAAGCAGTCCGGGCGTCGAACTAACTTTCCCGCCTTAAAAAACTTGCTACGAGCCGTTTATCTTTCTATCAAATTTGCAATAATACGTCAGAGCTTTCGCGCTTCGCCCCCTCCCTGCACCCCAACCCCCTGCTCATCACCGATTTTGCAAGCTTCGCGTGCTTTAACGTCTTTCTGAGTCACGTCTTTCGGATGGTGATGTTAAAGGTCGGTCCCCAGACGTAAACAATCATATCTGATTGATACACGTCTGTAAAAACCCAATTACATACATACATACCATTAATAATCGTCCGTTGAGAGCCAGGAAAAGGATAAAATCTGCAAAACTCGGGAATTTAAACCTTCCAAATAATGAAATAATATAACACGATCAGGCATATTTCGAAGCTCAAATATGCATGTACTGTATAACCGTCGAGAACCTGATAATTAACAGTCGTTAAACAAGATCTTGAAGGTATTATATACCTTCATTGCCCCCCCCCCCCCCAAGTCCGAAACGAATCGACGCCCCTTCCCTATCTGAATACCACAAAAAATTCTCATCATTATTTTTCATCCTGATCGGATTTAAAGGAGACCGAGGCATGTTGTCGACTATAGTATATTCAGCCCCGATCCGGAAGGAGGCTCTTGTATCTGCGCTTCCCATGTATTAATTTGACATTTTTGTTCTGAAATTAGATAAGTCAGAATCTGAGAATATCTAGACAATAAAGTAACAAAAATCATCGATAAAAGCAATAGGATTTGTGTTGAAACTATAGTTTAATAAGGGAAACTTAATTTACATGGAGTCCCCGCGGAGTCCTCCTCATTTGTGGAAAATCCGGACGCCAATTGAGAATCAGTTTTACTTGGCCTTATATGTATATTGTCCGTGTTATATGCAAACTGAAAGCAGTTATTCCAAAAGAAATATTGTTTATCCTGTTTTCGACTTTAATTCTTCCATATATTAATTATGGTATGTTAGCTTGGGGTAATTCTTCAAAATCGCAAACTGAAAAACTATTTTTGATCCAAAAGAGAGTTATAAGAATAATTTGTAACGCACATTTTCGTGCTCACACATAAAATTCTAAAAGTGGAAGATATCTATTTTAGGGTCTCTAATGTATGATTTTAATGCAGGTGACCTCTCACTGGCACTAGCCAAACGTTTTAAGACAGGCTTCAGGATTGCACCTACTCCGTGCAAGGACACAATTTACTCTCAATACGCTCGTATATACTGGACCCAGGTATTGGAACTCGCTTGATCCAAGCATGCATGCTTTGAGTAAATCAGCTTTTAAACGAAGTCTTAAGTTACATCTTTTGACGAATTATTGTGTTGATTCGTGATGTCTTTAAATTGTGTTGATTGTTGATGTTAGACAGTGGCGTATCCAGGATTTCCCAATAGGGGGGGGGGGGGCGCCAGGAATTATTGATCGTCGTCATGGGGGAGGGGTCTTTGGAAAATTTTTGCTTCTGAAGAAGGGCTGAGATGCAAAATAGTGCTATATGTGACCAATTTTGAAGCCTATTTAATGAACAATATTTTCAATTGGTATGAGGATTTTTTTTTTTTTTTGCTATTTTTTTTTTTTTTACGACGCCCAATAGGGGGGGGGGGCGCGCGCCTGTTGCGCCCCCCCCCTGGATACGCCCCTGTTAGTAACTGGTAGTAAGTCCTGTATGATACATTACAAATGCATATACCTTCATTTTAAGAAAATGTATTAATGTATTTTATTCTTGAAAGCCAGCTGTCTTGTTGTCACGTTTTTTTTTTTGGTTTTTTTTCCTGTCTTGTGTCTGTGTATGTCTTTTCGTCTAATGTAACCTTTGTTATATCTTTATCTTCCCTTTCCTCCCTTTCATTCCTGTCCTCGTCTTGTGATGTAAAAAATAAACAACACTAAAAAACAAACAAAAAAATCTCCCATGCCCCCATTGTATATAGTCACCCTTGTTTATCCTTTTTTTTTTCGTATTGTGTATTCCTTGCTACCATTTTCTGTTTTCTTCAATATATATATATATTCTTTCAATATATATATATATATATATATATATATATATATATATATATATTACTTTTTATTTATGAGGGACCTTGTCTTACAAGCTATGCTTCATTAAGGTCTCCTCATTTGCCTTTCTCAAAATATTGTTATCTTTGTTATCATTATACATGTACATGTACTCGGTCATATATTTATGTTTTTTAGTATACTTGTAAAGCCTAGTGTTACTGTTATTTATATCATTGTTTGAAAAAAAAGTGTTAATCATTGTTTTTTGTTACCTATTGTTGGAAGAAAGACAAATGAATAAATAAACTTGAACTTGAACTTGAATTGTGTAGGCCTATACTTGTCCCTTTGAAGAAGAGAAAATAATGTCAATAAACTAGCAATGTCAAACACGGTTATGGTGTCTAATGCCTGTATAGTGTGAGCGTATACTTGTTATAGACTTCCTCGTCACAACGCCAAAATCATTGTTCAGTTATTGCTTATCAAATTGGCTACTCACTGTTCGTCGTAGCTATCTCCATTTTCAGTCAGTGAAAATTTGCTGATCTCGAAAATGAACCGATCTCATTATTTAAATATAAGTTGTAATCAATCACCTTTTTATTTTGCATGAATGATATAACTGTGAAATATTATTCACCTATAACAGATTATTTTATAATCAATAAAATTATATGACTCTTTCCAAATTTAAAAATAATTTGAGTAAAGTAACATCTTTGTGAAAAGCCTAACAACAAATTACGTAATATTGAAAATCATCGTTTTGGCTATCAGTCTCAGTTTGTTGATAGTTTCTCGATAACATTAATCATGGTGTGTATTCCGTGCATTGTTATTCCACTTGTTTTGTGGATATTCCACCGGTTTATTCAACCCTTCGTATACCCACTCTTGCCAGAAAGAGTCAAGTCATGGTTCAATTTCAATATGAGAATTTACGGAGTGACACCTCCAAAAGGTACCAAAACAGAAAATTCTAGAGAGAGTGAAAACGTAAGTGAACAAGGCTTTTAAAAATTTTATTGAACAGTGAACTTCATAATTCATGCCACAGTTTTTTATTGACTCTATTATACTAAAGATGCTTACTACTAAAATACTACTTACTACTTCAAGGTCTTCAGTAGATTCACCTCTGAATAAAATTGTTGTGTAAACATGTTGAAAATCATGTCATGAAAGTGATTTAAATGTTGTTGAATATGAATGATTGTCTTTGAATTATGGCATGTCGCAATGAGCCGGGTCAAGTTAAAAACCATGAATGGTCAGTCTTAATCACTCTAGAGTCTTAAATTCAAGTAAGTTTGATAAAGATCATTGAAATTATTTATAGTCATGAACAAATTAATGTTTTACTGCCTCTTCATTTTGTACCTATTGCCCCTGTAAATTCTAAGCTAATTCATGAATTTTAAATGAAGTTTTGTTATGAATTTATATTCTAGTTTTTAATTAAAATTTATGTTGGTTGACTTGATCTTGAGTCAACATTCTGTCGACCGTCTTAGCTAGTTTAAAGTCATTAACTTGTGGGAGTGATCCTCGGATATCTGCTTGTGATTAAGAATCAAAATGAGTTAATTATAGTGTTCATTCACTGGTAATAATTGTCAATATTTCTTTTTAATCTTTCATGTCTCCAGGAAGGTGAAAATTTTCAAGAATCCACAACGAGAAATGGTTGTCCCTTCAAACCAAATGGTGTTCAAGCCACAGCAGCCGCAGGTGGTGATAAAAAGACTGACTAGCGCTAACTCCTCAACAGATTATCATTCTGTTCATAGTTCCGGATTGGATGGATTACAAAAGAACTGACTTATGACTGAGAACTAATGGACTAAAAAAAGCTACATCCGTCGCCATCGTCAAAATAAGTTTTCAATATGTGATCTTCAGGAGCTGCAGTTTCATCAGAATGATGATTCGTAAATTTTGTTTTCTTGAAAGTTCAGAATATAGAGACAAATTCTTGTGTCATATAATTTACATTTCCTCAGTTTTCATTTGTTGACCATCTGTATGTATTGCCAATTATTCTATGTGTTGGAGTGATCATATGACAGCATATGGATTGCATCTGAAATCTTAATCATAGTGTATCCGATTTCGAAGAAATGTATATCATATACATGTAAATCATTACATGTAGTTCCATCTGTGGGTGATCATATGTTGTTTATTGCTTTTGTCCGTCTTCAATTAGTTGACACTACATGCATATTAAATTTTTATTCCCACTTGTTCTCTCTAGCTCTCTGACCTGTACGTCTCCATTATTTACTTCTCATTTTGTCAGTCTATCCGTCTTCATCATTACTGTTTTTTATGGTCATCTAAGTTAGATATTGTTCTTGTTTTTTATGCTCTTATCTATTTTTCAAATGATTTGACAAATGATTTATTTTATATAATGAGATAGATCTCTGTTTTTTTAATAACTTTAATTGTAGACATTTACACATACCCTTGTATTTGTACATGTAGATGTTCTGTAGATAGAGCATTGTGTTACAATATGAAATATTTGTTTTTCTTTGTACATTCTTAGATATATCTTTTCTAAGGAGTAAATGTCTCATGTTCTTTCCTCTTTTTAAAAATGGTAATATCATATTGACAATTCATAGAGAGTTCCAAACCATCAGCTTGTAATATGTTAAGTGAAACCAGTAAAATGTATACCCCCGGAAAAAGCTTTTGATACCACACTTGTTTATGAAAACATTATAGAGTTATATTTATAATTATATATAATTACTGTTTTGTTTGGAATATTATTCACATATTACAAGTAAGTTTTGTTAGGCGCCTCACCATTCATTTTTATTTTTCAGGTTTGCCTGAAAATTGAATGAATTCTTGTTCCTGAAGTCTGTTTAGTTTCCTAAAATTGATTTGGGCTTAGATTTGACACACAAACGTACAAACAAAAAAACGAGTTTAAAATAAATTTGCCATGTTGTGATTAATGTGCCTTTCACATGTTAATCTGATTATTCATATATATAGGGCTACAAGAACTATTTGGAATGTTCATTCACACAAATTTTAGGGAATGCAAGTTCAGATTTCATAAGCACCCTGTTTGTACGTACATGTACATGCAAGCTACTTACTGAATGAAAAATTATTAATATACTTTTGTCTTTTTCTGTGACATAGATGTCCCCACAGCAGGATACACATGCAATGGAGACTGTTTACAGAATACATGTAGACAAATAAATGAATCGCTCTTTTACACAGTATCATTCAGAAATGCAAAAAAGTACCTCATAACATGGTTTTCATTTAAAGTTTGAAATACGAAATTGGATAAAAGCAGTTTCTTTGACGATTCCAATTCATATACAACATTAAATATTTATAGAAAGATTTCCATGTACAATTTTACGGTATGTAGAGTAGAACATGTATGAACATTAGCAAATACGCAAATGTTTTTAGTCAATTTTTGTAAAATTGATGAGACAATATTTTCCCCATTTTTTGCGATCTAATTGCCGGTAGTAGATAGAATTCTTGATGTGATGCACCTGGGTGAATTTGTTAATTCTAATGATAATTTATTTATACCTATTCACATATTTGTTGGTGTTGTTATGGAATGTATTGTTGAATAAATAGTATTTATCTTTTATCAAAATTAATTTATTTGCTTTGAAGGATATTTGTATTACAAATTGAAGTATGGTACCTGTCAATATTTGTTAAGTACTTCATTTGGGTTACTTTAAGTTTTTGATTACAAAAGAAGCAATGCAGGGGATACACAACATCTGTTGAGAGCCAGAACCACATCAATCCTGTGTAAAATGATAGGAGTTAATGCCCTTCTGGCTCTCAGCACACGTAGTAAATCCAGTCCAGACATAACACCCATTCCTCAAAACACATGTACTGTTGATTCTTAATCTAATGGTCTGATTGCATAGAATTGTATGGCAAAATATGATCGCAATACATCTGATAGCTCAGCTATGTATACAGATCTTGCGCATATTTTCTAGGGCTAAACTTGCTATTGGTGACCTGCATGCTTGTCCTAGGCTTGGCAGACATAACAAATGATATATGCTGTGCAAGGAGATGTACAAAACCATTAGGTATGGGGAATAAAACTGAAATTTTTCAGCCTTGTGTGGGGAAAGTTGACATGTCATTTTTATCGAAGAATCCCCATACCAAATGATTCTTTCCGTCTATCAAGGAGGATTCTGCAAATAGAGTTGCTTGATGTAAAGTTAATTAGTTTCTCACCAGGGTGTTTAGGAAGAAATTTGAATAAACTAATCAGTTAATCAGGGAAATGTAACTAAGTTACATTTCCCTGGGTTAATAGTGCTACATGTATATCGATACATAATAAGCCAGTTCGGGGTTAGCGCATGGTACTGAGATTGTACAAATGACCCCAAATATCCAGACATATTTTAGACATGGAGGGTCCCTTTATGTGCACTTCAGAAAAATAACTCTGGGAGTGATAGAGGTGCCTCATGAATAGCTTTTGTTTCCCCCTTTAAAAAGAATACTTCCACCTGGATATCATGGAATTCACCATTAGTGCATAATTGAATAATGATTACATGACATTCATGAGCACATATCGAATATTAGTGTCAGTGGGTTTTAGAATTTGGTACAGATGACCTTTATCTGCTCATGCTCAGATTGCATCCCCGAAGTGGCTTATTGTATGGGTTCACTCAACAAAAGAATATTACTGAAATCAAACGCCAAGGTCACAGAACTTTGCATGTGATCGGTGTTCCAGACAGAAGCATTGTGACAGTTCTACAGCCAGGAAAGGAGGAAGGAAGTGTCATTTGACTGAACTACCATGTGAAATGAAAGAGTGACTAGATATCATAATTATGGTTGTGACCCACTTGTTAACTTGATAACCCAATGTTCAGTAATTTTATAGTGTCGGATTTGATAAGAATTTAATGTTTGTGCTGCCCATTTCAACTTTAATCTCATCAATAACCTTCACTCTATCATTTATTCACTTCTATCACTATTTGTGTATGCATCTTCTCTCTCCTCTGTTCCTCCTGCCTCTCTCTCTCTCACATACACACAGTGGTGGGTCCAGGATTTTGTGAGGGAGGGGGCAAAATATTCTGAAAATTTTCTGACAAGCAAAAATGAAAATTGGTCATCAGCAATTTTGGGTGTCTTCTTATTACATGTACTCAAATTATTTGACAAGCAAAAAGAAATTTTTTGCCAGTGGAGGGGGCCTGGGACCCCCCCCCCCCCCCCCCTAGGTTGACCCCCGATTTTATCAAATCCTACTCTCCCTCTCACTGTGTATACTTTAGGATACAGTCAAACCTGCTTTAGCAACCACCTGCCTATAAAGACCACAATTTTTCTCATTGAAATGTGTATTAACCCGTAGACTACGGGAACCAGGTGGCTCCTGTATTAAGCCTATGAGAGTTAAAGAGTTCAGTAGCCAACGGGTTAAGGAACCCGTCCATAAAGACTGCTTTTCTTGTCTCCCAAGAGTGGTCTTTATAGACAGGTTTCACTGTATTTCATATCACAGAAAAAAAGTACACTGTCCATACATGTAGGAAGCGACCATTTCAACTAATGATTTGAATTATATGTAATCATTTATTGACATGTGCAGGAAATATATTATCATATTTGAGATAAACAGCACAAAAGTACGAGTTACAAACAAAGGGTTACGCACATTGTACTACATACACGTATGTGAGCGAGAGATAAAGAGATAGAGTGAGAGAAAATGAGATTAAATGTCTTCTCTAATAAACTTTGATTATTATTTGAAATCAATTCATAAGCATTTGTAGGCAGGACATTTTATCATTTTGTCCGCAGTGAATATGACAGAAATAAAGGTTTGGCAAACATAACTCTGTGTACTTGGCAGATGCAAGCAAAAAAAAAAATATTTTTAATAATTTCTTAGCACATATTGTCAGCTTTGAAGAGGGTGTAAATAATTATCTTCTAAAGCGTTGCATGTCTAATCATCTACTTGTTCTATGTAACACTGTGCACGCAGATTGTAGTCCCATTAAAACAAAAAAACTCCACACAAGGAAGAAAGGGAAATATAATTATTAAACATTACCAACAAAAGATGAAAGAAATACAACAAACCAATTGGACACGTCAATAATCATAATCATCTTGAGTTGAAAAACCTGAGAACTTCCTCAATATAAATCACTTTCCATGATGCATCATCACTAAGAGTACATCATTAATATCTACTACTAATTAATACTTTTGTCCACAATTGTCTCTTTTTTTAATACAGCTGATCTTCATTAGATATTGCACAGCATAATAGCATATAGAAATTTCAGTTTCTTTTTTTATGACCCTCATGGTTAACCCTTTCATGACAAGAATTATTTAAGGGCTAAATTGATCATATTTTGTTCTTCAAATTGGCAACAAAAATATTTTTCTTTTAATGCTACATGGTTCTAATAAATGTTTGAAAACATCATATATAGTTAGCAACTGTGTCAAAAAAGTTGAAATGCATGCAACAAAATGCATGCATCTTGTATATTTCTTAGGGATCTAAATCAAATGATAGTGAGCCAAAGCACAAAATGTGGTCTATTGTCTCAAAAGGGTTAATGAGGTTTTACTTCTAAGTTTTTTGTTTTTTAGTTGTTTTTGTTTGTTTGTGTTTTGTTTTGTTTTTGTTTGTTTTGTTGTTGTTGTTTTTTTTTTTTTTTTTTTTTTTTTTTGGGGGGGGGGGTTTAAGCAGAAGTGAGTAACCAGTGACTGCAAACTGCTTTCACCAAATGCATCTATTATGATATATTTTTAATGTTAATTGATTACGCCCTGTATCTGATATGCTACTTTCAATAACCATAATATTGAAAGAGAGATTCTTTGGATAAAAAGAGGAATCAAAATACAAACAGAAAATGCACCCAATGTTTTAAAACTTTTAAAACCTGATCCTTTTCTTTCACTAAAAGCAACTTGCTATCAAGGTTTTGTTCTTCATTCAAAACCAGGAAGACAAGTGATATACACTGTAAGTAATTAAAAGTACATGTTAATTACATATAAAGTACATTTGTTAATGCATGTTATTGAACAAATTCAAGTGTCAGGCACTTAGAAAAATATTTATAATATCGATCTAGTTTCAATCTCAAACATTCAAATATATATGCAAACCTCTTGTAAGTCTGAAACCTCATCCAAATATTAAGATGAAACTCGTTATAAAGAGCTCCGATATAACGAGATTCCTGCCATAACAAGGTAATTTTGCTGGTCCCTTCGCCTTCCAATGAACATCCTGTATGTGTTGTTAAAGGCCACTGAGTAATAAGAATGAAAAAAAAATGGAATTCCGAAAAATGGACATATCTTTCTGTTCCAAAATACACTCGCTTCCTGAAAGAAATGCTTACATGTACATACATTTAACCTAAATGTGTGCTAAACTTTCAAAGTGTAAGACCTTGTACTAGCATACAAATGTTACATGTATTAGCCTATCCCCAATACATGCACAAAATACCAGGTAGTGTTAAATTTCTTGTTTATATAGCAGTCATAAACAGTCATACATAAACAGTTGTAATCACATGACAGAACTCAACGCTGCCATTAGGTCACATGGATTCCATGTGACACAATGGCATGGTTGAATTCTGGTCATGTGATTACAATGAGAGAGAAACTCTGGTCAATGCAATTATTGGAAAGGTTGGTCATGTCTACATTAGAATTTGAGTACATGTACATGACATGTATACTGCCTCTGTTGGGTCCAAGACCAGAGGATCCAAGATTATTAAGATCAAGATCAAGATCAGACAGTCCGAGATTCAGATCAAGATCAAGATCCACAGCTCAAGATCGCGATTAGAACATCTGAGATCAAGATCAGATATGTCCGAGATCAAGATCGATCTCGAGGTACCCAACACGGAGTCGTGTTTCCACCGATTGGTGAATGATTTTAAAAGCTTTTTCATTTCATAATTTACGTAATTACAAGTTGACCTCGAGCGATCTCGAGCGAAAATTCCGAAAACAGAATCTCTGAGATCAAGACCAACACCTTCGAGACCAAGAACAAGATCGAGGTTACTGACGCCGATCTCGAGGTACCCAACACCGCTGTGAGGTTTCAGAATATCAAAATGATTTAAGAAATTGACCCAATCTCACAGAAAAGCACATGCACTGCACACAGAAATGGGTACATATGGACTGCATAGTGCATACACAAGTGCCATGAATGTTCGGCCTGAACACTTCAGCTAATTTTCATCATACAATGTATTTTGAATATGAGGGCATTTGAAGAATCCTTTTCAGGGGAGGAAGCTCGCAAATGAATTTTCACTTTTCCCAGGATCCAGCCTTTTCTTTAATAATGACACATGACACTGACCACAAGGATTGAAACCTGATAATGCTGGGAATAGTTCCTGACTGGGCATGTACAAATTTAGGGGAGAGCTTGTACACTGTCACTGTTGCCTGCATGAGCTCAGGCAAAGTCTAAATAAAGTGAAATACTCATACTAGAGAAAATGTAGTGCACATACTTTGCATACATACATGTAGTATATAAGACGAATTGTTAAATGACAGAGTTTGTACAATGTAGCCTCTATGGAGTTTTCAGTACAGGCAAAGTCTAAAGAAAGTGAAATACAAAAATGGAAAAGTACAAGCACCTCAAAAAAAGTGAAGATATCTCCTTGGCGTAATGAATATTATTCACTTCTTCTAAATATTGATTTAAAATTCACAAATGGAATGCATGCAGTATATATACTGTACATCTGCAGAGTATTGCATTATTCAACTAAGGTTTTAATTAAATTCAAATGATGATTGTATTCACTCTTCATAGTAAATGAGGTACTACATATATCAGTACATACATGTAGCTGCCTACATGAAAGATATCATGTAGGGGAGTTACTGCATGGATAGGGTTGGATTACATGTCTTCATTTCTACAATATTACTGGCCCACTCACATACGACACTAGCTTAATTAACTCTGGTGCATGTCATTGATAGTGCTTTGTAAACTATGAATTCCTTTCCTATTTTTAGAGTATCAATCATACAATACAAATTGTTGTACATTTCCTGCTCTGAATTAATTTCATTGCACTAAAAAAATTAATGTCATTTTAACCATTTTACTGCCTTAAGACAAATCAAACACGTAGAATATATGAGTAAGATAAAGAACAGATACATGTATCTGTAAATTCATGACTATTGCAGCAAAGCAGCTCCTCTGTATGAATTAAGTAGGACAACAACATGAAATATTTGACACCTAGACATATTAATGTCCTCCATTTACATACTTAAAAGAGGATATCACCCAAAAAAGTTCAAAACCTCAAATAATTAAGGACAATTCTACCTCCAATGCATGTCACTACATGTGAAAGCATTTAATTGAGGTATAGAATTTGATATTTCCAATTTTAAAAAATTCAGAATTATTTTTGCACAAAACTGCATCTTGATTCATAAAAAAACCTGATAAACCATCTTCAATGATTATTCCTGGCATATACCCAAGTAATAAAATTGAATTAAATGTAAAGTATGCCCTGAAGATCACCTCCACATACTACTGTAGGTAAAAATTATGTATTGCCCAAATGATTTGCATTTTATAAGTCTCTGCATATAACTGCATCTTCTCTTACAGTGATTTATGAAAAACCTGATAAAACATCTTCAGTGATAAATTTGTTCACTTGTTGGTTCATACTGTATTAAGAAATTGGAATTAAATGTAAGAAAAGTCCTGAAAGTCATCTACACACACACACACACACACACACACACACACACACACACACGTTTACATGGCTTTACTTCCGAGGACAGGTATTGTTCCTCTATTGTTCCTCGTCCTCGGACAGTCGACGGAATAAGGCATAAATTCATTGTTCGACGTTCGAGGACTATTGTCCGGCTTCCGAGGACCATTGTTCTCATGGTTTTTTTTTTGTTCTCTGTCCGAAAATGTCCTCGGACATAATGCTAAACAAACACACACACACACACACACACACGGTCTGCACATAACTATGCATTACCTGCATGTTATTTGCATTTCTGACTCTTTTGCAAGGGTGCAGGTGCAGAAGAAGAAAGAAAAATAAAATTTTAAACAGTTCCTTGAAAAAGATAAAAGAAAATATTACACCATGTGGAAGACTGACTAAAAGATCAAACAGGCTGAGCCCCCCTGTAACAGGTCGGTCTTATCAAGTCGGGTCAAGAAACAGGAGTCCAGCCATGGTTGAGAATCCAAGGAGTAAGAAGAGGACCTTGAGAACTCTGTCCTTGCTAGAGTTCATCTCATGAGGGAGCACTTCAAAGAAGGTGATGTAGAGGAAGGTGCCCGTTGCAATGCCTTGGAGGATACCATCCATGGCGCTGTGCGTGAAGTCTGAAATGCTCTCAATGAGGATGATTCCCAGTGTTATTCCAATGGGTGCCATCAGGGCGAAGCACAAGCAAGACAAAAAGACCGAGCATCTGGAGAGATGGCTCTGGACCAAATTCATGCCAAGGCTGAACGCCAGGATATTCTTGTGGATGATGACGGCGGTGAATATCGACAGGAGTTGGTTGGAATCTGTCTGCAGCCCCATGGCCAGGCCCTCAAAGATGGAATGCAGCGAGAGGGCAAGGAGGAGAAGCAATGAACGAAGGGCCGAATGAGAATGGAGATCATGGTTATCTGGTTCCTCTGCATTTGGATCCCTGGCGCTACGATTTGATACCGATCTCTGCAAGTTGCGGGAATTCAGACTGGAATTACATTCCTGCTGCAGACTTCCATACTCTCCGTTGGCATTATTCATTCCTTCATATCGTATATTAACTCCATCACTGTCAAATAACAGTGGTGCACTTGCTTCAGAATCTCCAGCATTATTTAAAACAGTCTCTCTCACTTCCTTTGAAGAATCGCTACTTTTTTCTTTGCACTCTAACGCAATTTGCTCAACAATTAACACAATAAAAAATCCACATGTTATAACAAATTCTGCAACTGGGTAAGCTGTGTATATCTCCAAGCGGTCAAAGACTGCACTTAGTTTATCTCTAACATTTGGCAACAAGTCCAGTAGACATGTTGATAAAAAGACACCACCACCGAAGCAACTCAGGAAGCTCATCAAACGTTTCGCTCGGCTGTGAAGATTAATTGAATTTCCATTGGCTGTGACAAACTTTGCTATTCTTACGGGAATGAGTCCAAAGAAGAAACAAGTCAGTGATAGAATGAATAGCAGAGTTAACTTTAAACCTAAAATATTCATTGTTATATCAATAGCTGTCGACAAGTGCACTAATAACTAAGTCTAAGAAGAGGATCAAATATCGAGTCGAGTACAGTCAAAACTCAGCTGGAACAAATATTACAGAGGCTCGCACCACCGTCGGACAGCCGGGTCGCTCTGGCAGAGAAGTTCAGCTCACTCGAGATTGATGTGGTCATGGATCGACAATCGCGAACTGAAACCTCTAGTCTAAGTACCAGGTAACTGATACGGTCCGGATACGGTACTTCGTTTTGTGGTATTTCCGTGATGTTAACGCAAAACATCCTAAAGAAAAGTATCTTGGGCTCATCCATGAAAATACCAAATTACAACATAGATGAATGGAACACTAGAATAATTGTGCAAGGAGATTTCCTTCAGAAATAATGATACCATGGATACGGGCGCCGCGCCGATGTCTGATGACCGACCCGGCTTCCGATTTCTTGTGCATGTGCATGTGTTAGTGTTACTGTTTCTTTAAATTAGGGAGGGGGGGTCACAAATTCCATTCTGCTCATAAAAATAATATTCATTAACCATTTGTTATCAAAAACGGATAAAATGGCACAGACTGTACTAAAATATTATTTTTAAATCATAGTGCATAAAAATGAAGAGAATACAGCAACTGGCCTAGACAATTTAACTCCTTTTGTACAGCACATTACCCCTAAAAATAATTCGATGGTCCGTAGATAAGCATGTGATACTTGGTCACCTGACATACCGCTACTTATGTTTACATACACAACTTGTGCTTCTGTGGGGGTGGGGCACTAAACTCTACTACGGTACATGTACGGTGAGGCCATTTGCGACCGTTTTGACGAGGCCTATTAAAGGTACTATTGCTTCTTTAATTAAATTGCACGAATTAAGCATATATCTTACTACAAAAATAGAACTTAATACAGGTTCAATGATTACCCCTGGTATGTCTCATGTCGACCCTTTTTTGTTTTAGAAAATGTGATTGGTGCAAACATTTCATTTTTAGAGATATAGATAAATGGACAATATTATTGTAAATTATTACGGTTGCGATGCATGTTGTTTTAAACATTTATAGGCGTGCGAGGCGGGAGCGGAGGACAGCAGCCCCCGGGGGGGGGGGGTTCCTATTCCCTGAAATTCTGACAAGCAACCAAAAAAAAAAAGCCCCAAAAAGAACAGAAAAAGAAAAGAAAAAAGAAAAGGTCAAGAGAGATCTGGGGGGTTCGATTGTAAACACCAAAAAAAAATCACTGACGACCAACCAAAAAAGAACAAAAACAAAAACAATATCAAACAGAATGATGTGAACAAAAACAAAAAGGGAATGAAAGGGGGTGCGGACCCACGGTTGACACCTCTGGATCCGTCTTATGCTCCCAAAGACTTCTTAAGTTCCGATATCAGTCGGGCAACTATCATCTCACATTCGGCCAGTGAGGTGCCCGATTATGTATTTTTATATTTGTAGTGAATTTTGATTACGAAATAACCTATTCACCATAATAAATTACCTTTTTTCCCCCGCTCCCAAAATTTATTATCTTCAGGCCCCTTCTCCATAATCTTTCAGTCATAATTATATTCCCTACATTTTTCTTTTCTTCTTTTTCCTCTTCTTTTTTTTTCTTCTTCTTATTCTTCTTCTTCTTTTTCTTCTTCTTTTTCTTCTTCTTTTTCTTCTTCTTTTTCTTCTTCTTTTTCTTCTTCTTCTTCTTGTTCTTCTTCTTGTTCTTGTTCTTCTTGTTCTTCTTCTTCTACTTCTCTTTCTGCTTCTTCTTCTTTTTTGCATGCGAAACACGGCTGTGCAAGAGATCATCGCAAAAGCGACAATATTTACCTATATGGTAGATGAATGTAGATGGCGACATTCACTTTTATCAGATAGTCAGGCAGGACTGGTATACGAGACTGGCGTGGATTTCTTGAAGGAATGTTTTTCATAAATTGTGACGAATTATTCCAATTATCATTATCTTTTAGCACTTGCCCATGCTTTTCAATTATTTGGGCGCAATACTGCACTGTATGTAACATGGGTGGGTGCAGGGGGGGGGGGGGGTTATTTCCCCCTTCCCGCGGGAAGCGCGAAAACTTTGACGTTTAAGCGAATTTTGATTGAAAGATAACGGCTAGTAGCGCATTTTGGGGCTTTTTTCTCTCACTTTCCCCGCTTTTTCGCTCTCATTTTTTTAAGGGGCTGAATAGGAAAGCCATGACCCCCTTGTTCTCCTCCGGCTACGCCTATGCACTTTCCCTTCCGGTTAAAAAAAAATCTGCTATTTAAGTGATCATCTGTAATCAAGGAAATCTATCAATTTATTTTTACACCAAAACTGAACTCGACTATCTGAGAGAAAAAAATCAAAGTATTGAACTTTTGCCTTAACTTGGCTTATGCCATCTATATCTCTTCCCAAACATGATCAGTATCAGCTGATTTATTTTTTAATCATTTTGTTTTTCTTTCAAATCTTGATAATAGTTGCATGTAAGGTAAAACCGAAGCACCCCCCCCCCCCCCCCAAAAAAAGTACTCCTTCTCAGCTCCTTGCAGATGAGGCGCGCACATGCGTTGACGTCATAATTGAACTAGCGCACATCCTAACCAAGGCTGGCGCGGATTGAAAGCGTGCGTTTGATTGGCCAATGATGTGTTAACTTAACACTGAAGAAAGTGTAGAAATAAAACGTTGCTCCTGATTGGGTAATGCGTCGCTATGTGACGTCATCGCAGAGGTTCTCAAGGATTCCCCCAGTGTTTTGTAAATGCCCGCGAGAGAACGAATAACAGTAAGCAAAGGCACAGGAGAATACTGCACCAAGGGATGCCCGTGAAATGTTAATAAAACGGTTTTAAAAAACATCATCAAATCCGGGCCCCAGTAACATCATGAAGGAATAATAAGCCCGTGGAAAATATGGGAAACGAATGAGGGTCGGCCGGACGAGAGCATTATTAATACCAGGAAACTCATAATGGATAGCAAGGAAACCAACGGAGAGCTAGAGCAAAGTGACGAGGCCGATCAGTCCGGTCAACGCCTTGATGGGGAAACCGACAGCAAGCAAGAAAAGAATATTGTTAATATTAGCCCGCCCAAAACACCGCCAGAACCGGCCCCTCCTCCTCCTCTAAAAAATGGAGGAAGGAGGAAACCACCTAACATCCCAATATCATATCAAAATGGAAAGCTTCCCAAGGACCTTAGCTGGACAGACGATAACAACGAAGATTGTAGTCTTACAAAGCTGGAGCACACATACACGGACGAGAAACAAGATCTCTTAACGTACCTTGACCGTCACGGCATCAACAGTCCAGTCAAGCAGACACCCGAAGAAACGGGTGGGACTAGTGCACTGGATATCCTGGGGATTATTGAAGAAAGGGACACTAGTGCACAAGGAACTGATCAGCCAGCCAACATGCAGGCTAAACCCGTTGGCTTTCTGCAGAGACAGCTATGGACTGTCCTCCAACCTTCGGACAATAGACTCTCCATGAAACTTTTCGGCAGTAAGAAAGGACTACAAAATGAAAAGTATCGGTTGAGGAAGGCTGGAATACTTATCATTCACCCATGTAGTCATTTCAGGTAAGTCCTATTTTTGCCTTTCTCTCTTTGCAAAGTTCATTGTGAATTTAGTAGACCTATATTATCTTGCTCAATATTAGATTAATATTCATCATAAAACATGTATAATGCGCAAACTGAGTCTCGTTATCGTGTTACACGCAAATTAACTTAGAGAAGCGGAAATCCAAATTTAGGCATTGTATGTTATGATGAGGGAGAAGGCAAAAGGCCAATTTTGAAGAAATTTTTTTTTACAAAAAACAACTTGATGTTTTCAATTTGTCATCCGTGATTTTTTTTTCTTCTGACGCATACTGTATGTTGCTTTGTTTTAACCTAAGTTATTGGAACTCTAGTTTCTTAAAGGAAACATAATTTTAAAATGAAATTACTTAGTAGATCTATTCACAGTATGCAAATAACAGGTATAACTTAAGCAACAAACAAAAATATCCTTAGACAACAAAGCAGAAAATGAGGTTCAATTCTTGTATTTTTTAATAACATTTAGCATGTCTGAGAGAAAATATCATTACTGAATGGCTGGTGGCTTTACTCAGCATCACTATTTCTATACATTTGAGTTCATTGATGAACAAATTTGGTACATGGACATTTACCATGTTTAAAACGTGAATACTGTTTATAATATAATGTATCTTCAGACACTAAATACGTAAACATTCTCTGTTAAAATAGATTTCCTGAAGTACTTTTGGGAGAGGGTGCACTCTTATACACAAGGTCGTACATCCCTAGAGAAGGTTCTAAATTTGTCAGAAGGGAAGAACTAAAAAAAGTCCTTCGTCCTTTAGGAATAGCCTGTCGGATTACAATTTGTGATAAGCGATGGAAATTTATTCATAGACCCGTCAAAATGCATGGGAAAACAAATCCACCGAAACATAAGCGGCGAGCTATTGGAAGCGAACCGGCATCTACGATCTACGGTAGATCGTAAAGCACTGGAGAAAGTTTATACAGCGGGGATTAAAGTTAGGCTGTCGGAGATCCAGGTATTAAAGTACCTTGCAGTGTGTTTTGACGCTATTTACAGTTCATGGAACTTTGCACATGGCAATTGGATGGTGTATCCAGTTTGATTTATGCAGCCGAAATTAAGGGGGGGGGGCGATGATTTCAAAAGGGCGTCACTGAAAGTTCCCTTCACATTTCTCAGCAGACGGATGTCTTTTAACCCTTTTAACACTTTTTTTAGGAGGTTTATATAGATATCATCGTAGTTTGTGAGCTCTTTCTAAACTCTGCTCTTAAAAAACTAAAAGCTTGGAATGTCATCTTCCACTGTTATTTTACAATAATTACCATGAATACATAGGTTATGCCTATATTTCTTGTTTCACCAACCTGCCAACCGAATGTAAAATAACAAACCATAAAATACAGTCAAACCTGCTTTAGTGACTATAAAGACCATAATTTTTGTTTCCCTTGAACAATGTTTCCAATTGAAATGTGTATTAAAGGAACCTGCACATAAAGACCACCTGCTCACGAAGACCGCTTTTCTTGTCTCCCTTGAGCGGTCTTTATAATATTATACAGGTTTCACTGTATAAATGATTAAAAATTGAAGATGCACGTTGACGGTTGACACGGAAAAGACATTTATTATCATTCTATCCTCTCTTTTTCCCTTTCTATATCTTTCAGTCATGTTCATTGCTTAGATTTATGGTTTATAGCTCCAACATCATTATGGCTAAACGTGTGAAGCTAGTGCAGTAGGCCTGTATATAACCGTGATTTATGCTTAATAATGGTGGCCATATATGGTTGGGATGAACCGAGTAAAGAAATATATAGCTGGGTTTATGTGGCAGGTGTATAGCTTTAAATAGTGCTATTAAAGAATTACGCATGCATGTAGAAGCGCCATTTAGGAGAATATTGGCATGCATGCGACCTCGCTCATGCACTCGTCTTTCTTCAGTGGCATTGGGTAGTGCAGAGTCAACGTGCAATCACCGCCGGACAAATTTGTTGATCTCCTCGACACTTTCCAGGTCTTATTTGTTTAGTTCTCAATTCATTGCCGGTGGAATTCGACCGGAGGGATGGATGACTGCGTACGTGGCAAATTTCTCTGAATGAAAGTTCAGAACACCTGAGAACCACCGAGATGCCCTCAGCCCCCACCACCACTGAAAGCGATGAAGATAAGGGATGTGTTACAAGGAGAAGAGAGGAAAGTGGCTGGAGGAAGGGAAGTAGAGATAGAGATGGGGAGAGTACATGGGCAGACAAAGAGTAGGAAAGATAAATAGTCGATAAGAGAGGGGTTTGCGAGGTCAACATCTTCATACCAATAAAAGTGTAACGGTAGGGGGTGAAAGTGGGTCATGATCATCTTCAAACCAATGAAAGAGTTAATTTGCTGACTCTGTCCATGGTACAAAGGCGCAATAGAAATGTACTGACACTGGGCCCCTATAATCTGTAAAATTAAGCATAGCAGGGGAGGGGGCACATGTTTAGGTCGATTTTTGGGGGTGGGGGCTGTGCTCCTCTCCCCTTGATCCGCCATTGCGGGAGGAACTATTTCAAGAACAAAATCTGAAATATAATTGATACAATAAGTTAAAGAAGCTAAAAACAAAAAATAATCGGTTGCCAAATACCGAGCTATTAAACGAATAAACCAATCTGAATATAGCCTACGAGAGATTTTGAATGTATTATTATAAACGAAAATGAAGTGAAAAATCAAAATCATTATGATGATAAAAATATCTAGATATCTAGAAAATGCCATATTTTAACCTTACCCTACAATAAGGTAACTGAAAACCCTGAGCGATACATCTTTGACTTTTTGTGACTTGCATAACATAACTACAAAGTCATTTGCACCATACACACAAGGTCATACACATAATTTTATATACATGTACGATAAGTGAAACAGTACTCTCCATGTGCAATATGTATGTATAATATCCGCATAAAGTATTCTGCTGACAGATTTAATGTGAATTACATGTTTCCATAATTATGATGTGCACGTGAAAATGTTTAGCAGAGAATGTCGCGATGAGAAATGCAGTGAGTTATGCCCGATGCTAATTTTGTAAGTGAATCCTCACAGACGAGTTTTAAAGTAGAACACTCAAGAAAATCACAAATATGGCAATTAATGTATCACTAGAAATTGGGAAGCTTACAGATGGCAATCGTATAAGTTTTATGTCAACTGCGTATATGATGATTATAAAAACAACATAAATAAAAGCTCTTCTCAGCATGTGAAATATTCGAGGATTCGCCAGAAATATAGCGATGTTTTGATGTCGTCATACGAGGGATCGATCCTGCTTAAGCAGACGACGTCCTATAATGAATGAACGTAATTGCAATGCAATTATTTATCAAATTATAAAGAGTTTGGTACATTTAAACATGACCTTATTTCACACCATTCTAAAAGGGAAAGTGAACTGATTCTGATAACTAAAACCGTTTGATTGTAAATACACAGGAGAAGGGTCAATGATCAATGAAATAAACCCCATTTTCAAATTGAAAAGCCCTGCGAATAATAGCTGGATGGTATTCGTTCCCTCTTGAAACGCCGAACATGCCGCGGTGCAAGCAGCTGAAAATACAATGGCGTCTTATTTTGTTTACAAGTGACTGATTCCTTTATTTTTTTAACGCTGCATTTTTCATCAAAATAATACCATACACGAAGTTAAGAGTGAGGCAACAGACTAACATTAAGACTGACGCTAGTCAAGTAAGAGAAATAAGTGAAGAGGAGATGACAAAACAGGCACTGAAAAATGTGTAAGATGTTATGGGACATCGTCTGCTTAGACAGGACTCGCCCCTCTTGTGTCGTCACACATCTCAGCAGCGTTCAAGGAGCTTTTCAGCTGCTATATCGGGGGCTGTATTTTACCGTTTTATAATTGATAATAATCATTAATTCAAATGTTTCCAAGCTTTAAATTTGGATAACCTTGTTTAATTTATGCCATCTATGCAATAATAAGTATTAAGCCAATATTTAAAATCATCAGTGTTCTACTTTAAATCGATGTAATGATAGCAGATTTACGTTTGAAATTATGCGTACACGTCATTAGAATTTAAAGGTACTATTCATGTATTTAACTTTTAAAATAATACATGTGTGAAAGTTAGTCGGAAAGTTTATGGGAAGTAAGACGGGATGGTGACGATGAAATAAAATTTCTTTGATATTACTCGTCTCGTTATGATATTATAATAGTGTTTGGTATTCGATATAGCGTTGGTAAGAATAAAAAATCTTATAATTCTCATTGATCAACATTAAATTTTACGTGACTAAAAGTGAGATATTTTTTAAAAACTATTATTAGTATTATTACTATTTTTTTAAACAACGAATTTAGAGTGCATTATTATTATTATTATTATTATCATTATTATTATTGTTAATATTATTATCATTAATTATCATTATTAAAATGTTAAGGTATGTATTACATTCTAAACATTTATCATACGTGTAGAAGAACAGTAATATCTGTTTTTAAAAAGTTGATGAAAATCAAACTGTTTATATAAAGGACTTTACATCGATTGTATTATATGTATGCTTTTGTTTTATCAAATGATACTCTGATATTTATGTTAGGGAACCTGAATTACAAGCTTTGCTTTCCAAAGTTTCCTCCACAATACAGCTATTTACTTACCATTTACATCGTAAATTTCATTTTGGTTTAAAACCCAATTTATGTGCCAGATTTCATTATTAATCGTTTTTCTGTGCTCATAATGATTTTTGTAAACTGAAAGTCTTTGTAAATTTATTTGCTGTTATTGTGGAAATAAATGAAATGTAATAAAAAAGTCATTTGATTTAAGTGGCACTTCTCTATCTATTCAAGTTCAACAATGCAAGAATTATGTTCTAACGAATAACTTCAAATTCATAGGGGTAATTATAAAGAAATTCCTTGACATTATCACCACCCTTATAATCTAGCTTATAGCCTATTGAACTTATTTTCAACATCTTTTTTTTCTTAAGCTAAATGGTAGGCCAAACTATTATCATACATCAAACGTGTGACCTTATATCGAAAGGAGACAAAATCCTGCACATCAGTTTGAACTTTGGCAATAACAAGCACTTATATAATTATGAAGTAAATTCAGGCATTAATTGATCACTCATCATGTCTCGTGTACTGAGGTGAAATGCTGTGATTTCCATTATACGCTGTATCATTATTGAATAATGAAGTTGAAATAAGACATTTCTGGCGCAATCGACGAATCAAATTAACTTAATTACCAAGCCACCCGTATTTGTAGCTGCCTGGGGAGACACGAACGATATCTCCGCAGCGACATGACTTTTCTTGTAGTCAAACAAAGGATAGAAAAACAGGTGCATATTGGGTAGTCACATTCACCTCACATTTTTACAGGACGAAATTAGGTTGACGGGTTATAAGGCTGTAATATTAATTCTGTATGCAGTTGCTCTCAATTTGTGTTCTCTTTACAGAGTAAGTTATAGCTATGACGTCAATTATGTTCTAAATTCATAATCTTTAAAGAACTTAACGAACCAAAATCAAACGTGTTAGAAAAATTCACTTTTAACTGAAATGAATTTAGAATATAGAACTGAATGTTCTAACACGTCATTATGATTTGTTTTGTTCTTTAAGCAATATTCTTTGGACAAACAGTATATGGCTTGAGTGGGTTGATAGGCCTATCCATCAATATAGATATACCAACGTAATTTTTTTTTTTTTAAGAAACAAAAATGAAACAAACACTACTGCTGCTGTTGCTACAACTTCCTAAATACAAAATATAATATGTTTCTCGTTTTAGTAGGCAACGATAAAGGACTGAAAGATTATCGGAACTTTCCATTATGATTATTTTGAAGGACCAAGCTGTTATAAAGAAAGTCACGTATTGAATAATCGGTAATTATAAGATGGCCGACACCCGCCCCCATTGTTTAAACTTATTCTAGATTTCTGCAGATCTACAAGGCTAAAACTGGGGTATAGCGGATATACCAGTTATACTGAGTGCTGAGAACAAGAAGGTCGTAAAACTACATATTAACGTCTTTCTGGCTATATCACTCAGTAGGCACGAAACCGAGAAGCCTTTAGAAAGTGAGGATGGGTGTCTCTATATAAAAACAAGCTTGAAACGAGATGTTTTGCGATGGTGATCCCCCTTCTTAATCACCGTACCTTGATGAATGGGCGTTGAGAGAAGAAACACTGATTTACAACCAGATTCTCTCACTTTCTGCACATGCGTGCCCGTTTACTTTCCATGCGAACGAAAATAAGCAGTGCACGAAATTGAACATCCACTGATGCGTGCCTAAAGGTGCATGGCGAAGGATTTTTTTTGGGGAGGGGTTACTGAAGGGGGCGAGGTGCATATCATGCCCTTAATCGTTTTCACCTTCCTTGCCTCATGCACTGTAAATCATGGGTGAAAATTGACACCATGAGGATAATTATGTGCCCGACCAACTTCTGACAATTTTACGCCCAACTTAGGTAATGTTTTGACCAATCACAATCGCATTTTAGTTCAAACTGAACAAAAATTATTTTAGTTGGGCATAATAATATTATTGCTAAGAAGTTGGTCGGACACATAATTATTCTCATGCTGGGTAATTGTTTACCCAACATTTGTAACAGTGTGGTGTCAAGGATTTAGAAGTATCCTGTCCATGGAGGCAAAATGATTAATCTAAGAGTGAAGGGATGGGGGACTGGTTATCATAAAAGGCTAGATGCTCTCAGAAGATTAGAGGAAGATACCTTACGACGATGAACATTATTTTGTGGTTTTCCGCCGGTATAGCTTATCTGCTTTGCCAACACGCCGTACTGTCAAGAGAATCACGCACACTGAGAATGTCAAGAGTTTCTCGCTTATCATTCAGTTTTAAAACATTAAAAGAATATTTTTTTTTAAATTGAAGTGAATGATGGATATTTTGAGACTACAAAATATTGTTAGGCGCCCTATATATTAATCAAAAATTCTCAGTGATTTTTTTTTAATTCTTCATGCATGTATAATTATGTCACATTTCATTTCATTTCATTTCATTTCATTTATTTTCATTTCCAAACAATAATATAATAGCATTATTCAGTTAGTTCTCCTAATTTTTAATGAACCATAAATACGATTACTATTATGATGAAAATCACCCTAGTTCCGATATGGTGTTATCATTACCCTCGCTCCAACGTTATTCCCCTCCTTTCCAACTCGAAATGATTCATTCGTCAATAATTGAAAACATTCTCTAAAAACAGCCCCACTTTCCCCCTTACATGCCAGGTTTAGTTGCTTTCATCTTTTACGATCATGATGTCTACTCAATCAACTATAAATTATTGATACATAAGGAAAATTTACTCAGTAAAGCGATTACAATTGGAACACAATGCAGCACATGCACATGCATATTGCATAATTAATGTTTGAGTCGCGTAAATATAATTCTTGTAAATTAATACTTTACACCGTATTAAGTGCAGATTTTGAAACATTATTCTCATAGCTAAGCCCATCCTATTTGCCAAATTTTACTTCACATGGAAATGAAGTTTTAAAAAACATCACAAAGAGATATAGTACGTATTTCTTGAAAAAAACATATAAATATATTTTTTTTTAAAGAAAAAAGGATGCAATATTTTCATTGTTGTGTTAAACATGTACTTAGAAAAACACCACGTTTGTGTAGCGTTTTTTTTTCTTCTCAAAGCGGCAAAGACGGACATGTCATATTCCCACGACAAAGAAATGTAAATTATGTTTAACAGAAAATATTCACATGTTTTCATCAAAATGCACTTTGCAAATTGACAATTTAGTTATTTTTGGCAGTTTGTACATGAAAATTAATTCTGCACAATGTAAGACCGTGATACTACGACGTTGTTAACTTCTAATATGTTCTTGAAATCATCAATACATAATACTGCTACGGGAAAAAAGCTGCACACATCACCACCCCCCCCCCCCCCCCCTTTCACTTCTGCTATTGACATTACACTTCAACAATGCATGGTATTGACTGATATGCATTTGAATTTGAATTGATCTTTTTCGTCATGACACGCTGACTAGTATTTCTATTCATGTCTTCAAAACAGGAAATTTCTCCATCTGGTTCTGCACATGCATGGCAAGACAAAATACAATATTGAAAACGGTCCCTTGTCTTCGTGTACAGGTGAATGTAATATCATACTCCCTCTTTATCTTGCAACGTGGTACACAAGTTGAGGGGGGAAAATAGATGTAGGTCGAAAATGGTTCTATCTTTAGTGATCTGCGTATTGACTGATCGATGTGGGAAATTACTAATGGACTTGCTGATGTGTTCTACAGATATTTATGACAAGTGAATTAGTATTAAATGTAAGATGTATTACTGTCATCGTATTAATATAATGAGTCAATGAATTAAAGTCATTTGAATCTAACCAGCGGCCATGTCATGTTAAGAAAATTGTAGATTTCAGATTTACATTTCATAGATTTTATTTCATGACGCTTTCAATTTTCAAAGTGACATTTGCACATTTAACAATGCAAAAACAATTTGACCAAAAAAAAAGAACAAAGTGCAGAAACATGTGAAACAAGCAAAATGAAGAGCATTACCAAAAAGTAAAGACTACATTAGAGTAATTAAATGAAACTGAAAATTAAAAAAAGAGACTGGCAAAAGAAGCAGAGCTTGTGGAAACGCTGGTATTTGACAAAGGCTACATAATGATTATGATGAAAAATAACATCCAACAGACCTTGAATTAGTATCTTTTTATGAGTTCGAAGAATGAAGGTCTACATTGAAAAAAAGTGAGAAGAAAAATTACTGAGAAAGAAACTTTTGAGGAGGGTCTATATACCAGAGGTCGCAGAGCGTTTTTGAAGGGGGGGGGGGGGGGGGGTGAGCATGAGAACGAGCGTTCTATTACAGCATTATGATTATGAAACGTGTCTACTAAACATATAAGCGGACGTTGCTGCTCCTTTGAAAAAAGTATGAGTACCTACATCGTATTCTTTATTATACAAACTTCAAACATTTTGTAATGCGCATATTGAAGCTGAATATTTGAATAGCAGTATCATCTATGATTATTCTTAAAACTTAGAAAATGGGGGAAAGAAGTCGCCAAAAATATAACATTCTCTTTAATCAGGATAGCAGGACAAAGGTAAGTAGTACATTGCAGAAGACGGAATGTATTATCCTTTGCAGTAGTTCACCTTGAAGGCCTCACCATGCAACCCAATCTATCACACACTATAACCAATCTCAAGTTTTGATTAGAAATTCCCAACGGTTTACCATGCAATAGATAGCAGTGATAAGTAACAGAGAGCAAGACGTTTTGTGAAATACGATGCTACCTCATTATTCAGAAATAAAAATTAAAAGTAACCCTTCCCATACAACTATTCATGAATACTTATCGTGCTTTTCTTGATGATGTATTTTGTTAATCAATAACTAGCTTCATGTGGTGCCTTGTTGGTTTCGAAACTGATCCTTTCGCTCTCGTTTCCGTTTCTTTCAACGATGTGTCTTCAGTAGCAGATTCTTTGCATAAAATTGAAATTTCTTGTTCAGTCAACATTTTCATTCATTTTTCAATTGGTTTTCAGTCGATAGTTGTAATTAGGATATATTACGTTGAGCAATTGAAAAAGACAGACAAGGCGATTCTTTTGCTAGCTATTTCAAAACTTATTGTCCTGTGGTATAATAAAATGTATCGCTTTTAGTCCATGTTAGTCCCCCCCCCCCCCATCAGGGGCGTATCCAAAGTGTGTTTGACCGCATTGGCGTACGTCCCACGATAATTGTTCAAAACCTAGAAAAAAATAAAATCCTTCAAACTTGTATAGACCCCAGTTCTGATCGAGGTGTATCCCCCGCCCCCTGTTTATCAATTTCTGGATACGCCACTTCCCTATGTCCTTTCGTGCTTTCGTTTCTATTTCATCTCATCCAGCAAATACCTTAATGCTCAGTAGGCCGAGTCTTCCGGGTGGACTCATGTAAGTCTCATGTTCTTCCTGTTGAATCCCTCATCATAATATCTGCAGGGGCGTAGTTATAATGATTTTAATGGGGGGGGGGGGGGGTGGGGGCGTTAGAGCAAATTTACAGACAAGTTTGCCAACAAGAAAGCAAATATTTTCCAAGAAGAATATAGGAATTCCCATACATTTTAATCCGCCAGCAAGGGTATACAAAAGGTCCCATATCCGCAAATGTATACCGACTTCATTACAGATTTGTCGAAAGAAATTTTGAGTGGGGTCTGTCACACCACCAAATTCCATATGATGATACCCCTGTGCCTGTTTCCCCCCCCCCCCCCCCCCCCCACCTTGTCTGCATCTTTGCATCTCCTGTAATAGAGCAGCGTATTTTCCATCTCTTTCTGCATGTCTTCAAACTCGTTTACAAATCAGTCCCTCTCGTTACTGTTTATGTTAGCATTCTCATGATTCCTAGCCGTTCTCGGCTGCTGTTCCAGTTCGCTCTGATCCCGTGTGATCCATGATGAGTATTTAGACGGGTCTTGGATGACGAGATGCCTCTTTACCACATGTGTACTTTAATAGGGTGGATGGGGGTCCAAACCGTTGAGGACACTGGAGAAAAAAGGCAATCCCAAAGAACAGGGGAGCGTTTCATGAAACTATGTTATAAGCTACTGAAATCCTTGCATCTGATTGGCTGAGAGCAAATTTGTCGGATAAAATATCTGACAAGTCCTTTCATGAAACGCCCCCTGGTGTACATTTAAAGATTGAATAATGACAAAAAGAAACTTTTTTTTCAAATAAGATGATATGAAATTGGATGACACCATCTACAGTAACGTCTTGTGACATTGGAGGGACCTTTCTCGACAGATGATCAGTTATCGGTACTTCTTTGTAGTACAATATTTTCCGGTTTACCTTCAAATTAAGACACATCTATAGACACAAAGTTGGGTTTTTTAAGGAAGGCAAGTTACAGGAAACTTTAAAGCGTATCTCTTGCTCGTGATACAAATCTGGAGCAATACGTCTGCACTTTCTAATTTTATTTTTTAATTTATCCTCGACATGTTTCTCCACGAGGCTATTTTTATGTTCAGCCTAGTCACTATTTCAAATGATAGATAAGTTACTATTTGCAGACTTTCTATGGAGCCCAGTATGATGGATGACGGTGGTCTGTATTTTCAACGTCTGGATTGTGATACAAATATATTTTTTTCGTGTGCAGTCTACATTGGAAAGCTAGGTTTGATCATGATGCATTGCAGTCTGTCAAATAAATGAAACGTTTTTCATTACTCGACCTCCCAAGATTTTTCTCCTCAATTTTTTTTAAGTCTTGGAGGGGGAGGGGAACGGGGTTCGGGAAGTACCCTTCCATTTTGTCTCCTGCTGTTTAAACCTATTACCTCATCCTTTCTGGAAGATGTTCCCAGAGTACAAATGGACCAAAGGATCGCTTATTTAAACAACGGCTACATCGATGTAAACATTTGATGAGATTTTCCATGCAGTTGGGGTTCCAATGCCGAAGGTTTCATAATATGGATGCTCCACTTTCCACTTTTCTAGAATTCCTCGTCGTCTCCATCACACCAAAGTGTAACGTATGAGAAGGCGTCAAGAGGATGGACGGTATACAAACAGTTAAGAGTCAAAGATGTTTTTGTATTACACTAGAATTGTCTCGAACCATGCAAGACGAAGGGGTGGAGACAAGACGGTTTAACAATTTAATGAAAATAGGAGGTTGCTATGTCAATGTGCGCACTGGTCTATTTGGAAGCGTCTGTTTAGTGTGGATCAAGAGGTTCGCGGTTCGAGTCCTAGCCGCGGCATTAATGTCCTTTGCAAGACATTAGTCTATATATTTGCCACTCTCGACCCAGGTGTATAGTAAATGGGTACATGATAGGAAGTGATTCCTTCAATTCTTTCACCGACCAAAATGGCCCACAGGAAAAATGAAACAAGGGTAGATGGAAATAAAAGACAATGAACGACCACCCCTTCTCTCTCTTTCTCTCTCTCTCTCTCTCTCTCTTCCAAATTCTGTCTAACAGTGGCTGGAGGCAGTGCAACCTCTGTACATGCTTACTATCCTTCCCAACAGATGAGTTCAATCTCTCCATTATTTGTATATTCTTCTTCATGTATTTCACGTGTTTCAACTTTTATTGAAACCGTGCGTTGTTTGAAGGAGATAGTTGTTTCGCACAAACCCATTCGTCGGAGATGGTCTTTTGGTATTCTTATCAGTATTGATCATTTCATTCCCTTATAGGTCCTGCAAAATATCACTTTTCCTCCAATTCTCTTCTTTTTTCTTCAAGAATTATAGTTTTGTGACTGTCTTCAACCAACCAAGCTTTGGAAAACATCGAAACTCATCGCTTATTGTTTTCTTTAATGGTGTGATAAATATTAAACAAAAGCATGGCATTCGGCGACCAAATACTTATATAATATTGTATGTTGTAACTATACTCTAAAAAGGAAATCGTTGAATCACCATTTAAAAAGGGCTAAGTAGTTACAACGTTTTCAAAATGGCAGATCGACGCTTTAAACAACATTGTAGTGTTAAATAGAGCCATTATAATTATTAAAAGTGTCAATCTACCATTTTAAAAACGCTGTCACTATTCCGCCCTTTTAAATGGTGATCTAACACTTCTCTAACACTTCTCTTTGTCAGACATAGAGTGTAGTTTACATGTTATAAGGGCAGATTATAATAAAACGAACACCCTTCAAGGGCTCTGTCCCCATCTATAATGAGTATATTACCTGTTAAGGCCCTTGGAATCATTTAATTTGCATGATAGCCATTACTGTCCAGTGCTAATAATCAAGCCCTATTGCACAAGAGGTGTGATTCTGAAAAGGCACCGGCAAGGTCGCTGGAGTATCGGCTTTTGGAATTGGATGTATTAATGTATCATTATTAATAAAAATGAAAACGGTTGATCAGTCTTACTTTTACCATGGAAAAGTGCTGAAATAAACGATCCTCCAATGTGAACCTGGACGTATTAACTAAAGTTCTAATGTATGTAGAGTCCCTTTTCGATACAAAATAGTAATGCGGTATACCTTAATTAGTTGTTGTGAATACACTTTAATGATCTAAGCTATAAATTATGTTGAATTATTCCAAAGGAATATCGTCGCGAAACCTTCTTCCCTGGCCCTTACAGAAGATTGCTCCGGTACTTAAAGTAGATGAAGTGATGAGCTCAACAATTCAATTTTCGAAATAATTTAATTTATTGATTCAGTTGTACAAATAGGAAGAAGAATAATTCTGAAGAAAAAAAATTGCAAAAGAGGATTAGTTCCCCGTCACTCTAATTCCCTTTACTTGCCTGGCCTCTCTTGCAACTAATGTTCCCCAGAATTCCTACTAACGTATTTCATGTTCATGTTTGTAAACAGTAAAAAGGTTTTTGACAACATTAATGTCATCATTACCGTCATTACGCAACCATGAAGCAAGTTCGTTGCCCCCTCTGATCTAAAGCCGGCTCACACGAGGCATTATTTAATGACGTTAGAGGACTGCGTCAGTGATTTGTACGTTCTTTTGCGCGTCATGAAAAAGTGATATCATTTAAAAAGTGATTGTAATATGAGCAATGCAAAAAATATTTTAATAACTGGCGTATGAATTGGTTGCCTTCACGTGCTCGATTGGCGCAGGTACTGAGGCAATTGAAGTGATACCTCGTGTGAGCCGGGGTTAGAACCTCAGTAATTCATTTCACAGTCCTTCAAATCTCTTGATGTTTGTTGACGTTTGCAAAATGGTCTTTTAATGTTAAAACGAAAGCGTCATTCTGCATAATCTTTATTATTTATGTGACTAGCATAATAATCTCTGACTCACAAACGGCATGATGACTTTAATGACGTTAAAATTGGGTGGCAAATCTAACAGGTTTTTGTCTGCGCGATCCACATGCATGATGTCGCAAATGTACATTGATGGTTGGAATATTACTTTGTTGAACATTAATTTTATTTTATTTTTGCAAAACTTGCGTCATTGTCTATTTCAGCCGCCGTCACGTATGATATTATTTACATAACCGATCTCGCAAGTCTAGAAGGCGGTGAACCCGGTGAACGATATTAAATTTTCGACGAAACATTGGTGACGGACTTCGGGACATGTGCGAATGTAATCATCACAAGACATTTTTATCCACCTCTGTGACGCCGAGATTTTCCTGGATGGTCCATGGCACAACCAAAACGCTGCAAAGTGAAAGTTTCAAAAGAATATATTTCTTACATCATGTTTTGGGAACGATAAGGGCTAGGACTCCTGGCGATGTGACAGCAGATATGGTTCTTTACGGGGATTTGGTCCCGGCGGTATGAGATCTGACTATCCCGATGCTCTTCATGAAAAAGGGCCATCGTTATTGAAAACGAAGGGGAGCAAAAGAAGGGGACTTTTTATCACATTTACGTTTTGTTTGTACCTAACAAGTTTGAAAATCTTGTTGTTACTATGATTTAATTTGTGTAAAAGTTTCACACGGGTTTTATAACGCTATTTGTTTATTTATATACTGGATCAGTTAGAGGGCAAAAATGTTAATGCTCATGACGAAACAAGTCGTGATTTTTGCCAAATCCCCCTCCCCCCGCTCCGAATCTCGTAATGGTGCCAAATCCGCTAATGAACATGATGAGTGGTGTATCTGCCGTCACACCAGCCACGATAAGGACTGGTTGACTCAAGACTACCATATCTCTTGTGTGTGAGCTCATCAGATTTGGAGTTCAATCCCATGGTGCAACCCGAGAGCATCTTTAAGCTGACTTAACCCCGCCATGGCATAATGTCATTACATTCTCAATAATCACGGAGCTTCGTATGAAAGCTGCCGCCCCGGAGTATGTCAATATTGCAGACCGGACCCCTTTCCCGTCCGCCCAAATACTGCACCCGGTATGGGAAAGGAGTCATTACTTAAGGTATAGCATGATCAAGATTGACATAGTAAGTGATTCTTTTTTTGTAATGAAATACGATAAATACGAGGAAGAATTACCGTACATACATTTTCATAAATATTTAACAACTTTGTCAACTATTCATGTACATGTACTTATATAAAAATATGCCGAAAGATTTGTTTACAAATTAAAAAGCTATATACAATTATATTTCATTTGTTGTTACAATGTTGAAAAACTGACATTGAAAATGTTTCAAATGTGAGACAATTTTTTTCTATGGCTTCAACAAACTGGGGGGGGGGGGGGTATGTTGGTGCCACGCAAGCTATCAGGATATACTGGGTGAGGGTATACTAAAAGCTTACTTCGTCCCCTCTTCATAAGTCAGTATTCTAAATGCTCGCTTAAGTCAAGAAGTTTCATAAGTACATTGACAACCGCTTTTGGAATCACCTGTATACCTTATTCATTTAATATGCCCATGAGTTAGTTAAGTGAAGCGTTAATGGAGTTTTGCCATTACAAAAACAAAGGTTGTATGTGAGAAAAGATAACATATTTAAGAGGTTTCTTAAGTCTGATGCGTTTAGTGCCACGACGCTATATCGTCGTGTATGTTTATACTGTGAATGTCAGTCGTGCAATCGTGGGAATAAAATGTCGAATGCAATAGCCTAAATGCAGCACTATTGTAATCAGTGATGATAATAGTCCTTGTTTTGCTTTCCTGGCATTGTGGAGGGTCCTTAGGGATCAGCCTAAAGTGAGGATGTCTCGTAAGAATTGTTTACTGCAAGCAAGCTCTCTCTCTCTCTCTCTCTCTTTCTCTTTCCCACCTCTCAATACATACATACATGTATACATCACATTCACAAACAAGAGCCAGAACAAAAATCCCACCCTCTTTTTTTTTGTAAGGGGCGTCTAACAACCTCTTCCCGATTTAATTTGGTTTAGTTTAGTTTATTAACTCAATCACCCTCCTGCATGGGGTATGCGAGTACATACAAACAATAACGATTACACTTTGGTGCAAGCTGGCAAGAGATACAGATAAAGAAAAAATATATATGCCTAACAAAGTAAGATAAGAATAACAATGTATATGAAGTGATATAACATGAAATGGTATTTATATACAGGAGATGGAGCTGAACATACTACCACGCATCGTTACCTTTAATTTTTCGCATTTTTGTCATGTGCAGTCATACTCTTTGACAAAGTTTGGTGCATGGGGTAGATTTTGTGAAATCGACCAGATTTGGGAGGGGTTTTTGTTGTTGTTTTTTGTTGCTTTTGTTTTTGTTTGTTTTGTTGTAGTTGTTTTCTGGGGGGTTTGGGGTGTTTTTGGTGTGTTTTTTGTTTTGTTTTGTTTTTGTTTTGTTTTGTTTGTTGTTGTTTGTTTGTTTGTTTGTTTTGTTGTTGTTGTTGTTGTTGTTGTTGTTGTTGTTGTTGTTTTTTTTTTTTTTTTGGGGGGGGGGTCAAGGTGTGGCTTTACCCGACGGCTACTGTTAGATTTTCAATCTTTTTGTGGTGTAAGTCACTTTAAGTGGTCAAATTTTATGTTCTTGATGGGATAACACCTTCAGGACATTATTATGAATAAATCTTCTCATTATCAGTCATATTAGATGTACCGGTGGGCTAAGCGATGAAAGTAAAATATTGTTCCGTTGGATTATGACGTCGAACAGCGGCAAGGGATAAGATTATCAGAGGAGGGATGAGGGGCTGTAGGGGTAAAGAAGCTGTGGATTTTCTACTATACGGTCGAACAGTATTACATTGATTTTGCGTTTAAATCCAGTATTAAGTATCTTCATTCAAATTGTACATGTTTGAAGTTTCGATTAGGTCAAGATTGTGACTCATCCCTGTGTAATATACTTAACATATTTCCATCATGGACCGTCAAAATGACTGGTCCCAAAAGGTGGATGTATAGAGGCATATTATGGTTCTTTCTTATTCTCTCTCTCTCTCTCTCTTTGTATATCTGTATCTATCTCTTTCCTTCCGTCGTTGACTACTCCGAGCCACTTCAATCTTACTCCGTCTTGACTGTTTTTCTTACTTCTCTGCATGTTTGCTGGTCTCTCTCTCTCTCTCTCTCTCTTTCTCTCTCTCTCTCTCTCCCCGTTCTATCTCTTTCCCTCCCTCGTTGACTACTCCAAGCCACTTCAATATTACTCCGTCTTGACTGTCTTTCTTACTTCCCTGCATGTTTGCTGCCAACCCCCCCCCCCCCCCCCCCCCCCCCCCCCCCCCCCATTCCATCCCTTCCTCTACATAGCCTCCGTCATAATCCTTATCCGTTCCCCCTTCTCTTTGGCTCTGTCTGTCTGTCCGTCTCTCTCTCTCTCTCTCTCTCTCTCTCTCTCTTTCTCTGTCTCTCACAAACACACACTCTTTCTTCGTCCCTCCTTTCCCTCTCTCTGTCTGCTCCTTCTATAGGTTTTTATTTAATATAATATCCTCCACTTCTTTTTCTTGCTACCCAGAGCAGATGGACAGTAAGTTTGAAACCAGGGTCGGTGGTATTATCACGTTCTAAGAGTAATCTCCCAAAGACCCACGCTTGCTTATGCATGTAATATGAAGGAGTAGAAATCCGGAAATTTAAGTTGACCTTATGATGCTCCAGCAATGCAAAGTCTTTGTACCTAGCTTCCAGACTGGCGCAATTCTTCGGGGTCCTTTTCTTCTCAGCCTGCTGACGGTTTGTTAACATTTAGAGACGCCAAAATAGTGGTCAAGAAGAATTATCACTGACGTCACGTTTTGTACAGCACCCCCTTATTCGATTCGCGCGTTTTTCTTATTGTCCGTTTTACATTTTTGCAAAATTCATTAATATGTTTAAGTTAATCCTTTTTGTGTCGTTGACAGTTTTAATGACGTGCGAATCGTTATTAATGCGATATTTGACGTTTTACCGATGAACGAAACTATATCGTATTATAATAGGTGTGTATTCACTGACATCTTTTCATATCAAGTTTCTTATTTTAATGGGGAAAATGATTCATGCATGATTTATGACTAAAAGGTAAAAACATGTTTTATTACGTAATAAATCACTAGAGTTTTACCGAGTTAATCATACTTTTTTGTGGAAAATAAAATTATACGGAGAGGCCAATCATAAAAAATAATTGTTTCTTTTCTATTAATTTTTTAGCCTGTCGTGTGTATTTTCTGACAATTAAAACATTATTTTTTTTTTGAACACTTTCAATCTGATGTTATTCTTTTTTCTTATTTGTTGCTTCCTTGATTTCGGGTTTTATGTAATTTCTTGACGCACGGTTTAGTATTGTTGAAGAAAATAAATTCGACTTTGATTTATGTCAAAAATTCCTGATATGACTATATCCATTATCAATCATGTCACGATGATGTATAAGGAAACAAAAACAATCTCGTTAAATGGTTTATATCAAACCCCGGGGTGATCCTTTTTGAAGGCGGCTACTTTTCTGTCGGCATTGTCAGTGTTTGAATGTTCTGTGGTCGAGGTTTGTTTCATAGACGATTGGTCACGTAGCATAACACATTCCAAAGAGAATCGTCAATGACCGACTCACCCGATTTTAAAGATATAAGGATGCCATCAAAACCAAATAGCCACGGCACGTTTGGTTAATGGAGAAGAGCCTTATTAATGAGCCGCTTCTAGCTTCTTTTTTTTTTATATCGGAATACTTGAAGGAAGGAGTAATGTGAAAAGAGCATTCTCAACGCTCATTTTTGCTGTTTGGTTTGTTTGTTTGTTTTATGAGTTTGACGGTTAAGGCTGAACCGGTGAGGCCCAGTTAGTATGACAGCACATAGACTCAAATGAACGATATCGTAACAAGGCATGTTAGGTCTTAATCTTATTGTTTCAGAATAGAGAAATGACCCATTTTATAAGAAATCGACGCCACTCGTCGCAGTAAGTCCGATAAATGCGTTGAATCAGCGGTAACGTGTCGCCCTGTCTAGACTCACTCTACACGCACGTGCTCACTCTAATGCTGCATGCATCTAGGTTTGTATGTTTTTTCACGTTTGCCCGCGGACCATTAGGCTCTGAGGAGAGCCGGAGCAGTCTCTTCCAAACACCAATACATCAAAAGGGTACCATCCATTACTCCTGCCCGAATCACCCCCCCCCCCCCCTCCAATCGCACTCTTAAAACACTCCTTATACACTTAACTTTGAAGTGCAAAAACGCATTGTGCAATCGTATACTATACGTCGCATTCGATGCATACAGTGAATTAGGGTAGTTGCTGGTTGTTTGATGCAAATAGCCAGCGATTGAACTAGTTTTACCTTATTGCAATTCATCGATTCTAACAGCTCTAATCATTTTATAATGAAAGCTTGACGACTACATTCAGATCTGTACACTTGGTGTATACTGTTTTGTCATTATTATGCAAGCACATGGTAAACCTTTCCGGGCGGCTCTAGGATTTTGTGTTTTTAAGGGGGCATGGGTGGGGGGAAGGGTGGCCTGTATTATCACCCCCAATATTTTTGGATAAAAAACATGAGAATTATGATACACTAACTTTAAACTTATCATCCAAACTCATTATGTTTGATCTTGAAATAGAAGTAAGGAAATAAGAAATGCCATAATTTCAATGCAAAAATATTGAAGAAAATTTGTTCGCCCGCATTGTTATTCTCAATTAAGGGGTTCTCTCCATTGGCGTAGATCCGAGCATTCCTTCTTTTCATTAAAAACATTTTTGGATGCTCTAAAACGTAAGTTTCATAGACAGATTTTTTGAAAAAGTCCCCTCCCATACCCCCGGCTCGGTCGCTTCGCTCAGGGCGTATCTAAGGGGGGGGGGGGCAGGGGGCGGGTGCCCCAGGCGGCACTTGGAGGGGGCGCAAAAAACGCAAAGGAGAGAAAGAAAAAAGGGGGATGAAGAAAAATCATAATCCTTACGGATTATGTTCCCCCATATCCGCTGGGTAAATGCACTAGAAATTTAGTTTTTAAAGGTTTGAAATGCGAACATTTTCCAAAGCTCGGTCGCTTTGCTCCCTCGCACAATTATGTTCTTTCAGGATCTCGTAATTTTGCGCCCTCAGTATATAGTTCTTAAATAGCTTAAAACGTTCAAAATTTGAAAAAAATAAAGATGTAATTGCTTCGTGTAAGTTTCATATGACTCCTGCTCATAGGCGTAGCCAGGCACAAGATGCCTATGGCCCCCTATTCACCCCCCTTAAAAAAAGCGAGAGCGAGAAAGCAGGCGAAGTGAGAGAACAAAAGCCTAAAAAGGCGCTACGAGCCGTTATCTTTCAATCAAAATTTGCTAAAACCTCAAAGTATTCGCGCTTCGCGCGGGAAGGGCGAAGTAACTCCCCTCTCCCTGCACCCATGCCTATAACATACAGTGCAGTATATTACCTCCAAATAATTGAAAAGCAGTCCGGGTGTCGAGCATAACTCTCCGACTTTCTCTCAAATTTGCTATAAAACGTCAGAGATTTTACCCCCCCCCCCCTCCCTGCACCCATCCCTGTTTCAACAGTGCAGTATTGCGTCCAAATAACTGAAAAGCAGTCCCGGCGTCGAACTAACTTTTCCCCTAAAAAAAGTGCTATGAGCCGTTATCTTTCTCACAAATTTGCTATAAAACGTCAGAGCTTTTAAAATCCCCCCTCCCTGCACCCATCCCTGTTACAACAGTGCAGTATTGTGTCCAAATAACTGAAAAGCACTCCCGGCGTCGAATTAACTTTTCCCCTAAAAAAAGTGCTACGAGCCGTTATCTTTCTCTCAAATTTGCTATAAAACGTCAGAGCTTTTACGCTTCGCGCGGGAGGGGGAAAATTCCCCACTCCCTGCACCCACTCCCCTGGGGAGCACGCTTTGCGTTCTCACAACTGCATCACAAAATGAAATCCTGGCTACGCGGTTGGATCCTTCAAGTCTGCCCCCCCCCCCCCCCCATTGAAAAATCCTGGCTACGCCAGTGCTCCTGCTAAATATTGCGCCCCCAATATAGGATAGTGTATAAAACAGCATTTGCAAAGGTTAAACTTTTGTAGAAGTGAGTGAATAGAAAACCGTTTCTCAATGTATAAAATTCGAGCTTCTCTACCGCAATATTGCGGTGGCCAATTGCAAAATTTCCTGGGTAAAATGCACAAGAAATTGCGTTTTTTAGGGTTAAAAATTGAAAAATTTGCCGCTCGGTCGCTTTGCTCCTCGCTCGTACAATAACCTACATAAGTTTGGGCACTCGGGGGGGGGGGGGGGCTAACTTCATTGTTTGCCCCGCGCGCCATAATCCCTAGATAGGCCACTGGCTTCGCTCCCTCGCCGCTTCGATTCCCCCCCCCCCCCCCCCCCCCATCATGAACACAGATTGACACGGGGGGGGGGGGGAATATTGCCCTAAAATTCTGACAACCAAAGAGAAAAGGGTCGTCAGGTTTTTCATTGTCAATCCATATTATGTAGAACATGAAAAGGGGTTCCGATTCCAGGCAAAGTTTGAGAAGCAACTAAAATAAAAATGAAATAATAACGCTAGAATTATTTCGCTTAAAAACAGGGGACGCCACGTGAGCCCCCCCCCCCCCCCCCCCCCCCGCCTACCCATGAGTTTCATTTAAGTTGGCCTGGTCTAATAGCAGCCCTGGACACCGTTATTCCTGCCCCGACACCGTTATTCCTGCCCCGGCCTCAATGATTGCACAACAGCTCTTACAGTATTCTATCACCATGATCACAGTCACACCGCCAAACCGATTCCAAAGTGAATCCAAACAGAGCGATTCTTGGCCATTCGGTGCAATGTCATTTTTTTGTTCGGTCTGCTGTCGGTCCCGTTGGTGTGACTGGGGTTAAGCTGTGGTGCAAATTCAATACATGTCAGTGTCTTAAATATCCTTCTATTCAAGGTTTCACAGACTGAGGCGTTACATTTGGACTTTTTAAATGATTTATAATAATGAGTGGTGGTGTTTGTAAATAGGCTAGAGCAAAAGATAACTTTTTAATGAAATGTAAGGGCCGCCCGTAGAAAATTGGTGAAAATATTTCCTAAATGCTCTCTTGCACTTGTTGTATAGTTTTGGAATTATGTAGGTCCATATTCCAATTTTCAAATACCCCTCCGTCGTACTTTTAAAAACATTTTTTTGAAAGAAAACCTTTACGACTATGTTTATATGCAACGTCTTTAAGCATGTTAAGTACATACAGTGTCAAACAACATGAACAAAGGATTTGATTTTTATTACGACCTGCCTGCGGAGAATCGGTAGGCTTTTTTTGGAAATCATCACATTTCAGGAAGAATCTCCTCTTGTCCTTTTGGAGTACATTCTTGCTCGTGTTCCATAAAGTTTTTACAATTACTAATTTCACGGTGCATAAACATCGCACCACATAAAATGTAGCTCCACATCTTGCTAATGTACATGGCAGTAAAAACTGTGAGGTGTTTAGGCCCCGTTACTGTTTCATTAATGTGAACGTTTCGGTCGAAATCGTGTCGTAAAAACGTTCATAAGGATAAGAGCAACTTTCTCACAAAGGATGAACGCTTCAAATCGTGCAAAATTCATTCATGTTCAAGCAAGGTTTTTTAATCGAATTACCAATTTCACAGCGCACGAATAATTTACAACATAAAATCCCATTTCACTGATGCGTAGATGACAATAAAACTGGGAAATGCGTAGGCCAGATGGTATTTCATTTATACTACCATGACTATTAAACTGCCGAAGTCACTTCATCGCAAAAGGAAATACACCACATTAGCAGGATAATATTCACAAGAAGACATGAAAGAATTGGAAAGACTGATTATGCAAAGACATTACACCATACAATCACTTTTTGCTCATGGCAGATATTTAAGTGACGAAATGGTTACATAAGTCTAAAATGGCGAAGCCCATGTAACGTCATTAGTGAATCAGAAATTCGGTTATAGAACAAATAATGCCTAAAATGATGCAGACCAAAACAGCAAATTCGGCAACTCAAAAGAGTGGCCCTTGCATTTGGGCGGATGCAGTTTTGTACCTTTCCCCCATCTGATGGCAAAAGGTTTTTGAACTTCGAACCCTCAAGACATGGAGTATGTGTTATGATCTGCAAGGTACTACTGCAATATACTCTTCCATCAGTTTCTCCACCCTTTAAGGATCAAAATAAACCTCAAAACCTCTTTGTGGGATCTGTAAGGCGATATACGTGAAGACGTCACTGAAAATTTTCACCATCTTTCATCAGAAATTGGCGCGAAAAGTCAGCTCAAATTAGTTAAGCCGCAGTCATCCCGCCTATACAATGCAATGTCCACACTGCTATATTAGCCAGTTGCCCTTTCGTTGTGGTTGCTACAAATGTGTGAAGGAGTTCTGACCTTTTATTGAAAGTATCTTTCAATTTCCGTTTATGTCTGAAGGAGATTGTTGTCTGCAAGATCAGAAGTGAGTTGGGAAAGCCCCGGCATTATGAAAGTCATATAGGCTCTACGTGAGACTGACTAAAGTCTGAAGGGCAAATGAAAAGCATTCTCCGCTAATAAATTTAATGAAACTACCATCATTAAAATATCTTACAAACATGTTTTCGGGAAGCACAAAACTCAAACTATCTGCTATCAATACAGGCCTCTATTTTTTTGCTAGACAAGCCTTCGTCGATCAAACTTCGAACAAAATAACTTGGTATGAACGCACTCCACAGTGATCGCGTCTTCTTCATGCATGGCTCGCTTTGTTTATTGTCACACATTAACGAGATTTACACCCCAAAATAGGGCAAGAGAAAATACATTTCATTACTTCGCAGCTCACCCGACAAATCCGGGGTAATTGGAAGTATTCGTGTCCATCATTTGACCCCCCCCCCCCCCCCCATCCACATCTTTTGAAAGACATGGTACGACCAAAAACTCTTTCGTATAATGCAGAAATGACTCTTAAGCGATATAACGACATGCTCATTTTCATCACTTGACTGGTAACAGGATCGTTTGCTGCAAACATTCAATGAGGTTAATTCTTTTTTTCTCCAGTATTGCCAACTTTATTTTAATTCCCCAAATCAATTCATTAATATTATAGAGCTAAGACCCTCTTAGTGTTTCGCAGATGGAATGATAAATAATAACAATTGTATTGAATTCCCTTTCTTCACATGCATTCGCTTAAACTCTACAATCTTGCGAAAATATTCAAAAATGTTGTAATGCTACTTTCACATCTACCGTAGATCGTATAAGGAAAAACGCATACATATATATTTACAGTATCGGTGTATTGGCAAATTGAACTGAAAAGTATAGATGTTCGATTGTTTTAATCAATCTTTATCAGTGGCGTATATAAGATTATTATTCGGGGAAGGGCAAACTCGATTGGGCTAGAAGCAGGCTCCTGGAAGCCGGGGGTGCTGGGGTGAATTTTTTGAGGGGGTTGCGCAGCACCCCCTAGAAGGCTTAGGATGGTGGGGGTGCTGTAGCTAAAAAGTCGTTAAAAGGAGACCCCAACACGCTGAGGACCCTTTTTTTCTTGTAAGATATTTTTGGAGTTAGAAAGAGACCCCAAAACGCTGAGGACATTTTTTTGTGTGCTCACAGCACCCCCAGTAACAAAATCGTTCCCAGGTGCCTGGCTAGAAGTCTACAATATTTTCCTGCCAATAATCTCAAATTCGTTAATATCACAGTCACACCACCAAACCGACCCCACATTGACTCCAAACCGACTGCTTGCCATAAGTGGCAATGTAATTTTTGATTGGTCTGGCGTCGGTCTGGCGTCGGTCTTGTTGGTGTGACTGTGGTATAAGATAGGAAGGCAGGAGGAAGTATCTTGTCGAAAATATTTACAGAGAAAACACAAATAAAAATGAATATTTCAGGGGGTTGCGTATTCACAGTATGAATATCGTGATTGAAAGAAGAAAAGGAGCTATAGATTCGTCAAACCTATTTGTTCCCTCTTCTCATGTCCATGTACCTTTGAACATGTTGAATGTTACTTGTATATCATTACCACGTAGAGCTGTAAGCAACGATTTTGTTTTGTTTTGTTTCGGTTTTTGTTTGCTTGTTAATTTTTAGGGGAGGGGTCGATTCAGATTCAGTTCCTTTTTTCGTTGGCAAGTACCGTACATCTGCAATAGTAGAGAACATCAACAGTAAAATGGCATTAATATCAGTCGTTGTCTAGCCTAGGCGTACATAAGGTGTACCTCCTCCCCCCCCCCCCCCCCCCCCCCCAATCGAATGACGAGGGGGAGAGAAAGAGAGAGAGAGAGAGAAATGGGAAAGAAGTGGAGGATGAGAAAAGAAGATGACACGACCCCTCCCACACCCTCCTAATCGGGGGCCTTGACAGTTAATATTCATGTAATTTAACGCGTGAGACCGGTGCCCCTCCCTTCCCCCCCCCCCCCCCGGTCCGACGATGCCTGTGCCCCTCAATGGCTATAGACCCTATATAATACCGTACCGTCTTGAACAGATCAGAGGTCAGTCGAAGAGAAACATGTAATCAGGGATAGACAGGGGAGAGAGATGGAAATAGGATAGATAAGATATAGTCCTTTGGAAACCATGCAGATGATACACATGAAACCGCTTGCCATACTATCCTTTACAAAAAAATCAACTTATTTCTTCTATCAGTCACTGGAAAATACGGTGCTTGATTTTGACTTTCGCTCTTTTTAAAATAGCTAATCTGAAGAAGTTTCGCTTGCATTGCCTGTGCAAAGAGGGCCAGAAATGTCATTCAAAGCGTTTGACCATTATACTGAAACATTCTTCTATTACAAGTTGAAACTAACACCCACTTGACCACGGTCCCTAAAGTGGACAGAATAAATTATCTTGTTTGCGCTGCCGGGATACTTGATGTAGTAATTCCATTGAGGTTGTATAGGCAGGGGCGTTGAATTCAAGGGAAAGGGGAGTGCCTCCATCTCCATGTTTTCGAGATGGAAAACATGCTGAAAAATCCTCCTTATACACAGCTTCTAAAAAGGTATAATTTGCTATCATTTATGGACCTATTCGCCATGGCCGGTAACAGAATGGTAGATTTTTTCGGTAAACTTTGGATGGTATCTGCATTTGTTACGTTCCAAATTATTAATAAAAATTATAACTATTCAAGGGACATGGTACTATAATGAAGAAGATCTTTGCACAGGGAAGACTCAAATATTAAAAGAGTGTTGGTAAATGATTTACATATACATAATTTGTGTTTCATCTTGTTACACACGTAAAAGCAACTGTTTAAAATTGCATGTGGAATTGCACATTATTTCTATTGGTTATAATATCGGTAATGTACAAGTACATAACATTTGAAAATATGAATAATATATGAAAATTATGAAAAATATGAAAAAGAAATATTCAAGTTTATTGTACGCAAATTTCTCTTTAATACTGTTTTATGCTGAGATGATGATGAAATATTGAGGACCCTGTTTTTCTGCTAAAATAGTCCGTTGCCCCTCCCCTTTCCTACCAAGAACGAAGCAAGGGGGCTATGCACACACCCCTATTATGTACCCTCTCTCCTGTTTGGAAATCGATAGCGTCAATACAAAATCCTTGATCTTCGACCGTGTTCGTTTAAAAGCGAGGGGCCAGTACGGGCTGTGTTCTACTCCTCGGCTAATTCTCATTTCCTAACGATACACCTTCCGTCGTTGTGTTTGTAACTAGCCTAGATACGTGTACACGATAGCATAGCTTTCATCTATGTAAGATATGAAAGGGGATACATTATGGGGATTGTTTATTGGTGTGAAATATACATCTTTAGAATGTTTCAGTTCAGTTGACAGTTTCCAGTTTATTTTCGCATTTCACCGTTTACACGCAGTAAACGAAATAATGGTAGACATGAAGATGTAGTTTGTGTTAAAACGACGTGTACATGAAATCAATGTTGCTTGCTTGATATATAATTTGAAATACTTCGCTTAACATGCTTAAGTATATAGGAATGGAATAAAATGGAGGCTAAGGTAATGGGTACACCTGTTTTGTTATAGACTCCAATTAGGGGTAGTCTTGTAAAGCTTTAGGAACAAACCTCATAATGAGTAATGCAATATACAATTCATCTGGAGCTCTAATATCCATATCGATTTTTTTTTTATCCCCGTCGAACAGCGAAACCCAGATCAGTGGATGAAAAGGGTCTTTTTTAATTCAAAAATGTGTTTCTATATATAGCATCTGATCGTGACTGAATGTTCGTCTGCAAATAATATTTATGTCAAATATTTTACCATAATTTGAATAATTAGTCATTTTTCTGTTACAATGTTGTTATGTCATAATTCACCTCATTGATATTTCGTACAATTAACTTGTAATTTATCGCACCTATAATTTATTTAAAAATCATCGTATGTATACCACTCTGCAACGTACCCACTATCATAGAATTTAAAGATTTATTTGTACAAGCGGGAAAAGAGACTTTTCTGTTTTTAAAGACGGTATCAATATAATATGCGTATATAGAGCATGAAGCTTGGAAAGGGGGAAAAAACAAGCTGGTTTAAATTTCTGATTGAAGCCCTGATTTACAAAATAGTAAATCACTTTCTGTTCTATTAGTTGATTTCATGTTCCTAATTACTGTACGCAAAGAAAATAATGAGAAGTGCTTTCCTCAAAAAAATCCAACCGACCCTTTAAGCGAACGGCGCCCTTCTCAGCTCATGGCTTGGTACACGCGCAGCTGAAGACGATCTCGGTTAATAGCAAAGATCGATAGGATTTCTTTCATAGCCGCATAGCGATAGCTACAACACTTTGATTAATCCATAGGAGTGATAAATTGATTGCAAGACATTGCAAGACATTCCTGCGTAAAGGCCCGGTCACACCGCCAGAACTTTGCTGGAGCGTTCCTGGAGCGGTGAAAAAAATTCATCACCGCTCGTAACCGTTCACCACCGTTTAACAGAAGTTGGTCCCCGTTAAGGCAACGCCGTATACGCTCGGCCACCGCTGATGGTCCCTCCTACCGCTCCGAAAGTTTTGAGCTGCACAAAATATTGCGAGCGGTGAGGAGCGGGCAATTTTCCGCTCCGGCAAAGTTCACCACCGCTCCAACAACGCCCAGTCAAAGTTTGGCACCGCTAGACGCAAGTTCGTGGACGCTTGGGTCCGCTAGGCCAACGCAGAAATCTTGAACGCTGGACCACCGCTGCTTCGCCAGCTTTGCCCGGGCGGTGATTAAACGTTGCACAAACTTTGGTGGAGCGGTTGTAAGCGTTTTACGAGCGGACACGTGATTGCTGGAACGGTGTCGGGCGTTGAAGCAGCGATCCATTGCGGTGATGAACTTTGGTTTGGCGTTGGTATGGAGGTGTCGGAGCGGGACCAACGCTCGCTACCGCTCGCTACCGTTAAACCAACGCTAAAGCAACGCCGGCTTCAGCGGTGCACCGCTAAGGCAACGCCCGTGTTTTCGATTTTTTCCCCATTTTGTGCGCGGTGACGAGCGTTGTCGAAATTCGGCCCCCTCTCCCTACCGTTCAAGAACGCTCCAACAAAGTTCTGGCGGTGTGACCGGGCCTTAAGGAAAGACTCGGTGATTCATTTATTCTACCTTTATGGTTATAATAATGTCCACATAGGCCTGCTACGGACGTCATGTTGGTTGTTATGGATGTCGCCAAAGTTACTGGTGAAAATAATGTTTCTTCTTGTTAGTAATGTCTTTATTTCCATTACCATGATTGCTATCGCAAAAAGTTGTGTCGGGTACTGATATTAAAAGAGAATCATAGGCTTAATAAGAAAATATGCACTTACAAAAAGAGTTGTATGGCATTGTGTGAGATTTATGAAGGCTCTTGGTTCTCATATACAAGAGGTATGGGTTCAATTCCTTACTCGGTGCATATTGGACAAGGGTTTTATACCCACTTTTCCATCTAGACGCAGATGTACTGAATGGGTACCTGACAGTGCTATCAGGAGGACTGATGAGGCTAACCTGGGTATCTAAGACTAGTGGTGTAGCTACGGGGGCACATTCCCCCCTCATCGAATGGCAAAATAGAAAAAAGAGAAACAGAGAGAAAAATAGAACTGCAATCGTACCTGACAGATATATATATATTTTTTTGTATATAACATGCAAAATGTGAACAATAGCCAGCCAAAACACCAAGGATCCAGAACGCTAATCAATGGTTCACTGCAACTCATTTAAAAATATATAAAAAGCAATTTAAGGAAAAATATTGGGCAATGACGTCCGTACGATAGGACCACTTCATGCACCCTCTCCCTATCAATGCCTCGTAAATTTGCATTGAATTTTACGAGTAAGACCGATGCCCCTGTGATGACAGTGCCTCCTCAATAGATGGACTCACGCTACGCCACTGTATAAGGTCACATTATAATTTCTTTATTTTTCCTGATATTCATTCAAACTTTCATAAGTAGTAATAATGGTAATTATAGTGCTCCAGTTTTGTAACATGAAAACGGTGAAGGGCACACGTATCGTCTGCTAAATTTTCATTGAGTTCACTTCCTACTTGGTCTGAACAGATGATAATGCGCTTTATGAAGTTACTATAGACCCAAATATCAGTTGTTTTAATTTATCCTCAAATTTCTCGAGCTTCTTCTCCTTCATCTCGAATCTCCTCACATCTGATTCCCAGTAATTCCTTAGAATAAGCTGTCTGTACTATTCAGCCATCTTGCCCTTGAGATTTTATACATGGAGATAATTCGTCGCCTGGTCATTTATTTCTTAACTATTACATTCCCGCCATTTTCCCATTTACCTGTGCATCAAATCACCCCCTATAATCACTAAGATGGGTGAACTAGGGAGAGTTGATAGTTGATACCCTTCGCTCGAATGGCTTTGCAAACGAGTTATTACCAATCTATTTCGGAAGGCACGCATAGGGTATACGTCTGCCTTTGTGACGTAACGGTGTTGTCTCTTATGGCCTGATTTTCACATCTACGGCTGATTTAAAGGGGTGCGCGCCTGTTCGTAGCTCATGCAATATCGTCTGCTAAACAATAATATTACAAGGGGTTGATAAATTAGCTGATTAATGGTAATTGGCGATAATCAGCATATGAATGTTTCGGCGTGATGATTTTCTAAAGTCACTGTAGTGTAGTATTTTTATAGGATTGTGTTATAATAACGGACATGGCTATAATAAATTATAAGCAGCTCTTATATTCCTCTAATTCTTGCTCTTATTGTTTATTCCAGCAGATTTTTGGTTGATCATTTTCCCTTATATGCACGCATTACAGCTTACCAAAGAAATTAAACACCATCGCGAAGACTCAACCTAAGCCAATTTAAACAGCCTTAGTGGGTCACCCTTTGAAAATAATGTGTGAACATTACAATGACATATCACTTAATCCGAACGTGATTTTCTACAAGCAATACGTAAGGTATTGAAATTGTCCTTGAGTTATTTCTCGAAGGTCTGCGATCTTGCGACATTGTAACTTGAGTCACAGGCTGTGCCTATCCCCCCCCCCATCTTCTACTTAGAAATCCTGGACCCCCATGCATGTGCCACCCACGTGGGATACTGCATGTCCCAGCTACAATTTCGACTGTGAATCATTACTCCTGCAAGCCACGATATACAATCCTTAATAAAAGACATTTCAAGTTATTGCTTCTCTATGTTATTACATTGCAGGTATAAAGCATTGTATGTTATATCAACTGAATTCGTAAATAGATGAGGAAACATTTATGATCCTATATCCCCAAATCTTTGAATAACATTTTGAAAGCTAACGGAAAAAATAAGATCGTGAAATATCGTATTCAAAAAGGGTTCCCTTAATTTCTGTGCATAATATTATTTTGTCTGTGCTCATAGGTCATATTCCAGACGTGAATGTACAAAACGAGCAGTCTGTCTATATAGGTGTGGTTGTAAATATCATGAAATGTCAAATCTCATAAAGCGTCAATGTCAAACCACGAGGTATTTGATTATTGTCAATTTGGAAATAATTTTATTGTCATCGGTTTTTAGGAATTATCCTTGAGGTTTCAGCGACTTCATTAGGACAGCTAGGCTGAGCCGGGGTAATAATCCAAAGCTCTGTGGAAGCGATTAGACGCATTGATAAATATGTGATATGCGCTATAAAAGATCTGATTATTATTATTATTATTATTATTATTATTATTATTATCATCATCATCATCATCATCATCATCATCATCATCATTATTATTATTATTATTATTATTATCATTATTATTATTATTGTTATCATTATTATTATTATTATTATTATCATCATCATCATCATCTTTATCACTGTTATCATTAATCATCTTAAGAGCTATTGTATCACATTTGAAAATAAAATACCAGCAGTTGTACTGTAGAGGGTCTTTAATATGAATCACATAACTTTCCTTCTCCTGTGATTTCTTAGATTTTACTGGGATCTGTTGATGCTGTGCCTGATCATGGCGAACGTCATCCTCCTGCCCGTGGTAATCACCTTCTTCCATAACAAGGACATGAGCACGGGATGGGTCGTCTTTAACTGCTTCTCAGATACTTTCTTCATACTCGATCTCATCTGCAACTTTCGCACCGGCATCATGAATCCGAAGTCGGCCGAACAGGTAACGAATGAAACGAAACGATCGTCGTACGGTGTTTTATTTGATATGGCATCATATGATTATCTTTTTTGACAATCGATCGATGTTTTTGACACACAATAAGGCTTCTTCATCCTCAATCTCCTCTGCAACGTTGGCACCGGCAATCATGAATCCGAAATCGGCTGAGAAACTAACGAATGAAACCGAAACGAAGCGAACATTGTACGATGTCTGATTTGATTTGATTCACATAATCATGATTTTCATATTAATTGTGATTTTCTATCTGTATACTTAGCCTGAAGAACGAACGCAATCGTGATATGATACAATAGTATTGTATACTTTTATTGGCCTACACATTTTCATTGTATATATGAAAATGGCTTGTTCTCGCGATAACTTAAGAACCATTTGGCGTGTCAACTTCAAACTTTATTCATGTATGCATATGGGAGGGACAATAGTCTGATTACATTTTGGGGTCATGAGGTCAAAGGTCAAACTTGGCACATGTATACTAGGGTGACAATGATCTGATTAGATTAAATTCCCTAAATTAGATTTAGGGAATTCAGCCATATCTGCTTGTGATCTTTAACCCCATGAACCACTTGGCATATGCAGTAGCAATAGTGTTTTAGCTAATTTCTTTAGAGTGATAAACTATTTTATTAAATTTTTCAAACAAAATTTTTAAAAATCAACATGTGCGAATGTGCAAAATATTTCTGATCTGATCTGGCAACGGCGGAGGCATACATTTCGACCGCGCGCGGTCGAGAATTCATCTAGTTACTTCAAAGATTAGGGTCCGGTTTAGGGTTGCAATAAGAGATTTAGGTTAGGGGTAGCGTAAGGTGTAGTGCTTGGCCCATGGTTGATGTTTAGAATGCGGTCATTGTCACCGGATAATGTATCGTAAAACTCTTGAATCCATATATTTTACTGTATAAAGATCGGTATTACGTTTATTAAACTAATATACTACTAATTTAACTGCTTTATGTCCCGTTTGCATTTTTGTTCAGGTCATTCTTAACCCTCGCCAAATTGCCACTCACTATCTTCGTTCGTGGTTCATCATCGATCTCGTGTCTTCCATCCCCATGGACTACATCTTCCTCCTCGCAGGCGGTCAGAACCATCATTTCCTCGAGGTATCCCGAGCCCTTAAGATACTGCGCTTTGCCAAGCTTCTTAGTCTTCTTCGACTCTTGCGTCTATCAAGACTCATGCGGTTCGTCAGTCAGTGGGAACAGGTGAGGTACTGTTATAGTTTTTTAAAAAGGGGGCATTTCATGTCTTGTCGGTGATTTTTACCGACAAATTGCTCTCGGCCAATCAGATGCAAGGATTTCAGTGGCTTATAACATTTATTGCAACTTGTCACTGATTTTTTTTTATGAAACAGGGCCCTGAATGCAGTGGCCACCTGTATGGAAAGACCACATTGAGGATGACATGTTTAGAAGCTTACATTTTATAAAAGGCATATATGCAGTAAAATAGATGTAATTATATTAATATAGACCAACTTTGATGGATCTTAAAACTTGTTCAGTCGTTTTATTTTTAGCATGCTATCATATTTTAATGCATGATTATCATTGTTATTTTTTTAAATATTTTTTAATTTTTAAATTATTTTTTGTTGTTGGTTTAATTCATATAAAAATTCTTTTCATGAATTTGAACCAAAAAAGACTACATTTTTCCAGATTTGTATAGTTTTTAATTCAGTGGACACAATATGATTGGGATTTTTTTTTGGTTATTCTTGTATGATCTTTTCCCCTGATAGTCGTCCAATATCTTTATCAAGAAATCGAAACATAGTTGTATTGACATTTGACATTGTTATGTAGTTGTGATGTTATAAACATTTCTATTCTGTAGCATCTAGTCGAAAGTCCATTTGCGTATTTCCAATGAATTTCCCGAATTGATTATTTAAAAAAAAAGAAAAGAAAAGAATTTCCATACTTGTGGGCTTAACTGCTAAAAATGATAGAGACACAGCGGATTGGACAACAGTGATTACATCGTATCATGAATATAATTTTTTCCTGACTCCGCCCACAGGCCTTCAACGTAGCCAATGCGGTCATCCGAATTTGCAATCTAGTTTGTATGATGCTTCTCATTGGTCATTGGAATGGCTGCCTTCAATATCTTGTGCCCATGCTGCAAGATTATCCTGATCAATCGTGGGTCGCTATCAATGGCCTTGAGGTATCGTCATTGTTCCTATCATTAAGGACTTTTCCTCTATTATGTACAATGATGATTTTTCTCCCAAATAATTGAATGTTTTAAAGAGTTTACATATTAATTAATAAATAAATGCATAATTATGCAATCATTTTTTTCACCATGTGCTTGTTGTGAATGTATTCAAACTTCAAAATGCAGCTGTACAAATTGTTACCCTCACACCCAAGCATTGCCATATTACTCCTATTTTGCAAAATTTACATTGGTTACCGGTAAAACAGCGCATTATTTTCAAAATTCTTCTTTTGGTCTTTCACTGTGTACATGGTACTACCCCACAATATAACATTTCTCTTTTACACAATTATGCACCTATCCGCTCTTTACGCTCTTCTAACTTGGGGCTATTACAAATTCCGAATTAAAAAAAATCATGGGGTGAACGTGCCTTTGCTTACGCTGGGCCATCCCTGTGGAATTTCCTTCCACAGGGACTAAGGGACTTAACTTCCAGTGAATTGTTTAAGTCCAACACTAAAACTTATCTATTTGAGATGCCATAACTTGAAAACAGACATTATTTTATTGATTATCTTTATGATTTTTTGTAATTGTGTAGAATTTTTGTATGTTTGTATTCTATCATATCTTTCTTTCAATCATTCTTTTTGTAAGCGCCCTGATCATTTAATCAAAATGGATTTGGCGCTATATAAATTTTATATATTATTATTATTATTATTATTTGTATTTGATTATGAATATGAAGGAAGGAAATAAATGTATTTTGAATCTTGGATCTTTCAATTATGATATAATCATTGATGGTATAACTTCTGTTGTTGTAATAGTTTGTATACACATTTTTTTTTAAATACTGATGAACAATCACAGTCTTGATTCAGCATTATGAGTTGGCGAATATTTTCGAATAACTTCTACTGTAAAAATCTCTCATTGCCTTGACCCTTTGCATAATACCTTCTAGATCAAGAGTCTATAATTTATTGATTTTTTATTTAATAAAAATAATGTTATTTATTTTTTTTTTTTGCACCTTTTTAGCATGCACATTGGTGGGAACAGTACACATGGGCACTCTTCAAGGCCCTTTCACATATGCTCTGTATCGGCTACGGCAAGTTCCCACCTCAGAGCATTACCGATGTCTGGCTGACGATAGTCAGTATGGTGTCGGGTGCGACCTGCTTCGCCTTGTTCATCGGCCACGCCACCAACCTCATCCAATCCATGGACTCGTCCAGCAGGCAGTACCGGGAGAAGGTGAGACAAGCGAGAACAAACAAGAAGAGAATACATGTATAAAAACAAACAAACTATCACAGAGTAGTTATCTAGCAGCAGATTGAACATACACTGTAAAAACTTAAGTGCTGTATATAGCACTTTTTGAGGGCATGCATAGGGACTGCACTCAGAGTGCTATTGAATGCACACAGCGTGCTATTTCAGCACTTTCACGGGAGCTGGACCGGCTCCTTAAACTGCTAAACATTCATTAAAAAAATGATTTTGGCGAGCCTCGAACCAGGGTCCGCTGATCGAGAATTGCTGGCATTACCGCTAGACTAACTCACATCGTACGATTTAGAGCAGATCATATTGTTACATAGTGAATTTACGACACCACATAGTTCATGTTATCTACTTGACTCCCATGACTAAACTGGATTGCAAGAAGCATTCGTTAGTCCATCGGTAACGTCAGCGCCTGTCAATCAGCGGAACCTGGTTCGAGGCTCGCCACGGTCACATTTTCTTTTTTTGCTGGTAAATCAGCCCACTACAAGTGCTATAAACAGCATTTCAGGTGCAGTCACTATACATGCCCCTAAAAGTAGCACTTTAGTTTTTACAGTGTAAGGAAACAAATAGCTATAAATGAATAATACAAACTAACATGCAATATCTAACGCAAGCAATATATATAAACGAAAATAAACCAACAAGTAAAATATAATTAACCAACAAATTCACTATTTGCAACCGTTACGGAGAGAAGGTGGGATGGACGAGAACCAACAAACAAATAAACACAGAGTGATTTCTTTCCGACAATTAAACATAATTTATTAGGAAAGCTAATATAGCCAATCTAATAAATAATACAAACTAATGCAAGTTGATAAACAAATGAGTAAATAGCCAATGTAACAAACACTAAAAACCCACATAAACAAACCAGTAAACAACAAACTTACTAGCAAATTTATTCTTAAGAACTATTACCATGATTAATGATTGCAAGATTGAAATGTTTGGTAGATTGGAGACGTTTTAGTTTGATAGGTAACTTTATAAACGTTACGATAACATTTCTACCAGTAATTAAATTCCTTATACAACCTCTTACTTTCCATTTTTGTAAGAATTTTGCAATTCAGATTTTCAATCTTTCAACGCATCAACTGTCGTTCATATTCCTATATCTCTAAAGCAGTTGATCATTTTATCTGGGGAAATCAAATGAAAGCGCCATTCGTGTATTATAATTCATTCATTAACTTCTGTACAATCTGTTTTTATCTCTAAAGTTGAAGCAAGTTGAAGAGTACATGCAGTATCGTAAACTACCGTCCCACCTACGAAACAAGATCCTAGATTACTACGAGTATCGATACCGAGGAAAGATGTTCGATGAGAAGCATATCTTTCGAGAAGTATCCGAGAGTATACGACAGGTAAGTATGTGATAGATTCAGTGGCGTAGCTCCCGGTTCAGGGGGCACGTACCGCCCCCCCCCTATCGAAAGTAGCGAAGGGGGGGGGGGGGGGTAGAGAATGAAAGGGAAAGGGGAAGGGAACGTGAAAAGAATATGATTGGAGCCATCTCACACCCTATCTTTAATAACTGGCCTTGTCAATAAATAATGTAGTTGTATTTTATCCATCAAGTAAGACCCCCCTCCCCCCGATGCTAGTGCCCCCTCATTGATTGGAATCACGCTACGGTTTGATGTTTTTTTAATGAAATATCTTTTCAAAGATAGTAGGTCTACTATAAAATATTTTTAGGAGTCATGAAATGAAATCAATTCAAAATGTAAGGACCAGCATAGATAAACAATAAAACATACGTGAAGTAAGATTAATTCTATTCAACAATAATCAGTTGTTCGTAAATAATTCTATCTCCTTTCCTTCGTGCCTGTGCCAAGCAAACATAACCCCCATTATACAAAACGTAAATTTCTTGTTTCAAAACCCTCCACAATAATAATTTGGGATGAATCCATGTTTAACATTCTATTATATTAGAACAATAGGCAAATCAACCACAATCAAGTTTATATTCACTTGAACAAAAAAATTAAATTAAAACTTGATTTAGTTCATAATTTCTTTACCATCAAAGTTATCATTGTGTTGTAAAAGAAACCAATAGCATTTATATATGCCCAGAACGATAAAGCGGTATTCGCAATAATGGAAATATCCTTTGTAATATTACGTTTATATAGCTAGTGTATGAAAATATTTAGTAAATTATCTGTAATACGTAATTAATGCCCAAGTATTCCACTCTGGATGTCGGTATATAGTTTGAAATGTTCAAATTCAAAACAAATATTTACGTGACAATTAAGAAACGAAAATGTAATTGGGTAACCGTTTTTGTTTCTTTGTTTTGATTGCTTGTACTTTCACTTCTTTCTTTCCTTATATCTTCTTTTCAGTCATTTTAAATCTACAATGACCAATGCGAAAACTATATGATATAAAACATACCTTGAAACTTACCTCAAAACCTTCCCTGTATAGTTAAAGAGAGTATGGTAATAAAGTAACACCATTATAGAGTCTCTCTTTTCTCCTCGAGTTCATAATGAAGCAACATAGGTAATACATGTACATGTATTTTAATTATGAAAAATCCACCTGGGGAGGTCAGTCCAAAGATTTTGAGAGTCTCTGAATTAAATAAAGAAATCTAACACTTTCTGCTTTCGCAAAATCTTTCCTTTAATGTACTGTTCAAAGAAGATTCTTTCACTTTGTCGCTTTTCCTAGATTTCTCATAAAATATTACGACTCATCCACGCTCGTCTCCATGCTTGTCTCCATAAACCTATTTAGGGGCGTCGCCATATCATTTTGAATGAGAAGAGGGGGGGGGGGTGGTAATGGATCAAATTTGCAGACAAGTTAGCTAAAATAAAAATCTCTCTTTAAAGCAAACGATAAAAAGGATTATCAATATACCAGCAAGATATACTTTTAAAAAGGCCGAAAATATTACATATATATATATATATATCTACATCTCTCTCTCTATCTCCACCCCCCCCCCCCTCTCTCTCTCTCTCTCTCTCTCGCTCGCTCTCTCCCTTCCCTCCCTTTCATGCCCTTCCCCCTTCCTCTCTCTCTTTCTCTCTCCTTCCCCTCTTTCTCTTCCTTCTCTCTCTCTCTCATTCCTCCTTTCTCTGTCCATGTATAAACCAGTACCCCTATCCTCTCATATTAATATGTATCAGTCACGCTCAGTCTCTAGTTGACTTTGCCTTGCCTCGACGGTATAGAGCGCAGGTGTTTCGGATACGTAAACCATCCTGTATTTCCCCTCATTAGTACACGCCGAGTTAACAAGGTGTGTGTGGATGAAAATCAAAACGACAGTATGATGCATTATGGAAGCACAGTAAAACTGGAAGCAGATTAATTTTTCAAAGTGCTTCGTCTAGCATTGATAACATGCCGACACCATGTTCAGCGTTGTCGGAGTAGGAATGGCCCGGATTTTGGAGGAAATGTAAAAATAAAAAAAGGTCATGAGGCAAAATCCTTAAATCGGGCTTAATCCTTGGTAACATGTACTATTTCGGAGGGTTAATGCTTGAGCGCGATAAGTTTTTAGCTTAGATAAAATTTAAAGAAATATTTTCTGAAATATTATTAATATGTCTATTTAAAAAAGAAAGAAAGAGAAAGAGGAAGACCAACGTGAAAAGAAGATTATGGGATTCTCCTGCACCCTGTTTAATCCTCCTATAATAAGACCGGTACCCCCATGCATCCCTTCCCCCTCTTAACTGGGCTCAATCTACTTGATGACATAATAATATTTGAAAGGAAATTAATGATTAATAAAACATATTTTTCTCTACAGTTGTATTGCTGGATTTTTTGTTTTGTTTTGTAGCATTCTTTATTGCATTCATTCAGTATAAATGAAAATCATACAACTTCATTTTTAGTTGATGTACAGAACACAATTATCAAAATGTATAGAAAATTATACATAGAGAATTATACATAACACAATTACCAAAGTGTATAGAAAATTATACAACTCTCAGAAATACATAATAAATGAAATATATAGTACATAATACATTCAAATTAATCATACTGAATGAATATTATAGATCACAGCCTTCCACCCACCCTACCCCCTCCAAAACTTTTTTTTTTGTAGCATTCTTTATTGCATTCATTCAGTACAAATAAAAATTATGCAACTTCATTTTTAGTTAATGTATATAACACAATTACCAAAATGTATAGGAAATTATACAACTCTCAGAAAAACATAATATAATGAAATATATAGTACATAATACATTCAAAATTAATCATACTGAATGAATAATATAGATCATAGCCTTCCCCCACCCTCCCCCCTCCCTATCTTTTTTGTTTGTTTGTAGCATTCTTTATTGTATTCATTCAGTACAAATGAAAAATCATACATCTTCATTTTTAGTTCATGTACACAACATATCATAAGGACAGTCTTCAGTAATACATAATATAAGTAAATATACATGTATAGTATGGATTTGATATAAAACTAACTATCGATAACTCTATCGATAAGCCCATTATGACGTATCACACCCACTTTGTCATAATTATGGAGGGAAACTCCGACAGTGCCACTAGTAAACTTTTTTCTTGACCAATATTCCCCTTTTTGTCTTTACTAAAAATAAAGGTGATTGACGTGACTCTCTTGGCCTTTTTTCTCATCATTTTATCTCTCTAACTACTTTGTTTATATTTAAAAAAAAGAAACCCTCGGATATATAGATATCACTTCTCTTAGTTTCTCACCTCAAACATGCTAGAAAGATAAGGCGTAAACTTCTCTCTATTTTCTTTTGTGATTATTTTGTTTTTGTTTTGTTTTGGTGTGATGTTGTTTTGAAACTGATCTTGATCAAAGCCGTCGAAGCAGGTGGTTGAGTACAGTTTATTATGCTGCTCCCCATGTCTTGCATTAATTATTGTAAAACCAGAGCAGTGGGAGAAGAAATTGTCTGCTTGGTGGAACAGCGTAAAGTGATTTCCTTTTTGTGTTCTTTATTTCATGTAACACGATGTAAGATTTAAATTCGACGCCAGGATACTTGAGCGAAACGCCGACCTTTTTAATAACGCCTCATGCTTCTTATAATAAGATTCTAACTTCGTTCCCTTGTGTTTATTGTATAAATTGTATACATATACTTTCAGAAGTGTCATCAAACTCTGCGAAGATCGATTTAAGACTGATGAAATTTGTACCCATTTGTGCCTTTCTATTACCATTTTACGGTAGTAGAACGGTAGTAGAAAATGTCTCATTACACATCCTTCTAATACCGTGTTTTTTCCCCATTCTTCTCTTTATCATGCTTCTTATTCTCCTTCGTCATCTCCATGCTTTGTTTTTTTTAAATTTTCTTCTGTTTTCTCTTGCCGTGCTTCCTTCTTTCCCTCCTATTCGAATACATATTTTTCTTCTAATTCCTCTGTCTTAATTCCCTTTTGATTCAATTTTGTCTTATTAACCCTTCAATTTAGAGGCGGCGGAACCGGTGGGGGGGGGGGGGGGCTATGCAGAGAGGCTGGTGCGCCCCTCCCCCTACACAACACACACACACACACACAAACACACCTTTTTCAAAACCATGCCAGAAAAGTGTCCCTAGATACGGGGAGAAAAGGTGCCCCTCTAGCAACCAAAATGTGCCACTCCAAATTAACCAAAATGCCCCTCCGCTATAGAAAAGTGCCCCTCCTAATGTAATTTTGCCCCTTTCATTATCTGTTGTGCCCCTAGTGTATACCCATTCATGACAAAGTAGATGCCTTTTCCGTATACGCCTGTATCTATTTTGCGTTCTTTATTTTATTACTACAGTTTTTAATTTTCTTAGTTTAGTTTACCATTCAGATCTGTATAAACTTCAATTTGTAAAGTACAATTGTGATTTTTAGAATAATTCATTTTCCCTTCGACCTAGGATGTGGCAAACTATAATTGTCGCGACCTTGTCGCTTCCGTCCCGTTCTTCGTCGGTGCCGACGCCAACTTCGTCACCCGTGTGGTCACGTTGCTCGAGTTCGAGGTCTTCCAGCCAGGCGACACCGTTATCCAGGAAGGCACTTTCGGTGATCGCATGTTTTTCATCCAGCAAGGCATTGTCGACATCATCATGTCTGACGGCGTCATCGCAACGTCACTCAGTGATGGCTCATATTTTGGCGGTAAGAATACTGCATAAAATCGGCACATCCATGCACGAGACCGAGAATGTCGATCTAGAGAACTCTCAGAAAAATTTTCAGAGGTCTCACAGGCCTTCTGTAAGTAAGTTAGCAATTGTAAGTCTAGTCGGTTGTCGGTCTCGTGAGCTGGAGTAGCATAAAATGTAACATTAACGAACTGTATGTTGCGTTAAATTGGCGAAGAAATTAACCGCAAATAGCACCAAGCAGCATGTTTCACTTATGATATAAAACACCAACTTAATATTTTTTGCTCATATTTTACTCTCGGAGAGCAGTGTGACGAGACAATTTTGCTCTGTCTATTAGATCACGTGTCTTGATGTTATGGATGATATTAAGCGAGAAACCACATCATGTTTTAATACAATTAAATCCAATCGATATTTACAATTGTATTGATTAATACAGTAAGGATAACAACATTGATAAAATGTCGACCTGTACGATGCCGCTGATAGCAAAGAACGAATGGAATAATCATGATTTCGAATAAATCCGTTGTAACAAATTCCTGAAGATATCAATATTCAAGCCAATTTACCATCCTCGTGAAATTTATTGGAGAGTTCAGCAATGTGCTTCAAATCAATGATTGTTCTGAAGACCTTTCAGTGTAAACAAGTTTTTCTGTTTGAAAAATGTAGGCCTGTTAATCAATTTCTTCCTCATGTTTTCATGTTTTTGGCACCGACAGAAATATGCCTGCTAACCCGCGAGCGCCGAGTGGCTTCAGTGAAGTGCGAGACCTACTGCTCGCTCTTCTCGCTTTCCGTCCAGCACTTCAACCACGTCCTCGAAGAGTTTCCAGCCATGAGGAAGACGATGGAAGAGATCGCCGTCCGTCGTCTTACGCGTATCGGGAAGGAGTCGAGCCTGCTCAAATCACACTTACAGAGCCCTACCATCAGGGACACCGCCCCTCTCTTCCCGATCCCCCCTGATACACCGTCTTTCGTCACGTAAGTATCGTATCTTATGTAAAACAGTGTGCACACAGTGTCTTCACATTATCGACGTCATGAAAATGATCGAATTCATATTGAGGTATGTAAACTGTATGATCCACTATGTAGCCACAGTGGGAACATACTGTGTGCAAATAGGCAACACTGTACTGTTAGAATGTTCACGGCCCCGTTTCATGAAACTTGTTACCAATAACAAGTTACAATAATTGTTATAAGCTTCTGAAATCCTTGAGTCTGATTGGCTGAGAACGAATTTATCATAGAAATGAGGCAGTTGCTATTGATTACAAGTTTTATGAAACGGGGCCCAGAAGTCATTCAGTTGTCAAATTGTGGTTCTAAAACATGATTCCCTCAGCCACAAAGTGCCACACAACTTCACACTTGTCAACACTGTGGAAGTGTGTGTAACCAAGGAGTTATCACAGTTCTGTGATAACTAGGTGTAACCTACTAACCCACGCATACACTGTATTCATTCATTCCGTGGGTACAGTGTGTCACACTATGGTCACGCTGAAAACAGTTTGAACATATGGGGTGTTGCAAGAAAGTTGCGATTGATTGCAAGTTGCAACTGATCGGTACTGACCAATCAAAATCATTGTTGCAAGCGCATCTTCTTGAATGGGCAGACCCTGAACCATTCAGAATGGTTGTTCTAATTTGCTTTACAATTTGCAATTGATTGCAACTTTCTTGCAACACCCCATTAGTGTGTTTCTATTGTTCACACTGTGGAAGCATTTTAAAGTCATTCTGTCGTCACACTGAGGTGCTTGTATCGTTTTATCCCCTCTGTGTCCACAGTTTTCACACTATCACACGGTGTGCTTATACGTTGTCATAACCATGAGAGTGCATGGATTCAACAATTCACTCCTTACTCGATCACGCTGTGGTGCATTTACTGTGTGAATCAATATTTGCCCACAGTGTGTCACAATACGTCAAAGTGTGATAACAGTCTAAGCACAGTGTATTCACATCCACTCTGTGCTCAAATTGTGGTGCCCAAATTATGAATTGCTCTGTAACAGCAGTGTGACACACACACACACTCTCTCTCTAAATTAAAAGACAGTGTGATCATAGTGTGTCCACACTGCCAACAGTGTGGAAGTGTTCCAACTCCAATATGTGGTTAAAGTGTACTGCTACACCATCTGATTCTCTTTGTGGTCGCACTGTTTCTGCAGTGTGACACATTTTCCTTTTTTATTAGGCCTATTACTTATATACATATGTTTTATTCAGTTTAACTGAATGTAATGACACTTTTCTTTTTGACAGGGCTTGTCCCTCACATTTGGCATGATCACTCTCAGGGTGTTATCCTTAAGGTCGTACTTACCATTTTCAAAATTTGTTTTGGGTCAAAAATGAATTTATATCAAATGGCAAATTTTACAATAGTTTGGGTCCCATACCAGTGTTGATGAAAAGGGAGCAGTCAATGACATAATTACTTCTATTATCTCATTTTTGTAGAGTATATATTTTTGTATCGCCTTTTAGTCGAAACTCACATACTTTCATCGGCATACGTTTGCTCACATGCAAACTCAATTTAGATATTTCCGATAATCGATCATCACTTTCAAAGTCATACACAACATTTTTTTATCATAGCAGTGGCGGATCTAGGAATTTGAAATGGGGGGAGGGGGGCGCCAGCGGCGAGGGAGCGGTGGGTGTGGGAGGGGGTATCCCCCTCCCATGGTAGAAATCACAAAACAGAAAAATTAAAGAGGCGCGTGCCCTTGGTGTCCCTGCCTGGATCCGCCACTGCATAGCAGCCGTCTTCTTTAATCTCTCTCTCTCTCTTTCTCTATATTGATCATCTTCTCATTGTTACACAGCGGCATCGTGAAGAACCGTTTCTTCAACGACGACATGGACGACGAACCCACCACCAGGACCCGTGTCGACGTCGAACACGGGTCGCATGAGAACGTAATCGCCATCATGGACGGAAGTTTATCAGACCTCAGAATGGAGAACGAAGTCCAACCCCGTAAATCGTCTGCCGGAAAGCGCAAGAAATTCCAACACCAAACAACCGAACTTTGATATCTTAAAAAAAAACCCAAATGGATGGACACCCCCTTTTTTAAATTCCAGTGGTTTACTTACGCGAGGCAGATCTAAGTTTTTGTACCTGATTGTTAAGAATGTATTGAATTTGTAAATTAAAGTGAAAAGAATAATGAAGGATTTCTTTCAGTAAAAGAGTACGTAAACCAGTGTGATAGCATCAGTTTGAAATGTATCAACCGTTGTTAAGGAAACGATATGGCGCTTTTTACAAAGTAAACTGAACAAGCACGTCAAAAGAATATACGTATTTAACATTTTATACAAATCAAGTACATTTTTGGTTTGTGTCTGCTGCGCTTTTATCTGATGCGGAAAAAGAATGAAAAAGTATTGTAAGGCGATTGATTTTACTACACAAGTCTTTTCAAGTTTGTGAAAGCATGGAGGAGGAGAATGGTTTGATATTATGCAAAGAAACGGAGAAATATTTTTGTAATTTTATCTAGAGAGTGGTACTATTGGTGTTGCAGAGATATTGAATCGGAGAAGTCCAATATAATGTCAAATTTACTACAATTTGGGATTCGTCTGTTTCAGACACAAAAAAGCTTTAAATTATTTTGCACAACTTTTGTAAAATCATCGTGCAATATATATATTATGAAATTTAATGTGTGGGAAACAAGATGAAAGTTTGCAGCTTTCTAGAAAACTAATGTTTTTTATCTCTTTCTTTTATTTTCCGTCATTCGTTTATGTTACCATATTCTCTTCCTTTTCCACGTTCTCTGTATCACGTATCCCCCCCCCCCCTCTCTATCTATTTTCTATCTTTCTTCCAGTCTGTCTTACCCCGTTTCTTTCTCTCCTCGTATGTATGCTTTATCTGTGTTATATGGCTTAATGCAAGTGTGTTCCTCTTCAGCTCTCATTATTTTCTTTTTCTCCTTTTAAATAACCATAAAATTATCAGATTATCCATCCATTTATCTATCATTATGTAAAAAAAAACAGAAGATCGGTCAGACACATAAGATAAATCGTGAACATTCTTGTATTCGATTTCAGCACGGAAATGTTTCGGAAATGTTCTTCTGAAACCATTGCTCCACACCACACCACAAACGATATTTCAAGTGTTTAAGATGTGAGGAAATCCAATATTTTTCTATACCAAGAAAAAGTTTACTTCGTTAAATATATTTAGAAAGTCTTGGGGAATTTGACACGCAGGTAAATGCTGGACTCCTTTGGCTTGCGTACACGGGAGGCCATCCTGGGATTGGCCCGGACATTAATTATGGAATAAACTGGATTCTTCAGAACATACTTGTAGTGTTTGCTAGGAAACAACCCCCCCCCCCCCCCCCCCCCCGCCCGTTTGTCCGTTTCTACTTTTTTTCATTCTGAAGTATTCAAAATAAGCTATGCTATAAATCAAGCAGTCTGTTTATTTAATTTATATTTCTTATGACGTAGAGGGGATCAGCTATCAGGTAAATCAGAGTGATCATTTCTTTCTTGCACTTGTGTCAAGATTTTGCCCCCCCCCCCCCTCTCTCTCTCTATGCAGCAAGTAGCTAAAAGATATTTGAAATGAAATACAAAAATTGCTTTGTTTACTCTCCATTTTTATCCTGTTATTCTGAAAATTTGAAAAGCAGGATGGTTCTTTCGAGCAAATACGATATAGAACTTCTGCTTTTTTGACGCTAGTGTGAGATAACTATATCTATAGCAAAGTGTATTTTATATTGTGAAGAATGCAATAAATATTTATGATTTTATATAATATCATAAGACTAGTGTATTAAAATCATAAGTATATATAATTAGCAGTGGAGAGTCTATTGGGGATAGGGAGAGTAAAGAGGGGAGAGAGACGGACACAGAGAAAAAGAGAAAAGGGGAAAGAGAAAAAGAGAGAAAAGGGGAAAGAGAGAGAAGGAGTGAGAGGAGAGAGGGTGTGAGGAGTGAGGGAGAGAGACAAACAGAAAAAGAGAGAAAAGGGGAGAAAGAGAGAGAGAGAAAGCGTGAGAGGAGAGAGGGAGAGAGACAGACACAAACACAGAAAGGGAAAAGGGGAGAGAGAGAGGAGAGAGGGTGTGAGGGAGAGAGACAGACACAAAAAAAGAAAAAAAAGGGAGAAAGAGAGAGGAGAGAGAGAGGGATAGTGTGAGAAGGAGAGAGGGTGTGAGGAGTGAGGGAGGAGAGAGGACATAGTGGACGAGTGTGAGGGGAAACATGGTGAGAAATGAGGATGAGAGAAAGAGAGCAAGAGAAGGAGAACGAGAGACAGAGTGAAGCAAGAGAAAGTGAAGCATATTTACACAATTTTGATACATGGAAATCTCATGGCAAATTTCATCGGATATTACATGTACATGTAGTTTGAATTAAACTAAATCAATTGCTTATGAAAACACGGGACTGAACACACTTTTTGATTAACCCTAATAGGCCCGGGGGGCGGATTCCGCCCCCCCCCCCTCGACACAATATATTCGCATCGCGAAAAGCAGTCACCACGCCGCTTCACTACTTTTTTCTTTCAAGTCTTGCGCAACTTTTGAGACCAAATTTGTGATGTCCGCGCGTGCGGTTCCGGATTTACGCAACATTTCGTAAGTGCATGTCAGACCCAAAATTGCTCAAAAACGTGATTTCGTGTACAAATCCAATGCAAATTGTGTTTCCAGCTAAAATTCATAAATATTTCATTATTTTTACTTTTACTGTTTAAAAACAATTAATTTTATGTTGCTTATGATTGAAATAGTGTCGCCGACGAATTCCATCGAAAAAAACGATAAAAAACAAAAAGTCGAAAAACAAAGAAATACATAAGAAATTAAAAAAACAATAAAATACATAAGAAAAAAAGGATTTTACCGAATTTTTTTTTTTGGTTTATTTGATCAGAATCTGACAAAGGGTCTCTATACAAAAAATTAGCAGTTTTGGGGCTTTATTTAATTAATTAGAGCAAACCATTAATTTTACGCATAAATTAGCATAATTAATTAGTTTTGACATTTTTCGGAGAAATTGACTATACAGTTTTGTAGATTACGTGGTCGGCGACGTGTGTGCCGATTTTCGTTGCGAATGCGCGGTGGACGGCCGAGATCTTAGGGGGGGCGGAATCAGCCCCCCCCCCCCCCCCCCCCCCCCGGCTGTGAGATGGGTCTAAATAACCCGGCTCTATTAGGGTTAAAGCTGAAGTCTGTTAAAGAGATAACACAACAGAACTTGGTGTATACAGTGAAATTAAATGACTTTGCACCGACACAAAAAATTCTGACACGGACACAGGACCACAAACACAATCAAGTAAAGAAACGCATTTCTTTTTCGCTTTTCAATAATTACACACCCAAGTCTTTAATAAACAACCATACAATCACATGTGTAAATAACCCATATTCATACATTCAAAGCAACCAAAAAAAAAAAAAAAGGAGGAAACTATCTTCTCCTGAATCTAATCATTGAATTTTGTAAAATTTTCAATATTTTGCATGACACCCGGTCAAACCCTATTTGTTTTTTAAATTAATTTCTTAAACCAAATTCATCACTTTTAATCATTTGGGAATTTAACATTTAGTTTGGCGTGAAAATCAACTCGACTTCTTGAAAGGACTACACCTTTTTTGCAGTGGTGTAATTCATCACTAATTTTGTGAAACGGTGTATAATCCCCTTGTACCGAGGCCAATGGGCGTACGTTCACAAAACCAGCCATGAGTCAGTTGAGTACCAGAAGGGCATTAACTTGTATTACAGAGAGCTAATGCACTTCTGGCTCTCAAAAGAGATTTTACCTGCAATATCGTCCCATCATATGAGGGATACACTCTGAGGTCATTACTTAATTTTTTTTTTCTTAGCCTTTGCATTTAGGCTTGATGACTTGTCAATAAGTGCAGACGTTATCTTGATAAAGTTCATCGTGAATGAAGCAAAACCTGCTTGACATTGTAGTCGGGTTCTTGTATGGTCTAGTCTGCAGCTGCGATAGTTAAAACCCTGCAACATTCTGGGCTTGCAATTGTATTGCCAGCAACTACCTGATCACATCCCAAAAGTGGTCTAGGCCTTTGTACTTAAACCCCTTCTGTTCCACAAAGTTCTTGACATTACGGATAAAATTTCAAGGACCGACTCTCAATTCACATTTTATCTTTTACTCTTGTTCTCGAAGTAAGCATGAAATATCTTCAGTAAACTTCACAATGCATGTGCCTTTTTAGACAACAAGAACTAGACATTCCAAACCTAAACATTAAATTTTGGGGTTGAACGTGCCATCCATGGCAGTAAGAGGTTGAAGAACCTTGAAAAAGACAAGTATTTCTTTCATTCCTTTGCATATTCTGCACAGGAAATAATTACATGCACTGTATTAGTGACATCCTTCCTTCATGAATTATCTACGCCATTCACCAGCTAATTATAACTCTATTCGCAGCCATAGGGGGAATCCTTCTATCTCAGCCTATTGTTATCATTCCCCGTAACGCCCGTCAAAATTCCCCTTAACGCTCAATTTTTATTGTGACGGAATAAACCGCATCGTTAGGATTCCCCCTATGATCGGAAATAGGGATATATATATATATTTTTGTTATTTATATCACTAATGCTAATAAATTCCAAACCAACTACAACTACTCATACAATGGACTGTTTGGAAATACATTATCATTTTCTCTATCAGCATAATGCTTATGAGACCTATTCAAACCTATCTATCTATACGTTCCTTTTGTTTCATTTTTCGTTATTCTACCCTAAACTCAAGAATAATACATATCTGTGAACCTTTCAGCATATAGTTACAAGCATGATAAATATGAATATAACTTGATATATTAATACAGTGGTTCTGGGGAGCGTTTCATCAAGCGTTTTGTCAGTGATTTTTACCGACAACTGTTATAAGCTACTGAAATCCTAGCATCTGATTGGCTGAGAGCAAATTTGTTGGTGAAAATCACTGACAAAACACTTGATGAAACGCTCCCCAGATCACTTGCATGGGTGGTACTGGCGGAATCACGCAGTAGTCTTATACTGGTTTGTTTCTCTCAAAAAGAGACTAATACTGGCCTTGCTATAGATTAGGAGAGTGTTCCCACTCAGGGCGAACAACGTTGGTATGGCCCCTGGAATTTGACTAATATCCTTACCATTTGGAGTGAACTGGCTGACAGGCATGTCAGTCAAATTCCATGGCGCACCAATATATGTTTTAAGTGACGGGGGAAGACTCCCTTAACCTAGGCCAGGCTTGATTAAAACGTGAAAATAGTCACACACATCGGTCATGAGAAAAGCAATTTGCATTTGTAACAGATAACAGAAGAACAATCTCTGCAGAAAAGCCATGAGACTTGATGGAGGCAGAAAATAGCATTGCCAGTCTGAAGTAAAAAAAAAGAATTATGTTTTAATCTCTTTTACTACAGTACAAGGCCATTTACCTAACAGTTCAGTAGGCCAGAGTATGCAAGTTAATCTTCCACAGATTCCCTTTCTTGGGAATTAGTTTCCAAAAGGCATGTGCCTGTTTTCATGTATTAATCTCTTTTCAGAAGAACTAATCCAGTTCCGAAGTAAGTAGGTGGATTGGCAAATGCCTCCATTAATACAACAATATATCTAAAAGAAAATGTTAACTACATATCAATATGCATTGTGCACGAGGACTAATAAAACTTCCACACACATATATGAGTTAATAATAGGCAACCTCTGCACATTTTCATAAATTACACATAAATCAAGTGCTTTTCACCATTATACATGATAATATATAGATATATTTTCACCACTGTTCAAATCTAATGTTGATAAAGTGAGAAAAAAAGGATTATTTAACATACCAATAGATTCTTGACTATACACACAACCAATACATGTCTACATGATCAATTAATACTTTGATGCACCATTCCACAGCCACTCCTGTCATCTTTATGCATACACACACACACATACAAACTCATACCTAGGTATAAAATTGAACACCAACCACCGTTAAGCGAATGGAACATTAAAAAAAAATTATTCAAACAATCCTTTGATTGCTTCTCTGTCAACATGCAAACTTACGGCAGTAAATACAAATTCAGAAATAAAAACAACGAAAAGCATCGACTTGCAGAAACTTTGGAATCAATGCGCACAAACACCCCAGAGTGAACAATGATGAGGAAGAAAACCTTGTCCTCAGAGATGTGATTTTTAAATGTCAATTCTGCAAAAATCAAATATTAAGATGCTTATGAAATGATTCACTTACAATCATAAGATTCGTAAGCATCCCAGTAACATAAGATATCGAGTTAGCATACACAAAGTTGTTAGAGTATGCAGCAACAATGTATCATTCAAATCAAAATTCTATTAAAAATATTAATCATATACGACTACGATGAACTGTACATTCTCTCACACTGAAATAGAACATGAATGCTAGAAATACAAACCTCGCTTCATTTCAAAGCAATACAAGCAATACACATTAGAAATGGCCAGTGGTTTTGGACAACTTATGATATTGGCCCATATCCTAAAATAACCCTGGCTTGATGGATTACATGAGCTATTTAGAAAGTCTAGATTCATTTGAAGTTCACAGACTGTTGTCAACTTTTCATAGACATACTACATGGTCAATGGGCTACAGGTAAGTCCAGGGAGCGTTTCATCAAGTGTTTTGTCAGTGATTTTTACAGACAACTGTTATAAACGACTGAAATCCTTGCCTCTGATTGGCTGCAAGCAAATTTGTCAGTAAAAATCACTGACAAATCATGTGATGAAGCGCTCCCCAGGACAACTACTGAGTCACAGCAGTAAAGTCAAACCATGAATAGAATATGTTGACAAAAATTTGAGAATATGGGCCAATGTGAAAATTGTTAGCAAGGACGAAGTGGTGTATCGCATGGATATATCAAATATATCGTACACCACAGAAGAAAAGCATAACCACTAAAAAGTTACTTTCTTTTACAAATAAGAACTTTTGGGTGTTGTTCATGAAGTGTCAATTATCAACAGTTCTACCACATTGCAATAAAAAATCATACATGTACATATCCAGTTCTCTTGGATTTTGTTAAATACGATGTGATTTCAGAAAAGCCTTGATTCTTTCAAGACATTGTAAGATTAACATATTTCACACTCGGGTACAGTGGCCATCATTTACAATTCACTGCCTTTATTGATATACATGAGGCTAAAGTAATACACACATACAATTATTTACTACACATCTAAGCACAGAAAGTGTCAATCACTTGATCTTTCAACACTGAATAACAGAATGAGTGTATTGCTTTGATTTTGGATTATTTTCATTCATCATCAAACTAAAAAGCATTTCCTAATCAGCTTTTAAAACACTCAACATACATTTCTGCTCATTGCACCTCTTACAAACATAAAAATAATTGGATTTGTCCTTAAGATTCTAACTGAAAATGCCCATTATCACAAAACCAACATAAAAAAAATAACCACAAGGGGTTGAATAATTCATAATTCTACACGAGGTAAAGGTAACTAAAATGATCCTTTGTTTTCGAACAACAGGCTAGAAATACTTAAGCCCACAATTTGTCATTATCAAATGTATCAAGTATCATATAAACCAATGAAGATGTAAGCTATTTATCAAAGCAGTTAAACATTTTATGTTGTCCATTAAAATGAAGATAAACATAGTTTACTTGGAACAATGTGGCTACCCTTGGGTGGAGAGAGGTAATGCAGATAAAGATGTTCTTAGTAAACGAAGAAGCTTGACTGGGGAGGAATTTTTAATTTGTAAACAAATCTTTCGGCATATTACTCCCAGTGTTAAAGATCGTATGCTCGATCTGTAATGAAAAACACAAGTCAGAAAAAATTGGAACCAGCGGGATTCGAACCTGTCATCTACTGCTTGCCGGGCAGCGACTTAACCACCAGGCTATTCTGGTTCACGGCCAAGTCACGACGAACTAGAATCAAATACCCAAGATCCTCTTCTTTCTGACTCATTAATATTCAAACGGTCCGCCGTGGAACAATGGTTAGTAAACGAAGAAGCTTGACTGGGGAGGAATTTTTAATTTGTAAACAAATCTTTCGGCATATTACTCCCAGTGTTCTTGTTTTCTACCTACCCAAAGGTTGACAAACATTACCATAGTAACCAAAATTTGGGATGACATCATGACCCTCATACCAAATATGAAAATAATGTGATAGACAACCGTCTCTTCCGATGGCAAAAGCACCAATTAAAAGTAATAAAGAAAAATAAAACGGCATTGGAATCAGATTTAAACAAAAACATTGTACCTCTCCTTATTAATGAATGAACAATGATAATCTGAAATCTAAAATATAGCTTGATATCTTCCATGGGTATAATATTATATGAATGATGTCATCCTTTAAAAAAATATTTCAAGGCAGGGAATAATTTTCCTACTAAACTTGAAATATATTTGTTTTGAATTCGACACAGTTCAATGTAGCAAACTGCGACACATCTGTAAATTTGTGTAGCAATCATATCCGAAATGCGTCGCAGGTAAATTTGGGTTGCTTTCTTTTGTAAATCAAAATTTTAACTAGTAATTTTGAAATAGATTGTACATGTCCTCAAAAATCAGACACCATAACTACAAAATCAGTCGATGAGAGTATAAAAACTTCGAACAGACTTCAAAATACAGTCTTTAAATAGATGTATGATAAAAATAGATGAAATGAAATTGGACTAATGAGCAGCAATGGCTTGATTCCACCTGTGTTCTAACAAAATGTCGCAGGTTCAAATGGCTACTGACAGCCAGGGTCGGTCTCTTGCCAAGCGGTTCTTCGCTGGGGGATGTTCCGTCATTCTTTGGAGGATCGCATTCTCATGTCGCTGTCTCCGTCGTTGATCTGCTTCTTCTCTTTCCTGATATAATTAAAACAAGAATAGTAGAAATAGTATTAACAATGCAATAGGAATATGCGACATCCCTAGACTTAATGATTGAACTAGATAAATCTTCGACCGCGTGCGGTCGGAATTTATGCCTCCGCCATCACCAAATTGGAAATGTATGGCATACATGTACACTCTAAAAAGGATTGGTCCAACAAAATTACAAATCTTTTCACTTAAAAAGCACAGGAGACAGAAAATTTATTTCATTTCATTTTCAAATAAAAAAACTTACCATTGATGACTTACAATCATCAAATACACCAAGGAAATTTTATAGCAAATAGACCACTGTCCCCTTGAAATTTCTAAAATAGGTAGGCCTAGACTCCATACATCATGAACCATTTTCATAATTATCTCTATGACCTTTGAACTTTGACCTTGAGACCCTAAAATCTAATCCGTTCATCGTCCCTCACATATGCATACATGGGCCAAGTTAGAAGCTGATCTGTCAAACAGTTTTTCAGTTATCACGAGAACTAACCATTTTATGTACATAATTACCTCTACGACCTTTGAACTTTGACCTCGAGACCCCAAAATCTAATCAGATCATCCTTCACATGCATACATGGGCCACGTTAGAAGCTGATCCGTCAAACAGTTCTGAAGTTATTGCGAGAACGAACCATTTTTATGTATATAATGACCTCTATGACCTTTGACCTTAAGACCCTAAAATCTAATCAGTTCAACGTCCCTCACACATGCATACATGGGCCAAGTTAGAAGCTGATCCGTCAAACAGTTCTGAAGTTATTGCGAGAACGAACCATTTTTATGTATATAATGACCTCTATGACCTTTGACCTTGAGACCCCAAAATCTAATCAGTTCAACGTCCCTCACACATGCATACATGGGCCAAGTTAGAAGCTGATCCGTCAAACAGTTCTGAAGTTATTGCGAGAACGAACCATTTTTATGTATATAATGACCTCTATGACCTTTGACCTTGAGACCCCAAAATCTAATCAGTTCAACGTCCCTCACACATGCATACATGGGCCAAGTTACAAACTGATAAAAAAAAAACGGTTTTGAAGTTATCGAGAGAACGAACCATTTTTATGTATATAATGACCTGTGACCTTTGACCTTTGACCTTGAGACACCAAAATCTAATCAGTTCATCGTCCCTCCCATATGCATACATGGGCCAAGTTACAAACTGATAAAAAAAAAATGGTTTTGAAGTTATCGAGAGAACGAACCATTTTTATGTACATAATGACCTGTGACCTTTGACCTTGAGACACCAAAATCTAATCAGTTCATCGTCCCTCCCATATGCATACATGGGCCAAGTTACAAACTGATCCAAAAAAAAACGGTTTTGAAGTTATCGCGAGAACATAATGCCTCCGGCACCACCTACGGTGGGCGGAGGCATAAAAAGAAAAGAAACACACAAAGCAAAGAAACATTCACATTAACCCTTTCAAGACGACTGACCACATTTCGTGATTTGGCTCAATAATTTTTGATTCAGAGCCCCCAAAACTAGAATATCACTGAAGGTGATTAATACCCCCGCCCTAATGTGTGTGCCAAATTTCCTGAGCATTGTTCCAAAGATGAGGAAGTGGGCTGATCTGCAATATTTTCCCGTTTTATTGCCATATGTCGTTACCATGGCAAAGCAGTTTGCCACACATTGAAACAATATGTCTAGCACATCTTCATCCGAAGACAAATGTGTTTGCCACATTTCATAAGCATTGCTCGAAAAAATAAGGAAGTACTGTAGTTCGATCCGCAAGATATCCCACTGATTTATTGCCATAATATGCCGTTGCCTTGCTGTTGCCATGGCAACAGTTTCCAACACATTAAAATAATATGTCTTGCACATCTTCATCCCAAGACCAATGTTTGTGGCGAATTTCACGAGCATTGCTCGAAAAATGAGGAAGTAGTTCGACCGTCCGTATGCTGATTCCTATATACCGTACCCCCTTCAAACTTCATTTGGCGGGGGTATAAATATACCAGATACCAGATGCATAAGTAGAAAGAGCAAATGTGTCCATTATTGTTGCATGTCCATATTGAGTTTGATGCCAGGAATTGAAAAATGGAGAATAAGCTTTAAAATCCTTAAATTGGCAACACATTGAGAGATTCAAAATCATTGTGTTTTATCGAAATTGGCCATGTTTTCAACTTTTCAACAAAGTTTCTAACCCAAGTATATTGTTTTCAAAGACATTGCATCTTATTAGAACCATGTAGCACTAAAAGAAAAATATTGTTGTCAATTTGAAGAACAGAATGTGATCAATTTAGACGTTGAATAAATCCTGTCATGAAAGGGTTAAATGGGTTTATGTTCACCCTCTCCAATCTCCCCAACATTGAAAAGATAGACGAATGGAGATATGTTATGGCCAAGCTGAAGATATTTGGTCATTTGGTGTCTGATACTGTCTGATACCAAAACTTGGGGTATCATGAAAAAAAACCTGACAGCAAAAGTATCATTTCACTTGATATTTGGTCTGAAGCACGCTCTAGGAGGGATGGAAAATTATTATGAACCATCATGTATACCCAAATCTGGGCCCTGTTAATAAAACTTGTTATCAACTGCCACATTTCTATGACAAATTAGGTCTCAGCCAATCAAATGCAAGGATTTAAGTAGCTTATAACAGTTATTGATAACAAGTTTTATGAAACAGGACCCTAAGATATGGTTGGTAACATATGGGACAGAATAGCTTAGACTTGCCCTGATGGGGTAAATAAAATATCACAAAAGGAGGGAGAATACAGTCACATATTTTTTTTTTTAATTCCTTGTTGGAGAATTTATACATAATCCTAGTCATGGCTTGATAAAAAACCCGCCCCAACAGTGAATGATGCATTAGGTCAAAGAATGGCCACATGCATATTTAATTAGACTTTTTCTTAGTTTTTGCACTTGATATTGAAATATCACAGTGATTAGCACAGGTTTCGCTATAGATGTTTTGTTTTCACATTTTCAAAATATACATTTCTACTTTATATTTTGTTTAATTTCTTTTCCCTCAATAGTTAACCTATATGGCTTGTTGGTATATTTTTTGCGTTTCAAGATCATCTAATCCCCTCAAAAAAAGTTCTGCAATTCAAGTTTGAGGGATGATATCTTTCTTGTTACAGATGTATGAAAAAAGACAAACTAATATCATTGAAATGCTTGATTATTCCTCCATACAATGATGTGCCATTTGCAGTGATTATGCAATCATGGAATGTGCAGTACTCCTGAATATAGGGCAAGGTCAGAAGTGAAATGTTGCAAAATGCATTGCATGTGTGGACTTTGGCGCATCACTGCATCAACATCATTCAAGCCTAATCCATCCTCAAAACAAACAGGAATTCACTATTATTTTCCTTCACTTATAATGGCACATTTTATATCTGTGTGTGTGTGTGTGGGTGTGCGTGTTTAGCTTGTTGTATGATTGCTGGTGTGTGTGTGTTGTATGTATCCATGTATGCATGCGGGTGAGTAAGTGTGAATTTGTATGCATAAATCCTTTTTTGTTTATTTTTGTTTATCACTGATACTTATTATGTAATTATTTGTCAGGGCCAATTTCATTACAAGCATTGCTTTTTCCTTTTGGTCCTTACCATAATGATAATTTGATGTTCATATCCTGTAATTTCTTTTGTAAATTGTATACTGTACTATTGTTAACGTTATATTGTTATTTTCTTATGGTTAAATAAATGAATCTTGAATCTTGAATCTATTAAAAACAATGAATTTTGCAACATTTCAATTTTTACCTTGCTGCATATTCAGAAGGACAGGGCATTTCATGATTGCATAAGCAGTACAAATGACACACCATTGTAAAGACAAATACTCAAGTTTTGTAATGATACCACATTCACATATGATGTTTATTTGTTTATGTGATAAACCATGTCAGAATTTTATTTCAATGTAAGCGATAACATGATTTGTTGAACGACTGACAAATTATAGCGTTTTGCTTCAGCGGAGATGGGGACTGAGGGGTGACCGACCCCCCCCCCCCCACACGCACACACACACACACACCCCCACCCTCTCACACACACACGCACATACACACTGTGTGGATACGCCTGTAAAGTGAATGATATTATAAGAGCAGCCCACCCTTGTAAAAAGAGGGGATATATTACCCCTCAAACTTGAATTGCAGAACATCTTTTGAGGGGTTTATTTCTCTCTTGAAATGTTCTTGAGCATCCGCTCTGGACGGCTTTCATCTTCCACATGATTTCCACCAAGGGTGTAGAATCCAATTAAGCAAAAAAATATATAATCAAGGTAAAAGGGTACAAGTATCTTACTTGGGGTCATCATCATCCTCGTCATCTTCTCCATAGTCTTCTCCCTTGCTGCACTTCTCATGGATGAAGATGATGATGATCAGGATGACGACCTCCGTTACGATGCCAAGGAACGGCCAGAGAGCAGCAAGACGATCTGAAGGATGGATAGAAAATCACAAATTAGGTTAAGGAAACAAACGAGAAGTTTGCTGGTAGGGACCGTGTTTCCAAGGAACAGCCAGAGAGCAGCCTGGATAAATAGAGAATCACAAGTAGGGTTTATGAAAGAAATGAGACAGAATGCTCCCAACAGTACATTTGAGTGCATAAATTAATGATTATGTAATTTCCACAAACACCTATATCTCCATCCCATTACAAATGTGTGTGCCAAGATTTCAACCTGATTTATTGCCATAATAGAGAATAAATACAATAAAATAAATACAATCAGGCGCATACATATATCTCCATCTCAAGACAAATGTGTGTGCCAAGATTTCAACCTGATTGTTACCATGGCAACGCAGATTCCGACACACACTAAAACAATATGTCTTGCACATTACCATCCCAAGCCAATGTGTGTGGTGAATTTCAAGAGCATTGCTCGAAAAATGAGGAAGTAGTTCGATGCGCAAGATTTGCAACGGACAGGCCGACAGTACACTGATTCCTATATACCCCCTTCAAACTTCGTTTGACGGGGGTATAATAAAATTGTACCCAAACTAAACCACAATAAATAATCAGTGTCAATAATCATAACTATTAAACTTGCTGATGTGAGTAAGGGTAAACAAAGAAAATATAAAGAATGACAGACAGAGAAACGAACTGAGAAAAAAGATTAAATATTAGGCATGGAGAAAGAGAGAGAGAGGTGATGGAAGACCAAAAGAAGAAAAAGCAGAAAAGAGAGAGAAAAAAAAACACCTTGGGAGCATTAAAATAATGTTGATTCCAAACAGATTCCAAAACAGATTTAGAAAATGCTTCTTCCAGGAAAATTTAAATTTTTTTAAATTACTTGTTTGCTTCATATTTAAAGGCAAAGTATTCCACAGAGTTGCACCATCATAACATATTGAACAATACATACATGAACAATGATTATTAAAATTTTATGAGCAGATATCAAATCTTCAACTCAGTGGAATATTGCTTAAAACTTTATCATGAGAACATTTAGTAGAATACTCAGAAGGAATCTATAAAAATTAGTTCTACAAACTATCTGGAGAGATCATTTTCCCCGTTTGGGACTTACCTCGGACCCTGAGAAGGATATCCTTGGAAACTCCATCGGGGTTAGCACCGTTGGTAGCAGTGCAGGTGTAGTTCTTCCTGTCTTCCATGGTGATATCGACGATCTCCAGCTTGCTGGTGACGGTATCGGCGGTGGTGGTGTTCTTGACGGTGCAGCGCTCTTTGCAGGCATCCGGAAGGTCCACACCATTAATCTGCCAAGTGACTGACGGCAGCAGAGCAGGGGTGATGACATGGGCTTCGCACTCAATCAGGGCGCGGTCACCTTCCGTGTACTTGACAGACTTTTCGGCCTTGAGAGTGATCTCGCCTTAAAGACATTCATAACAAAGGTTATTAGTTGTAAGAAGTGCATTTACAATATTTTGGTTGGTCTCCTCTGTTGGTAACAATCTTTTCATCAATACTACAAATTTATGTTGATATTTGCCGACTTGAAAGCTGTGTCAATGTAGACAGATGTAGATTGCACACATCAGTCAGTCTACATCCAGGGTCATTCAGACACTATTTGGAATTGTGCCTGCAAACTATCTTACGTTCTACATTTACCATAGCCAACTCAGAAGCCTCATGAATACAGATATATAGAAATAATAAATACATATCAGTTAGTCTTGAACCATGATTGTTCAGACCTTGTTTCATGCCTGCAAACTTCCTTACCTCCTACGTTGACCTCATACGATTTGGAAGCCTCCTCAAAATCATGAGTACAGATATAGACACCAGCATCTGACGGAGTCAGGGTGCGAATGATCAGAGAGCCGTTGTTGAAGACCTGGACATGGCTTGCGTCGTCTCCACCAGTCAGTGGCTCTGGTGTGCCAGCCTTGTTCACGCTCCAGGTAACGGTCTGGTCCGTGGTGCCATCCACGGTGCAGTTCAAGAGCAGATTGCCGCCCTCTACGTATTCAGGCTCAGCAGGACTGATCACGACATCCCTCACTGTCAGGAAGCAATGCAGCAGAAATATTAATGATGATAATGACAAGGGTTTGTGTATTCAAAATTCTCACCAGAATGTTACACCTTTTGGTAATCATGAGGATCATTGATTACCAAATGATTTTCACTCCGTTCCTTTGAAAAGGAAGAATTCATTTTTTTTAATTCTAGCTATTTTGCCTGTTTATTTGAAACATTCTAACAGTTTAAAACTTTAATATTACTCATTCCAAATTTATATCAATGTTTAGAGTATGAATCAGGCATTCCAATACCCCCTCCTTTCCGAAATAACAGTATGCTACATATAATATATATCATTTTAAGAGAAAAGGTGCTGTATTAGTGTAGGATCATTCTTGTTTGTTAAGTTGTTTAGTTTAACTTTCATAAAAGGTAAACAAAGCAGGAGCAGAATACTGTAGAATTGGAAATTTTGATGTGATTAATTTTTCACACTCACATGTTTTTAATTTCTTTGACATGCTACATGTACATCACTTTTTCCCCCTCACTGATCATCAAACATCCTACATCCATAGCATGATTATATTCCTTTTATTCATTTTCTTTTGAAATATTACTCTCTCATTGATAATCAAACATCCATAGCATGATGAAATTCTATTCCTTTTATTCATTTTCTTTTGAAATATTACTCTCTATACACACAATGGTACAATCAAAACTTGATAACACAATCAAGTTACGATATATTTTACACAATTATCTGTGAGTGAACGATCTTTGTATGGATCAAAAACATAATTTTGTCACCTTAGTGCTTGTATTAACATGAGGAAGTTACAAATCACACTTTGCAGCTATCCCACATGTTTTGAATTAAAGAGGAATACATCAGGTATCATGACTAAGATTCGTTATTAGTAATTTGATTTGACTCATCATATTTCTACTATTAAACCGATGTATGTACATAGTCTCCATAATCTCCAGAATTGTACACTTTACATGTGTATGTTTATGAGTCTTAATCTTCCTCCTGAAAATGCTTAGTACAGATCCAGTGAGAAAAAAATCATTTCATTCACATTCCTCTTTTAGAATTTGATGGGATAAGAAATAAATTTATGTGAATCAATTTCAAAGTATTCTGTGTGTTTTTAACAAGAGCTCTTTTCTAATTTTTGGAAGCTAAATTTATTTTCGTTCTTTCCAAGAGCTACATGTACTGTAAATCACTCACTGCCAATGTCTGCCATTCTTCAAAAGGTTCCATCTCAAATAAATGGGGGGGGGGGGTAATTCACTAACAGCTAAAACCAATTTTAGAAAGCTGTAGACCAAGCAAATCATCAGAAAATTGATTTTACCTCACTTAAAATTGATTTTAGCTGTTAGTGAATCACCCCCCCCCCCCAGCCCAAAGACATGTAAATAATGTACATTGTACATGTACCTTGGAATTGGAATGTGTACAGGTTTTATGTACATGTATCTTTAATACAATCATGAGAATGATATCACTTTAATTACATTCTTTCACATGCCCAGATCAATTTGCCAGGATTAAAAATAGTGCTGGGACTAAAAACCGGGTACCCGAGTCCCGCCCGAGAGCATCGGGTCCCGGGTCAAAATATTACATGCCCGTTTCCCGAAAATAGGTATTTAATGATTACTCATGTATGTAACATGACAAGGCGGTAGATAACGTCGACCAGCCATTCAATATCTACATGTAAAAATCCATGTAGCGCCCCACTGCAGTGATGCGCTTTCGAGTTTTTCCCAGTGTTAATAGCTTCTTAGGGGTAAATATAAGCTTGTAATTTGTGTTAAATGATTTTCGGGTAACCGGGAACCCGCCCGAAAAATCGTCGGGTTCCCGAATTGAAAAAATACCCGAAACTCCCACCCCTAATTAAAAAAAAAAGAAGTCATAAATCACTTGAACAACGTAGACCTAGGCTATGGGTTATTGGTAGAGCTAAAAAGTGTTAACTGTTTTAAATCAAGTGATGTCCTGCTACATGTACCTCTCATCATCAGCAGACTACAAAAATGTGCATGCCATCTTCATCAAGTGAAGAAGACTGTCATTTATGATTTCTATGCGGGTAGCTTACATGTAATTTGACACAAAAGTAGCCTACTGGACTAGAAACAATTCAGGCAGGTCAAAGATATTGATATACTGACCCTAATACTTATGAGGACAGGAAATACGACATTTCCCTAGCTTTAATTAGATGATTTCCTACTGCGCGCAGTCGAAATTTATGCCTCCGCCCTTGCCAGATCAGAAATATATCGCATTTTCATGTTGATTTGTTTTGAATTTTGATTGAACCAGAATAAAAAGCCTATAATTACATGTTAATTGACCTCTTTGACATTTTGACCTTCACACCTTATAACCGAAAAGTCTAATCACTTTATCTCCTCCTAGTCACAAAATAGTCGAGATATGGTGATAACAAAAGGTAAAAAAACTCAGTTGATGGCTCAAACTGTTCTTGAAATATTGTGATAACCAGAGTAAAAAGCCTCTAATTACATGTCTGACATTTGACCTTACACTTTATAACCCAAAAGCCTGATCACTTTATCTAGTCATGAATACAAAATAGTTGAGATACACATGTATGGTGATAACAAAGGTAAAAAAAAGATTGATTTCACATGACCACTTTGACCTGTCACCTTTGACCTACGTGAAAAAAAATCTAATCAGTTCGTCTCATTATGGTGATGCATACTACATGTACATGTACCGGTAGTTCCATGTTTGAAGTTAATGGATCAAATGGTTCTTGAGATACATGTGTCACGTTAAAGGCTAAAACCTGCAAATTCAGAATTGACCTCTATGACCATTGACCTTTGACCTACATATCCCAAAATCTAATCAGATCATCTTCCTATGGTGATACATACTTGCACTAAGTTCGAAGTTCATACATCAAATGGTTCTTGAGTTATCAAGCTAGAACGAGGCTAACACCTGAAATTTCAGACATTGTCCTCTGTGACCTTGACCTTTGACCAACGTACCCCAAAATCTAATCAGATCATCTTCCTATGGTGATACATACTTGCACTAAGTTTGAAGTTCACAGCTCAAATGGTTCTTGAGTTATCGCTAGAACGAGGCTAACAACTGAAATATCAGAAATTGGCATCTGTGACCTTGACCTTTGACCTACCTATGTACCCCAAAATCTAATCAGATCATCTTCTTATGTTACATACTAGCACCCAGTTTGAAGTTCATACATGTACCTCATGTGGTTCTTGAGTTATCGCTAGAACGAGGCTAACACCTGAAATTTCAGACATTGTCCTCTGTGACCTTGACCTTTGACCAACGTACCCCAAAATCTAATCAGATCATCTTCCTATGGTGATACATACTTGCACTAAGTTTGAAGTTCACAGCTCAAATGGTTCTTGAGTTATCGCTAGAACGAGGCTAACAACTGAAATTTCAGAAATTGGCATCTGTGACCTTGACCTTTGACCTACCTATGTACCCCAAAATCTAATCAGATCGTCTTATGATGTTACATACTAGCACCCAGTTTGAAGTTCATACATGTACCTCATGTGGTTCTTGAGTTATCGCTAGAACGAGGCTAACACCTGAAATTTCAGAAATTGACCTCTGTGACCTTGACCTTTGACCTACATGTACGTACCCAAAAATCTAATCAGATTGTCTTCCTATGGTGATACATACTAGTATGAACATGTAGATGGCCTAATCCAGATCCTATCATCAATCTCCACCGTTGAACAGTTATTGAAAAACAGGATTTCATTTCATGAACCTCCTTTCTATGAGATGAAAAGCAACATTTCTGGCTGTGTGGACACCCAGAGACCAGAGGATTTTAGTTCTAAAGGGGTACATGTACACTAGCCACATATGTACAAGATCTATGAGATGTAGGCCGACATGAACTATCTTCAAACTTGGCCACTTCAACCTACTCAGTATTATAGGCTTATAATTGTGGGAATTGTACATGTACATACACAATTGTACACCTCTGCAGGAATCATTTTATTTCTCACTTTAATATCAGATTTTAGAATTGAAACAACTTTTCTTTATTTAAATTTTACAACCCAGACAAGACCCTTGTTGAAATCGAGAAGTCATCTGCATGTATGAGCATAGCCATAACTACATGTAGATACACACAATGTGCTGTCGTGGTTGCAAAAATAATACCCTGTCCAGTGTGAAAGAGGGCATTCATTATACATGTATAGAGCAACTGTAACCTTTAGGCCTTTACCATTGGCCCAGATGTAAAAAAGAAACAATGCCCAAATACAGGAAGATGGATATAAATGTATTTGTCTAGCCTTGGTAAACTTGGTTTAAGTCAACCCAACCCTTACAAAGAATAGAAATGTACAAAATATATCATGGCTTTTTTCAAATTTTCAACAAAACAGGGTCGGTGCAAGATTACAACATGGGAAATGTCTTTGGAGGTTTATTTTTCTTTCTGGTGTACCAAATCACCATCTATGTGCAGTCCTGCATACCCATATCTGTGTCTGCAACAACCTGTAGACAAATTTATTTTTACAATTAAATTGCATGGCCACTGACCAGTTCTCGAAACATTAGTTTCAAAGGAAAAGTACACCCTGGTATTAAGTTATTTGAATAAAAGAAGAAAAATGAGAGAAATAGAGGAGTAAAAATTTGAGCAAAATCCGATTAGAAATATTAAAAGAAAGTTATGAATTTTCAAAGTTGTAATCAATCAAATACAAATTGGCAACTCTGTGACGTATCTTGCGAGCTCCTCTCCCATTTGCTCAGTAGAAAAAAATCTCATAAAATTTCTTTTTCTTAGCATTTGATGAAGGAATAGATTTGTTTCAACTTTCATACAGGTTTTGTGTAAAAACATGTGAACAATGATAAATATCTGAAGTGCATGTATATTGTATAATGATTGGATATTTTCTTGAGAAAATGGAAATTAAAGGTGTTTTGGGGTACGGGCAAATGGGAAAGGAGCTCGCAAGATACGTCACAGAGTTGCCAGTTTGGGTTTGATTGATTACAACTTTAAAAATTTGCAACTCTTAATACTTTTTATCTATTTCGCTCTAACCTTTACAGATCTGTCTCTTTAATTTTTCTTCTTCTTTTAAAACCAACTTGTAATCAGGGTGGGCTTTGTGGTGAGCTGTTCGTAAAGCCAATCTTTATCACATTCTCCATCATTATCACATATAAAATGAACTTGAAATGGCCATCAACTCACTAGCACATATTATTTGTGCTTTAGCAACATAAACTCTTTTCCTGTCCTCATTTTCTTTTGCTGATTGGCAACATAAACCCCCAGGATTTAAATTTGGATAATTCAAACCAGGCTCATCAATGAGTCATTACATGTCATCTTCAATGATCCAGATCCATGTGAATCCCTAATTAAAGAAAAGGTTGAGCTCTGGTCATGAGATTGAATTGTGAAAGAAACTGTCTCAAAGCAATTGGCAGAGGTCGATTTGTATAACACATAAGAATTGGTGTAAGCTCTAATGTTTTGGAATCACCAAAATTATAAGAAATTGACTTAATCCTGCTGAGAGTCACATGTAATGCAGTGACTGCAAACAGAAATGTGCATATGGGACTACACATAAATGTTTGCCAAAACATTTCAGCTGTTTCTTGTCATACATGTATGTTGAATGTGAGAGCATTTGAAGAGCAATCCTTTTCAGGGGACATTTCTACTATGATAATCTTCCACACTATTAAACATAAAAATAATGGTACAGCTCACAAATTATTTTTTACCTTTCCAAGAACTCAACCTAAAGTTCATAAATTATACGAAAAGCTATATATATATACACACTGTACTCTTGACAGAGTCATTTTATCATAAGAGCAAAATAAGGTCTTTGAATTTCAGGAGTCCTCAGAACTGCAGTTAGTATCTACTCATTGCAGGGAAAAATATGTTTGTATGTTGGTATCTTTTTTTAAAACCTACATGTAAATGTACATGTATCTTAAAAGTCAGTAAAATCAGAATTAATTTTATTATTTGCTAGATAAATCTATGTACCTACCTATTTGCTAGTCTTCCGACTACGCAAGCCATTCGAGTAATTAAAGTCACGACAGTGCATATACCCCCCTAGGATCACGCCTTCCTCTGTGCACGTACGCATGACGCACGCACACAATCCTCCTCTTTACGAGCAGCCTCAGACAAACTTTGACATGTTGCTAGGCAAGGAGTGGGGTAGGAGGGTGGGACATAGGTAGGTACATAGATTTATCTAGCAAATAATAAAATCAATTCTGATTTTACTGATTTACTACAATAAATCAATGTACCTACCTATTTGCTAGACCAGCAGAGATTCAAATGGGGGGCATGTCCCAAGAGGAAGGTCAACAGGAACCCAAGGATGACGTTGCAGCTTGCAACGTCTTGTTAGAAAAAGACTCTTCAGACAGAACATCTTTTAAATAAAAAGATGTGAAGGACGTGGAGGAGCGCCAGTAGGCTGCCCTCATAATGTCCACTAGGGGCACCCCTTGGAAAAGAGCCCAAGAGGCACTGATGCCCCTGGTATCGTGAGCACGGGGCTTCCCATCACTCAATAGGGCCTCCGGCCCAGCAGCCTGGATCGCTTCGACTATCCATCTAGAAATGGATTCTCTGGATGCGGCGGAAAAGGGCTCTCGAGTGATGACAAAAAGCTGATCACTCTTACGAAGAGTCTTAGTCCTATCTAAATACCATTTCAAGGCCCTCACCGGACACCAGACCTTATCCTCCTGCATTGAGGAATGGTCCGACAGCGGTCTAAGTAAAATCTCAACTGGTCCAGAGGAAGCAGTCTGATTTTTGGCAATAAAGGAGGGCTTGGGTATAAGTCGCACACCATGGTTTTCCCAACGGATGTGACCCGGTGTTATACACAGAGCATGAAGAGTACTCCTCCTCTGTGCCGAAGCAATAGCGACTAAAAATAGCGTCTTGACCGTTAAATGGTGAAAGGACGCTTTACCCAAAGGTTCAAAAGGTGGCTTCGCAAGCACGTCAAGGACCTTGGGTAGACTCCAAGAAGGAGTCAGGCTACGAGTTGATGGACGCTGCAAGAAGAAGGAGCGAGTCAACCTAGCCAAAAGAGGGAAGTTGGAGACTCCCGAACCATCAGCAAAACCAACGTGGACGGCGGCAATAGCCGAACGATAGCCACGTATGGTTGAAATCGATCTACCCTTATCGAAAAGGGAGATCAAAAAATCGGCAATAACACCAATAGGGGCTTCACGTGGCGAGACACCCTGATTCTCGCACCAAGAAAAGAAGGCCCCTAGACGAGAGTTGTAGAGATCTCTAGTGGAGTCTCTACGGCTTCTCATTACAAACTGGGAGGCCCTTTCGGAGAGCCCCGAGTTTCTGGCGTCTTCCCCAACAACGGCCAGGCAGTCAAGTGGAGGACCGCTGGGCGTTGATGAACAATCCCCGAGAGGGGTTGAATTATCGAATCCTCCCTGAGAGGAAGGGGAAACGCTGGCCGGCCAGGAGACTCAGCAAGTCTGGAAACCAATGTCTCGCTGGCCAATGTGGGGCTATCAACAAGAGCCAAGCCCTGTCCTCCTTGACCTTCCTCAAGACCTGAGGGATCAGAGGAATGGGGGGAAAAGCATACCCCCGGATAGCTCCCCAATGGAGGGAAAAGGCATCCATCGCCCACGCCTCCTGATCCCGAACCCGCGAGCAATACCTCGGGAGTCGGTGATTGAGGGTGGAGGCGAACAGATCGATCTCCAGAGGACCCCACACCTCTTGGAGAAGAGCAAACACATCCGGATGAAGAGTCCACTCTGACGGGAGGCATTTGCCCCGCGACAGAAAATCCGCGATCAGATTTTCCTGACCGGGAATGTAGGAGGCTACCGGAGGCTACCGGAATAATGTTCATAGACCGGCACCACTTCCACAACTGGGCAGCTAAGGTGTTCTTAGGAAGACTGAGTGCCGCCTTGGCAATTGATATAGGCAGCTACTGTGACATTGTCCGTAAGAACGAGTACAGTGCGACCAACAAGACCGGGCCTGAAATGATGAAGAGACAGGCTGACCGCCATCATTTCCAAAACATTGATATGGGGCATAACTCTCAAGTGAGACCAGTCCCCTGAAATCATCTCGCCCCGGCAATGAACGCCCCAACCGAGAAGGGAGGCGTCTGTCGCCAGAGAAACTGACGGAAGAGGTGTACAGAGAGGCTTGCCTTGGGCAAGAAACGAACTGTTCGACCAGGGGGCGAGAAGGAGCTTGATATCTCTTGGGAGTGGAATCCACCCCAAAAGAGAATCTTTGCCCGGTCTGTAAAACTTGAGGTGCCTCTGAAAGGGCCTCATCAACAGCCTGCAGTCTGGTAAGACGTCGACTAGACTGGCCAGATAGCCCAGGAATTGAAGCCATTGTCTGGCTCTGACCCTGCGGGCTACTCGCAATGACCGTGCGGTCATGGTGATAGTCCGAATTCTGTCCCGACTGGGGCGGGCAAGCTGATTCGGGATATCTATCTCCGCACCCAAGTACACCGGGGTACGTGTGGGAGATAATTCCGATTTTTCCCAGTTTATCAGAAAGCCTAAGTCTTGCGTTAGTCGCAGTAAAAGGCATAATTGATCCAACAGGAGGGACTCTGAGTTTGCAACTAGGAGCCAATCGTCTAGATAGACGAATATCTAAAACAAATTTGAATTTGTATTACCAGTATAGATTTTAAAAATACTTTGGTTCCTTCCCATGGCGAGCAATACACATTTGCATCTGTACACAGGTACATCAATTCAACCATCAAAGTATGTCACAGAACAATGTTGAATATAATCACTTATATTCATGACTTTTATTACATGGGTATGCCATACATGTATACATGTATATTACCTCCTTAATTTTTTGCCCAGTACATCGATTACCAATTTCTATAAACCGATACTGCCTCACAAAATTACGATGGTGCCAACTGAAAATGATTGATGATACCAAATAATAAGTTAATATACACTTTTACTTCATCTAGTGTGGAAGTTGGTACAGTGTACATGTACATGTATATAATTTGTACATGTATGTGTACACACATATCATCTGTCGAGAGCGAAAAAGGCAGTAACTCATTTCATTTTACACAGAGCCAATGCCTTTCTGGCTCTCAACAGACGATATACCCATTTTATGAGAATATTTGACGAGAGTCAAAATGGTATTAAAATTTGGAATAGGGCTGAGTCATTACGTTTTTTTGCTAAACGGTTAAATGTTTTAAAATTATGGGCAGTTACGTTTAACCGCTTAAAAATAGTGTTTAAAAAAAAAAAATTAAACTAATCTTCCTCACAAATTTCACATCTCACACCTATGAAATGTCCTTCCAATGTCCTTATTTCCTTGAAAGTGGTTTAATTTGGTTGTAAACTAACAACAAAAAGAAATATTTTCAGTTCCTTCTTGGCTCTGAAAGACCGAGTTTCGAATGATAACATATTGACTAAGTACATCAACAAACATGAACATACACATGTGGGACTGTACTGAAATTCTGGCAGAATTTCAAGAATTTTAGTACAGTCCAAAATGTGTATGTTCATCTTTGTTGATGTAGTTAGTCAAAACTCGGTCTTTCGGAGCCAGGTAGGAACCGATAATTTCTCTTTTTATTGTTAGTTAATAACCAAATTAAACTACTTTCAAGGAAATTGGGACATTGGGAGGCCATTTCATAGGTGTGAGGTGTGAATTTTGGCAATATTTCTGAAGATGTGAAGGTTGTTTGTTTTTTTTAATTAAAAAAAAAAAAAAAAAATGTTAACCGTTTTTAAAAATGCTGAACGGTTTTGCTTCTGGCGTTCATGTAAACGTCGGTTAAACGTTTTGACTCAGCCCTAATTTGGAACAATACCCTTCTGGTTCCCACAAAATAATATGGTATTCCTTATGATTCATATATCGCTGTCTCACTTCTAACAAGGCACCTTTGGCATGGTACTACACATATCTACACATTGGGGGGGAAATATTTTGGGTTGGGATTTTGAAAATCATAAAATCATGCTCCGTATAGTATCCAACAATATACCATTTCATCAAATAATTATTTGCGATAAATTACATGTAGTTATACTGTCCCATCTGCAATATAACCAATCTTTTTTTTTTCATGTCCAAATTGAAATTGTAATTGTACATTAAAAAATTATATTAAAAAAAAACCCAAAACATATAAGGACAGAAATTAATGGTGGTGCCTTGGTGAAGCAGCTACAGATTCCCTTTAACCCATCTTACCGGTTTCATTTTGTGGGGCTGTCATATTCTGGACTAAATTGATTTTGAACAAAATACAGAGATATTAATTTTAGTTGCTACAAATTTCACAAAACCAAAGGACAAAGATTTCATATTATTTATCAACTAGTTATGAAAAGTCATAATTCATAAACAAGCATAGATAACACAGGTCTGCATATACTACATATATCATTAATAATTCTTAAAAAAATAATTGAAAAACAACTTCAATTGTAACATCAAGACACATTTTCTGTAAAAAAATACTAATTCAAATGGTCATCTGAATCATGTGGCCATCTGCAACTAGCCTGGAAAAGGCTCTATGAAGAGTAAAAAAGAATAAAAGCTAATGCTATCCTTCATAGAGCCAGTGGGTCATTTCATCAAACCGTCATGACAAGATCAGTGATATCTCCACGCTTTCACTCAACTTGTCCGCTAACTGTTTCACAAAGCCGTCTTTGCCAAGACCAGCAATAATTTCCGAGAAGTGGACCTGTCGGTACTCCAAACCTGTCATATCTTTTCAGAATGCAATCACAAGTCAGCTTTAGTTAGTTATAAAATAGATATAAAATGGCGGCTGCGTGAGACGGCGCGCGATACAACCGTAATTGAAACTACACGTCGCCGCCAGCGCGCGCCGTCGCACGCAGCCGCCATTTTATATCTGCATGACAAGAGGAGGCATGGATACACAAACCCTGTGAGTTCTCGGAAATTTCTTATGATCATTTTTTGGATTTTTTTGTAAAAAAGACATAATACAAAACGTTTCCCTAGGAGCACTTATACATGTACAAGCTTATCTGAAGATAACCTTGTACTCCAAACTAGCTTTTACGGGTGAATAGGCTTCAATAGCTTTTGTGTGTATCAGCAGGCCCTTTTCAAGGCTAGATCATTCATACAAGAGAGGAAGATAATTATTTAAAATTTCACTTTCAAGTCTGAATCCCTACATTTGTGGCAAAGTAAGAGTTGAAGAGTCCCTGAATCAGGTAATCTAGCAAATTTAAGAAAATTAAATCTTGTTTAGAGCAATTTTGTTGTCTGCTTTTGACTGCTGCAACAGTGAATGTTGGACACAGTCCCACATAGGCAAGGGCCTATGAGTGACCTTATACATGTATGTAGATTCATTATTGTCCGAACTCACTGAAAAAGCACTCAAAGACCCGAAGTGTCAAGTAATTTCTTGGATATTTCATTGACTCACCGTTGCTCAGAAGATTTTCAGATCCACCATTTGTTAGACAAGACCGCTATGACATGTACATGTATGTGAAGGGGAGATGGGAGAAGCTGGCTCTCGGTAAAGGTAACTGTCAAGAGGTTCTTTAGATTCTAAAATGGCTACTCTGTTGCTGACATAGATAAAAACACCTTAAATTTGCTAGATTACCTGATTCAGGGACTCTTCAACTCTTACTTTACCACAAATGTAGGGATTCAGACTTGAAAGTGAAATTTTAAACAATTGTTTTCCTCTGCTGTATGAATAATGCACTTGTCAATGTAAAGTCCCACCCTGCTACCCCCGGGCATGGGTGCGTCATGGTCATACATGGTTTTTGACGCACCCCTCGGGCATTTTTTTTACTGACAAAACATTGAAAATGATCCACAACTCAGTCACAATAATGACGGACATCCTGGGTAAATTGACTCACACTAGAGTCAAAATTTTGACGGACAAAAGGTGGAAATGACGCACATCTGTAACGGAAACAATTTGAGAATGAAAAAAAAACAAAAACACCCACTGCCTGGTACGCTCAACGCATGCAGCGATCCGGGCAACGATCTTCGGCCGCGCCCGTGCAATGAGCGCAAGAAGCAACAACAACCAACCTTTTCATATTTTTTTTTGCCTTCTTTTATGTAGAAATCTAGCATGTTTTGTATAGGATGGGGGTCGTATGACCGGCCTGTCCGGACACCTTTTGCTTCTGGATTGAACAACAGATTTTTAAAGTAGGTCTAGGACCGATCACCACAGTTCCTTTGATTTTTTTGCGAAAATATTGTTCGTAGTCTATAATAAACGAAGTTTTGCGACAGAGTGACCACATTATGTGGTTTGCCTTGTTTACTACAAGAAAACTAGAAAGTTTGATGACCCCAAACTTCGCCTGCCGATGCAGAAATATTTTGGCCAATCAGAACTCTCCTTACTTCGTCTCACCAAAAATCTATTTCAGGTTTATGAATTTTAGAAGACCCATTATTGGCCATTTCACTTCAAATCTGTACGAGCCTGCAATGAATATTCATATCTATTGTTCCTCGCCAATGTATCCCAGCAACAAGGGATCTTTCGCGCTTGAACTTTTTTTTTTATCTACAACTTCAGACTTTTCAGTTAGATTCAGGCTAGCCTAGCACGTCTAATTTCTCATCTATTTCTTATATTCTGTGCATTTCTGTTTATTTCCCCCGGTTTTGTCATCTTTGTTGTGGAAGTTTTTGTGATTTATTTTATCCTGGTGGACGTGTAGTACGTAATTTTAATTGTTTTCGGTGAAAATCTGGTGAGTTTGTTCGACGTGAGTCTATCGCGCTCGCGAGTGTTCGCGTGTGTTGTGTGAATGGGCTGTGTGATGTGGTTGTGAATACGGACTACGGTAGTAATGCCTGTGGCTGTGTGATTTCGTTGAACTTTTTTCTTTGGGTTACTTACGCCTTTGTTACGGTCCTGTCATTTGAGCTGTGAGTTAGTTTATAACTCATTCATGTCTGTTTGAGTGGGTTTCGGAGTTGTAAAATATATACAACAACTGTATGTATTTTTTTAAATATTCGTGTGGATTTGCAAAATTTGTCTGGTGGCTGAGGCTCGCCGAAGCATGCCGGATATGGGTGATGACTGAGCTGAGTGAGTTAGCTCTGTGCCTCGCATGCATGTCATTTTGAAGTCGAGATCCAACTTATTTTGTCATTTTTATTTTACCCAAGCCCGATGAATAAGAAAAAAAAACAATTGCAATGTAAAGAAAGAACATGAATACATTTACTAACACTGATATGACTGAACACTGAATACAAATTGCTAACATTTTTTTTCCCTCACCACGCCACGCTCTCTGACAGTGACATGTCTAATCAAGTTTTCGGGGAGGGATGTTTCAATAATAAAATATCTTTTTCAGAAATTTTTTTTCAAGGGTGGGGACACACAAAGTTATGACCTGGATATGGCAAAATTTATTGGGGGAGATGTGCCTCTTGTAATCCCCTTTGAATGGCTACTGCTACTGCTTAGGGCCCGGCTTAGGGGAACCAACCAACCAGTAAAAATATATTTATTTCTGCAGTTTCAAGAATAATCCAGTAAGAGCTACAATTTAATTTAAATTCACCAACGTAAATCTTGTGCTATGGGGTCATTATTCAGCCAAGGAGGTCTGTGATGACTCCTTGATTCAGCATATCAATTTCCACCAGTGTTATTGTTTACATTACCGAGAAAGGGTTGTTATTGAGTAATGAGTCATTCTTGGTCACTAGGCAACGTTTACCAGTGGGCTGCAGTAGTTTAGAATTACCAGTCCTGGGTAATACTATATTTATTTTTTGCTTGTATTTTCTGTTGTAATATAAGGTTTCTGGTAGTTCAAACATTTAATTGTTATTATTGCTACATAATATAACACCATTATATTCAACTCCAACACGTTCAATTTGATAATCAAAGAACTATTTTCAAGAATTTCCAAATGAATGACTAGATGACAGACTATTGCACAGTACACTTTCAACAGTACGCACACAGGCAAAAATACACGTGCACACAGGCAAAAATACACGTACACACTGGCTCTATACCCGTACTGCACGATGAATCACATTCCTTGCATACCTCCCTTTCCAATTCCCACGCTACCTTTTTCCTTGTGCTAAAAATAACACAAGCTAACGATAGTTGAGGTCCTTCGCGTAGCTATACCATTTTGGGACAGGATGAATGATAAATTGGGGACAAAATCAGAGACTCATAAAAACTTTTAGCAAGGTCAAGTTTGCTAATAATACAAAACTTTTCAGATTCTGCATGTAAGTAAAGATATTACTTCTCTCATTTTGTGACTTTATCCGACTCGATCCCTTATTGCTCGGGGTGTCATTTTTCAACCCCCCCCTGTACAGAGTCGACGAATCCAAAATTACGCCGTGCCAGCATGAATGACTAGAATAGATGATTCAACTTTGAAATGGGCATGCACTTTCAAGAATGACAGACAAACGAACATAAACTAGAAATGTGCATTGCTGGGGCCGCGCAATGCTAAATGTATCCCCCGGCACTGGCAGCGATTTGAAGGAGGGACAAAGACCCTCCCCCATCCCCTCCCTCAAACAAAAGGATGGTGTAGAAATTAGATGTGTAGGTTTCACTAAGACACACATATACAAAGATACATCTCCATACAAAATTTGAAAGAAATCCATCACGAAATGTGGCCTGCAGAGTGCACTCACGGCATGCCCTGAAGTATGACCTTTGACCCTATAAAAGACGGAACACTGGTGGCAGCATCACCAAAAACTATAGGTTTTTAGATTACACCAAGAGACACCTTCATGCAAAATTTGAACGAAATCCGTCAAGAAATGCAGAAGTAAGAGTGCAAGAAATGGAAAAATGACCTTTGACCCTATAAAGGACGGAACAATGAGGGCAGCATCACCAAAAATTAAATATGTGTAGATTATACCAAGATACATCTCCATACAAAATTTGAATGAAATCCATCAAGAAATGCAAAAGTAAGAGTGCACAAAAGGGACAAATGAGCTTTGACCCTATAAAGGACGGAACAATGAGGGCAGCATTACCAAACAGTAAAGATGTGTAGATTATACCAAGATACATCTCCATACAGAATTTGAAAGAAATCCATCAAGAAATGTGGCCTGCAGAGTGCACTCACGCCATTCCCTGAAGTATGACCTTTGACCCTATAAAAGACGGAACACTGGTGGCAGCATCACCAAAAACTATAGGTTTTTAGATTACACCAAGAAACACCTTCATGCGAAATTTGAACGAAATCCGTCAAGAAATGCAGAAGAGTGCAAGAAATGGAAAAATGACCTTTGACCCTATAAAGGACGGAACAATGAGGGCAGCATCACCAAAAATTAAATATGTGTAGATTATACCAAGATACATCTCCATACAAAATTTGAATGAAATCCGTCAAATGCAGAAGTAAGAGTGCACAAAAGGGACAAATGAGCTTTGACCCTATAAAGGACGGAACAATGAGGGCAGCATCACCAACCAGTAAAGATGTGTAGATTATACCAAGATACATCTCCATACAGAATTTGAAAGAAATCCATCAAGAAATGTGGCCTGCAGAGTGCACTCACGCCATTCCCTGAAGTATGACCTTTGACCCTATAAAAGACGGAACACTGGTGGCAGCATCACCAAAAACTATAGGTTTTTAGATTACACCAAGAAACACCTTCATGCGAAATTTGAACGAAATCCGTCAAGAAATGCAGAAGAGTGCAAGAAATGGAAAAATGACCTTTGACCCTATAAAGGACGGAACAATGAGGGCAGCATCACCAAAAATTAAATATGTGTAGATTATACCAAGATACATCTCCATACAAAATTTGAATGAAATCCGTCAAATGCAGAAGTAAGAGTGCACAAAAGGGACAAATGAGCTTTGACCCTATAAAGGACGGAACAATGAGGGCAGCATCACCAACCAGTAAAGATGTGTAGATTATACCAAGATACATCTCCATACAAAATTTGAAAGAAATCCATCAAGAAATGTGGCCTGCAGAGTGCACTCACGCCATGCCCTGAAGTATGACCTTTGACCCTATAAAAGACGGAACACTGGTGGCAGCATCACCAAAAAGTACAGATTTTTAGATTACACCAAGAGACACCTTCATGCAAAATTTGAACGAAATCCGTCGAGAAATGCAGAAGTAAGAGTGCAAGAAATGGAAAAATGACCTTTGACCCTATAAAGGACGGAACAATGAGGGCAGCATCACCAAAAATTAAACATGTGTAGATTATACCAAGATACATCTCCATACAAAATTTGAACGAAATCCGTTGAGAAATGTGGCCTGCAGAGTGCACTCACGCCATGCCCTGAAGTATGACCTTTGACCCTATAAAAGACGGAACACTGGTGGCAGCATCACCAAACACTATAGGTTTTTAAATTACACCAAGAGACACCTTCATGCAAAATTTGAACGAAATCCGTTGAGAAATGTGACCGTCAGAGCGCACACAAGAGTACACACAAGACATCTATCAAAATATGACCTTTGACCCTATAAAAGATGGAACACTGGGGGCAGCGTCACCAAAATCTATAGGGTTCCAGATTTTACCAAGAGACACCTCCATACAAAATTTGAACAAAATCCGTTGAGAAATGTGACCGCTAGAGCGCACACAAACTATCCAAAAAAATATGGCCTTTTACCCTATAAAAGACGGAACACTGGGGGCAGCATCACCAGAAACTATAGGGGTCCAGATTTTACCAAGATACACGTCCACAGGAAGTTTGAAAAAAATTCGTCGAGAAATGTGACCGCTAGAGCGCACACAAGAATGTGACGCGGCGGCGGCGGCGGCGAAACGCTGCTGAATCCAAAGTATCCTCCGGCATACTGCCGGGGGATACAATAAGATAGTTCTGAATATAAAAAGTACATTGGGTGATTTCACGCTCGGTGTTGGTGTTTGGTGTTAGTGTCTATTTTGCCCGAAATCGTGATCTAACACCGACTATGAAATGAAAAAATATCAGTCGGTGTTAGGTGTTGACCTCTGATTTTTTTGACGTAGTTCCGGTTGCCGGTGTTTGTTTTTTGTTAATAATCGTCTACTGAACCGAGCTCGGCCGTCGGTGTTTAATTTCATGTACAAATTCCCATTCAATAACACTATACCCCTAGGGATTAAGAAATACCGATTTCACGGTCGGTGTTGGTGTTGGTGTTTCTAGCTATGGGAAATTTTGCTGATTAGTCATGAGAAATAAAGACAGTAGGCGCTATTCGAAGTGTAATTTCATAGGCGTTAAGAGGTATTATGTTCATATAGGCCTGATATTAGATCTAGGCCAGCATTTGGTCTAACGTTCGATCTAGAGCACACAGAAAGGAACTACTTTTGCTTTTTAATGGGTTTGAAGGAGTGAATAAAAATTCCGACCTAATTTTCTTTTTAAGATAGATTTAATAAAAATGACGTTAGATATTCCGTAGTTAAAGACCCAGAGAATCCATATCATTTATCAGGATGAGATCTAAATCAACATTTACAATACAAAAGCCATGAATCTTCACGGCTAATCTGTGCCAAGGCCTGAAATTTGGCTGTTTGCCCTGTACGCGCTACGCCGTCCGATCCGGCGTCTAGCTGCATTAGCTACCGCAGCATTTTCTGCTGCAAGTGAGAAATTAAAGAAAAATCATATCTAAACTTACTGTTCCTGTCAAGACCATCCATTTCTTTGAAGTTTCTTACCACACTCTAGATCAAATAATTATTTATTTTAGAATTGCCGGACTACTCGTGTAATTTAAGGATATTCTAGACTAATAATTAAATAGTTTTAAACAATTTTTTTCCCTTCGTTAAAAACGGTGCTGACGCCATTACCAGTGTTAAGCTATCGATGCGCTTTGTTAGGATATCGGTATCGGCTCCTTAATCTGAATAGCGGTGTTTGAGCTCGATTTTATGATAATTTTCGCTCTAAACACCAACACCGATGGTATACGCGGTTGCGTGAAATCACCCAGTGAATCACTATTTCAGAATATAACAGATTACTTTTCTAAATGATAGCTTTCATAAAGATTTCATTTCAATTGAAAGGTGTAAATCACATTTAGCTTGGGAACAGTCCCTCTCAAACTGCATGTCCTTTTGGTGAGTATCGTGTTCCTAGACTTAGAGCATGCACTGCGCTTGTTGCCGTCTTTGAAGAGTTGACGTCATGATCCAATTTTAGAAAATCAATGTCGCGAATGGGTTAAAGCTGTCCGGATTTTCTTCGGCCCGTATAAACGTACCTTAAACGAAAGCTTGGAGAGATGCAGTGTCGGATGATAAAACCTTCTTGGGGAAATGGCGAAATTTTAAGCTTCTTTGGGGAAATGGCGAAATTTTAAGCTTCTTTTGAGAACACAAATAGCAAAGCTGCGACCTAAAAAATCTCCCCTCGACCAAGCGCGCATACTTTGATCAAGGGGCCGCCCGGGGCGCGGGCCGGCCGAGCGGCCATTGGCATTGCACGGTAAACGGCGTGCTGGAGCGCGATGCTATTGCACATCGCCAGAAGTAGATCTCCAAAATATTCATGAAATTCATGAAATTGCCAATATGTAATGATGTAAACTTAATTTTGATATGAAATTGGCGCCTAGGTTAGATTGTAAACTTATTAAATTTTGACAGCGTAAAATGACTGATGATGCAGTATAGATTATTTCATATTATTTGGGTTCTGTTTGAGAGTATCAGCCCTCAAATTATTGTTATTATTATTATGATTATTATTTATTATTATGATTATTATGATTATGATTATGATAATTATGATTATTATGATTATTATTATTATTATTATTATTATTATTGATGTTGTTGATATTGCTGTTGTAGTCCTGGAGAGGAGGGGAGAGAGAGAGGGGGGGTGAGAAAAATATCTTCGCTAGCAGCTATACTGTAGGCTAAAGTTAAGGGCAAAAATATACATTAACAAAAAATAATTGTTTTTATTCTCGCCCAAATGTCATGTTGCATGCAATGTGTCAAAATTTCCACACAGGGAAATACATGTACATGTATTCTCCAATTGCAGTGAACTCATCTATCTATCTATCTATCTATCTATATTATCTATCTATCTATCTATATCTATCTTCTATCTATCTATCTATCTATATTACTAAAAAATCTATCTTCTATCTTCTATCTTCTATCTTCTATCTTCTATCTTCTATCTTCTATCTTCTATTTTCTATATTTCTATTTCTATTTCTATCTATCTATATTACTTCTATCTATCTATCTATATCTATCTATCTATCTTCTATCTTACTAAAAAAATGGATTCTGTCTGTCCGGCTATGCGTTTCGCCATCTGTTGATGCATTGAGTTGAAAGTTGGTATAGGGATAGGTGTTGGGTCCACGAGGTTTGTGGCGCACTTTTCGTGTTGATCCGCGAGGTCAAAGGTCATCTAGGGGTCAAATAGGGTCAAACCTTAACCGAAAGTGCTATGGAGTTGAAAGTTGGTATAGGGGATAGGTGTTGGGTCCACGAGGTTTGTGGCGCACTTTTCGTGTTGATCCGCGAGGTCAAAGGTCATCTAGGGGTCAAATAGGGTCAAATCTTAACCAAAAGTGCTAAGGGGACCAAAGTTGGCATTGGGATGAAGTTAGGTTGGCGAAAATTTCGGCGCCAATTTCAAGGTCATCCGAGGTCATCTCAAGGTCAAATGGTAGAGAATGTGCGTTTCGCCATCTGTTGACGCATTGAGTTGATAGTTGGTATAGGGATAGGTGTTGGGTCCACGAGGTTTGTGGCGCACTTTTCATGTTGATCCGAGAGGTCAAAGGTCATTTAGGGGTCAAATAGGGTCAAATCTTAACCAAAAGTGCTATGGGGACCAAAGTTGACATGTGGGGTGACATTAGGTTCGCGAAAATGTTGGCGCCGATTTCAAGGTCATCCGAGGTCATTTCAAGGTCAAATGGTAGGGAATGTCCTATGGGGACCAAGGATGAGATTTGTTTGTTTATTTGCAAAGTCTGAGAACCGTGTACGTCCGAGAACCACGTATGTCCGAGAACCGCGATCCCCCGGGTAATCGGCTAGTTTATATAAATTACAAGTACAGTCAAACCTGTCTTAGCGGCCACCTGTCTATAGCGTCCACCTGCTTATAGCGGCCACCAAAAAATCCCCCGCAGGAAATTACTGTGTTGTAGACCCTGCATATAGCGGTCACCTGCCTAACGCGGCCAGCGGCCACCTATTATGTATCCCTCGGACAATATCTGACCGCGTATAGCGGCCACTAATATCGAGTCGAGCCGTAGCTTCATGCACAAAAAAGTAGTTTTTGCCATAGGCGCAATGTGTTTACCGAGTCCTAGCTCAGTCACACTCTCCCACAAACGTCGTGAATAGATTCTACAATGGCCATGAAGATCTAATAGTTTCACCACATTGCCGACTAGTTAGAGATTAAAAGTCTTTTTAGTAAGAATTAAGCACTAGTATTGTTCGTTTACGTAAACTTCGCACCATCCAGCTGCAATCCCCTGCACTTTAGTTGTATTGTTCTCCTAAGCTATCGCGGTCGGCATTGCATTGATATTGATCGCCATTGCGCAATAGCACAGGCTCGTACACTTCAATATAATTTTTTATTTTTAAAAGATTAAAAAAAAAAATTTTTAAAGTGTTAAAACTTTTGAAAAAAATACTAAAGGAGTGATTTTTTTTAGAAAGTGAAAATAATAAAATACTACCCAAGTATTATTTTTTTTAAAGATCAATAAGGACGATTTCATGTACAAGAGATTGTCCTGCTGAAAAACGGCGTGAAAACTCGACTCGGATCGTCCACCGGCGGTCCAGGCCATTGTCGACGTTCGCACTTTCGACGAATGCAAGCCAGCACCTTCTATCGCCTGTTCTCAAAAACAGATAAAACTTCTTTTAAACCATTCAAAAGGCAAATATTTATTGAATGAAAATTGATTGCACGATTTTATTCAAAAGATAAACTTATTATTGTAATTTTTTGACAGGAAGCAAAAGCATGATTAGACATCGTTTTTAGACTATAAAAATCAAGAACAGCAGTCTACCGCGGGTGGTACGTACGTGGTAATTTGAGGGAAAATTCATTTTACACAGATTGCTCGTAAATCTATTGTTTTTCTCATTTATTGACAACAAAGCATATTATTTTAGCATTTATATATCATATGACATGTTATACGTCAAATCTGTTGATCTATAGCTTGTTTTCCTAAGTGATATATATATGGATGCATGTACACTAACTTTGTTGCGTGTAACAGTGTATGTGCAAAAAAAATAAAAATGGCCGCCGACCTGTCTATAGCGGCCACTTTTTCTGTTTCCCTTCGGTGGCCGCTATAGACAGGTTTGACTGTATTCAAATGTGTAAAAACTGACTTAACCCTGTAAGTTAGAGCTTATATCTGATCGGATGATCGATTTGGAAGGTTGGCTCCCGATATCGGTATCGGATCAATAAATCGGTAGGGAAATCAACTGAAAATTCTTTTAAAATGGGAGTGAAAAAATGGCTACAATTTGACAAATTTTAGCACTTAAATACCTAAAATCATACATACTATAGATTATCTTCTCATATGAAGTATTTATATTCCACATTTGTTGATGTTCTAACTATGCCTCTGAAAATTTGAAATGGGTGAAAAAAGTAGAGAGAATATACGGACGCCATTTTGGATTATAAATGACATCATATTTTTAGGCTCAATAATGTTAGAAAAAATAAAATGGCTTTCTAAAATTTTTATTTTCAAAGTTTGTTGTTAGAATATTTATTTTCATGTCAAAGAATAATTTATTTTACTCCCAACACTACATTCTTAGTTTTTAAAGCTATATGTAATATCAATTTTCTAATTGCTACAAGATTCAGCCACTAAAGACAAACGTTACACACTACACATGTTGTATACATAAACTTTACATGCCTGCACACTGTCTATCCTCATGTCAGATTCTTGCAATGATTACAAAGTAAATAGATCTATCAGCTTTAGAAATTAAGAATGTGGTGTTATTAGTACAAGAAAATATTCTTTGATTAAAAACAATATACATATGTATTATAATGGCATACTTTGAAAAAGAAAATTTGAGAGAGCCATTTGATTTTTTCCAACATTGTTGATGTTGGGAGAGCCAAGAAAATGATGTCATCTTAATAATAAAGTGATATAATACACAATGGTGGCTCGCATATTCTCTCTCCACTTTTTAGACTTTCAGAGGCAAGATAAGAGCATTAAACATGGACAAATAGAGTCTATAACAACTTCAAATAGAGTTGATATGGATGTTTTTAGAAGTATTTACTGGATTAAAACTTGTGAATTTGAAGCCTTTTTTTTGGTGGCAACTATTGTTTTTTATTGACATTCGATCTTTCGATCTTTTCTCTTGATCGGCGATTGGAAATTGGCGTCCGGATCGATAGCTGATATCGATCCAATTTTGTAAAAACGGACCCCAATTTCCGATCGCCGATCAAGAGAAAAGATTGAAAGGCAATAAAAAACATTAGTTGCCACCAAAACACAGCTTCGAATTCACAAGTTTTAATGATCGGTTACAGGGTTACACACTGTTCATGTAAATGCTTTAATAGTGTCATTGGAAAGTGTATTGATTTTCATTCTCTTCATTGTAAACTTCACTTTGGCAAGGATTCATGTATCAATATGGAAGATTATCATAGCAGAATTCTCCAATTTAAAAAAATTCTCTTCAAATGTCCTCACATTCAAAATATGGCAAGAAACAGCTGAAATATTCGGGCCGAACATGTGTCTATTGTCCCGTACACACATTTCTGTGTGCACTGCATGTGACTTTCAGCAGGATTGAGTCAATTTCTTCTCATTTTGGTGATTCCAAAGCCATACAGCATATATTTTTATGCAATGTATAATAAACCTTTCCCAATTGTTTTTGAGACAGTTTCTTGAGCAATGATCAGAACTCAACATTATCTTTAATTTGATTCAAAATTTTGAGATAAGCAAGACGCTTTGGCACAGAAAGGACTTTAATAACTGTCTTACCTTCATAGACAGTCAGTTCGACTTCGAAGGAATTCGAACCGCGATCTTTGCAGACATAGCGTCCTGAGTCATTCCTGTTAACGTTGCTGATTGTCATGTTGGCATAGGTGACACCAGCAGATATTACATTCAAAATGTCAAATCGTCCTCCGCGTAGTATCTCTTTATCGCCACCATCCTGCTGCTTGTACCATCGGGTATCTTGGGGTCCGGTGCAGTAAAACAAAGCCGTGCTTCCCACTTCCACGTTTGGTACTGGAAGCTGAGCATTTATCACTGAAAAATATGGGACATGGAGAGAATGGACAAGGAAAATCAATTGGTGTATAATTTCTGTCTTTGACAGGTATGCTACGATTTCTACCCCCCCCAAAAAAAAAAAAAAATTCAATTCAATTAACTTGTTAGTTACCGACTGAACAGTCTCAAACTACACACACTGACTTTCACAGGTCCTCTTTTAGTGCTCCTGTGCCAATGTCTCTACGCTTTATTCTATTAAGGATAAGGGGTTTGGGTTGCAATTGGATTTTAGGTCAGGTTTAGAGGTAGGGTTAGCATTAGTTAAGGTGTAGTTGTTCGGTCCAGTGTTGAATTTGGTTATTTGGTTTCGCGTAAGGCCGCGAGGCAATCGTTGCCAGAGCATGTGTCATGCAATAAACCCTCTTTGTGCAGGACTCAATGCTTTCATGTGTGAGTGGGCTTTATATCTTATGACCCCCCCCCCCCCCTCTCAAAAAAACCCACAAGAATTTATACTACTATAAGAATACTGAATGTTCATTATGCAATGTATCTATGTGAAAAATTTCCTTAGACATGTGTGCTGAAAGAAAACATTTTGTTACACTGATATTATCCTCTCAAATCAATGTGCCGCTATGTACCTACATGTATCTATTTTGAAAATTTACTCAAGCAGGGCACCATTTCATAAAACCTGTTATCAATAACAAGTTATAATAATTGTTATAAGCTAATGAAATCCTTGGCTGATTGGCCGAGAGCAAATTTGTCATAGAAATGGGGGCAGTTGTTATTGACAACAATTCTTATGAAACGGGACCCACGGCTTAAAACCAGCAGTCGTCATAAGTCCCAGAGTGAGTATGGGGCAACTTAAAGTGTACCAATCACAAAAAAATATTTTGTTCTGTATCAATTAGAGGTTCCAATTCTCGCTACCCCAAATACGCAATTTCGCCAACAGATGGCGTTTGTCATGCAAACCACGCATGCGCAGTGCTGACAATATCCCGATTGGGTCGACAAGTGTTTGTCTTTTTGCATTGAAAATGTACACTGGTATTACAAAAATCCTCGAGTTTGAGTATAAATTAATCAACATGTTTGAAAAGATACCATGATTTATTGAGACAATTGGTTGCATTTTCGAAATTCGAGTGGTTTATGTCATGCGATCCAAAAATTAAGCATTTTAGCACTCATTTTATTCATAAGCCGTAGTATTTCAATACGGACAGGAAGTGAAGTTGACGAAGATGCGGACCATTTCCATGCATAACATTGCCCTCTACGTCGAAAATTGCATACTAGTATTTGAGGTAGCGAGAATTCGAAATACCATACTAGAATGATAAGCTTCTAACATTTCTTCTATAAACACATGAAAGCGACTTGTGAGTAGACTAGTTGACGGAATAGGAACCACACGGAACCTACGTCGCATTTCTGTTCAGTGCAGGCCTTATTTATGTCTTTTATTTTCTTCATACTCAACAGACTTGTGATGTAAAAATTATCCCTTGCCCCAATTGTACATAGTCACCCTTGTTTATCCCTTTTTTTCTATTTAGTATTGTGTATTTCTTGTTACCCATTTTTTTTTCTTCAATATATACATGTATATATATTACTTTTTTATTCCTGAGGGACCTTATCTTACAAGCTATGCTTCATTAAGGTCTCCCGTTTGCCCACCACTCAGTAGATCTCCATATTGCACATACAGTAGCTTCTGAACTTGTAACTTTAGTGGAATCTATCTTTAGTTAAAATAGAGTGCTAAATTTTCTGGTGTCACATACATGTACATGTACTAGTTTTTGTACATTTAAATTTTCTAGACACCATCAGTTTTACACAAGTCTGTTACATGTGGGAAAAAGTTTCTGGGTCTTTAAAAAAACCACACTATATACATGTACATTTGGGCTTTACAAAAGCTGGCCTCCATGTGGATGTACATGTACTATGCCCTAATCCTTTCCTACACATGTACAATTGTTGTATGTACATTCCTGGCTATGAACATTTTAATTACTGGTTTTGCTTGGCTGGCTGCACCATGCAGTATTTTTACCTCCAAGGGATCATCAAAGAAAGATCAGGGACCTGTTTCATAAAACTTGTCATCAACCACAAGTTGCAATAACTGTTATAAGCTACTGAAATCCTTGCATCTGATTGGCTGAGCGCAAATTTATCGGTAAAAATCACAGACAAGAAACTTGATGAAATGCCTCCCTGTACTCCTTTGTCAAAAGTTTAAAACTTTTAAAAGCTTATTTTTCTAGATTCCCAAGTGGTCTACACTAATAATGCCTATAGACAGAAATATCTTCTTTTAGAGTAAATTTTTATCAGTACAAAAGCATGTCTTGCCATATGATAATGAGTGAGCGGCACTGCCATGATAATTACATGTATCTAAAACAGGGAACACATTTTAAAACAATACATGTATGTACATGTATATGCAGGCCCCTACATGTACATGTACATGTACATATCGAGCATACTAGTATGATGGATTAAAATGATTTTATGATCAAATCCTAGTCTATTCTATTATTTTGAATAAATTTAATGTACAAACGAATTCTATCAATAGTACCAGTAGGTTTTTTAAAAATATAAATCCTGTTTGTGGTATGTAACTTATTAATGTACAAAGCTTAATAGATTCAAGGATTACATTAGTAACAAATATACCTTGAACAGAGTACACTTATTGTTCCGTAATAATTAAGTCAAGATAATTAATAAAAAGTCTATAACCTATAGTAATTCTTTTGTTTGATGGCTGGAAAAGCACGGTTCATATAATTCTCTTGATTAAGAAAATACTAGTCAAAGGAAATTTACAGGTACTCTATTAAAATCTCCTTGTAAATGTTACATTACGTATTTATTACCTATTTCTTATCTTGATTCACCTTATCACAAAATGGAATTCATGTCTGGTGAAACAAATACACATAGACCAATGAAATTTTAAACCGCAAGGAGTGAAGCAGCCTTTTATACTGCTTCTTACATGTACCGTACATCACAAAACACATTCTTAATCAGAAAGGAAGATTTTTACCTAGCTTTGCATGGCCTGAACACTGATATCACTATCAGTTATAATTTGCAAGCATTTTTTTGCCTTACATTTTCATAACTTTGATATGGTGAAATCAATACAAGCAGACTTTCTGCTAAAACCTAAAACATCACATTGAATTGGTTCCCTTTTGTTACAAAACAAAATTAACAAAAATAAAAACAAAACAACACCATGTTGACTTTAATAAAAAAAAAAAAAAATTTCCATTTTGTTGCAAAACACAGAAACAAAACAAACATATAGATGGGTAGAAAGGATAACAAGTTGTTTCAAGGCAAGAAGGAATAGACAGCAATCCAAGTAACTTGTAATAATTCCACATGAATGAAACTCCATGCATGTATTAGAAAATGCAGTGAGTCATGTTCATGGATTCTTAGAACAATGTACCCGGTGATCCTACATGTATATGTACATGTAGGACTAAATGTGCCATGTAAAATCATGCCTTGGTGTAAACCTATACTTGTATGCTGCTTTGACCTTTAGAGGATTTGAAAATTATCACTTGTAAACAGGGTCATGAAGGTCTTTCATGACACAATATCTTTATTACCAGCTCTGGATAAATTTCTTCACATCGTCATTGTGCAAACATACATGTACATGTATGTGTTGAGAAGGCATTACCTCGTATCATTTGGCATACAGTAAACTCCCTTATGGCTCTCAGCAGCAAATTACATTCCTGAAAGTAATTGCTTTTACATCAGCATTTAAGTGGGCAAAGAAATAGATTTTGTTCTAAAAACTTAATACTAAACTAAGTGGAAATTCCCAAATGAAACATCATTTCATCTGTTTGGAGCCAGAAGGGCGTTAAGTCCCATCTTTTGTACAGAGTTAACACCCTTCTGTCTCCAAACGATTTGTCAATGGTAACATGTGCCCTTCAAATCTGTACATTGTAGTTCACTTAAGAATTTTGAATAGCAAAATTTTTCACAATTTCATTTGGTAATTTATGCCAATGGTACGCATTATTGTTGCAAAACAAACAAGAGATTCAATATAACACTTTATTTTATCACCTGTTTATTACTAGCCAAAGTGCCTATTGTTCTTGCTATAATGCCAAAGTGTCAACTTTCAAATAACTTCCTGAACAATCAACATTTCCATCGTCAATATTACAAGACAAAGATTGCGACTTTATTGTTGGTGCAGGTGCTATTTAATGTCACTGCATTGTCTTTATAAAAATAGTAACAATGTATACCTATATACAATGTACATAGTGTATTTGTTCACGAAGAAACATTATTGTACTACATTGTATGCACATGCGCATGAAGGAAAAAGAATTTACCATTTTAAAAAGTGCCATTCAAATACAGTGAAACCTGCTTTAGCGACCACCTGTATAGAAAGACCACCTGTCTATGAAGACCACAATTTTCGTTTCCATTGAAAAGTGTTTCTCATTGAAACATGTATTAAAGGAACCTGTACATAAAGACCACCTGCTCATAAAGACCGCTCTTGTCTCCCTTGAGTGGTCTTTGTAGACAGGTTTCACTGTATGTACATGTAGCATATACATTGTTACTCAGGAGATGGGGGAATCCCCATAAAAAATGTTAAAAGTTGATTTAACCTACATGTACATGTATTAATTTCATCTGAATTTAGTGGGCAACAAATGTCTCCCTCACAAAGAGAACACAATTTTCTGACAACCTATTTGGCTGATATTTAGGAAATGATGTAAAGTCTTCTCACAGAATGAAACACAAAGAGTAATTATGTTTATACCACTATTCTATTAATACATGTGCATGAAAGGATTATTTCTGTTGTTGTCATATGATAACAACCTGACCCTTCAATTGTTTTGTGTATTTTTAATGGGAACATCAACCATCTCTGATAGGAACAAAGCACCAATCCTTGCCAAGCATAAGTTTATAAAAACAAGCTACGTAATTCCAATACCCCCAATGTGGAATCAGAATTGCTCCAAAAGGAAGTACTCAAGTTTGTTAAGAGGAAAAACGTCATCAAGTACTGATGTCATGGAGTATGACATCATTTCTTATTAAAATCATCAAAAAATGTTAAATGGTATTGTGTTCCTCTCCCTTAAATATCCTGCTTAAATTTATAAATTATGACATGTGGTCTCAAGCACAAAAGCACAATCATAGGGTGTATCTGTACTTCTGACCATTGACTTGTTTTAACCATTCAGCCCCTTAAAAAAAATGTGAGAGCAAAAGAGCAGGGGAAGTGAGAGAAAAAAGCCTAAAAAGGCGCTTTCAATTAAAATTTGCCAAAACGTCAAAGTTTTCCGGGGAGCACGCTTTACATGCTCACCACCGATTTCGCATGCTTCACATTCTCACAATCACCCCCCCCAAAAAAATAAAATCCTGCCACGCAGTTGGATCCTTCACGTCTGCCCCCCTGCCCCCAGTGAAAAATCCTGGCTACGCCAGTGCATGAGGCTAATTTTTAACCACAGAAAACGTCAAACATGATACAGCCCTAGTAAAAATAAGTTTGGTGAAGTATACATGTACTTGACTCTATTTGCATCAGTGTAACCATTACCGTATTAATTTCTTTAGAATCACCATCAGGGTCTTCCATTAGCCTTAACATCACCAAATGGGTCAGACTGACCAGTTCTACTGGACATAAATTTTAACCCTTTCAGGACAAAATTCCCACATTTATGGTTTGGCTTTAATAATAACTTGTGATTGAGAGTCATAAAGTTATTCCAGAAGCATGGGCAGAAAGAGCAAAACTTCTACCTACATAACCCGTGTCCATTTTTGAGTGTTACACTTACGATTGTGGTCAGGAATCTAAAAAAAAAAGGATAAAAAGAATAAGTGTGAAAATATTTGAATTGGTAAATTTGTCCAATCTTTACCAACAATTACTTGATAGGCCCTAATTATCGCTCTATTAACTTAACTTTTCAGGGTATGTAATCAGAAGATGTGTGAATGAGGCATGTTTCTGTTTTTTAGGTCAAGTCATGGATTTGCCCAGATAAGAACTATTTACCAACAGTTCACATGCATTTATACCCAAAGATATACCCCGGAAATGAATGATCATGGAATCAAATTTGTTGGAATATGTGTATTCCTTTCTTTAATCCACTAAGACAGGAAGTGACTTAACTTCAATATGAAGATAAGTACTCTGTACAGGATCATTAAGTTCAGGGCAGTTTTACAGGCTACCTTAAAGGCTAAAGTGTCAAGAACTCTGTGGATGACGGTGCCAGAGTTATCTCAAACAAGGGCCATTTCATAAAACTTGTTATTAATAACAACTCCCCCATTTCTGTTACTTAGGAAAAATGTGTTTAATAGAATTTTATTGAATATGGCCCCTGAACAACTACTATGCTTAAAATAATCAATATTGTACATATGAAAGCACTGTAATATATTTCAAATTAAATTGCTCTACTGAAAATCAACAACTTTACGAGCCTGAACTTCCAATTCAGAATCTCGAGTTCTTTTTCATGGTGTCAGATTCACAATGAGTTCCATTTTTTTCCTTCTCTTTTATCATGAGAGCTCATTGATATTCAAGAAAAGGAGATTTTCCACGGGGCAGGAGTGGTGGAAGTTGTATTTTCACATAAAACACAAGTTCCAGCGCACTTTTAAAACTTTTCATACACTGTAAATACAATGCACTCATCTCTCATATTGAACAAGCATTACATATGTGTACATCAATTTTACTTTTTTTTTACGAACTCTTTGCAAACTTTGTACAGTTCATACCCATGTAGGTCAGCTTAGAAGACACTATTGTGTCATATCAACACACATGACCTTTAGACAAATACTGGTAGACCTATTTCACTGTTTTGAATAGCCTATACAAGTACAAGCAGTATTAAAAAGTGTTGTTGAGGGATTGAGCCTACTGAAGTATGATGGGAATAATGGGATTATTTGGCTGGGGACCCATAACAGTTCACCCAATGGTACTGCGCTACATATAGCAGTAGGCCTACATGTACAATGTAAAAACATGTACATGTAAAAATATCTAAAGTATTTGAGAAATTGAAATAACTAATGAAATCAAAACATTTGTCACCTGGTGATATATTTCTCTTGAAAAAATTTAATCTGTGCATAATTTTTGTATCATTTCCTGAAAGCATAAATTTTTGAAACACATTCAGAAAAAAGAAGCAAAGTAAAAGCAAAGTAAAAGCAAAATGGGCATACATATATATGTGCCATCCCCCTCCCCCTCACTTTAAAAATGTTTATTCACCTTAATGCAATATGACTCCCAATTCTTGTGAATACAAGTACATATTTTGGTAAACCCCACAAAAGTCATGATTTTAGAGAAAGCTCAGTGTTCAAGATACCCACATAAAACATATTTTCCGTTGGGGTAACCTCGCTAGTCATAAGGACGTTATTCCTAAGGACCACTTATTCATAAAGACCGCTATCCATAACGCGTGAGTAAATGAATAGCAGTTTTGTATGGGTAGCGGTCCTTCTAAATAGCGAGCAAATCATAGAGAAATTACCTCGCTATTCATAAGGACCACTATTCATAACAATTTATAAGGACCGCTATTCATAAAGCATGTTAAATAAATAGCGGTTTTCTATGAATAATGGTCCTTATGAATAGCAAACGGACCCCACTCTGTTTGCCTTTTCTTCAAAAGTGGATTAGCATTATAATACATGTAGGTGTAATAATATGTAACACCTGGCTGCACTATGAATGAATTTTGTACACAACAGTATTATTGCATAACTCCCGTCCTAGTTATCATGTGCTCTGCAGAAGGGCACAATGGATGGGGATGGGGAGGATGGGGATGGGGAGGGGGGGGTGGTGAGGGTTACTCATTTTTCTGAAGGTTCATAATTCCGAAACACAAAATTCCCATACCACTACCAGGGGGTTCATAATTCCAAAAATGAAATAGGGTTCATAATTCCGAACATATGTGCATTACTCTGAAGGTTCCTTATTCTGAAGGTTCATTTATTGGAAGGTTCATAATTCAAAAAATGAAATAGGGTTGGTATAAAATTTCCGAAAGTGAAATAGGGTTCGTATAATTTCCAAAAATGAAAAGGGGTTCATAATTCCGAAAATGAAATGGCGTTCATTATTCTGAAGCCAAAGGTTCGAAATTAAAAAAGAATTATGTAGAGATCTATTACATTTTCTGAATTATGTACCTTCGCAATTATGAGCCCTATTTCTTTTTCGGAATTACGAACGCTAGTCCATTTTCAGAATTATGAACACTTTTTCATTTTCCATCCATTCACAACTGGCTAATGTTCCCTCTCCCCTTCTAAAAATCATCAGCATATATTACGTAGACAAAAGAAAAATGTGCCCCGACTGTGTTAGTGGGCACATATATTTTAGACAAAAAATGCACATGAAAAATCTGATAACCTTTCTTTTTTCAATCAAAATCTTTTGGATTTTCCCCTCTTTAAAAGAATCCTGGAATAATCTGGAATCACCCCTGCTGTGTACAAGACCTGTAATCGAGTACTAACTAGTGGATATCCCTGAATGGTCCCTGGTGTATTAAAATCACTGTTATTCTCATAATAGGACAGTTATACCCATCACTTACATGTACATGTGCATTACAAGCACCCAGCCTCGTCATCCCCAATGCATTCTCCCACATAAATTAAATGAGCGCCTGTCCATCATGTCATTGGCCATGCGTATATATATGCGATTGCATGGGGGAACCTGGCGAGGGAGGCAGCCAGCGAGCCAGCCAGCTCGCACCTCCGCCTCCTCCCTGGCATTTTCACCCAATTAGCCAGGGAGCCGCATGGAAGGCAACATGTGCTGTTGCACTACTAGGCATGCATGGCTTCATTTTGGGCGGCTGAGCCGAGACTGTGAGTCAATGATTTTTGCTCTCACAAGATGGGCATACTTTGAAATGAATTGCATCTCATGTGAAATACATGTACTCAGATACATGTACATCTACATGTAGGCTACATGGAGGGGTTCGTGTAGGCCTACAATGTACATGTTAATTTTTTGAGCATGTACGGTGTTGGTTGGCCAAAGGGAAGAATAAAGGCATATATACAATGGCAAATTCTATATAATTTTTGGTTTATTGAGTGTCGTTTTGTGTTTTACATGTATGTTGGTGCAGTGTGGATTAGATTATGAAGTCACCCCACATTGTAACAGTATAATGCAGGCTCTTGTGTATTGCACATGTTCTTATTCTACACATGCAACAATTACATTTACATGTACATTATCACTGGCACAATATGCCAACGAATACTCTTTTTTTTTTTTAGTCTGTTCCTTACTTTCTACACAGAGGCCAATGTACACCTATAGGTTTTAAGAGGACTTTATTTTATTTTACACAGATTCTGAATTTCATAACACAATAGGATTTACCGATATTCCCAGTACAATCTTTCAGAATATGCCCTATACCCCACTTTCATAACATCAACATCAGTGAACGGTTTTATAAAATTAAAGCACTTTTGGCCAAGGTTCATCCTACACAACATATCATTGTCTATAGCCAGAGCAACAACACTGAAATCCAAAGTCAAAATCAAATCAAAATCAAAGTACAAACTACAGTCCTTGAATATTTTTTTTAAATACTGTCCCCAATACCCTGGATGGTAACAAAAGAAGTCAACATGTACATGTACATGTAGGTCAAATTGTTCCACTAGGTGTTAAAAAAAAAACAGTGGACACTTTTATTGTTATTAAAATACTGTAGCTCAAAAATTACACCTGGTATCAGACTGAGGTTTTTGAATTGTACAATGTACAAACCTCAGTCTGGTACGAAGTATAATTTTTTAGTTATGACTTTTGCAGGGCTCGACACTAACTGAAAATTTTTGGTGGTCCAGTTTGGTCCACCAAATTTGACTTTTCATTTTTGGTGGACTACATGTGCACTCAATTTTGGTGGTTCACATTAAAAAATTAAATTTTTTTTTCAAAAATTACTAATAGTTTGTATGTCAACATGACAAACTACAAAATTTATAAAGACCTTGCATGTATATTAATTTTTAGAATTCTACAAAGGATACCAATTAATCACACCCCCTGGGAAGCGTTTCATCAAGCATTTTGTCAGTGATTTTTACTGACAACTGTTATAAGCTACTGAAATCCTTGCATGTGATTGGCTGAGAGCAAATTTGTCAGTAAAAATCAGTGACAAAATGCTTGATGAAACGCTCCCCTGAATTACATTTAAACAGTATTGCTCACATACCGGTATTAAGATTTTTTTCATCATTTAAGAAAATATTGAACTGAAAAGAAATGGACAAATGCCAGAAAGTGAAGTTTTCTGTGGCTTTGCAAGCGCAAATATATAAAAGTGTAAGCTAAAAAATTGTAAAATCAGCACTGATTTTCTTATTTACTATATAAATCTATATACCTACCTATTATGCCTGTAGTCTTGACTACGGGACCCCTTCGAGTATTTATCACACATGTGTCACAAAATTGTGCGCACCCCCCGTAATCCTATTGTCCCCTTCGCCACTCACGCGCGTCAATACGCTACGGCCATCTTCCTCTTTTGCGAGCAACCCCAAGAAGAAACATGTTGCTTGCAAGGAGCGGGGAAGGAGGGAGGGTCATAGGTAGGTATATAGATTTATATAGTAAATAAGAAAATCAGTGCTGATTTTACAAATTTACTGCAATAAATCATATATACCTACCTATTATGCCAGACCAACGCCAACTCAAAGACCGGGAGGCATGTTTCGAGCGGAAGGAAATAGGATTACACCAAAGACTACAAAGAAGACACAGCGGCCTTCAAGGTGGTTGACGCAAACAGAGCTTCACCTGCGGGAACATCCCTAAGGTAGCAAGAAATGAAGGAATTGGGCGAACGCCAATAAGCAGCCTTCAAAATATCAACCAGCGCCACACCTTGAAACAGAGCCCAAGAAGTGCTGACACTACGAGTATCATGAGCACGAGGCTTGCTGTCGGATAAAAGAGCCACTGTGCCAGCGGCCCTAATAGCTTCGACGATCCATCTAGAAATGGAATCGAGAGAGGCAGGAGAAAAAGGCTCTCTAGTGATCAGGAACAACTGATCATCCTTACGATAAGGCTTAGTCTTATCAATATACCATTTGAGAGCCCTAACAGGACACCAAACTTTGTCCTCGCGCACCGAAGAAAAGTCAGAAAGCGGACAAAGAAAAATCTCAACAGGACCAGAGGAAGCTGTCTGATTCTTGGCAACGAAAGAAGCCCTAGGAATCAACCTAACACCTCTTCTCTCCCAGCGAACATGACCAGGAGTAAGACAGAGAGCATGAAGAGTACTACGCCTCTGCCCAGAGGCAATAGCTACCAAAAAGAGCGTCTTGACCGTAAGATGATGAAGCGAAGCTTCACCTAACGGTTCAAAAGGGGGCTTCGCCAAGGCCTCCAGGACCTTAGGCAAACTCCAAGACGGCACTAACTTAGAAAACGAAGGTCGTTTCAGAAAGAACGAACGAATCAAACCACTTAGCAGCGGGGAATTGGAAATTCCCGAACCATCCGAAAAACCCGAATGAATGGCCCCGATCGCCGAACGGTAGCCTCGGATAGTAGAAATAGATCTCCCTTTGTCAAATAACGAGATTAAGAAATCCGCAATTGAACCAATAGGAGCCTTAGAAGGGGTTTGATTTCTCTCTTTGCACCAAAGGAAAAAGACCGAGAGACGGGAATTGTAAATTTCCCTAGTAGAAACCCTACGACTGGACATTAAAAAGTCCGCGGCTCTATCAGAGAGACCCGACTGTCTTGCGGATTCCCTGACAGGGGCCAAGCAGTCAAATGAAGAGACTCCGGATTGTGGTGAAGAATCCCCGATAGGGGCTGTAACACCAGATCCGCTCTTAACGGGAGAATTAACGGTTGAGTCCTTAGAAGGCTCAAAAGTTCCGGAAACCAATTCCTCCTGGGCCAAAAGGGAGCTATTACAAGCACCCTCGCCCGATCTTCCCTGATTTTCTGCAAGACATGCGGAATCAGTTGGAAAGGAGGAAAGGCGAATCCCTGAAGGTTCTCCCAGCTGAGGGAGAAAGCATCGAGAGCCCAAGCTCCCTGATCGCGAACACGGGAGCAATACTTCGGCAGCTGGTGATTTAGCACCGACGCAAATAGATCCACTTCCAGTGGACCTAGACAACTGTGAATGCGGCAAAATACCTCCGGATGGAGCATCCATTCCGATGGAAGATACCTGCCCCGGGACAGAAAATCCGCAATGAGGTTTTCCCGACCGGGGATGAAAGAGGCCACAGGTGTGATTGCCATGCGACGACACCACCTCCACAGCTGAGCTGCTAGGGCATTCAAGGCAACCGAACGAGTGCCTCCCTGCCGATTGATATATGCCGCCACAGTAACGTTGTCCGTGAGAATCAGAACTGAACGACTGAGAAGTCGACTTCTGAAATGGAGCAAGGTCAACAAGACAACCATAAACTCCAGGACATTGATATGAGGAAGAGTCCCAAGATGAGACCAATCCCCCGCAACCGTGCTGCCGTTGCAGTGTCCTCCCCACCCCAACCGAGAGGCGTCCGTCGAAACCGATATCGACGGAAGAGGGACAGAAAAGGACCTGCCTCGCGCGAGAAACACCTCGCTCGTCCAACAAGCAAGAAGAGACTTGATCTTTACTGGTATTGGAATCCAGACCAAAAGGGAGTCTTTTCCCGGCCTGAAGAACCTGAGGAGATGTCTCTGAAAGGGTCTCATGAGGAGCCGGCAGTCCTCTAGAACATCGACTAGACTGGCTAGATAACCTAGAAACTGAAGCCACTGTCTGGCCGAGACTCTTCTGGCCAGCAAGAGCTTGCGAGCCGCAGAGACAATGCTGAGAATCCTGTCTCGACTGGGTCGAGCTAACTGATTCCTTATGTCTAACACCGCCCCCAGAAAAACTGGGCTGCGAGTGGGGACTAACTCTGACTTTTCCCAATTTATTAGGAAACCTAAGTCTTGAGTAAGAGAGACGAGCAAACGAGTCTCGTCCAACAAACGATCGCGCGACTCCGCAAGGAGAAGCCAATCGTCCAGGTAACAAAACAACCGCAGGCCGCGACGCCTCAGAAAGGCCGCTAGCACCGCTACAACCTGAGTAAAAACCCGAGGGGCCGGGCGCAGCCCGAAGGGAAGAGCCCGAAAACGATAAGTCTCCGATAGGAAGGAGAACCCCAGAAGATCGCGAGAAGCGCGATGAATGGGAATGTGAAAGTACGCGTCCTTGAGATCTATCGAGACCGCGTAGTCTTCCCTTTTGATCAACGGAAGAATGGAGGCGAGAGTCTCCATACGAAAATGAACCGGAGGAATAAATTTGTTTATCCTCTTTAGGTTCAGTATCAAACGAAGTTTTCCCGAGCGCTTGGGAATAACAAAAATTGGAGAGAGGGAAAGAGACGGCCTGTCTCTTACCCTTTCTATAGCCCTCTTTTCCAAAAGAGACTCGATCTCCTTCGAAGCATGAGACCGAGACAGGGCAGACATGGGAGGTGACCGAATTCTTATAGCCCCTCCGGGGAGCGAGGCGCAAAGATCTATGAAGAATCCGTCTCGCACGACGGAGAGAACGAACCCGTCCCCGGAGATGGCCTCCCAAGCGGGGAGAAACGCGTGAAGTCGGCCACCTACCACATTCGGTTGAACAAGCGCTCGGGGAAAAACATCAAAATCCAGGCTTGGCCTTCTGCGAAGCCATCGCCTTACCACGAGAACCTCTCGAAAAGCCCCTGCCACTACTCCCTCTCCCACGAGACGGAGCTGGCTGAGGCTCAGGAGGCGGGACCCTAGACACGCGGCTACGCTGACCCGAAGCGGGACCAGCAGGTCTACGCCGAACAGGGGCCCGCGTTGACTTAGAGCTAGTGTGAAACTGCTTAGTCATATCCGAGATCTGCTTTCGCGCATCGATCTCTCTTTGGAACACCGTAGCGAATTTACCACCAAAAAGCGAAGGACCCCGAGACGGGACATCTCGGAGAAGTTGAGCAATGCCCGACTCTCTAACACCCAGTGCCGAGAGAGCCAAGGTCCTGCGACGGAACGTAGCCGAAGCAGCTACTGTGGAAAGCTGCGACCACTGCAGACAAAAAAGAGTATGCAGCAAGTCGTCAATAATCAGCTTGTCACCATCGGTAACATTCAACTCCTCCGCCCTGGACCTAAGGTCCGAGAGAAGCCCTTGAAACACCGCCAAACGCATCCCTGACCTAACATGGTTTTCAATATTAGACCAAATCCTATCCTCCGCCCTGAACGCAGCGGAGGTAAGCGGATTAGTCGCCTGCAAGCGACGACCAACCTCTAAAATCTCAGGAGAAAGAATCTTAGCCTTGAAAAAGCTGTCTTGGTCCTGAGAACAAAAGGCAAAGGCCTTACCCTGACCGCATTAGATCGCTTAACCAACAGAGCGGCCTCAATGCGGTCATACTCCAGCTTGAAAACCTCCTCAAGAGCAATACCCTCAGAGGAGGCCTGCTGCTTGAAATTCCAACGCGAAGTCGAACCCTCCGCGCGGGTTGACTGAACTTCAGGGAGATATTTGGACAACAAAGCAATCGCTTCCACTCCACAGAGATTGAGCGATTGAGACTCCGCCTGCCCAAGCGATTCGGGAACCGAAGCTTGAGAGGACGCATCCAAATCTGGTTCCACCCGAGTGGAATGAGACAAAGGAACGCTAACAAAAGCCTCCGCAGGCGGGTCCCCGCATGGTACACCAAAAGTCTCCTCGCCCGGCGGAGCCCCGAGGGCCGCGGGAGTAGGAGGCACATGCGAATCAGTCTCAGACAAAGAGGAATCAATCACAAAAGGCTGATTAGACTCAAAGCGAGATCCCTGAATAGGGACAGAAGTCAGGGTTGAAGAAGCCGGTACAAAGGACCAACCCAGATTCTGAGCAAAAGCCCGCATCATACTGAACATGTCAGCTTGAGAGGAGCTAGCCGGGTCAGCCAGGCCAGATGGGCAAGAGGCCGGCAAAGCCTTGCCGCTCTTCGCCTTTTTCTTGGCCTTTTTCTTGGCTGGCTCGACAAGAGTCGTAGCCGAAACCCTTTTCTTAGAACGCTTAATCGGAACCGTTCGGATCCCCGAAGCCTCTTCGGAAACACGAACCGACCCCTCCGTGGAGGGACGTTCACTTCCCATAAAGGGATTGGAGCGCTCATGGCGTGAGCCTTGAGAATCGTCCAAAACACCCATATTAGCTAGGCAAGAAGATGCCGTAGCCATGGGTTGAGAGCTAAAAGCTCCCAGTGCGTGGACAGACCGAGATAACTCGGTATGTGCCCGATGACTACTAAAGGCATGCGAACCCACTATTGGACCGCTCGAAAGCGGCAATAGGGGAGCACTAGTAGTCACGCACTCAGGTGAAAACACCTGTTGCTCCGAAGAGCGTCCATAATTGTTAGCTCGAGCATTCCCATCAGCTGGCAACTGAGACAGCCCAGAAAGTACTCGTTCCCCCATATGGCGTTTGCCGGGGGCTAGGGTTTGAGAACCCAGACCAACATGGACTAAGCCCGTGGGTTGCCCTGCAGTAGTGGGGCGCGTCTCCCTTAACGGATCAGAGCGAGTGAACGCTACCGTACGGGAAACAACAGCCCCCCCCTCTGGTCTCCGCGACCGGGGGATTGGATTCGAGATATCCAAACCACTAGAATCTGACGCCACCCACCCCGAAACCACAGGCTTCGGAGTTGACAATCCCGATTCAGTTAACGCCACCCGTCCCGGAGCCGCAAGCTCCGAAACTGGCAAACTCTGCAAGGGAACACCACTAGGCAACTTACCTTTGGCCCTCCTCCCTCCCCCGCGTACCGCTGTACTCGGGGGAGTTCTGGAAGGCCGAGTCGTCTTGCTAGACAACTCTTCGGAAGAAGCAGGTCTCCTTGACCCGGCTGCTTCTTCTTCCGAATTCATACCACTGCAATAAAACAGACAATAAAGTATACTTTTCAAATTAAGAAATACTTCAACTGAATGCAGAAACTAAAACTAAAGTTTATTTGGGAGATACGCACTAAAGAAATTTTTACAGCCTAAACCATAAGAACAAACACCGAACCCGAAGGCTCGGTGACAAACGGAAACACCCGCAAACACAGAAATATCTACGTGGGGCTGACCGTGAAAGAGAAAAATAAATGCCAAGAAAGGGAATCAAAAATCCCTTGCAATCGGCAAGAGTGACTAATAAAACACAAAGTACTATAATCTAAACGAATATAGGTACCTAAAAGTGCTTTAACTATGCGAAAAAGCGCACCAAAAAGATACTATACGACCTGATTTCAGGAGCGCTGTGACAATACGTCCTAACTCGTCGGGGGCGAGCAAGAAAGAGGAAGATGGCCGTAGCGTATTGACGCGCGTGAGTGGCGAAGGGGACAATAGGATTACGGGGGGTGCGCACAATTTTGTGACACATGTGTGATAAATACTCGAAGGGGTCCCGTAGTCAAGACTACAGGCATAATAGGTAGGTATATATGATTTATTGCAGTAAATATGTCAGTTTGAATAGTCATGCATTGCTTGTTCTACAAACTAATTCTGTGCAAAGGTGAAATTGAATCAAGCTACTTACGCATGTCATCAAGCTCTAGAAATAACAAAGAAATATGAGAAATATTTGATAACGAGGCTAAAACCCAGTAATTTCATGTAAATTGACCTCTGTGACCTTTGACCTTTGACCTACTTACCCCAAAATCTAATCAGTTCATCTTTCTATGGGGATGCATACTGGTACCAAGTTTGAAGTTCTCACCTCAAATAGTTCTTTAGAAATCGCGGTAACGGTGCTAAAAACCCAAGAATTTCATGTAATTTCATGTAAATTGACCTCTGTGACCTCTGACCTTTGACCTACTTACCCCAAAATCTAATCAGTTCATCTTTCTATGGGGATACATACTGGTACCAAGTTTGAAGTTCTCACCTCAAACAGTTCTTGAGATATCGTAACGGTGCTAAAAACCAAGAATTTCCATGTAATTTCATGTAAATTGACCTCTGTGACCTCTGACCTTTGACCTCCTTACCCCAAAATCTAATCAGTTCATCGTCGTATAGGGAAACATACTAGTACCAAGTTTGAGGTTCTTACCTCAAACAGTTCTTGAGATATCGCGGTAATGGTGCTGAAAACCAAGAATTTCATGTAATTTCATGTAAATCGACCTCTGTGACCTCTGACCTTTGACCTACTTACCCCAAAATCTAATCAGTTCATCTTCGTATGGGGATACATACTAGTACCAAGTTTGAGGTTCCTATCTCAAATGATTCTTCAGATATCGCGGTAACGAGAAGTGGGACGGACGCACGGACGCACGGACGGACAACCCGAAAACATAATGCCTCCGGCACCCACCTTCGGTGGGCGGAGGCATAACAACAATGTCATAGTAGTAAAATAAGCTGTACAATTCATCTTCTCTTACATAAAAACCATGCAAAAAATACATTTTTTGATTATAAAAGCAAGTCTTACAAAATAAAACCGACAAAACTACATGAATATGAAACAGAAAATCGGGTCCAAGCCAAGTATTGATCAGTCACATACATGTAATAGGAGAAAAGCTACTGCATACAGCCTCTACAGGGTGTATGTCAGACTGTTGACTCTTCAAACAAACGTAAAACAAGAACAAAATAACATCTGGTTAAAAAGTAGGAAGCTAAAAATTGCCTACATGGAGGTTCCAAACCATACATGTATGCATTGCGTTACGTCAAAATCATTTAAGACTGTGCTACAGAAATAATTTTAAAAAATAAGAGGTTGGGTGTTGCAGGTTATGTTAATAGGCGTCATCTACAAATAATGCAGAAATTGGATGCAAAAATCTTACCATCGGAGCCTGGGTAATGTAAAGAAAGCAGTTATGAAAGAAAGAAAAGGAAAACATGAATGAATTGATTGAACCTAAAAATTGTATCACTCTTCAACTAAAATTACAAATTCAAAGACAAACTTGTAGGTGCCTAACTTTACACATATGTACATGTAGATTGAATTTTGAACACTGAAATACAAAGTTTGCATTCTGCAAAATTTGCACCATCTCATGTCCTTGCATGGCCTTGCTAGCATGATATCCTTATTAAAATGGATTCAAATTATGCATAATTTGCACATATAAAGCAAGCCAGGTTTTAGACTGTGTATCAATGATCGTCAGAATTTAAACCAGGTACTACAATTTCTAACACATGGGAATCACCCAAAATGCACTCTACTTGTAGGACAAAAATGTAAAATCTGTAACTTTTGTCAAATTTAGGAAACTTTCACAAAGCTGGACCATTCATGACAGTTTCATGCAGGCTAAGTTTCTCATTTTGCTACATGTAGTTTCAAATTTCATATGTATTTATTTATAACTTTTGGTGACATATTTCGTATCCAATTAAAATATCGTCTTAATCGTCCAATCAAGTATGATGTTCATGGATTTAGATATCTCATAGCCCTTTAAACCTCTATAAAATTTGGTTATTAATGCCTTAAAGACGTTAAAGCATACTTTAGTACAATGATCATCTACTGCATGTGTATTTAAATTTGCCCTCAGGATCCCAAGTCTGTGACCCTGCATATTTCTCTCTTCATACATGTAGATGTAGACGTACTGTAATTTATTTTGTAAAATTATACTTGAACTGTATCCAAGAGTGTTGAGGGAAAAAACAGACTCTTCATCTAGTCGTGTCGCGACACTTCCCCCAGTTACTATAGGACAGATTATGAAAAGTGTATTGTTTCTCTCAATAGACATTAGACATGATATTAATGTGCGATCCACAGAGGAAACAGACAGGTGTAGCCCTTTTTGCATGATCTTTATAGAGAAGGTTGAGTTCTGGGAAAGATAGAAAATAATTTGTGAGCTTTCTCATTCCTTTTATGTCAGTTTGGAAGAACATCCTAGTAGAAATGTCAAAAAGGAGTGCTCTTCAAATGCCCTCATATCTGAAATATGATGAGAAATATCTGAAGTGTTCGGGCCAAGCATTCATGCCACACGTGTGTGCAGTCCCATATACCCATTTCTGTTAGTGCTTTTCAGCAGGATTGGGTCAATTCTTATCATTTTGATGAATCCAAACCTCACACACCAATTCTTATGTAGGCATGATAAACCCTTCCCAATTACTTTGAGACAGTTTCTTTGACAATATAATCGCATGACCAGAACTCAACTTTATCTTTAAAGGTAGTGACATTTTGATATGGTCATAAAGTTGAACTGTTTTATCAACTATTTTGTCATAGACAGTGAGGGAAAATATCCCTGATGGGATAAACATCTACTACGGTAGATGTAGACCTACAACATAAATGTGTACTGCATATGGCATGAAATCCTACATGTATCTCCAATTAGATAACATCAGGGTTGCTATTTTCTTTTAATGTGAAAAAAATTGCAATAAAATTTCAAATCAGGGGTTTACATGAAGCAATTTATGGCCAGGGGTCTTAAAGCTACACTACCCGCAAATACGCGCAAAGCGACGTACATGTACGCATTCAATGCGTTCAAAGCGGGGTGAAATTAACATAAGTCAGCTTCAAAATCAATATTTATTACGTTTGCGTAGCTTCAAACCTTTCCTTAAGTCAAACAAAGTTTGACAAGGGCATCGACATCGACTTGAAAATGAATGTTATTGACATTCATCCGTCGTAATTTTCTCAGCAATTTTACTTCAGAATACGTAGAACCAAGATATTTAAAGAAAATCACATTTACCCCTGAATAAAATGAATTTTTATGGGCTGGAAACAAAGTGCGTAGCTTTAGGTCGCCCCATCATGGATAATAAATATCTCTGTTTTTGAATAATAATCTAATGACGTGAGTGATTTAAAGGCATTGATCACCAACCCTGATTACCATGTCAAGACGGTACTTAATAAGGTTTGAGCATGGACCTACTACGCACTGCGCGAAGCTTGAGTGTGCGACGTGACTACCATTCACAGAGGGCGGCAAAATCGCGGCGGATCTCATCCGAGCAAAGGCATGTTATCAAAGCTTGCAGTCAGACTTAAAAACAATAGGAAAATTAAGGCATGAGAACAGGAGGTACATGCAGCTTTCATTTGGTTTCGCAGCTGGAAGTCCATTCGTAGCAGGTCCGTGATTCATGTACGATGAAAATATTACTGTACACTCTCCCCATGGATTCTACATGTGGTCGATTAGCCATTCTACTCACGCAAATCTAAATCTTTAGGGCTCTCAGCACAATGAATCAGGGATTAGTATGTGACTCAGCAGTATCATATTACATACATGTACAGTGCCTGACCTGGTCTGTCTTGCTCTTAAAAATACAGCATATACATGTATGTATTTCAATACATAAGCTGGTACATAGCATGTACAATGTACATGTACATGTAGGCGTAATCCATGTTGAATAGCCATATCCAATTTACAGTAAATGCCGCACAATCACATTTGTTCAAACTCGTAACTGTACATACACGTAGAATATCGGCCTATGTACTGTACTGTAAAGATATCTGGTACTGCACAATCGGAAAATAGCATTGAAGAGCGACATACTAAAAGCTCCTATTTTTAGCTTCCATTGTTAGCTCCCGCTATCACAAAACTGGCTGGCAATATTAAAGCCTATCCTGTTATTTTCAGGCTTCAAATCAAACGCATTTTATATTTTGCGTGCTTTATTCCTTTAGTTTCCGATTATATTGTTTAATTTCGGCTTTCTGTTCATTCTTGCAGTAGATGTACATACTCCAATGAGTGCAAGACGAAAAGCATTTAGTGTGTCTCTCTTCAACGCCATTTTCCGATACTGTACTGTACAAGTAAGCCTTAATTTTTAATCGATTTGACCTCACTCTCTGTCAACATTCTACTGAACGAGCTGTGCTGAAGTTTGTCTGGGTGACACATGCAAAAAAAAAAATATTCCACTGAAGTATAATACCCAAAATGTTAAATGTTATTTAATTTTAGATGTGAAAATAGCCTTGCCTAGTTCCTACATGTACATGTACCATGTTCAACATGTGTGGATGGACGATACATGTATGCTCAGTCAACAATTTCTCCTAGATCAATTTGCTATACTATTTAATAAAACAAATTCTTTGTTTCATCACTGGACCAGATATTTAACCATACATGTAACCGAAAAAGTAAACCTAACAAAAAATACAAAAATTGCAATTCTAACCCTAATTCTAACCCTATACTATTGAAAAAATAGCCTGCAGCAATAGACCGCTTCGGTAATGTATGCAAATTTTATGCATACCTTTCAAACAAAGGTTGTTCTTGACAACCTGAAAGCTTGCCGGACATAGTTACAAATACATGCAAACTGGATTCCAAGCATTGAGGTTCATGGAATAACTCGTCAGTAGGTGCTCACTGCTCAGAGAATTATGTGCATAAATTTGTGTGCATAAATTTGTATACATTACAGAAGCAGTCTATTGTCTCGTAGCATACAGTACACGTTCATTGTACATGTAGTACATGTAGTACATGTATGTCAGAGCAAGGAGTTATCACAGAACTGTGAAACTCCTTGGTTCTGCACCACATGTCTGGTTTTTTGCATTACACTTTTCTGCACTGAAGATAAGACCTGAAGAATAGTATGTCACAAAGGTACCTTCGATGGTTCTAGAGATACATTCATGCATGTAATATTATGCTCCAACACGTCTGTGACGCAAATAATAGGCCATTCAAATTAATGGTTACCTCTTTGTCAAACTCCATGTAACAAACTATTACATCCACCTGTTACAAGTATTTGTATTTCAATAGTCAGAATGCAGATTGCATACATTAAGTGTTGCTAGGTTGGGCAAGCTAAAATGTTTGTCCAACCTAACAACGTCTAATACATGCAATTCACATTCTGACTATTGAAAAAGAATAAGTTTTCACAGGTGAATGCAATAGTTTGTCATTTGAATACATTACGAAAATGGCCTATTGTGATTCTGATTCCCCATGACTGCTTGGCATTCGTGCCTATATCAACAGCCAATCAAGAAACATAAATCCTACATGTACATCACTTTTTTCCCCTCATTGATCATCAAACATCCATAGCATGATGAAATTCTATTCCTTTTATTCATTTTCTTTTGAAATATTACTCTCAATACACACAATGGTACTATCAAAACTTGATAACACAATCAAGTTACGATATATTTTACACAATTCTGTGAGTGAACGATCTTTGTATGGATCAAAAACATAATTTTGTCACCTTAGTGCTTGTAATAAAATGAGGAAGTTACAAATCAAACTTTGCAGCTATCCCACATGTTTTGAATTAAAGAGGAATATATCAGGTATCATGACTAAGATTCGTTACTAGTAATTTGATTTGACTCATCATATTTCTACAATTAAACCGATGTATTCGTAGTCTCCATAATCTCCAGAATTGTACACTCGACATGTGTATATTTTTTAATCTTAATCTTCCTTCTGAATCTGCTTAGTACAGATCCAGTTAGAAAAAAAATCTTTTCATTCACATTCCTCTTTTAGAATTTGCTGGGGTAAGAAATAAATTTATGTGAATCAATTTCAAAGTGTTCTTTGGTGTTTTTAACAAGAGGTCTTTTCTAGTTTCTGGAAGCTAAATTAATTTTTGATCTTTCCAAGAGCTACATGTATGTATGTACTGTAAATCACTCACTGCCAATGTCTGCCATTCTTCAAAAGGTTCTATCTCAAATAAATGGATGGATATTTACATGTATTTTTTTTATCCCATCCATCAAAAAAGAAAAATCTTCTCTTTCCCTGTAAATGAGATCTATAGGTTTAACTGACACCAGGGGGTGATTCACTAACAGCTAAAAGTCAATTTTTGAAAGCTGTAGACCAGGCAAATTATCAGAAAATTGATTTTATCTCACTTAAAATTGATTTTAGCTGTTAGTGAATCACCCCCCCCCCCCCCCCAGCACAAAGACATGTAACTAATGTACATTGTACATGTACATATGTACCTTGGAATTGGAATGTGTACAGGTTTAATGTACAGTACATGTACATCTTTACAATCATGAGAACGATGTCACTTTAATTACATTCTTTCACATGCCCAGATCAATTTGCCAGGATTAAAAAAAAAAGAAGTCATAAATCACTTGAACAACATAGACCTACATGTAGGCTATGGGTTATTGGTAGAGCTACAAAGGTGTTACCTAAATGTCCTTCTACCTCTCCTCATCATCAGCAGACTACAAAAATGTACGTGCCATCTTCATCAAGTGAAGAAGACTGTCATTTATGATTTCTATGCGGGTAGCTTACATGTACATGTAATTTGACATCAAAAGTAGCCCACTGGACTAGAGAAAAATTCAGGCAGGTCAAAGATATTGATATACTGACCTCAATGCTTATGAGGACAGGAAATATGACATTTCCCTAGCTTTAATTAGATGATTTCCTACTGCGCGCAGTCAAAATTTATGCCCCCGCCCTTGCCAGATCAGAAATATATCGCATTTTCATGTTGATTTGTTTTGAATTTTGATTGAACCAGAATAAAAAGCCTATAATTACATGTTAATTGACCTCTTTGACATTTTGACCTTACACCTTATAACCGAAAAGTCTAATCACTTTATCTCCTCCTAGTCATGAATACAAAATAGTCGAGATATGGTGATAACAAAAGGTAAAAAACTTCAGTTGATGGCTCGAACTGTTCTTGAAATATTGTGATAACCAGAGTAAAAAGCCTCTAATTACATGTTTGACATTTGACCTTACACTTTATAACCCCAAAAGCCTGATCACTTTATCTAGTCATGAATACAAAATACACAAATAATTTCTTGGTACTGCAAAATTTAAATATGGCACGAAAAAGAGACATGATAACGAAGCTTTTCGACCTGCACTCATCAGGTTATCACGCAGGTATATAACAAATTACTTGAAATCAACTATATTATACTCGGTGAACCCGGACGCAACCTAGACGCCGTAATTTCAGAACAATCGCAAAGCTTGGACGAACTCCTTTTGTCTGCACAGAAAAGGTTCTTGCGATTGAATATAAGCAGCTTCCAGAAAGCGTAAATGCGCTGAGCTTCTGGCCCGGGACATAATTGAGAATTGATCGTCGGCATAGCTTTGTGCGCAAGCTGGATTGTTCAGCAAGTGGAGACCAATCGCTGAATCGCATTTGGCTATCTTTGGTCTGTTAGCGTACATTTCAGATTTGCAGGCACGGACGGGCTGCGTGCGCTGATTGGTTGTATGGTTCTGAATAATCGAGGGAATGTGTTGTTTAATGCGATCAGCAAACCGCTGAGAAGTACGGCCCACGTACCTGGCATCGCACCGGCACTGAAATTGGTAAATAACATTACTCAAGTGGGGGGTGGGTAGTACATCCTTGCTAGTTGACGGTAGCATTCTGTGTGTAGAAAACACAACACGTGTCGAAACCGCGTAATAGCAACGTGACACTGCGTGTTTGATCTGACTGGCGTATTTGTCAGATACCTTACCCCTCCAGGGTAGTTTGAGATACACGGGGCATTTGGCAGGTCCAAATCTGGTGTCAGATTTGGATCTGGTGTCAGATTTGGACTGGCTAAGCGAGCAACTTCAGCCAGTTTGAAGTTCATACCTCATGTGGTTCTTGAGTTATCGCTAGAACGAGGCTAACACCTGAAATTTCAGAAATTGGCCTCTGTGACCTTGACCTTTGACCTACATGTACGTACCCCAAAATCTAATCAGATCGTCTTCCTATGGTGATACATACTAGTATGAACATGTAGATGGCCTAATCCAGATCCTATCATCAATCTCCACCGTTGAACAGATATTGAAAAACAGGATTTCATTTCATGAACCTCCTTTCTATGAGATGAAAAGCAACATTTCTGGCTGTGTAGGCACCCAGAGACCAGCCACATATGTACAAGATCTATGAGATGTAGGCCGACATGAACTATCTTCAAACTTGGCCACTTCAACCTACTCACAGTATTATAGGCTTATAATTGTGGGAATTGTACATGTACATACACAATTGTACACCTCTGCAGGAATCATTTTATTTCTCACTTTAATATCAGATTTTAGAATTGAAACAACTTTTCTTTATTTAAATTTTACAACCCAGACAAGACTCTTGTTGAAATCGAGAAGTCATCTACATGTACAATGTATGAGCATAGCCATAACTACATGTAGATACACACAATGTGCTGTCGTGGTTGCAAAAATAATACCCTGTCCAGTGTGAAAGAGGGCATTCATTATACATGTATAGAGCAACTGTAACCTTTAGGCCTTTACTATTGGCCCAGATGTAAAAAAGAAACAATGCCCATGAACTGATAATACAGGAAGATGGATATACATGTATTTGTCTAGCCTTGGTAAACTTGGTTTAAGTCAACCCAACCCTTACAAACAATAGAAATGTACAAAATATATCATGGCTTTTTTTCAAATTTTCAACAAAACAGGGTCGGTGCAAGAGTACAACATGGGAAATGTCTTTGGAGGTTTATTTTTCTTTCTGGTGTACCAAATCACCATCTATGTGCAGTCCTGCATACCCATATCTGTGTCTGCAACAACTTGTAGACAAGTTTATTTTTACAATTAAATTGCATGGCCACTGACCAGTTCTCGAAACATTAGTTTCAAAGGAAAAGTCCACCCTGGTATTAAGTTACAGTATTTGAATAAAAGAAGAAAAATGAGAGAAATAGAGGAGTAAAAATTTGAGCAAAATCCGATTAGAAATATTAAAAGAAAGTTATGAATTTTCAAAGTTGTAATCAATCAAACACAAATTGGCAACTCTGTGACGTATCTTGCGAGCTCCTCTCCCATTTGCTCAGTAGAAAAATCTCATAAAATTTCTTTTTCTTAGCATTTGATGAAGGAATAGATTTGTTTCAACTTTCATACAGGTTTTGTGTAAAAACATATGAACAATGATAAATATCTAAAGTGCATGTACATGTATATTGTATAATGATTGGATATTTTCTTGAGAAAATGGAAATTAAAGGTGTTTTGGGGTACAGGGCAAATGGGAAAGGAGCTCGCAAGATACGTCACAGAGTTGCCAGTTTGTGTTTGATTGATTACAACTTCAAAAATTTGCAACTCTCTTACTTTTTATCTATTTCGCTCTAACCTTTACTGATCTGTCTCTTTAATTTTTCTTCTTCTTTTAAAACCAACTTGTAATCAGGGTGGGCTTTGTGGCGAGCTGTTGGTAAAGCCAATCTTTATCACATTCTCCATCATTATCGCATATAAAATGAACTTGAAATGGCCATCAACTCACTAGCACATATTATTTGTGCTTTAGCAACATAAACTCTTTTCCTGTCCTCATTTTCTTTTGCTGATTGGCAACATAACCCCCCAGGATTTGAGGGTTTATATTTGGATAATTCAAACCAGGCTCATCAATGAGTCATTACATGTCATCTTCAATGATCCAGATCCATGTGATTCCCTAATTAAAGAAAAGGTTGAGCTCTGGTCATGAGATTGAATTGTGAAAGAAACTGTCTCAAAGCAATTGACAGAGGTCGATTTGTATAACACATAAGAATTGGTGTATGCTCTAATGTTTTGGAATCACCAAAATTATAAGAAATTGACTCAATCCTGCTGAGAGTCGCATGTAATGCAGTGACTGCACACAGAAATGTGCATATGGGACTACACATAAATGTTTGCCCAAACATTTCAGCTGTTTCTTGTCATATGTTGAATGTGAGAGCATTTGAAGAGCAATCCTTTTCAGGGGACATTTCTACTATGATAATCTTCCACACTATTAAACATAAAAAGAATGATACAGCTCATAAATTATTTTTTACCTTTCCAAGAACTCAACCTAAAGTTCATAAATTATACGAAAAGCTATATGGCTCTGGTTTTTTTAACATATACCAAATATGTCCCCAAAGAGGGTTAAAATGAAATTATGTATACACACTTCTAACCTGGATTTTGAGAATCAAGACTATTTATATTTTTGAGAAATGCAAATTTTGGAGCTTAATCTATCTCCATATTTAGTGGGCAGACATGAACATTATGAGTTTTACAATTTTACTCCACAATATAGCATATCTTATAACTGTGATATTAAACTGATTTGTTACAAATTATATCCATGATATGTAATATTCATTTGGAATGTGCTTCAGAGATTATTCATGGAAAATTTTGAGTTTCTATCTTGAAAAATATAGATTTTACATCACTTGAAACTTAAAAATAGCCCTAAATTTGGGGTTTGACAACTAAAAGTTTTTATTTCATATAGTAGAATGTACTTTCCTTGGGTCAAACTTATTTTATGTAAACAAGTGATGATATAAGATAGATACATACAAACAAAATTGGGAACGGGTGCATCATTTGACGATTTCCATTTGTAACACCCCTGACGTTTCGGACGTTACATTCTGTTAACATTACAGTTTTCATCATTTTTATTTTTTTTCTTTTGGTATGATTGATCTGTGACAATACTTGTTAACAGTTAAATACTCTATCAATAATTTATTACATTTATGCAAAATGTAATCTACACAAATGTGCAGTTTAGCACATAGTTGTCTCTATCAGCTACTCAATTTAGAATCCAAGGTGTACTTACATGCACTTAAAATGTATAAGTGATGTAAACTTGCAAGATATGAACCTAATAGCAATTGTAGTCACTGAAACCTCTTAGAAAATTCACTTAAACTTATATTCTGTTTAGCATGTTAGGAAAAACAATGTATGCAGTGTTTCGTTTCGGACGTTACATGATGTTAACATGTCGATCAGAACATAATCCAAACTTTGTCCTGATCTGAACTTAGAGCTTGTGCTTCTTAGTCTTTTGGTGGCTGATGTATGAACTTGAATGGTAATGACTTTTGGTCATCTCTAATCTAGCTTGCTGATGTCAAAGATGTGACAGCCTAGGTTATTAGATCACACACTGCTTCACCAGGGGATTCTATGAGGATATTCAAAGTATTCAGAGCATAAATCAAGCTTTCTAGAAAGCTATGAAACATTACTGGTAACCATAAACATTTTTTTTCCTTTCAGATTGTAGATTTAGCCAGGATCTTTTCTTTGTCTGACTTTAACAATGGTACACAACATGAATAAAGAACCCATTTTCATTTTCATAGCTTCTACAAATAAAATTGAATAATCATTAGAAAGGGTACTAATATCCTACTTATTTGATACACAAGGCATGGGAGGGGCAAGCATTTGAATAGTACAGCAAGCATACATGTAGCTCACATTTTGGTAAAGTCGAAACAAGCAAGAAATCTCTTGACATACATGTAGTGAGAGAACTTCACAGAAATCTACAAAATTTTAGTTGTAATGCTTTATTCTTGTATACTTTCTAGGAATTATTGTTGGTGGTGTTTTTTAAGTTTTTGCTGATAGGGTATTACACCCTACAAGAAGAAAATAAATGAATGGATGGATTTGGAGAGGCTTTAGCTTATTTTTATTTTCATGTTAGAATGTCATGAATAATCTACCTATAGTTATTAGAAGTTGCAATTCTCCAGATTCATTCAAAAGCAGTTTAAAAACTTACTTGTTCAATGCTTCCATTGATTATTACTGTACATTCCTTTGTATTTCTACTATCTTATGCCCTTCTTTATTCTACACTACGCCTAGAGCACTCTACAAATTGGATTTGCGCATTATAAATCATGCTATATGTATTATTATTATTATTATTCACAAGTTGATAATTCATATGAAATTAATTGTGTAGGATGTGGATAGTTAAATTAAAGGCTGATATACAGCCATTTGTAAGTAACATTTTTTACAAGTTTACAGCTTCTTTTAGTATACCTGACTATAGATCTATACACACTTGGAAGGCCCTTTGTTCACCAAAAACTGTGTAATCAATGTGTAATCAATTCATGTACCAATGATTGGTTTCCAATTCTATTTCACAAAATGGCATGATAAATTGTGAGGTTTAAGTATTAAAAAATCAGCTAAATAATTCACAGTTGTAAGTAGTCCCACACATACATATTTATATATAAATTAAAGTTTAATAGTCCCCCTATTTTAAGGTAAAAATCCATATTTCATGTAAATTTTGAGAAAATGGTTTAGCTTGGTTGTATTTTTGAAATATTTACACCACATATTCTTTGTTTTGTAGACTGGGTAAAGTTAAGGTGTCTGACAGTTACTGAAAAAATACTTTAAATTGACCAAATAAACTTAAGTTTAATGACATAATTTGGGATATCCTTCATAAAAATGAAAAACTGATAAAATACAAATGCAAAACACTGTTAACAGTAAGAGGAAAGGTTGAAAAATGGAAATCACTCCTTCTTACATCAATCTTTGCCCCTCATTTGAACTGACTGGAGTTTAAAAATGGATGTTAACAGTATAATGTAACGTCCGAAACGTGCTTACAGCGTACCAGAAAATACTGTTAACATGATTCAAAATTTTTTACAAGTAACTTTTGTTGTGATTTTTTTGCGATAAATTACAATTTAGGATATACTAAACCATCCAGCAATGCATTTCATCACAATGAGTGGCTTCAAAATTATAATTTGTTTATATTTCAATTTGCAGAAAGCTTAGATGATTCATTAAAAAATGAGTTTTTAGCATCCTATTCATGCTTTCTTTATATTCAAAGCTAAATAAAATATTAAAAATAGTTTTCTTAACATGGGAAAAGATTGTGAAATCATAATTTGCTGATATGTCAAAAAATTAGTTGAAATTTGTAAATTATGTGTTAACAATAATATTATGTAACGTCCAAAACAACTTTTTTGTCCTTACAAAAAATTGTTGCATGTGAATCATATAATTTGTGTCTATATTTGTGTAATGACTTACAATGTTTTATCCCATAATGATTAATTCACTCCAGATACCATAAAATTTGACTAATCAGCTTTAAATGCGTATTTTGTGTTTCGGACGTTACATTTGTTTCGGACGTTACAACTGTTAACGGAAAATTGGTTTTACTGATAAAGTGACAATGTAATAAGCTCCTCCAATATTTTTTGCTTAGATGGGTAGCTGCCTTAAGATGTTTATAAAATGTTGTAAAAGATAGGTCCTCCAAGTCATACATTTTTTACTACTTCGAAATGAAATAAGTTTCGGACGTTACAAAACTGTTTACGGAAAATTAGACATCTTTTTCATTTGATGAGGATATTTTTACCATCAGCACTACTACAATATATTGCTCTTTTATTCTAAGCTATTTATTTGGAGTAACTAATAAGTGTATTCTAATATGGATATGAGGTAATTAAGATCTTGTTCTAGTGGGTTAAATGTGGGTCTAAAATGTTTACGGAAGATGTAACGTCCGAAACACCATTTTCGATTACACCGTTCCATCAAAATATGAGAGATTGTTCAGATGACATTTAAATTTTTTAAAGATCCATCCATGCTCATTAATCATGAATAGAAAATGAATATATTGTGTATGGCTTTATATATTTTTCAGCTCCAAAATTTGGGTTACAAAATTCCGTAAACAATTTGCTGTTCAGGGATACCTCAGGCACATAAATCAAAGTTGAAAATTTTTCATTAAGCTATGGGAGATCAACCTAGGTCCATGCTACAAGAAAAAGTTAAAACTGATTTCCAATTCTTTATCTTTAAAAATTTGGGGGCCCTCAAAGTGCCATTAAGCTTTTTGGTCATAGTTAAAAAAACCAGAGCCATATACACACTGTACTCATGACAGTCATTTTATCATTAGAGCAAAATAAGGTCTTTGAATTTCAGGAGTCCTCAGAACTGCAGTTAGTATCTACTCATTGCAGGGAAAAATATGTTTGTATGTTGGTTTCTTTTTTTAAACCTACATGTAAATGTACATGTATCTTAAAAGTATTTAATTTCACAAACAAATAAGTTTAATTATTTTTCCCTTTACTCTCTCACACATGTACATACATGTATAGCATGATATTCATATGTCTGTACACTGTCCACAACTGTTGGCTACTGGATTTTATAATACAGGGACCACCCGGTTCCAGTATTAAGCAAAGGGTTTTAAAACAGTTTCTACATGGTTTTCAAGCCAAAGTAGTACCATTACACTCTCATTTCACAAAAGACCACCGTACTCACCATAAATACGTTCCTCTTGTCCCAAATAAATATTCATCATGTTTCTAAGAACTAATGTACATGTACACACATGGTTATATAATATATATTCATGGAGTAGGATAAGGGCCTTGAATTTCCCAATGATGTGTATACGGTCCACTTTAATGAGAAGGAGAAGGGTCCAAAGTCACCGTTTGTGATCACATACAGGTACAGTACAGTACATGTACATGTACCGGTAGGTTTGAAGCTTTGTCAAATTTTTTTTGTTTTTTTGTAAAGACTTCAGTGAATAGTGCCAGGAATAAATATTGGCAAGGAGCGTTGAAGCTTCCTTGCCATGACAATGACATGTTTTCAAATGATCAGGGCTCCATTACACAAAGGTTTGCAAAGGTTTGCAATTGATTGCCAATTTAAAACAACAAGTCTGATTGGTTAATGGTCAGACTTTTGAACAACATTTGCATGCAACAATGATCCTAATTGGCTACTGCCATGTTACGATTGATTGCAAACCTTTTGTGTTACAAGGCCCAGTTCTCTATACATCAAAATACTATTTAAAAAACTGGCCAAAATATCTAAAACAATTTTGAATTTGTATTACCAGTATAGATTTTAAAAATACTTTGGTTCCTTCTCCCATGGCGAGCACTAGACATTTGCATCTGTACACCGGTACATCAATTCAACCAACAAAGTATGTCACAGAACAATGTTGAATACAATCACTTATATTCATGACTTTTATTACATGGGTATGCCATATACATGTATATTACCTCCTTAATGTTTTACCCAGTACATCGATTACCAATTTCTAACCGATACTGCCTCACAAAATTACGATGGTGCCAACTGAAAATGATTGATGATACCAAATAATAAGTTAATATACACTTTTACTTCATCTAGTGTGGAAGTTGGTACAGTGTACATGTACATGTATATAATTTGTACATGTATGTGTACACACATATCATTTGTTGAGAGCCAAAAGGGCAGTAACTCATTTCATTTTACGCAGAGCCAATGCTTTCCTGGCTCTCAACAGACGATATAACCATTTTATGAGAATATTTGATGAGAGCCAAAAGGGCATTAAAATTTGGAATAGGGCCGAGTCATTACGTTTTTTTGCTAAACGGTTAAATGTTTTAAAATTATGGGCAGTTTCATTTAACCGCTTAAAAATAGTGTTTAAAAAAAAAAATTAATCTTCCTCACAAATTTCACATCTCACACCTACATGTATGAAATGTCCTTCCAATGTCCTTATTTCCTTGAAAGTGGTTTAATTTGGTTGTAAACTAACAACAAAAAGAAATATTTTCAGTTCCTTCTTGGCTCTGAAAGACCGAGTTTCGAATGGTAACATATTGACTAAGTACATCAACAAACATGAACATACACATGTGGGACTGTACTGAAATTCTGGCAGAATTTCAAGAATTTTAGTACAGTCCAAAATGTGTATGTTCATCTTTGTTGATGTAGTTAGTCAAAACTCGGTCTTTCGGTTCGGAGCCAGGTAGGAACCGATAATTTCTCTTTTTATTGTTAGTTTATAACCAAATTAAACTACTTTCAAGGAAATTGGGACACTGGGAGGCCATTTCATAGGTGTGAATTTTGGCAATATTTCTGAAGATGTGAAGGTTGTTTGTTTAATTTTAATAAAAAAAAAAAAAAACTGTTAACCGTTTTTGCTTCTGGCGTTCGTGTAAACGTCGGTTAAACGTTTTGACTCATCCCTAATTTGGAACAATACCCTTCTGGTTCCCACAAAATAATATGGTATTCCTTATCCATATATCGTTGTCTCACTTCTAATAAGGCACCTTTGGCATGGTACTACACATATCTACACATTGGGGGGAAATCTTTTGGGTTGGGATTTTGAAAATCATAAAATCATGCTCCTTATAGTATCCAACAATATTACGAGGTAAAAGAATGCGCAAATATACGATTTTACCAATTAATTATTTGCGATAAATTACATGTAGTTATACTGTCCTATCTTCAATATACATGTAACCAATCTTTCTGTTTTCATGTCCAATTTTGAAATTGTAATTGTACATTAAAAAATTATATTTAAAAAACCCCCAAAACATGTAAGGACAGAAATTAATGGTGGTGCCTTGGTGAAGCAGCTACAGATTCCCTTTAACCCATCTTACCTGTATCATTTTGTGGGGCTGTCGTGTTCTGGACTAAATTGATTTTGAACAAAATACAGAGATATTAATTCTAGTTGCTCCAAATTTCACAAAACCAAAGGACAAAGATTTCATATTATTGATCAACTAGTTATAATTCATACACAAGCATAGATAACACAGTTCTGCATATACTACATATATCATTAATAATTCTTAAAAAAATAATTGAAAAACAACTTCAATTGTAACATCAAGACACATTTTCTGTAAAAAAATACTAATTCAAATGGTCATCTGAATCATGTGGCCATCTGCAACTAGCCTGGAAAAGGCTCTATGAAGAGTAAAAAAGAATAAAAGCTACAATGTCATGCAATCCTTCATAGAGCCAGTGGGTCGTTTCATCAAACCGTCATAATGACAAGATCAGTGATACATGTATCTCCACGCTTTCACTCAACTTGTCCGCTAACTGTTTCACAAAGCCGTCTTTGCCAAGACCATCAATAATTTCCCTGAGAAGTGACCTGTCGATACTCCAATATCTTTTCAGAATGCCATCACAAGTCAGCTTTAGTTAGTTATAAAATAGATATACTAGATGAATTCTCGACTGCGCACAGTCGAAATTTATGCCTCCGCCCTTGCCAAGTCAGAAATATTTCGCACATTCATATTGATTTGTTTTAAATTTTGATTGAACCAGAATAAAAAGTTGCTAATTACATGTTAATTGACCTCTTTGACATTTGACCTTACACCTTATAACCCAAAAGTCTTATCACTTTATCTCCTTCTAGTCATGAATACAAAGTAGTTGAGATATGGTGATAACAAAAGGTTAAAATAATTTCATGTAATTTTATGTAAATTGACCTCTGTGACCTCTGACCTTTGACCTACTTACCCCAAAATCTAATCAGTTCATCTTTCTATGGGTATCCATACTGGTACCAAGTTTGAAGTTCTTACCTCAGATAGTTCTTGAGATATCGCGGTAACGGTGCTAAAAACCACTAATTCCATGTAATTTCATGTAAATTGACCTCTGTGACCTCTGACCTTTGACCTCCTTACCCCAAAATCTAATCAGTTCATCTTTCTATGGGGATACATACTGGTACCAAGTTTGAAGTTCTCACCTCAGATAGTTCTTGAGATATACGGTGCTAAAAACCAGTAATTCCATGTAATTCCATGTAATTTCATGTAAATTGACCTCTGTGACCTCTGAACTTTGACCTACCTACCCCAAAATCTAATCAGTTCCTCTTTATATGGGGATACATACTAGTACCAAGTTTGAAGTTCTTACCTCAAACAGTTCTTGAGATATCGCGGTAACGGTGCTAAAAACCAAGAATTTCATGTAAATTGACCTCTGTGACCTCTGACCTTTGACCTCCTTACCCCAAAATCTAATCAGTTCATCTTTCTATGGGGAAACATACTAGTACCAAGTTTGAAGTTCTTACCTCAAACAGTTCTTGAGATATCGCGGTAACGGTGCTAAAAACCCAAGAATTTCATGTAATTTCATGTAAATTGACCTCTGTGACCTCTGACCTTTGACCCCCTTACCCCAAAATCTAATCAGTTCATCTTTGTATAGGGAAACATACTAGTACCAAGTTTGAAGTTCTTACCTCAAATAGTTCTTGAGATATCGTGGTAACGGTGCTAAAAACCAAGAATTTTTATGTAATTTCATGTAAATTGACCTCTGTGACCTCTGACCTTTGACCTACTTACCCCAAAATCTAATCAGTTCATCTTCGTATGGGGATACATACTATTACCAAGTTTGAGGTTCCTACCTCAAATGATTCTTCAGATATCGCGGTAACGAGAAGTGGGACGGACGGACGGACGGACGGACGGACGGACGGACAACCCGAAAACATAATGCCTCCGCCCACCGTAGGTGGGCGGAGGCATAAAAATGGCGGCTGCGTGCGGCGGGGCGCGATACAACCGTAATTGAAACTATATGTCGCCGCCAGCGCACGCCGTCGCACGCAGCCGCCATTTTATATCTGCATGACAAGAGGAGGCATGGATACACAAACCCTGTGAGTTCTCGGAAATTTCTTATCTTTTTTTGGATTTTTTGTAAAAAAGACATACTAATACAAAACGTTTCCCTAGGAGACCTTATACATGTACAAGCTTATCTGAAGATAACCTTGTACTCCAAACTACCTTTTACGGGTGAATAGGCTTCACTTTCAAGTCTGAATCCCTACATTTGTGGCAAAGTAAGAGTTGAAGAGTCCCTGAATCAGGTAATCTACCAAATTTAAGAAAATTAAATCTTGTTTAGAGCAATTTTGTTGTCTGCTTTTGACTGCTGCAACAGTGAATGTTAGACACAGTCCCACATAGGCAAGGGCCTATGAGTGCCCTAGGAGGAAACGCTGTGGGGAAGGGCCTGTCGGTCGCGGGAGTTATCAGAAAAGTGTTATTTCAGGGCATTTTCATGTCCTGCTAACCCGTGCGCATTTACATTGCTGGGGAAAAACGCCTGGCTTTGTGATGTAAAAGGCGTATTTACACTCACGAAGCTAATCCTGGCTAATCACACCTTTTTTTTATTCATTCAATTTTACAATCTTAGTTGATCCTGGAAGGTAACCCCTTTAGCAAACTCTGAGGGTGGTTTACATGGCTCACAGTAAGTGAGATGTGGTGATATTCAGATCTAGTTTTTTTGTTGATATCCCCCTCCACACACAGTATATGCATCCCATGTACAGTACCAGACTGACAAGCCAAGGGGCTTGTACAGCTAGCCAGCTCTATGATTTTAGCCAATGAATATCGATGTCACTGAGTTGTCGTTCATCGTGTCTTCATGAAACGGTTTGTCAGGTCCATGACATATCCGTAGATCGCCGACAACAGTTATGACTGTCATGGAGTTGAACTGATGAAACGACCAGTTTCATCAAATCAACTCCATGACAGTCTTAACTGTTGTCGGCGATCTACGGATATGTCATGGACCTGAAAAACTGTTTCACAAAGACATGATAAACAACAACTCAAGGATATCGATACTCATCGGCAAAAAAACATAGTCTATATCACAGCCCATTGGAATTATCGTCAATTACCCAAACAGATTTTGAGGCTCAGTTTTCCCCAAACTATTCCAAAATGTAAAAAATGGCAGCGAAGATGAATGCTTGTGATACAAACATCCCGTTTACATGAAAAGATGTGTTTCTTAGAATTTAGAAAATTGAGAAAACTCGAGGAGGCTTTTGCGATGTACGAATCTAGATTTTAATGTAAGAGGATACCGTAATGGACTAATTACGGAAAGAAGACCCAAATCGTGTTCATTTTAGAGAAAATGATTAAATTAAGATATCTTATGGCCTAATTTTAAATATTTATTCATTAAAAGATACATATAATATCATTCATATCAAAGCATTGCGAGAAAACGGAAAAATATAGAAAATACATACATGATAAATTGTCGTTGTTCACATGGGTATGTACAGACTGTTCCGTTTTCGATGCTGATTCTATGGTAGACGGATGTGGGTATTTTTAATACTAATCTCATTTACTTGTTGGGGGTCAAGAAGTCATTAAGAACATATTGTTCGTCTGTACAATATTACTGTAAACGTGGAATATTTCGCGGTGTGGAAATTTTCGCGCATTTCGCGCAGCATGAAACGTGCGCTAAAATAAAAACACGGGAATATTTGTGTTTATTTTGTCCATGAGCCTAGCGCGTCGGCGAAATTAAAAACACGCAAAATTCACTTTACTCAGCCGAGCGCGAAAAATTAATCACGCGAAAATATCCACTTTTACAGTATAATACGGACATTAGTAATACTATCTGGTAAAGGAACGACAAAGGATAGTGCTTGGAGATCAGGAAATAAACGTTCTTAATTGCTCTTAATTTACATTTGTTATTTTTTTACAGCCCATAGACTGACTAAAAGCTGGCTTGTGATGGCGTTCTATAAAGATATGACAGGTCTGGAGTACCAACAAGTCACTTGTCGGCGAAGTTGTCGCTGGTCTTGGCAAAGACGGTGTGGTGAAACACTTAGCGGACAAGTTGAGCGACAGTGTCGAGATGCCGCTGATCTTGTCGTTATGACGGGGTTATGACGGTTTGATGAAGCTCATCATACATGTACATGTCATAGCGGTCTTATCTAACAAATGGTGGATCTGAAAATCTTCTGAGCAACGGTGAGTCAATGAAATATCCAAGAAATTACTTGACACTTCCGGGTCTTTGAGTGCTTTTTCAGTGAGTTCGGACAATAATGAATCTACATATAAGGTCACTCATAGGCCCTTGCCTATGTGGGACTGTGTCCAACATTCACTGTTGCAGCAGTCAAAAGCAGACAACAAAATTGCTCTAAACAAGATTTAATTTTCTTAAATTTGCTAGATTACCTGATTCAGGGACTCTTCAACTCTTACTTTGCCACAAATGTAGGGATTCAGACTTGAAAGTAAAATTTTAAATAATTATTTTCCTCTCCTGTATGAATGATCTAGCCTGGAAAAGGGCCTGCTGATACACACAAAAGCTATTGAAGCCTATTCACCCGTAAAAGCTAGTTTGGAGTACAAGGTTATCTTCAGATAAGCTTGTACATGTATAAGTGATATAATTAATAAGTTATATTTTTGATACAGTGTATCTTTTAATTCTAGGGTAAAAAAATGGGGTTTCAATACTCTAAACTAAGCTATGGTGAAGAGATACATGTAAGAGAAGGTGAAGAGATGAAAGAAGCTGAAAATAAAGGCGACTTCCAGGACTTTCTTATATTGCAAGTCCTCTGTCATGTCTGTAGTGTTGCTGAGAATTTTTGCAAAACGACCTGAATTTCATCATGTAAAATAATATTAAGTCTTAGACACGTGCACTCATCACTTACCGGTACTCAAATTTATACTTTTTCCACTCAATCTGACTCTAGCTACGTGTACTATGTAGATGATGCGGCATACTCGTGATATAGGCCCCACCATACCCACTCATAGCTACATTCCTATACTTCGTGTGTATAATGTAGGCAGTCATACACCTCATCTTTTTAAAACACCACTGCACAAAAGTCACCAATATTCACTCAAAATCGGCATTTAATTTTCAAAAACCGACCCCAAAATATCCAAGAAATACAATAAATTCAACTCACCAATGTTGGAAAAGATATTTTCAAAAATCAAATCCGTAATTTACTGTTGATTCTCGCGAAACGAGCTATCGGAGTCATTGTGTACATTTCCTGGTCGCCGCGGGCGCCGACATCTCCCCAAAAGAGTTTTGTCCTCAAAAATTCGGTCCCTATGGCGTACACGGAAAAGTTCCGATTTTCTGTGTGCGCGATCGTAAAGATCGATGTGCGCTTGCGATCCCGAGTTTCTTCGTGGACAAAAATTGTATTGGCCGATTTTAGTCTAAGACATCGGCAGTTTGTAAACAACACGCGATCGCGAAACAAATCGGCGGGGATTTCTCCGGTTTTGGACAAGATTTTGGCTTTGGATTTTGCTGAAAATATAAAAAGTTCTTCCTAACGGCCATTTGAGGTAGGAGTGAGATTTTTAAGGGCTGAATTTGAAAGCAAGTATTTAAAATATTTATCTTATTTTTTCCCCCATACCTTTAGTACATGCGACAGAAAATACCAACTATTTTACAGAAATGTACCCGGGAGTGACCATACCCTAACCCTAACCCTAACCCTAACCCTAATCCTAAACCCTACCTAACCCTAATCCTAATCCTAAACCCTAACCCTAACCCTAAAACCTAACCCTAATCCTAAACCCTAACCCTAATCCTAATCCTAAAAAAAACTTAGATATTTTTGGAAGCGGGGCCTATTTCACGATATTGCCGATGATGCAGAATCTGTGGTAAAATCTTTGTATCTTTGCTACATAACTCAAACACCATGAACACCATACAGTCCAGATTAAAGCCGACACACTCATTACACAGCCACATACAACCACGGCACTAGTCTAGGCACTAGTCTAGGCACTACACTCTACATGGAGCTTAACTCCAGGGAGCTCCAACGCGCAGCGTTGGAGCTCCAGGTACAACTATCCAAAGTCGACCTAGCCCATTTTATGGCTAAAAGCATCGCTTAATTTCGGCAGGTAAGATAGAAATTTGTACTTACACTTCAAGAGAATTACAGTAACTATGTAGCAGGCTCTTTGATTTTACGATTTAACGATTGTTTCGATGAAAAAAATGGAATTTCCTCGCCGAGCCGATCTTTTCCCCGTACTGTACCGTCGATTCAAATGACTCGATCGCACTGTGTGATCGAGTCAGCGACGTATATACGGTACATTACACACATTGCGATCGAGTCATTTGAATCGACGGTACAGTACGGGGAAAAGATCGGCTCGGCGAGGAAATTCCATTTTTTTCATCGAAAAAATCGTTAAATCGTAAAATCAAAGATCCTGCTACATATTTACTCATTACTGTAATTCTCTTGAAGTGTAAGTACAAATTTCTATCTTACCTGCCGAAATTAAGCGATGCTTTTAGCCATAAAATGGGCTAGGTCGACTTTGGATAGTTGTACCTGGAGCTCCAACGCTGCGCGTTGGAGCTCCCTGGACTCTGGAGTTACATGGAGCTCAGTCTACTCACTTTGTGTTTGTGCACAGGAAATATGAAGGGAGACAGCTATGCAAACTGCAAGAGCGATGAGAGGCTTCGAATTCAACATTTTGAAGACTTTAGAATTGGTGTTCTTCTCAGAACTTGAGGTCGTAATTCTAATTATCCTTGCAATATCAATATTTACGTGATACTGTGAAAATACGTGGCTTGAAGCGACTTTCCATGGACTAACTAAGTTAGATCGTCAGAAAACAGTCGGTCAGCTTGATCTATCTAGATTCGCCCAACTGTGCTAGTCTATAAGAAGTAATTCCTTTACCTAATCTGATAAAATATAATCAGATAAATTGGTGTCATACTTTATTCAATAAAATTCATATGATATATTATTAAAACTAAAATTTAATAGGTATTTTCTATCATGAAGATAAAATTAATTATAAAGTTTAAGTGAACAATACAGTCATAAACTTCAGTGGAATAGTAAAAATAATCTTCGAAGGAAGAATACGTTTTTAGTTGCATGACGTCATTACATAGAGTAAATCCAGGGCCGAAGGGGCGCTCTTGCAAACACTTTTTGATAAGGAAGAGTTGATTTGTATCTAACTAAAAATTCAATCATCGTTGTAAAAAAAATTTTGTGTGTGTCTTCGTCTTGACTTTTTCATGGGGTAAATTGCCCCTTGCTCCCCAGTGTGTATTGGAAAGATATCTGCTTTTGGACTGCCCCCAAAAAATATATATATTCATATTATGACACATATTTGTAAAGCTAAGTTTGTGGGGACCTAGAATGACCCTTTCTTATATAATCAAATAGAAACATGACCTGCCGTACCTTTCTGGAAGCCAAAGCATCTTCTTTCTTTTCTTGGTTGAAAAACTTAATGAACGTGTTATATTATGTCGAAAGAATTTTTAAAATTTCATGAGAGTTCGAGTGGGCAAGCAAAACACAAATCTTAACCAAACTAGGGAAAATATATTGTTTAAAAGAAGAAAGGGCATACCTGCCCCTCTCAGATATTAAAGAAAAGATGGTAAACACATACATCGGAAGGGATTAGAAGAAGAAGAAATGGCCATTTTCCACCTCGAAAGCAGAGCTGGTGGGCAAAACCAGGTTTGTTTGTTTGTTTGTTTGTTTTTTTTTTTTTTTTTTGTTTTTTTTGAGGGGGGGTTTGATGCAACTTTACTTTTACCAAAAGCTGCAATATATCAATTCACCTTGTGAATAAATTTGACCCAATACATCATCATCTGATGTGCTCATAGTCATAAGTATTACCCCTAATGAAAAAAAAAATAGAGTGCTTTTTTAAAGAATAGGTGGGCCATATTTGTTTTTGTGTGCTTTCTTCTGCGGCACTTACCATGAATAGAAAATTCACTCATAACATATTAGCCCAAAACGGGATTTCCACAAGATGATAATACGGTATATGTATTCATATACATATATAAGTAACGCACTTTTAAATTTCCAATGAGTACACATAACCTTATTATGACGATTAAAAAGTAACGCCCTCAAATTCGCAAGTACCATATACCACCCACTTTGGTCCCAACTTTGTTTTAAGAAGAGGAGAAAGAATATATAGTAGACCAGCCAAGAAGATTTTTTTTACTTTGGACGGCATTTTTGGGTAATGCTCGGCGTTTATGCTTAAAGTCTTGCAAAAATACTGACGAATAACCTACGGGCGGATGCCACGCGCATTTTTGCCTAAAAATGCCATTTTTGGTTCAAATTTTGAAAGAATGTCAAAAATCACGATTTTAATTTTTTGACCTAATATGTAGTACCTGCTTAAGACTTTTCAAGTGATATCAGATTTATTTTGAGTTTCAAGTTATAAACCCTATTAATATACAATTGAAAGTTGGATATTACACACACATGTATGGCGTAATGAAACATAAAACTGTGATTTACTCAAAATAATAGGTTGTGAAAATTACCAATATTTCAAAGTTTTTTACCTAACGTAAATTTGTCATTTTAAACACTTTTTCTTGATTAAACACTTTGATCACTAATTTTTAATTTGCTACGTTTAATTGGGGGAATCAATCTGCTATCCCTAGCTGGTTGAACGTAACACTATTTCGTTACCCAAATTACATTAACGGCATTTATATCTCTTTCCTTATTGCATTTGGGCCTAGCGCCTGGGAAAGCTATTGAGGAAAATTGAGAATACATCTACGGTACCTTCAAAGCGACAGAGAAAGAAGAATAAATACCGATAGTAGCAGCATTTACGTTGATTTAGCATCCACGTGTATAAATGACTTTGCACGTACAGTACCAATAACTCAGATCCTAGCACCATATTTGATTGCATCACTCGCGGTATGGTACCGTACTACATGTGATTGTGGAAGTGAGTTGTTCATGATGAGCTAGAACTGTTGTGTTGTAGCTTTTGGAGTTTCTGTCTATTCAAGATGTCATACTGCAAATTTAGAGCCTTTCGACTACACGATATTTCTAACAGATTTCAATCATGTGCACGGAGGAATTATTTTCTCGCTGTTCACCCAACGAGATCATCAACCCATCGGACAGCTCCTCTACGCCACGCCAGCGGAGCAGGGAGCAATGCGAGGACCAATGCGCTCATCACGGGAAGAACAAAACCCAGCAGTAACCTTATGAAATCTTGTGTTTCGAGACGTTTAACGAGGACAGATTTCTGCAATAGACATATAGCAAGTCTTAGTGTACTTGATCCACATATCAAACAACAAGAAAATTCTGTGTATCCATCCAATAACGTTTGGTCAAGATCGATTTGGAAATGGAATGGCGAGAGTGGGAGCAGTGGAATGGGAGGAAGATCAGGGAATGGAGACGGAGAGGCATCGAGTGGAGATGGATCGGGAGGAGAGGATGGGAGCCCAGCAAGTGGTGATGGAGGAGGAGATGGAGGGGAGTATTCCCCTCCACCCATTGTCTCCTTGACTCCTATGACAATACCTGAAGACTTTTCTCCAGTGCCGCTGATTGCTGTCCCAAGAAATCCTGTCTTTCCTAAGTTTATTAAAATAATTGAGGTTGGTTTTGTAAATCCTGTCACATTTATTTGGAAGAACTTAGCATTTTTTTTGTTAATACAAAACTTGGCATATTTCTTTAGTAAGACTAAGTAGACTATCTGGAGAAAATAAATTGTTTTGACTAAGACTGTCTTTGAAAAAATATAAATAGGTCTACATGTACCAGTATCTAGATCTAAATGTTAAACTTCAACTTCAGGGTCTATCTCAGTATCTGTTGTTGATAATGATATAACTAAATCTGCTACAAAGCTACTTTTATAAAATTTATTGAAGGCAAATTATTAGTAGTACTACTTTGTGAAAGAATCAAAGCAAGTTATATCACTCTAAGTAATGAATTAATAGAAAAATTATTATCAATGTGGCATCCTGTTTCATAAAACTTATCAATGACATGGTGCAATAACTGTTATAGGCTACTGAAATCCTTGCATCTGATTGGCTGAGAGCAAATTTGTTGGTTAAAATCACTGACAAGACACTTGATGAAACTCCTCAGTGATGTGAAGTCAATTGTAAACAATTTTGTTTCTTCTAGGTGACAAACAAACCTCTGATGGAAATCTTGAGGAGAAAGTTGAAATTGGCTCAACCATATGCTGGAGTTTTTCTGAGAAAAGATGGCAAGTGAGTACATCTGCACTATACACCGGCATAGACACGCATAATTATCCATTGTTAGTGGGGGGATGATCTATTAATCACCCCCCCATGACAATAGAAAATGTGTTCGTATCTATGCCACTGGCACAGTAAGAGGAATAAACAAAAAACAGGAAAGGCAATGTCTGAGGTATACAGTTATACTTTGTTTTCCAAGTTTTCCACAGAATAATAGAAATAATTAAATTTGAAAATATTTTTTTCTTCATGTTTTGTCTGAACCAAGCTTCTATTGGGGCTGTGAACTTATTATAATCAGGCATACATGTACCTTGGATGTAAATAACTTACGGGACAAAGCATCCTAGAGTAGACTTCCCACAAAATCAAGGGGGAGAACATCTGATGATAAAAATTAAGCTTATGATTTTATTTTTTGTAATATTGTTTTGTACAAATGTTGATGTCTTTATATTAATTAACCTGTTGACTACTGAATTTTCTAATTCCTGTAAGCTTAATACAGAAACAACATGGTCCTTGTAGGCAATAGGCTATTGAATTGACTGTAGCCGTGCTGAATCTCGGTAAAATGTTCTGATTTTTAAAATTTTTTGTCCTCTTCAGAGATGAGATGGAGATAATCCCAAGTCTGGAATCGGTCTATAGCGTAGGAACATTTGTACAGATCCATGAGATGCAGGATCTAGGTGACCATCTTCGCTTGGTGCTCATGGGTCATCGTAGGTATGTTGTCGTGTGCACGCTTAGGCTTTGTTTAGACACCGGAACAAAATTTATGATAAGTTGAGCTGGCTCTGTACAGTTTTTACTGGAGTCCAGTTCAATATTTTACGAGTTCAAGTCCATTGCCCACCTGTTTAAGCACATTCCAAATTTGAATTTTATAGGGGCTCCTGAGTATTATAAATCAGAAACTTTTGTGACATAAAGCTTTCGCAAATTGTTAATGAAAGCCAATTTTGCAGCAAGGAACTTTTACAGATTGCAATAATTTTATGTTGTTTCAATTGTGATTTTATTATTTCGCGGCATAAAACTTTCGCGAATCTCGACCACTCACAAAAAGTTTCATGCATATATAGGTCCCTATCTCCCTATCTCCCTATCTCCCTATCTCCCTATTTTTTAAAAACATTCTTTAATTGTCTGAACTAGGATAAAGATATCAGGTGTTGCGGGAGATATTCAAGAGGCGGCGCCAGAAGCTGTTCCTGGAGAGGACGGAGAGGCGCTGGTAGACAAGGCCCCATCACTTGATGAGAAAGAGGGTGTGTCGGGTGAGGAGGAGCAGTCACTGCCACACCCTGATCAAGTACTGATGGTGGAGGTGGAGAATGTAAAGCATCAAACATTCAAGACCACAGAGGAAGTAAAGGTTAGCATGATAATAATTAAGCCTGAGTCGAATCGATTGGTTAGCCGGTGTTCGATCGAAGACATCGAATCCCGAATACGTTTTGGCAAATTCGGTGCATCGATTTGTAGTCCGCCAGATTTTTGACTACCGTAGCCACCATGAAAAAATCAAATAAAAAAAGAAACTCCGTAACGTACAGCATATATACTAGCAGAGAACGTGAAGGCGACTTCAAAGTTCAAACTGTTGGCTAACTTTCGCTAATTCGCTCGCGGAGGACGTCGCGCTTTACCTGTGCTTTCTCTATGGAAAAATCGTTTTGTCGTTACGAACTGAAGTTTACGATAATTTTCTTGCACTCTCTCTGCATTGTCAATTTGACAATTGTATAATTGAACATGATAAATACGGGCATGAGTACGCGTGTTCCTACTTAATTCGCAATAACTAATATCACACTCTCATCAAATTGGCAATTACTTCTGAATGATCTCTGAAGCTGAATGAAGTCGAGTCTATATTGAGCGACGAAAAGTTTATTTCGTATTGTTTTTTTTTTTTGGCATCGAACAAACGTGTTCCATTCAGCTCCCCAAAGACAAAGTAAGATTAATAATTCTTTGAATTTGAATCATTGTCGGGTGTGTCAACAATGAGCATCGCTTCGTGCGACACTAGAGACATTTTGGCTAGCCATACGGACTAGAAACTTAAGATTTTGGCTCGTCCGCTGTGATTTTTACTAGCCATTGGCTAGCGGGCTAGCGTTAATTTCGAGCAGCGAGAGCCCATACATATGCCCGCGATGCCAGCGGACCAGTCACAGGTGCATGGTGCATGCACTGCGTGCAACTGTGTGCAACTCTGTTTTCACCGCACATCATTTATCGATTAACCGGTATTCGATCGAATCAAAGCCGTCGAATCCCGGTTTATGAAATATTCGATATGACTCAGGCTTAATAATAATAATTATTATTATTATAATACTGATGATGGTGACAATGATGATGATGATAATAGTAATTAAAATAACAAGAACAACATCAACAGCAATGATGATATGTAGATTTACCGTAGACAATTGGTATTGGTATACAAATCACGCAGTTTAGCCCGACCAGACGCCGTGCTTCGGACACGTAGACTTTCATTGCGACACCCCTCAATGTCGCTAAAAACGATGTACAAAATTAATTTAAAATGTATGTTAAACTTCTAATTTTACGTTATACTCGCATGAAATCGATTGCTTGAATGGATTTGTTGAAGTTCAATCCCCAGCAAGCCATCGGACAATATCCACAGAGTATAAAATTTCAGCTTTTAACTGCCAAAACCTGTCCATCGCAGTACCGCTTCGTGACAGTGCTGTGTATAGTTACGCACGGGTGTGACCTTTCAAAAGTGCAGCGCGATTACATTCTGCCATTACGGACTGTGGGCAGATGACGCAATAAATCATCGATTTTGGTAAGTTGTAAGCTGGTTAACTAAATTTAACTTAATGAATGCTGTCAATCAATAGTTGAAGTTTAATTTAGTTTCATTTTTAGATGAAAAATATGTAATTTCAGCTAAAAGCATGTAGTCGCACTTTTGTAGTCGCGGTTCGCAACACTAGAGAATGGGCAGCTCGTACAGCGCTGTCGCTTAAATCGCAAAATATGAAGTCCTCATACAAGTGTGTAAGAAAGATATCAATAGGCCTTAGAATTCAACTAATTAAGATGATAGAAAAACTGTCTTTCATGAAGCATTGTAAAATCATCTATTGAGAAGGCAGTTGAAAAGGTTTATTCTTAACTACCCCAAGAGTAACTTTTGTTTTGGGATAGATATGATATGAGCAAATATTATGGGGAGAGGAAATTAGATTAAAACATTTGGTGTGAATGAAATTGGGAGATATAGCCATTTCCTTTCAACAAATTTTCGGATTTCGATTTTACTATGATGTAAATGAGTAAAAATGCTCACTTCAATATTTTAATTTTGTTTCAGGCCTTAACAGCAGAGGTAGTCAAAACAATACGAGATATTATTGCTTTGAACCCACTGTACAGGTGAGTGAATTGCTCTCAGTTTGTTTCAGTCAAATATGATAATGAATCATGAGTTATGAACATACAGCCATGGAAAAAATTATTAGACCAAGAATAGTTACTGATAGTGTTATTTTTGTGGTAAGAGGGAAATAAAATATCATAAAAGCAAGGAATAATTGCTGGAATTTGGTATTCATTCAATGAAATAAAAGGCAAATCATTTTGATAGGTTTGTATGCATATTATAGTACGCTTATTACAGAAGCTTGCTCTAATAATTTTATCCAGGGCTGTATATTTCAAAGAGTAATACTTTTTCTCTAAAATAACGTATATGTTAGCCGAATTAGATCAATTAAGTTTCCATCGGACCATAATGAAATGGAATAGGTACTACTCAGAAAGAGAGTGCTTGCTCATGTTCCAGCAACCAGTGGAACCACTTCTTTACATCCTCTCAGAAGGACTTCTTAAATGAGGATTAATGTCTTTCATAAATTTTCTGATTTAAATGCCTATCTGAAAATCCTTGATTTACGAAACCAATATCATTTTCAGGTATTATTAATAAAATTTTGTTTTTATTTCAGGGAGTCCGTTGCGCAGATGATTCAAGCTGGTCAGAGGGTGATAGATAATCCAGTGTATCTAAGTGACCTAGGTGAGTAGAAAATCATCATGGTCATAAAGTTTATGGGACTATGTGTATTATGGCTTACAAAACTTATAATATCAAATATATTAGATTATAATATCAAAGGCGTTGAGAACTTGTAAACATGTAACTGATCTTGAATGTGGGCTGTATTTTCTTTTTGTCATCAAGACTGATGTACACACCAGCAATTCATTTTTTTTAAATTTTTACTTTCATTCTAGGAGCTGCACTGACTGGAGCTGAGCCAGAAGAACTGCAAGAAGTTCTTGAGGAAACTGATGTAAGTGAAGTATGAGGACATCTATGTTCAGTACATGTTACGGCAACATGTATGCATGACTTCCACAAACAGCTTTCTTTCAACCCTGCATGGGTCCTTTGAAATTATTGCAATTAACAGATAAAACTTCAATACAATTAGTTCAGTCTTTCATTTAAATGATTATCTTCTGTTGTTTTTTTTCTTTTTTACAGATACCAAAACGCCTTCTCCTTGCTCTCAATCTTTTGAAGAAGGAATATGAACTCAGCAAACTGCAGCAAAGACTTGGCAGAGAGGTACAAACTCTCCCCCATTGTTATTAAAACAGTGATGAAACTACCCCCTAGATTATCACCCCAGACACCTACCCCTGGATTACTACCCTACTAAAGCAACTACCCCTGGAAACATACCCCTGGGACAATTACCCCCTGATACAATTACCCTCTGATTTATTTACCCTCTCAATAGTTTTCTGAGGGTAATAGGGATAATTATTTCAAGGGAACTCTTGTAAGTGGGTAGTTGTCTGGGAGGGGGAAGGGGGAGCCTTCCCGTGGACAATTGTCCTGATAATAAGCAAAACAGCATATCTTACAAGGGTACAAAAAGAATAAACAATCATTTTATTAAATTAACCTGAATTGGATAGTTATTTTCTTACCCTGGACACGTTGATATACAGCCTTGTTAGATTAGATGAATCTTAATGGAGAGACTCTTTTGTGATTCTTTACACCAATAGGTTGAAGACAAGGTGAAATCTGCCCATAGGAAGTACATGCTACAAGAACAGTTGAAGATCATCAAGAAGGAACTAGGTCTGGAGAAAGATGACAAGGATGCCATTGAAGAGAAATTCAGAGAAAGGTTAAAGGTCAGTGCCACACCCCTCCACCTGCGGTCCTCCAGCATTTGCTCTGGGCTTCATTTCGTCAAAGAGTTAGGACTAAGTTTGGAATTAGGATATAGATTAGGGTTAGGGCTGGGACTGAGTATAGTAGAGTCCAGGGTTGAGGTTAACCCCTTCCATGCCACCAGATTTTTGAGCAATTGTCAAAAATGAACTTTCAAAAGTTAAATATTAACTTTCAATTAGTTTTTTCTTGAGGAAACTGGGCAAAGATATATTGCATCGGAATAAACATTATATTGAGGCACAGGTTTCTGTATGAGGACAAATTTTCAAGCCATTCTCAGCCTAAACAAAATATTCAACACTCCAATATTTGGGTGGGATTTGCCGCCCGCGGCATGGTAGGGGTTGAGATTTGGTCATTGTATGAAATTGATCACAGAGCAATTGTCCCTGGCGAGCGTTTCATCAAGTGTTTTATCAGTGATTTTTACCGACAACTGTTTTAAGCTACTGAAATCCTCGCATCTGATTGGCTGAGAGCAAATTTATCAGTAAAAATCACTGACAAACGCTTGATGAAATGCTCCCCTGGAGCATACGTCATACAACCTCACCTGCTTGTACAGTGGCAGAATTTTTTGAAGAGATGACCTGTGTTCCGTGAAGAGATACTATTAGTATCAGTAGAGAGCAACTGTGAAGGGAGAAAAGAAATGATTTGATGAGATCTTGTCCATTAAAAAAATGTTACTTTGATGATTTTGTTTCTCTATGGTTAGGTTTTATATGACCCATTCAGAAATCATGTTTATGTTATTCATACATTCAGGGATGAGATTGTGACATGCCTTTGGCATTTTGTTGGTTTCCACACACTTTGGTACTTCTGTTTCATTGCTTTATTTGTTGCAAATAACTTTTTATTATCTATATTTTACGATTTGTGCATTTTCATCAAATGTGGGAATAAGTGCAGTGAAGGAGGTAAACAATAACTCATGTGAAACAAAGTGACTGTAATGTAAATTATTTGCTCATCAAAATTATTTGTTTGAGTATGTTAGTATTTGATATGTGTATAAACCTAAAAAATTGCATTGGAGATTGAGTTTATAGGGTTTGTAATACGTCCAATATTTTAAATGCGGTAATAAATACTTTTCTATTTGTCTTATTCTGGTTTTATTGCACATGCACATGTTCCTTAATAGGACAAGACGGTTCCTAAAGTTGTCATGGATGTGATTGAAGAGGAAATGAATAAGCTCTCTTTCTTGGACAATCATTCATCCGAATTCAGGTTTGTATTCATCAATTTGTGAAGATAGTGATAGTAATGATGGTAAAACTGGATAAAAAAAACAATAGAATGCATGTGAACTTTTCAAAACAATACGGTACATATGATTTGAAATAATTAATTAGTTATTTCTTGTAGGATTCTTATCTCCAAGATTTTTCTTTATCTAATTATCATTAGTACTGTGAAATTATGCAGGGATGCCACTTTTCAGACAAAAGTAGGAATTCGTACTTTCTCAACATATTTTTACCCATAGAAAACCACTTTTTATGTACACAAGGTCCCATTCTAGATGATTTTTCCTACTTTGGTTTTTATCAATTCTAACAATATGAACATGGCGAACAAAGGAGCGGACAAAATATACAGCTCCTCATTGTACCTTCCACAATTGCCCTGGTAGACAAAAGAACATCCCTTCATTGCTATTATGTAAAAATATGTACAACAGGTGTCACATGCATATTCACCGGTTCTACTTATTTCACGTAATAGTAATGAAGGGATGTTCTTTTGTCTACCAGATCAATTGTGGAGGGTACAATGAGGAGCTGTATATTTTGTCCGCTCTCTTTGTCATCGTGTTCATAGTGTAAGTGGCATCCCTGATTATGTTAGCATAATTTGCGTGATAATATTTCATTTATAAATAGCTGCTTGTATTTACATAAAAAACAGCATCTTTAATTCATGATTGATTAATTATTCATAGTGGTTTATTTTGTCCGTTGATAAGATGTACCTTTGCATTTCTATCTTGTTAATAAGTGGGCATAGGTATCTTTGTTCATTGTGTTAATGTCTTATGATTCCTGTATTTGTCTCGCATTACAGTGTGACTAGGAATTACTTGGATTGGTTGACCACATTGCCATGGGGACTGTTCAGTGAGGAGAATGTTGATTTGAAGAGGGCAAGAGAAGTTCTAGAGGAGGATCATTATGGGATGGATGATGTCAAGAATAGGATTCTGGTAAGTTGTGTGTACGAGGAAGGAGAAAGAGGAATAAGGGGAAGAGGAGAGGGGGAAGGAAGCAGAGGGGAAGGAGGAGGGGTGAGAGGAGAGAAGAAAGAAAATTGTAAAGATAGACAGTGACCAGCAGATAGAATGACAGACTAACATGAAGAGGAGAGGGGGAAGGAAGCAGAGGGGAGGGAGGAGGGGTGAGAGGTGAGAAGCAAGAAAATTGAAAAGATGGACAGACAGTGACAGGCAGACAGAATGACAGACCAACATGAAGTGAAAAAATGAGAATAATTCTCAATGAATAAACTGAGAATGATTTGCACTACCTGTGGAAAGCTCTAAAAGAGCTAATAAAAGAGCTAATAAAAGTTAATAAAGATAATCGCTATGGAATAATAATGTCAAGATCTTGATACTGGTGACTGACTTTTCTGTAATGGAGAATGAGGAGGAAAGGGGAAGAAAAGAGAAAGAGAGAGATGAAGACAGACAAAACAGATAAAGAGGGAGACTCGTATACCAATAAGCCAATTTGTAAGTACAATTTGCGCATGTGCAGATAAAGGTCATTTGTACCGAGTACAATTGACCTTTATACGCTTTCATTTTGTATGCACCACGATGCATGCACCAGTATGATTTTACATGTTAAACAAGCAGCGCGTCCAACAAAACAAATGCGCATGTGCATATCAATTGAGGTCATTTCAGGGGCATTTTAACCATGAACTAATTATGAACTGGTTCTTCAGATTATGAGATTGATATGTTTTTCACTCCTTTTATGCAGGAATTTGTAGCTGTGAGTCAACTGAAGAAGTCCACGCAAGGAAAGATCCTGTGTTTCTATGGACCCCCTGGAGTTGGCAAGACTAGTATAGCCAAGTCAATAGCAAGAGCACTCAATCGAGAGGTGAGATAGGAACAGAGTTTGGGTTCTCAAACAAATGCCATCATACGATACATGTGACTGATAGAATATTTGAAATGCTATGTACATGTATGTTTGATAATAATGCTAGATGATGTGATAATAGAGTAGATTTAGATGTATAAAAAGGAACTCATGGGAAACATGTTCCTTTAAAATAATGATCGATAAAGTTTTCCAATTTTGAAAGCATCATCGCTTCAGAGGAAGAGTAATAACATCAATATTTATTTGTAATTAATTCTTGTTAATCCCATATTTTTTAGTATTTCAGATTTAGTGTTGGAGGAATGACCGATGTTGCTGAAATCAAAGGACACAGGTGAGTTTTATTAAGTTTTTGTGTTTCTGTCCCTTCAATGAGAGCTGAAGGGAATCAATACATATAACTGATTCTAAACAGGCAGGTGTATGTATTAAACCTGAATTTATCAATCATCTCACTTAAAAATTAAAACTTTTTTTTTATGATTCTTACTAATGATAAGAGCACAACACAATCTTTCTACACTTGGACACTTTGAATATTGTTAACAGGAATATGACCCCATGTAAATGCTGTGAATCGTTGTCATCATTTAACTAGTTCTTTTGATATAGATGCATTTCAGCAAAAGAAAAGAAAAAGAGTAAAACCACTAAATTTATTATATATTTACCATATTTTAGTCCAACATAGTATGACATAGTGTACTTGACTTTATTGATGCAGTAGCAATACTCATAAGAATACAGTGCAAGCAATATTGACTATTTGAGAATCTTGTACATGTACCTATAGACGTGAGATATCTCCTTTACTTTGATTTACCTAGGCGGACCTATGTAGGAGCCATGCCAGGAAAGGTCATCCAATGTCTAAAGAAGGTCAAAACTGAAAATCCGCTGATTCTCATCGATGAAGTAGGTAGACTGTCTTGCTTGTTATACCCCCGCCAAACGAAGTTTGAAGGGGGTATATTGGAATCAGTCGATGGTTGGGCGGTCGGTCGGGCGGTCGGTCGGTCCGTTGCAAATCTTGCGGATCGAACTACTTCCACAGTTTTTGACCGAAAGTCATGAAATTTGGTACACACATTGGTCTTGATGGGAAGATGTGCAAGACATATTTTTCAGATGAGTCGAATCTGCGTTGCCATGGTAACGGCATATTTATGGCAGAAAATCAAGGAAAACAGCTTGCGGATCGAACTACTTCCTCAGTTTCTGACCGAAAGTCATGAAATTTGGTACACACATTGGTCTTGATGGGAAGATGTGCAAGACATACTTTTCTGATGAGTCGGAATATGCGTTGCCATGGTAACGGCATATTTATGGCAGAAAATCAAGGAAAAACATTTCTGATCGAACTACTTCCTCAGTTTTTGACCGAAAGTCATGAAATTTGGTACACACATTGGTCTTGGTGGGAAGATGTGCAAGACATATTTTTCGGATGAGTCGGAATCTGCGTTGCCATGGTAACGGCATATTTATGGCAGAAAATCAAGGAAAACAGCTTGCGGATCGAACTACTTCCTCAGTTTTTGACCGAAAGTCATGAAATTTGGTACACACATTGGTCTTGATGGGAAGATGTGCAAGACATATTTTTCGGATGAGTCGGAATATGCGTTGCCATGGTAACGGCATATTTATGGCAGAAAATCAAGGAAACACATTGCGGATCGAACTACTTCCTCAGGTTTTGACCGAAAGTCATGAAATTTGGTACACACATTGGTCTTGGTGGGAAGATGTGCAAGACATATTTTTCGGATGAGTCGGAATCTGCGTTGCCATGGTAACGGCATATTTATGGCAGAAAATCAAGGAAACACCTTGCAGATCGAACTACTACCTCAGTTTTTGACCGAAAGTCATGAAATTTGGTACACACATTGGTCTTGATGGGAAGATGTGCAAGACATATTTTTCGGATGAGTCGGAATCTGCGTTGCCATGGTAACGGCATATTTATGGCAGAAAATCAAGGAAACACATTGCGGATCAAACTACTTCCTCAGTTTTTGACCGAAAGTCATGAAATTTGGTACACACATTGGTCTTGGTGGGAAGACGTGCAAGACATATTTTTCGGATGATTCGGAATCTGCGTTGCCATGGTAACGGCATATTTATGGCAGAAAATCAAGGAAACGCCTTGCGGATCGAACTACTTCCTCAGTTTTTGACCGAAAGTCATGAAATTTGGTACACACATTGGTCTTGGTGGGAAGATGTGTACAACATATTTTTCGGATGAGTCGGAAGCTGCGTTGCCATGGAAACGGCATATCTATGGCAGTAAATCAGGGAAAAATCTTGCGGATCGAACTACTTTCTCAGTTTTCGACCAAAAGTCAAGAAAGGCTGTTGTCACGGGGCGGGGGTATTAATCATCGTCTTCAGTGATATTTCTAGTTTCAATTGAATTCTCAGTTGCAGCTACATAGGAAATGTAGTTCTTAGTTCGGCTGATCAATGCAGATTGATTCTAAGCCAAAAGAAAAAAAAAATGAATGACCAAAAATAAAATGAAAGAATAATATCAGCAGGGTGAATCTGATAAAAAACGTGTCTATGCTCTATAAGTTTTCACCATTATTATTAGGTGGTCTGTCGTAGTCGACAGACCACCTCTTAATTTCGTCAGAATTTTATTTATTTATTTATTTATTTATTATTTATTTTTATTTTTCCACCACTTTCTTGTTACCATGATTCCTCAATATCGGCTGAGTCAATTTTTATCAAAATCTCTACAGTCATGAGGACATATCAGATCAAGGTCGGGTATCTATTTCAAGGTCATCAGGTCATCGTGACGTCATCCAGGCGCCATTTTGTGAAATCACATTATCAATCATATCTTCATAACGAGTCATCAAAAATGAACCATATTTGACATACATTAAATTCAGGTCAAGGGTCGACATAAAATGTCATCAAAATCCACGCGCACGTACGCGCGCGTCAAAATCACTTTTTAATCAAATTAGAGTATTGTTCAGGACATTTTAAGCATTTTAAAATTGTCCGTCCGTGCGCGTCCGCGCGCGCACAGCGCATAGAGAACGTAAAAACGCCGTTTTTCCGCATGTATCGTCTTCCTGATACTATTCTTGACAATTTCCAACTATTTACAGTTATTCTCGACCTTCCATAATGTCGTACGCGCGCGTCAAACTTTCAAATTCGTGTGCGCGTCAATGGGCATTCTAATGTAAAAAGTGGTAAAAACATGCCCATCTAGAATTCGCCATAGCTCGTCAGAATGGGCGGAAACCCCCCAATTTCTTTACATATTCTGAAAGCCTGTGAGATCTAGAATTGAATTCATGTAGATTTTTTGCCGATCGCATGTTCTGACGTCATCATATTTGCATATGAACTCAAAAAAATGATTTTGAAAAAAATGATGTCATCATTTTTGTATTCTTTTGATAATATTTCAGTAATAGGTGGTCGATTTTCTTCCAAATTTTGATATGTTATAGCTGAGACAATTCTCTACAACAGGAGCGCTTATTATTATTCATTTGGATGACGTCATCACACTGAAATTTTCAATTAAAGACGACATGTCAGAATTTTCCCTATTTGCGTGTTATGTCTATGGAAGATGATTTTTTTTCGAATCATGAATCTACATGACATCGTTCTCTGAGCAGTATCTCAGTTATTTTTGGTCGTTTTCCTTCCAGATTTTAATATGTTGTAGCTGAGACTATAAGCTTTTATAAGTGTGGTCTCCAAATTTTGATCAGATGTCGGGATCATGCCCAATTTTGAACTAACAAATGGGATTTGAGAATCCCGTTTTTCGTTTACGTGTTATCTCTATGGGAAATATTTTGGTCTATCGGTAAAGCACATGACTACCATGGTCAAGGTACCTGGTTCGATCCCCGGGGCCGATTTTTTTTTTTTTTTTTGCTTCTTTTTGCCTGTCATTTTAACATCCTCTTCGACTATTGTAACATAAAAAATCACAAATCATGTAATAACCTGTCTTATTTTCCGTATTATGTCTATTAGAAAGCAGTGTGCAGTAGTTTATGTACAACCCTATGGAAATTGTGATTTCCTGTATTAGAGCTATGGTGTTAATCTCCCAAGTATCCTGTATCATCATCATTATTATCATCACCGTCATGATCATCATCGCTACTATTATATCATCGCCATCATCATTATGTCATTATCATCATAATCACCGTTATCATCACCATAATCATTTTACAATGACCGTTACACATTTTGCTACATTCCTGTTCTCAGGAAGCATCTCCATTCATGGCATTCTTGACATCCTATCTTCTGTTTAGTATTTCCCCATTAATATGATCATCCTGATTACAATCATGATCGTGCCAATTTAAGGACAGACCACCTAATTCGTCCTCGTGACGAATTCAATTTCTAGTTTATTATTATTACTATACTGAGTAATGTGAAATATAAACATGTTATTTTATTTTGCTCTTGGTACTGTAACTAGGCCAACTACTGTATGCTGTAAATCTCCATGCTCTTCATGTTGTCAAGTTTTCAGCAGGTCGTAACTATAATTTTGTTGACATTTTACCAGTGATGACAACCTCTACAAATCCAATTTTTAATGCAAGTACTCAATGTTAGCTTCTTAATAGAATTCATGTAAAACAGAAGTCTGCTAATCAAGAAATATTGAATGATAAAATGATGTTTATATTTTCATAACATTATTCTTACTTTTGTATATAGGTGGACAAGATTGGCCGTGGTTTCCAAGGTGACCCCTCCTCAGCTCTCCTAGAGCTGCTAGACCCAGAGCAGAATTCAAACTTTCTTGATCACTACCTGGATGTTCCTGTGGATATGTCAAAGGTATTATCTTCATATGGATATATTCTGCATTGCTGTGCTCCCCTTTGGGTTACTTATGTTCCTTAGGAAAAAAAATTAACATCTTTTTATTCCAGAATTGAATTTTGAAGAATTATAACCATTTCTAAAGGACTGCTCCCATTTATAAGTGATTATGCAGAATTCTCATTTAAGTTTATTTATGTTCATTATGCCGTAATCATTGAAAAAGATGGCCATCCTCATCTTGGGAAAGAAATTACTAAGAACCCACTTGTCTTGGGCACTAAATATGTAAGTCTTTATGAGTACGCTTTCCCAGGTTTGTTAGCAATGCTAGTTTTTTGTACATAGCATTTAAAAAAAGAAGCCTAGTCAGTCATGTTTCCAAATTCCAGTGGTATCTATTTACACTCGTGTTGCAGCCTCTATGTTGAAAATCAAAATTATTTTAAAAATATTTTAAGTGTATAGAAGTCTGACATTTTATGTTATTTGTTGGGATAGGTACTGTTCATTTGCACTGCCAACATCACAGACACCATACCAGAACCTTTACGAGACAGGATGGAGATGATCGATGTGTCTGGATACGTTGCTCAGGAGAAGATCGCAATTGCAGAGGTAAGAAATACAATCGTAAATGTCACTTCTGTTCTGTCCCACTATGATAAAATGGAGCAATTCAAATATAAGTCAAATTTTCTTAGGATACTACAAGTATCTTATTTTCTTTTTATTTGAAAGTGACTGTATTTTGCATAGATAGACACTCCCACAAAAAAATAAAAACAGCACTCACAGTCACAAATCATGCCTTAAAATAATGCTTAATATTCCAATTATCACACAGATGGCTCAAAACTTACCTGAAAATCTCATAAATAGTGAAAAATGAGGGCTAAATAGTCCATATCATGTGCTGAAAAATATGTTGACATATTCTTCGCGCAGCGTACATGGCTTTATTAGGAATGTACTATCAATAGTCAAAAAGATCATCATGTGCGCGTCAGGCGCGCACACACTTTCGTCGTCTGCTAGCTGTCGTCTGCTACGACTCTACATCGGTCCCACACATTGTGTTTTGTGTACGATGTGTCCCACATATAGTCAAAACGATCATCACACCTTCGTCGTCTGCTACGACTCTACATCGGTCCCACACATTGTGTTTTGTGTAAGATGTGTCCCACATATTGAATTTGACGTGGCATATTGAATTTTGACACTGCATTGTGCCAGATAATATGAAATCCAATGACACTTCCATTGTGTGCTAATATTCCTCTGCTACGACTCTACATCAGTCCCATTATGCATGGATCCAAGGGGGGGGGGGGGCATGTCATATACAATCGCATATTCTGCCTCCTCAATACGTAGAATACGTCCATGATACCAGAGCTCTCCTGCATCCTCCCACTTATGGTGAAATTCTCTACCAATAATTGTGATGGGGCTTTTAGCTATGTCAACGATGTCATCATCGGGAGGGACCTGGTTACTTGCCAACAGGTCGACTAGTTCTTCTGTTGATGCCTTTGTTATTGCGCATTTCCCGAGGTCAGATCCCAGTATCTTTGTTCTGAACAAGACTTGTTTTCGAAGAACATCCCTCTGTTGTGTTTTTGACATGGTTTTAAGTTTTGTTGCAATCTCCTCTCTCTCCCCCCACAAGCCATGGTCAACAACAGCATCAATGATTTCCTCTGTTCTCTCTCTTTTTTTTTCTTTTTTTTTTCCTTTTCTGATAACTTTGACTGTTTTTCTCTTACCCGTTTCTTAACACTCCCTTCATAACACTCCCTTCATAATTCTGTTTCCTCTTTTTCTCTGATCTCCTTTCTGCACTTCCAAGTGCGATGGACTTGAGGATCATATCTTCTTTGTCAGCTTTACCTTTATGTTTCAACCACTTCTGTGTTTTGTTTCCTTGAAACATAACCCGAATTTCTACTTTTCCGATGGAGATGTTGGGAGCCCTCTTGAGATGCGCATCAGTGATGGCGAAATTGCGCTCTCCACTGATGTTGTGGGCTACACAGGATTGGGCTGAGTGGCGAAGCGCTGGTGACGGGTCCCAAAACTGTCCTCCAGGAAGCTGGCTGCTTAACTGACGAGAGAATACAACCAGTATTCCCTTGAGAAGTGCCTTGAGAACTTTTTCAACTCCTTCCGTTTCTTCTTCTTTCATCGAGGTCAGGGTCTCCTCTTCTTCATGTAGATCGTCTCCAAAGACTGTTTTGCCTTCATTGAGCATTTTTGGGGGATCTTCTATCCAACATTCTAGAGTTTTCTTTGCTTGTTCGAACACAATGTTCATGTCTAGAATATTTGGATTGTTGCCAATGACTGCCATCCATGGTCCTGTAATCATCTGATCTATCAGCCCTAGGCAGCGAATATGTTCAAGCCGACCAGCTGTCCACGCATTAACGAAGGCATGGTGGAGATCATTGGATGGCTTCTGAACTGTTCGGAAATAATCAATGATGTGACTGCCTATTGTGAACAAAATGGTTGAGCTGTGGAAAAAAATGTTAAACCTATTCCCAACAAAACGTGGCATCTTCTGGTTTACACCTCTTTCATTGAGGAATGCGTTCAAGGTTATTGTTTCACCACACCCCTCGCTATTGAAAAGCTTGGAAGAAGCTCTAATTTAAAGTGCTTGAGCGTTGCACTCATTCCCACTGTTGAATGGCAGTTTCTTTTCTCTCAGTGGGTCATCGCCTTCAGCATCAAGTTTCTTGAGGATGGAATTGGCCTCTTTTGCAAATGAGTCCAGCAGATGCATGGCACATCGGAATGAGTTTACTTTCTTGCCAGTCAGATTTTCAAGGTTCTTATCGATTGCCATGTTTGTGGCACAACGATCTGTCATTGTGTTTTCAATGCTTTTCAGTAGGCCTTCATTTATGTCTACACAGGTTTCTTGAATGGATGCTACATACTCAACAGCACTCCCTCCAACTTGTTGACAAATGCCTGTCGCGAGAGTATTCTCAGGCGTCGAAATCTCCACTTCTAACTGATTGTGCAAATTGTCATTCTCTCTAATTAACTCATTGACGTAGGATGATTTATCTACCATGGCCGAGGCGCTCTGTTGTCCGACGTGCCTGCTAGTGCTTGTATTTGACCTACGGAGATAACGAGTAATCCTTACTCTTCGGCTTCTTTCTTTTTTCTTTCTCCTTTCACACTGTGACTTCAGTTGTTCATATTTACTTTTCAAAAATCTGTATTCTTGACTCCATCTGTTTCTACTCTCCTTCAGTCTTCAGATTTTTCTCAAAGTGTCCTTTCTCTCTGCAGCATTTCCTATGGCCTCGTACACCTTGCTCAGCTTGTCGTTAACTTTTTGTAGCCTTTTTCTGTCTTTTCTTTTCTTACATTTGATGTCTCTGAGATTGCTTTCTAATGCATGATTTGTTCTCTGTACATATTTTCTATTTTTGTAAGATGGATTTTATTCCTCTCTTTCAGATCATCGTTAGCCTCCAGCAAATTCAGGCAGTTCTGACGCGACGGTTTATCCTTACGCTGATCTGTATCCTGCCTCTTGACTGGCATTTCGAAGGCCTGATCTAACAATTTGTCCAATTGTTCCCTGACACCATCTCGGTTGATGGACTTCTGCATATGATTTATAAAAGTGTGCTTTATTTTCAAATGGGTTAAATTTTTTTCCCCTTTGACTTTGCATTAAGGCTTGTTTTTACAGCCATGATTTATTAAATGTTTGAACACAATACCATGTCATTAAAGCAATATAGGCTCATCAATTGTGCCATGAATCATCAAATGAAAAAATACCAAAATAATTAAGATACAGAAAATGAAATTATAAAAAAATAATAGAGACAGTCTAAATATAAATAATATGACATAAAAGAACAAGTATAAAAATCGGTAGAATGGGCATTATTAAATACTAATTGACGATATTGTCATACTGAAATACTGTTAAGTCCATTCCCCCGCCCCCCAGCGACAAATTAAAAAAAGAAAAGACTTAACAATCATGCCAATTGACACCAATTCTTTTGTCACATTTCAAGATGGGCTTAAACGAAATAACAGATCTGTATCTGGTTGCCCCCCCACCCCCTCCACCCATCAACTCACTAACATGTTAATTTTAAAAAAGTAACCTCCCCTGACGTCATGCATAACAGTGGAGGATCCAGGCACTTAAAAAAAAATGGCGGGGGGGGGGGCATGTGCCCCTGTACCCCCGGCTATTTAAAAAAAAAAAATCATATCAAATCAAATCGTTTATTGATTTCGATCCAAACGACCAAAATGCCAGCCCCCCCCCAAAAAAAAAAAAAAAAAATTGTTGGCATGGTTGACTTGAATGAATGGATTCCCGACTGACAGCATATTTTTTTGTTGTAATATTTACCCCCCCCCCCGAGCAATCATGGATTTTTACTTTAAAAATTTAAGGTCTACAAAAATCTAAAAATAAACGTTCTGCCCTACCCTCCCCCCCCCAAAAAAAAAAAAAACACACAAAATGTTGCAAACCCACTTTATCTAGATTGCCAGAAAATGAGAAATCATTTAATTATTTTCATCAACATGAAGTCATATGAAAAATCACTGTCATTTAATTATAAAATTTTAGGTCAAAGTGGGCATTTCAGTTTTTCTTAGTGAGATGTGTCAGAATCTTAAGTATGGCCAGTGCCAGCGGCAGATCCAGGATTGACCAGTGGGGGGGGGGGGGGGGGGGGGGGAGGGGCTGGGGGTCCACTAGTGAGGTCACTTTTTCTTCCAAAATCATTTCAATCATTTCGGAAGTTATCATTTCGGAAGTTATCATTTTGCCCGCACGCGCGAATAAATTGGAAGAAATTCACCCAAAATCGAAGGGCTGACTGCATGACAAGCCCATTTCTATGCCTCTCACAGGCATAGGCGATTCACTGCGGCACGGTTATTCAATGACTCATCGATAGATAACGAACTCAACTGCCATAAAATACAAAGATTCTGACACATTTCACTACATCAACCACTCAAACTATACAAGAACAAGGTAAGTAGCGATAAAAATGCCTAAAATTGCATACATACCGCCACTTATTTGGTCCTTCAGGGAAAAAATCCTGGGTTTGGTGGGATGTAAAGGGCATCCCCGGATCGTTAAGCTCACAGACATGCAGAATACGTCATTGATAAACATAGGGGGACCAATCACAGAAAGAAAAAATCTCAGATTCATTCGCTTGTCATTCGCTTAACACAGGCGATATCGGAAGTGTGTGCATGCATAGCGGGCCGAATCACGCATTGACTATCTGTGTACTTGCGCGATAGCGCCATCTAGCGTCCGTGGGTGTCCCTAGCATAGATCTATAATTTTGTATGATTTTAAGAGTTATTATTATTATTAATATCTTTTATCATGTTTTCCCACAAATATAGGAAATTTTTAGATGACATTTGCTTATTTTTGTTTGTTTGAGAAGAGCAATATTTAATCCTGCAAAAAAAGGTTGATATAAATCATGAGGATTTATTGGGGTAAAAGGTTACACTGGTTTATTAATACAGTTTGAAATTTACTAAATACTTTTCATGGCAGGATGAAATATACAAGGGTTAATTACAGGACATTCTAAATCTGAAATCTACAAGCTTCTCTTTCACTGCTCAGAATGCAATTTACAAGCTGTCAATCATAGTACATTTCTGCTCTGAAATCTACTTGTTTGTTATTTCATGATGACAGGATGTAATACACAAGGGATCAGTGCTTCTAGAATGTCTAGAGTTGAAACTAAATAAAAAAGTGATGACTTTTCATTTTGGTTAAGATAATCGTATTCAATAAATATGGTTTAGATTTGAACCTGTTTTATAGTAATCAGTAATGGATTTATCTGTAATGATTTTAATATTAAATTATGAATCTTCATGTGTTTGTGGGGGGGGGGGGTTTATGTACAAACACATCTAAAATAGAAATGGAAAATCTTCCTAAAATCAGGTACAATAAAGAGCAAATATGTTATCTTTTTGGCGGATTAGTAATAAATGATGGCAGATTTAAGATTTAAGTGTTCATATACTACATGTATATAAGAAAACATTATTTCGTTTTTCAAAATCCTTTTTATTGTAGCTTGCAAGGATAGATTCTTCCGCAGAAGTTATTGTTCTAATGGAAAGTGGATGAGACTATTGCAAAGCATTAGAGTGCTGCATATCATGATATTTTACAGTTACATACTTAAGGGAAAATTGTATGAAATTTTAGATGAGTGATCAGAATCTTTGTTCATACTCGAAAACCTTTAAAGGCCTGTATGTAAATCTAACCTAGACATTTTAGATATTTCTTTCATAAAGAAATTGCTCATTATCTTTAATATCTCCTGTTCCATTGTCATACTTACTGCTACACCATCTGTACACTCTTCTTTGAACCTCTAGAGATACCTGGTTCCCATGGCGAGGGATCACACCGGTATTAAGGATCAGGTTTCCATAGATACAGATGCCATGAATCAGCTTATTAAGGCATACTGCAGGGAGAGTGGTGTCAGGAACCTTCAGAAACACATTGAAAAGGTAATTCAATTCAATTCATTTCATGTCACATCTCTTAAAAAGTATATAACAATATACAGTCAAACCTGTCTATTAGGGCCACCAAAGGGAAACAGAAAAAAGTGGCCACTGTAGACAGGTGACCTTTATAGACAGGTTCTAAGGCACATATTTCTTGCTACAGGGAGGCAATATAAGTGACCACTATAGACAGGTGACCGCTATAGACAGGTGGCCACTAAGACAGGTTTGACTGTATGTATACAATCAGAGATAAACAACATAATAAGAGAATTAACAACAAAACAAGAATATATTTGAAAAATAAATGATACAAGAGAAATGAATATAACGTAATGGCCAGTGATGATGTGGATATGAAAGACATAAAGAAAAGGTTATTTTGTTGACTTGGTTTGGTTGGTGCTGATAGCTTGAAACTGAAAATAGAAGGATATTTTGAACACTCTTATGACTGTCACATTTTCTTATAGTCTTTCAAATAGAAAGTTTGGTTAACAGTTTTAATCTTTGACTGGTCACAATATTTTGCTGTTTACGTTCTAGAAATATAAAGATATTGTTTTCTGTAAACATATTTTTATCATGTAAGCCTTTGCTGACTTGTAGGGTTGTTACCATCATGTAGAGATATATCTTGTCACCTTTTCTGTGTCACTTTGATAAAACAATGTTCTAAACCATTAATTCTGTTTGATCACTGTCAATCATACTAGATCTACCGCAAGGCTGCTTACAAGATGGTGCATGATGCTGCAGACTCCATCCACGTCACAATAGAGAACCTTCATGAGTTTGTCGGCAAACCGCTATTCACCAGCGATAGAATGTATGAGAAGACACCAGCAGGAGTCGTTATGGGACTAGCTTGGACTTCTATGGGTAATTAAGTCTTTGTCATTTTTAGGAATTTGTAGTACAGAGAAACCTGTGTATAAAGACCACTCGAGGGAAGACAACAAAAGCGGTCTTTATGAGCAGGTGGTCCTTATGTACAGGTTCCAATAATACATGTTTTAATGACAAACACTTTTAAAGGGAAACAAAAATTATGGTCGGTATAGACAGGTGGTCTTTTTATACAGGTGGTCGCTAAAGTAGGTTTGACTGTGGTATGCATTACAATAGCAATGGTTAGAGAACTGTTATATCCTACAAAATCTTTTAAAGTTTTCATAGACATTGAGTGACTTTAGCATGATTAATCAAATTTCTGTCATTAAGGTACATGTAGGATTTTCAACTACGGTATGTCCTGGCCCAAGAAAGCAGGATGGGTTTATGTTTATGGTCATATTAAAAATGAATGTATTATGAAAGTTATTAACACAGATTTGAAGCATAGTGATCAGAAATTTTTGTATAATTAAAGCTATAAATTTTTCCTTTGAAAATGTTACAATATCAGGTGGCTCAACCCTCTACATTGAGACTTGCCTTTCAAGAAGCGCTGATCCTGAATCCAAAGAGGGCCTCGGATCCATGAAACTCACTGGTAACCTAGGCAACGTGATGAAGGAGAGTGCTGAGATTGCCTACACATTTGCCAAGTCATTCCTTCTGGATAACCCACCTGAAGAGGGCAGTATACCTCTACAGTCTTCTCACGTTCATCTTCATGTTCCAGAGGTATTGTTTTTGTATCTGCAAACAAATATGTATACCCAATTATGAATTTGCTTTATCCATTACAATTAATTTTGTTTGGTGAATTACAAGTTTTTAGTTTAAAAATTAAAGTGAAATTTTTGTGCAATTCTATGACAGGTGCCCATTTCATCATCATCAGAAATATCAATCACTTGGTATTGGCAATTGTCACTTGGAACAAAAAAAAAAGACCCTGCAACTTTTTACCTACATATACTGTGGATGTAATGTTAAAATTCTGATTCTCTGAGATACTTTCCTTCATAAAACAATTTTGATGAATGATTAATTTTAAAGTAAAAGTTATCCTGTAGTCTTATTGGATTTACTGTTGTTTAGATGATTTTTGAGTGAGCTTAGAGAGACTTTTCACTGCTCTGGACAGGTACTTCAGTAATTGCAATTTTTTTAAATCCCTCACTTTTGTGATAAATTTGTGTATTCTCAGGGTGCCACACCCAAGGATGGTCCTAGCGCAGGCTGCACCATAGTATCAGCTCTCCTCTCATTGGCTATGGGTAGACCAATCAGGCAGAATGTTGCGATGACCGGGGAGGTCTCTCTGACAGGCAAGGTCTTACCTGTTGGTGGCATCAAGGAAAAGACTATAGCTGTAAGAATGGGAGTTTATTGGGATGTATAATGAGGTTGACCTGAGAGTGGTATTACAATAACCAATCACCCCATAACTTTGGAACACTCTCTCTCTATTGCTAAGCTCCTTGACAGACATCCAAGTGTTTACGAAAGCATTAAAAACTTTACTCTTTGATAAATGTTTCCAGTGATCTCTTGAATTGTGACATGTAAAGTCAAGTGCATTGAGAAGGACTACGGTCCTGAAAGAACAAATTATCACTGTATTATTAAAACTAATTTGTAAATCATTAGAAGTGCAAAGGCCTAAAGTTCTACCCAATCAAACAGCGGATAACATCTATTGTTCTATAGTGTGCCTCGGTGCATAATGGTTTTGTGAGTTTGTGTATAGTATGTGAAACATAGGCTTAAAAACTGTGTAATGAGCATGCTGAGCTAGTCAAATGTTGCAATATCAGGGATGGGTATATGAACCGGACAACCATTATTGCAGTATTTTCACTTTATCGATTTGGTGGCAAAAAAAATAAATAAAAAACGCGTACCGATGCACATCATCAAAATGGCAGTCTTTGTGCACATGGAATTGGCTTTGTTGCTTTGTATCATTGATCAGAAGAGTATTTTCTGTGGGAGCAAACTTCACCTTTGTCTATCATAGAAAGGAAAAACTAGCCATTCTTAGTCCAAACTTATATACATGTAATACAGTCTGAAAAGTTTCAGGCAGGATTTGCTTCTTGTCACAAGGTTTGCATGACCTTTGCAGATATTTGATATTGTGTTATTCATTCTTCTGTATTGTACAGGCCAAGAGAGCTGGAGTGGATTGCATCATCTTACCGGTTGAAAACAGGAAAGATTTCTCTGACTTACCAAGCTTCATCACAGAGGGTCTTGAGGTTCATTTTGTGGAGCATTACCGTGATGTCTACAGCATTGTCTTTCCATGAAAAAACTTCCTGACAAAACAAACTTAAAAACTGATGTAAACGAAGTGCATGTGTAATACAGATGTCTTGTCGCCTAATGCCAAGGATTAAATATAAATTGGACAATTATGAAAACCGAAAAGAAATTGACATTGTAATTATATCAAAAGAAACAAGGTTAAGTGTGGATTGTAAAACCATGTGGTGAATGCACTTTAAGATGTATTATTTGTGTTTGTATTTGTATTTTTGTAAGCAAAATCAAGTTTGCAAATAACAACACAGCATATGATTCATTAACAAATCCTTGATTGAGACATATCCCATTCATGGAAGAGTATACAGTTAATGACGAAACTTTAGATTAGGAGGAATATACAAATGTTTGGCTATAAGCCTATGTCAAGTAATGATATTTGACATGAGTTTTCTTCCCATTGACTTTATATATCCATGTTAAGATTATTGTAATATTTGTCAAATTTATCTCCCATAACTGCATTTTGTGGACTGATTCAGAATTTGTTTATTATTCAGAGTTAGAAAAGTCTAATAATCTTTAATAAATGAAAGTATGGGCTAAAAGTATCAGTTGTACTGTTCCACTTATACCACTTTGCATTTTATATCTTGTATTGATTGAATGGACATCTTGCTTGTGATAGCTACATGTTCATGACAGTGCCTAGACTAATTTTCTTCTTTTCTTTTAAGTCATAAAATGTTTTTATTTTAAGTAATTCAAAAAAGAAGTACCGGTATAACAAGGCATACAAATTGTCAGATCTGCAAGGTCTGTAATCATAAGGTGATATGAATCTAAATTTTACAATAACTTTATTGATCAATATAATCATTTTACTATTCCTTGTACTCCTAATTTCTGCTTCTCTGAGATTCTACATAAATGATATGAATTGATTTGAACATTTGATTATCTTGAAACATGAATTGGAGAATGTTGATTGTATTTGACATAGGTTGAATTTGTAAGTTGTAAAAATGGATGTTCAAAAATTATATTTCAGAAGACAACTAAGGAATCTCATAAAGTTGGATGAATATTAGAAAGCTATTGAAAAGAAATCAATCGAAGCTGTGATACAATTGTCAAGAGAAATATAACTTTGAATGTGAATCTGTAAGTCTGTAGTAATTGATTTTGTTGAAATTTCATCCCATTATTCTCGTTAAAAATACTGTTTTTGAGAATAGGTGTGAGTTTGGAAGGTATACATGTATCAAGGTGCATACATTGTGTGTGGGCATGTCAGAATCCGATGACCGTGGTAATAATATGTTGAAATTTCATCCCATTATTCTTGTTAAAAATACTGTTTGGAAGGTATACATGTATCAAGGTGCATACATTGTGTGCGGGCATGTCAGAATCCGATGACCGGGGTAATAATATATCTGTAAAGCGCTTAGACACATCACCATTGATGTATTAGGCGCTATATAAAAGCGGAATATTATTATTATTATTCAAGGTGAATGAGAGAGAGATGGAGGACGAGAGAGGGATATATAGAGAGAATGAGTGAGAGAGAGAGAGAGAGAGAGAGAGATGGAGAACAAACTCTGTAAGGGAAAAGGAGATGAGAGGATGTTGAAATGGAGGACAACAACTACAGGGTTAAATCAAAAGGGTAAAAATAAATCTCCTTGATTACACGGATGTTATAAGAAGAACTTAGAGGGCAATCCAACCTTGGTAATAAGATGATTTGTATGAAAGCAGAAAAATAAGAGAAACCAGATGGTGAAAGTTTGAAAGAAATAGGACAAGGAATAAAGTTACAAATGTTTCAAAAATGAGGTCACTACATCTATGCGAATCTCAAATTGGCAATTTGGTAAATCGATTGTGAAATTCTGGCAGTCAACTCTCCCGTTTGTCATGCACTAAAATATCATTAATATACGGTTTTCTCCAAAGTGCCTTTTCCGCCGGGATAGTACTCCCAATATGTTGTAGATAGTATATTTTCATAATTCCTCTTGAAAGCAAAATATGCTACTGAGTTTTGAAAGACTTGACATTTTAGTCATTTTGTTGTAGAAAGTGGGGGAGTTGTCCACACCTACATCACAGTGACATTACCTATTCAGCCAATTTGAAATTCCCATATGTATAGTGATTATAACTTCATATTGCTTGTCCGATTTCATTCAGACTTTCATCAATCTGCTTCTCTGATATTTCCTCTTTCCTTTGACCAGCAGGTTATCATAAGCCTTCTAATCTGATTTAAATGAGGCTCAGTCCCTATCAGCAATAATAGACCATCCATGACTGATGCCAGTTTGCACTGAGCTGTATGGGCTTTCCCCCCTCGACTGAAACATTTTAAAAGTTAGAAGTCTGTTTTTCCTCCAACTCACTATTTTCCCCAAATGACTTTGATTTTACTCTGTTTTCTTTTTCCTTATATATATATATATATATATATCCAAAACTTGATCAAAGAGATTTTTATAAAAAACAAGTATGTTATTTCTTTCTTGGCATCACTAAAGTATTAACATGTCTGCATGTAAAACCAAGTTAGTTTAAGTGTGATGAAGGAAATGAGAAAGGAGGGGAACTGAAATATATTGTCAGCGGGAGTGTAATCATTAGTGATGCAAACTATGCTCTACCGGTTTAGGGTTAGTAAATGTCGTGTATAAAAAAAAAATTAAAAAGTGCAAAAGGCACTGCCCGGATTTGAACCGGGGATCTCCTGTTTACTAGACAGGCGCTTTAACCAGCTAAGCCACAGCGCCGCTCACGTCCGCTGGAGGACTTTACTGAATATATACTTTTTTAAAATGTTGTATGGGCGTGGGAAAACCATGGAAAACTAGGTTAGGTTGCACTATTGCGTATATAGGAAGCATAAATTTTCTTTGGTGTTTTTTAAAGAATATTATCACTTATAAAACCGTAATTGCTAGAAAATATAATATAAAAATATATTTTTTACAAAAACAAAGACAATAAACTGTTTGATATACAAGAAAGACAATTTTAATTTACGCTGAACAGGTACTACCACCCCTATTGGACAAATAAACTCGTCCATATTAAAAAAATAAACAACAGCTGCGAGAGTGCTTGTGGCATGCATGCACGGACCTGGGCCTGGCGAGATTATCAGGTGAAACAAGCAAAAGGTAGAAAATAATTGTAATTCTTTCTGTTCTTTTCTACTGCTGCTTTACAATTTTTTCTAAGATAAGATAATGCAAGCAGAGTGCACGCTTCACTTGCCTAGCTTGACCTCGATGTCGGCAGGCGCAGGGGCGCAGGCCTTGTCTTGGCCCTGCCCCTGGCCTGGCCTGGCCGGTCGTGGCTGGTCGGTTGTCAGGCTCAACAGTCGCCGGGGCCAGTGCGCTAGCCCGGTCAGCCCTCTTCTTCTTCTTCTTCCAGTCTGGTACAGACCGCCGCTGGCGTATTATCGTACCTTGTGCTTGTCGAGTGCCGAGTGTACAGTGCAAGTAAAAATTGCTCTATAATCAAACTATGTGCAGCTAAAAAACAGTGCAGCCCAGTACTAGACAGAAAAATCCGTCTGTTTGGAGGAGTATTATAACATTTTCTGACTTTAGACTATTAGAGGTTCTCCTCTAAGACAGACGGAAGCCTCCCATAGGCACCGTAGAGCTTAATCACTGTCCCTATCATCCTTAACTCCAGGGAGCTCCAACGCGCAGCGTTGGAGCTCCAGGTACAACTATCCAAAGTCGACCTCGCCCATTTTATGGCTAATTGCATCGCTTAATTTCGGCAGGTAAGATAGAAATGTGTACTTACACTTCAAGAAAATTACTGTAACTATGTAGCAGGCTCCTTCATTTTACGATTTAACGATTGTTTCGATGAAAAAAATGGAATTTCCTCGCAGAGCCGATCTTTTCCCCGTACTGTACCGTCGATTCAAATGACTCGATCGCACTGTGTGATCGAGTCAGCGACGTATATACGGTACATTACACACAGTGCGATCGAGTCATTTGAATCGACGGTACAGTACGGGGAAAAGATCAGCTCGGCGAGGAAATTCCATTTTTTTCATCGAAACAATCGTTAAATCGTAAAATGAAGGAGCCTGCTACATAGTTACAGTAATTTTCTTGAAGTGTAAGTACACATTTCTATCTTACCTGCCGAAATTAAGCGATGCAATTAGCCATAAAATGGGCGAGGTCGACTTTGGATAGTTGTACCTGGAGCTCCAACGCTGCGCGTTGGAGCTCCCTGGAGTTATATCATCCTATGCCTTTTAGCGAACGCACGCAGGCGCGTACACGTACGTAGGTCCCAGCTCACATGGCTTAGCAGCGGAGTTCTGCATTCAAATGCACTTAAAATAAGTTAAAGTTGATAAAATTGTTGTTTCACTGTATTTCGATAAAAATACTACAAATACCACGTAAGATAATCGGCTATTATGGCTAATATGCCCAGTAATCCTCAAATTGGCAAGAATCCTACCTAGGATATAAAAAAAAACAGCAGAACAGAGGTATAGATACGATTTGTATGGAGCGGAGGTATAAAGCGGCTTAAGAAACTAAGTAATAGATCTAGTGCAGCAAGATCATTCGCTGTCAATTGCTCGTGGTCTAGTGGGAAAGGTGTCTGGTCAGACTGTCGGAGTATTCTCTTTCTTTACTGCACTCGCGTTCAAGGTCCCGAACGGGTTCGAATCCCGTTCTTTCTTGCTGATAATTTTTTCAGTTATGACTCGATAACGATAGCGTTTATTCCGTTATAAATAACTGACTTTCAACAATGAAAACCAAGAAACTTGACTAATTATTCACTTGTTCAGGCGGGTTTAATGGCGGCCGGGCATAATAACGACTTTGGCCAGATAATCTCACAAACCTTACTTAAACTGCAATAAAAAGTCATAAACTAGCGTGAAGGGGGATGAATTAGGCCTGGGAATAATTATTTGAATTATTCGAATAGCTTACCGCCGATCGGCAATCGAATACCACTTTTCTCACAATTCGAACATTCATGCAATGACGAATAGTGATTTGGAAATTCGATGATCTAAACTTCGGTTAAAGCGTCATGGCAAAAATGATCTTTATAACATCAGAAAATACTGCATAACAGATGATAAGCACATAAAAGGCTAGACCAAAAGCTTCAGTCTCTCTGTACTCGTCGGTTGTTCCGCTGAGACTTCGTCTGGCTCTACTAGACCTCCGTACATGTACATAGAGACTGAATGATCACATATCGCGCATTGTGTGGACGGTCATATCCGGAACCGGAAGTGTATTTTTATTATTTGTCTGTGTGTTTGTGTGTGTAGCATGTATTCAGTGGTGTACCCGTGCAGTATAGTACGTAACGGCAACGCGACCTAAGGCTCAGGTCGGCTGTTCGTACACCTTGTTGGTGATATACGGGTGTACCGTCTGTCTATGGGGAAGGTTTGGAAATGTCAGAAATATTAAAGATTTCCCCATAACAGACGGTTATTTCTGTCTAATAAAAGGCGTAAAGAGACATTTTACTTGCTAAAATAATACAACAGAGGTCCAAAATGTGCCATGAAAAGTTTTAAAAAAAACACAAAAGTAAAAGAGTTATGGCGTCACTTCGATAATGAAACACACAAGCCGGTCGGCCACAATCAGTTTATACATGTAGTCACCCGGACGATCACGGCCTAGCTCGCTACTGTTTGTGCAGAGCTCTCTGCCTGCGTATTGTTGCTAGCTAGTTCAGCTCCGATATGGAGTAAGATGAATGTAATTCTTCAAATATGAAAGATCATTGCAAAATAAAAATCGTCACTTTACAATAATCCTGTGTTATAGCTGTCTCTGCGATATTATTTGTTTTATGTTTTGATAGTCTTTGTGGTCCTATTTCGTCTCGGAAACGTATGTGGATAGCTGCTTTGCTTGTGTTGGCGCATGCGCAATGTGGCTTGAATGTCAAGGTGTACGATTAACTTCAGAATGAAAAGAAACTAAGTATTCGAAATACCGTATTCGAATTATTTGAATACCTGTTTGCTCGAATATTCAAATAGTAAAAATGGTATTCGTCCCAGGCCTATCGAGAACGATCGCGAACACTCTTTTCTCCCATGTTGAAGCACTACTGCGCGTGCGCAATGGGGATTGTCACCAGATTGACACTCCGATTTTCGAGAGACATTCTATCATTCTGTATATATTCTACATTCTATATGTTATGACCCACACACAAGACCAATGGGTTTCTGACCTCAATGAGGCAAAAATTTGGCTGGAATAAATTGCCTTGTTGGTTTTGTTTCTTTTATCCATTTATAAGCGAAGTCTCCAATATGGGACACAGTCTTCCAAATGGGAGAGAGTCTCCAATATCAGTCGTGCACCTCTACTGGTTTCACCTTATTTTTAAATCAGCAAAATAAAATTCGTAATATATTCCTCTGCCGAGGTTCGAACTCGCGGTCCTTTCATTGAGAGCGCACCGGACGATCCGATTGCGCCACACAGAAGAGCTGCTCGATGGCCTTGCTCATTTTATTATATCCCTACAATTCGTTTTTCATGAATTTTCATGCCAACTTTCACATCACTTCCATAGACTTTTACGCATTAGCGGTACGGTAGAAAAAACCCTTGTGGGACTGCCGGGTCTACGAGCGCAGCGTAGGCTTTTTTAGGGAGCTGTTCGGACAACATTGAACCTTCTGGTAACCATTGAAATTAATATTTCACATTTTGTTTTCAATATTTTTTAATTCTAGGGTAAAAAATGGGGTTTTAATATTCTAAAGCTGTGGTGAAGAGGAGATGAGAGAAGCTGACTCACGGTAAAGGTGATTTCCAGGAGGTTCTTTAGACTCTAAAATGGCTGCTCAATTGCAAAGCGACATTAAAAAATTATTCTTCAAAGAGACTTCCAGGCTACTTGCTACAGCAAAGCAAAAGTGGCATAAATATCACACTTGTCCTATGTGTACGAGGTTCAATTCAATTTATTTAAACCAATCAACCGTACAAAATAATAACTTAATACAGTGAAATATTATATACAGATCTTGCCTGCTTAGAGGTTTAATATAACATTTCATTTCCCCAACGAAGTTTTGGAGGAGAGATGAAAAGTGTTATTTATTAAAGCGATACACCAGGCAATATCTGTTTATATTCTTTATATAGAATCTACGCCATCAGAATATTTAGATCTAACGTTAGATCGAAATACTGAAATTGACTTACCTCTTTAATAATATTCTTGATAAACTGAGAGAGACTCCCGCTTATATCAAAGTAGATGCAACAACACACTTGAAATGTTTACTTGGTAAATGTTCAAAACTTCCAAGTTCCAACTAACGTTAGAACTTGAACTTGAAATGATCAATGTTAAATAATAGTCCACAGGAGAACTTACGTAGACCTACAATGTAGGTAGTTCGGTTGGATTGTAGTTACACTAATTATAAATATCTTTACTTACATTTTTCATTTTTTCGCAGCCCATATACTAACTAAAAGCTGGCTTGTGATGGCATTCTAAAAAGATTTGGAGTACCGACAAGGGAAGTTGTCGCTGATCTTAGCACATAGGGCTTTGTGAAACAGTTAGTGAACAAGTTGAGCGACAGCGTGGAAATGTCGCTGATCTTGTCGTTATGACAGTTTGATGAAACGAACCCCAGAGCTTGTGGATGGGGCCCCTTTTAAATTAATATGATTAAATAACGTATCACATTATCATCATTATATAAGATGGCAAGATAAAATATATGTACAAAGAGTTTTAACTTACACGTATTTGCAGAGGTATGAGTTATAACTTATAGGGCACACATAGTAATTCATTCTCCCGCAATGCATTTTTATGAGGCGGAGCAAAGTTAATAGGATAAAAGTTGATTAAATAAATTCATATAAAATCGAGTACCGTATCTGTCCTCTGTAAATTTTAAGAAGTTAAATGATGTTTAATAGTCATAATGTCCTTGATTTTAACCCTCATCTGAAGTGCTCTTGTCTTTGTCTTCTTTTAAAGGGTTTGTATTGTATTTCCTCCATTACAGCCTGCAATTTGGCGAGAATTAAGTTTAGCTGCGTTTCAGCCTTCATAAATTTTGTTAATGCCGGAAAAATGCCCAAATAGGCACCTCATTCAGGAGATTTTTATATCTTGTGTCTACTCTGAACATTATAATGAATTCCACCCCATTGTTTACAAAATATGATTTTTTTTTAAAATTACTGTTGATATAACACGTGAGCCAATGGGGAGCGGAATTACTTTTGTGAGCCCTAAAGCGAAGCCTAGCCTAGCATTGCTAGGGAAGTGTCGGCTGCTTGCGGAGCTTTGCGAATGCTCTAAAATGACCTTTTGAATAGCTTGTAGGCAACGTTAAGCAATTGTAGTAATCACTAGAGGGTAGTGAGGTCCTATTTAATGTAACTTAAGACAGTATTGAGTAATCGTGTTGAATTAGAGCATGAACGATCACATTATTGTAGGTTATACAAGAGCGGTTTGTGTGCAGTGCAATGTAGAAAACATGGACCTCCACACCCTCCCCCCACCCGTTCCCCACTCTCTCGCTTTCTCTCGCTCGCTCTCTCTCTCCCCTCCATTGGACTCTATTACCCCCTCCCCCCCCCCCCTCCCATTTCATTTTGTCTTTCCTCCCTATACAGGATGTAAATTTTTTTGTATAATTATGTAATATAGCAGCATCGAACATACACTAGACGTAAAGGTTTGATTGCAGTCAAAGTCAGTATTGATCCAGGAGTCGTGTTTACCTCCCTCTTCGCAAAAGCTTAGACTACAGAACGAATGAATGTTACCAATCTTTATCAGTAGACCAGACTCTTTCAATTAAAAGCAAATATCAAATATTTTCAAGATATGACCTGCTCTGTAGGGCACACATAGTAATTCATCCGCTCGCAATGCATTTTTGTGAGGCGGGGCAAAGTTAATAGGATAAAAATTGATTCAAGAAATTCATATAAAATCGAGTATCTGTCCTCAGTAATTTTAAGAAGGCGAATGATGTTTAAAGGGAAATCCAACCTTAATAGCAAGTTGCTCTGATAGAAAGAGGAAGAATCAGAGAAGCAGATTGGTGAAAGTTTGAACGAAATCGGACAAGCAATAAGAAAGTTATGAATTTTTGAAAGTTGTAATCACTATACATACATGTATGGGAATTGCCGAATAGGCAATGTCACTGTGATGTAGTCATGGACAACTCCCCCTTTTGCTCCAAAACACAAAATGACTGAAATGTTACTTTTTATTCCTCTGCTCACCAAAGGTGGTGCCGGAGGCATTATGTTTTCGGGTTGTGTCCGTCCATCCGTCCATCCCGCTTTACCATTCTAGTGATAACTCAAGAACCACATAAGGTATGAACTTCAAACTTAGTGGTAGTATGTATCACAATAGGAAAACAATTTAAGTAGATTTTGGGGTACGTAGGTCAAAGGTCAAGGTCACAGAGGCCAATTTCTGAAATTTCAGGTGTTAGCCTCGTTCCAGCGATAACTCAGAACCATTTGAGCTATGAACTTCAAACTTGGTGCTAGTATGTATCACCGCAGGAAGAGGATCTGATTAGATTTTGGGGTATGTAGGTCAAAGGTCAAAGGTCACAGGTCAATTTCTAAATTGCCGGTGTTAGCCTTGTTAACGCGATATCTCAAGAACCATTTGAGGTATGAACTTCAAACTTGGTACTAGTATCACCATAGAAAGACGATCTGATTGGGATACGTTGGTCAAAGGTCATAGAGGTCAATTCTGAAATTGCAGGTTTTAGCCTTAACGTGATATCTCAAGAACCATTTGATCCATTAACTTCAAACTTAGAACTAGTATGCATCACCATAATGAGACAAAGATTTTTGTTCACGTAGGTCAAAGGTGTCAGGTCATAGAGGTCATTATACAGGTGTATGTGAAATTAATGCTTTTTACCTTTGTTATCACCATATCTCAACTATTTTGTATTGATGACTAGGAGGAGATAAAGTGATCAGACTTTTGGGTTATTAGGTGAAGGTCAATTGTCAAAGAGGTCAATTAACATGTAATTAGAGGCTTTTAATTCTGGTTATCACAATATTTCAAGAACAGTTTGAGCCATCAACTGAATTTAGGCAGAGACATATAGGAGACGCAGTCGCATTCATCTTGTTTCAAATGTATTACTCAGTAGGATCTTTTTCTTTCATGAGGACCTATAACAATATGCTATCTCCAATGTATTATGAGTACTGCCCCGAGGGTAAAGGCGCTTCAGAGAAAACCGCAAATGAACAATATTTTTGTGTACGACAAACAGGAGAGTTGTCCATAAGTATGTCACAATCGACTCACCAAATTGCCAATTTGAGATTCGCATACATGTAGATGTAGTGATCTCATTTTTCAAACATCCATAACTTTCAGATGATCTTTGAAGGTTTGCATGGTGGAATAGATAACGTGGAGGAGGTTTACGGTTCACCATGTGTTAGTCCTGATATTAAAGGACTGTTGGGGTATTGAAATGAGGGTAGAGAATGATGAGAGAAGGGGAGAAAATGAGAAATTGATAGTCGAGAGAGAAACAAGGTATAAGAAGTTATCTTTCGTGAGAGTGAAGTCCTTAGGACTGTAAACCAGATGAGAACGGTGGCTGGAAGAGAAGAGTAGGTGAGGTGACGAGTCTCGGCGGTGGAGAGTAGATCCGGTGAGAAGTCTCGGCGATGAAGAGTAGGAGAGATGATGCGTCTCGATGTTCCGGACAGGTTGACTGCCCGTCATCAGTCAACCTGCCTGGAACGTCGAGACGCCTCATGTGTATGTGTATGTGTTCTTTTAAAGGGTTTATATTATCTCAGTGTATTTCCACTATTTCAGCCTGCAACTCAGGAAGAGTTATGTTTAGCCATGTTTCAGCCTTCATAACTTTTGTTATCGCCGGGAAAATGCCCAAATAAGGCACTTCATTCAGGAGAATTTTATAGTTTGTTTCTACTCTGAACATTATAACGAATTACACCCGTTTTCAAAAAATATGATTTTTGGATTACTGTCGATATAATACGTGAGCGAATGGGGACCAGAATTACTTATGTGACCCCTATATGGTACTCCTAATTCCTAAACCAATATGATCATGGTGAAAACCAGAGCCCTCCATACACAGAGTTTGGCCAACCCGGTTCGAGTCTTTTTTGCGATCACGTGACAACAGGCGCCATGTTGTGACTCAATGTAGTGTGAGCGCGTGAGTTACAACTGCATGCATAGCGCATTTAACTAGCATGCATGCACTGTGTCATATACTGCACTGCGTATACTATCGATGAAATGTAGAACCAGCTGTCTAGATTTACTTCAGAATGCCGTGCTGTTTTGCATGGGGATGTTCTGATTGTTCAGGGAAGGGAACAAATATGAATAAGAACTTGATATAGAAGACTGCTTGTAATGAAAGAATAAGAGTAAAGTTCAATGCACTGAATCATGGTTTAATAATATTTATCTGATGCTAAACTGAAGGTTCAAATATTTTTGTGAAGAAGTGATAACTGCTTTGATATTTAGATAGGTGTAGAACACAAATTGTTATTCAACATAGAAGAAACAACACGGTCTGAGGATGTTTTGCACAACATTGTACAATTTTGGAAGGAGAAACCCTTTACTTAAGACATTAAGAGGGTGGGCATTTTACAAGATGTTAAATTCTGAACATTTAAAATCATTTTGTAACTCCTATAATTAGTCCACAATTTGTCTTAAAATTGTTTTTATACATTTAAATTTTCTGTGCCAGTTATACGTATCATGATTAAATGGTATCATGGTATACAAAGATTTTTTTTTCCATCTGAGAACTGCTTGTAATGTATGCAGGATCTTTACATGCGGATCCAGGCAAGGGCGCGCCCCCCCCCTTTAATATTTCCGTTTTGTGATTTTTTTTTTTATTTATTAATTTATTTTACTCTGCGGATCACCATAAATATAGCGCAGGCTTTTCATAAATTTTCTTTGGTTTCATTACCAAGTATATCGTTAATATTAGCACACCACATTTTATTGTAAAAAAACGCCCCTCCCCTTACTTCAACGATTCTAATCATGATAAAGTGCGAATTTAGATTGGTACCGAGGCTAAAAGTTTTAGGAAAGTAGTTCAGGTACTGTTTATTTCACATCCACGAGCGTGCGTGCGTGTACAATATAATGCAGGCCATTATGCAGACCAAACTGTACTCTCCGATCCCTCTGCTTTCCTGTCCAGTCAGCAGGCGCTTTGCGGTGGGGTGGTCGCCGCTAAACGCCAACTAAAAAAAAGAAAAAGGAAAAAAGCGAGAGCGAAAAAACGGGGGAAGTGAGAGAAAAAAGCATTTTCCCATATTTTCAGTTTTCATGAACTTTATAAGTAGCACAGTGCTACGTATTGTCAATCATAAATAAAAAACAATTTAATTTATCTGAATGGAAAAGTCTCAAGAGGCGGCATTTTGGCGTAATTATTCAGTCGATCTTAATTGTCAATTAAGTATTTGTGAAATAGGCCTCAGGTACATTATATATACTATTATCAATCAGTATCAATTTGACTGACTGCATTATTCAAGGTGAATATTTTAATGAAATGATGCCGACCGTATTTTGAATATTTTAAGAATTAATAAACTTTAAAGGTATTTAATTTTCCTTACAAACAGCCCATTCCCGGTATGTCATTCATTTACAGACAATGGTTGAATTACAGCTTTTTGTCTAAAAGTGATCTTAAAATGTGACTTTCGCACATGTTTTTTTTTTTAAAGTTCTTACCCGGTACGGGGTACTCCCTCCCACACCCTCCCTCGCCGCTGGCGCCCCCCTCAGTTTCAAATTCCTGGATCCGCCACTGCGGTGATCTGATGTATCAGTTTTGGTCTTTCAGGTACAACATGCTAAGTCATATGACAATAAATTCCGAATATGTTCAATTTATCAAGCATTACCAGGGTCTATTAAATGGATAATTTTTCTCCAATAACTTTGCAAGATTAAACTAAGCGATTAATATCGATATAATATACCTATATTAGGCACCTGTTACGGAATTGATATGCATCTAACGAGTCAAAATATTGGGAAAACGTCTTTTAAAAATATTTCAGACATTTTTATTCACATCCCTCAAAACGCCAGAACGCCAAAACTCCCAAACTGCATGTAAAATGAATGTTGAAAGGACACGGCCACGGTTTCTTGAGACTAAATGGCATTGTTCTTGCTCTAATTTTGAAAAAAAAATTTTGCAAACTTACTCTTTAGAATATCAGAAATAATATAAAATTAACCTTTAGAGGAATATTAAAGAATTTTTTTGTCATTGTCATTATGCATTAATACACACGCACACTGAACAAGAGTGTGCACAATCGTTGGGTTCATTGGGTTTAAATACAACATGGCACCTATTGTTGAGTTGGCCAAACTCTGTGTATGGAGGGCTCTGGTGAAAACAGATAGTTGCTGCCCCCTAGTGTTGTACTATTGCATACAACAAGAAACAAATGCAGACATCCTCATTTGGTCTTTGGCACTTTCTCTTTGCAAAAAAGTATAAATGAAGGCAAAGTTTGATTATTAAAATTCTAAATTTCCTGAATTAATGGTTTAGCTGGTCACCAAAGAAGGGGACTTTCCCAAACAACTTACTGGTAGATCTATTAAAGTGAGATTCTAATTGCGATCTTTCGATCTGATTTTTTATTGATTGAAGGGTTGAAAATTAGAGTCCCACTGAAATGTCCCAGTAAATTGTTTGGGAAAGTCCCCCTTCTTTGTACTCACATTTATGTGAGGTTATTGTAGATAACCTCACGTTCCGACCTCTGTACCTTCCTACCCCGATTGCAAGGAATAGACATGTTTACAAAGCTATTCAAATTCATGGATGTTTCTTTCCTGGGGACCTACATGTAGTAATGAGGTATTCCATTAACCTGTTATTAATGAGTGAACTACAATACTTGGAATCCAATTTGCATACATTACTTGTTGCTGTCTGACAAGCCTCTGTCTAGCTTTCAGGTTGTCAAGAACAACCTTTGTTTTAAAAGTATGCATAAAATATGAATATATTTGTAAACAGGTCTATTGCCTCCCATAGCAAGTGTGACTCTAGCACTTATACTGTACAAGCTATAAGCTTGTACTCCACAATAGCTTTAACAGTTGAATAGGTTTCAATAGGTTTTGTGTGTATTAGCGGGAATTGGTCCATTCTAGATCATTCATACATGAGAGGAAAATAATTATTTAAAATTTCATTTTCAACTCTGAAACCTCAAATTTGTAGCATAATAAAGAGATGAAGAGTCCCTGAATCAGGTAATCTAGCAAATTTAAGAAAATTAAATCTTGCTTGGAGCAATCTTGTCTGTTTTTGACAACTGCAACAGTGAATGCTTGACATAGTCCCACATCGGTATGGGTTAATGAGTGCTCTAGCACATATGCTGGAAAGGAGCAAGATTGCTGGCCAAAAACAGCCTGAAAATTTCACTTGATCAAGATGATAAAGATCCTACTGAAGAATCTGGCATGAAATCAAATATTCTATCATCCTAAAATGTAGAAGGAAGTATTTTCTCAAGATTTTGCTGATTATATTGGTGTTTTTACCTCTTCAACTTAGAAGTCCTGACCGCCGCTGAAATTGACACAGCCCCACATAGTGATGGTTCCGTGAGTGCCTTCTTTGGTGACCAGCTAAACCATAAATTGAGGAAATTCAGAATTTTAATCATGAAATTTGCCTTCATTTATATTTATCTAAAGAGAGGGAGTGAACTGTGTTGATATTTCACGATTTTATGGGTCTGGACTGAGACGTTTGGGTGCTTAGCCTGTTAGTTGCATTATGATATGATGTTCCTATGCAATTCCTATTAAAGATCTATGGATATCATTATTAAAGCTATTTCTCAAGGGTTTTCATCAGCTCCCAATTTTAGAAGGGAGTGAATTGAAAACTGTTTATCAGCGTAAAAATTCGAAATTCTCTACTGCTCAACTGCAATTTCCTGGGTAAAATTCTCAAGAAATTTTGTTTTTTAGGATGAAAATTGCTGTAAAAAAAAAATTTGCTGCTCGATCACTTTGCTCCCACACTTGTACAATAACATAGATAACTTTGGACAATCGGGGGGGGGGGGGGGGGGGGGGGGCACAACTTCATTGTTTGCCCCGGGCACCATAATCCCTAGATATGCCAACTGGTTACCTGTGGAGGGGTTTATTTTTTTATTTTTTCCCCTTCATACTCCTTAAATTTTTACCCCATAGAGATTGCCGGATAATGTTTTTTTTCTCAGTTGATTTTATACTAGCTGTACACAGTATATTTTTGTATGTAATTAGTCAGCTTTAAACATTTTCTATAATGTGTAGTTGTTTTTTATCTAAAGTCCTGGCTCAAATATTTTGATACACTTTGAGGAAGACACGTCTGTATCATAATCTCATCTTCGTATATTCATAACAACTACACATTCTCATATTGTACTCACCTGTTTACAGAGTATATCTGGTAACAATTTCTTCCTGTTTGAGCGGCTTGAAATTGATACTGCTGCTAGAGTATTAATACGCACTTACCAAATTGGTTTTCCTCCATCCTTGTTCTGGTTTGAATGTCATGGATCTGTTACCTGGGGCACTCTTATTCTCATTGGGGACTGATTGGGAAGATATGAGGATATTCATAAAGACTAGGTTTCATTTTGATAGGGCCCCCAGGAGGGTAAAGTGGTGATATTCTCTTAGCTTATTCTATTGTTTAATGCAGCAGGATTCTGTTTTTCCTCTCTCTTTTTTTAAAAACATATTTTGGAAAAGGTGAATTTCTTTCCAAGGATGCATCAGTGCATTGCACTGAAAGTCTGCACTTGTAGATAAATGCACTGATTATTTCACTTATCAAAGCATCGGGGTAAAATCGAAATCTTTCAAAAAATATATGTTCAGAATAATTCATATTGTAGGAATTATCATATATGCTGTCAGTATCTTATGGAGATTTTTTAAAAATGTGATATAGTCATACTGAACAGATAAAGTTAAAGAAACATATTAGAATTATACAACATCATATGCACCTTTATACAAGATCATAATCTTTTCAAAAGAAATTACTATATTTGTGTGGTATATAAATGTACATTAAGCATGTATTTTATTGCCCTTCATGATAGGTGCATAAATTTTTTTTTGACAGGTTCTCATACATAAAAAGCGCAGCATTGTAGAAATATTATCATTTTGACTTGGTGACATGCTATAAGATTAGTAGTAATCAGTATATTGTTTGATTTATTTCCTCTCCATTAGGGAAGTGAGAGTGGCAGTAAAAATCCTGTTTATATGGGTTTTATAACTTTTTCAGACCCCAAGCAACACAATATGAATGTCTGGAGCTGGGAATATACCTGTTAGTTGTGCATTCAGACCCAAAACCAGGGTTCATGATGCCATATGGACATTCTGATGGACCTCAAGAGCCTTGCAAAGTCTTCAGGGGAGCATTTCATCAAGCGTCTTGTCAGTGATTTTTACTGACAAATTTGCTCTCAACCAATCAGATGCAAGGATTTCAGTAGCTTATAACAGTTGTCAGTAAAACTTATTCTTAAATGTTACTAGGTGGCATTCTATTATTCTATATAGAGGTGTCGTAGTCGAGTGGTTTAATCACTTGACTGTGAATGCAAAGGTCGTGGGTTCGAACCCCGGCATGGTGCTTATGCCCCACTATGCCATCATTGTGGTTGAATTAGCACATGCCCGCTTGGAAACAGGTGACTGGCTGGAATGCTCCCCAGAGGAGTGGAGAATGTGCACTGTAATGTGCAGAATCGCAATTGAATCCAGTGAACTGGGTAATAACGCTGTATTAAAGAGCTATGGTCGGTTACATTGTAACTGGTAAAGCGCTATATAAGAAACAGCTATTATTATTATTATCACAGGCTGCTACTGAGCGATTCTGTGCAGAGTGTCCCGTATGACGTATGACATTTATCCATATATTTCATCCATAATGAAAAATCTCTTGATATGACCATGACTATAGATGGTGATACCAGAAAGCTTCATGATTCAATGGTCATATCAAAAGCTTTTTCATATTTGGATGATATATGTGGAAAAAGTCATGTGTAAAGTCATATGTCGTACAAGACACATTGCACGGAATCGCCCTACTATAATTCTGAAGGGCTGTAGTAGACATAAAAAGTATTACCTAGTGCATGATGGCTCGAGACATGCCAACATTTAGGTAGCATTGAATTACCATAAAGACCACAATAATATCTATTTTAAGACCTAACAGATGTTTTGAGACATAATGCTGAAGCACCATCGCCTATAAATGTAACTCCTCTTTCTCACAAAGGAGTTGCGAGATCTTGCTGGACAAAAGCTAAATACTTTTGCTTCCAATATTCCATTTACAGTTTACACAACTTTTGGGTCTATGCATAGTTTAGTGTGCCTTTCATGAATAATTATCTTACTGGCAAAGCTTCTGTGTAATCCCACGGTTTCATGAAATATTCATGATTATAAAGAGCAGAGTTCAGGTTGGAGGAAAAAATTTCCATGTTTGAAAATATCTGTTCAGTGTATGCCCTCAGTATGAAAATCCTTACTTTAGATCTCTCTCTCTCAACCCTCTTGAGACAGACCACATTTTGTGTGTTGGCTCAATAACTTTTGATTCAGAGCCCTAAAATATAACAAATGCATGGGTAGAAAGAGCAAAAAATTCTGCACATGTACAATGTACTGTGTTCATTTTTGTTGCATGACCATATTGCATTTGATGCCAGGAATTTCAAAAAGGAGTATAAGCTTAAAAATCCTTAAAATGGCAACACATTGAGAGGTTCAAAATCACTGTTTTTAATACAAATTGGCAATTTTCTCAACTTTTTGTCTTCTTAAGTCTTAACCATGTGTATTTTATTCTAAGATATTACATTTGATTAGAACCATGTAGCATTAAAAAGAAAAGATTATTGTTGCCAATTTGAAGAACAAAATTTGATCAATTTAGCCCTAACCTAACCTTAAAGGGATACGCCACCGGGCGGCCGTGGGGAAAGTCAGGATTGCGTAAGCCCCATTCACTCGTACACAAAGTTTGTGCGTCGAACGTGTCCGTTGGACTAAGTGGGATATATTTCGGCTGCACGAAGCCGACCGAATCTCGCACGAGAGCTCCTTTGAATTTGAATCATTGTCGGGTGTGTCGACAATGAGCATCGCTTCGTGCGACACTAGTGATATTTTGGCTAGCCATACGGACTAGAAACTTAAGATTTTGGCTCGTCCGCTGTGATTTTTACTAGCCATTGGCTAGCGGGCTATCGTTAATTTCGAGCAGCGAGAGCCCATAGTATATGCCCGCGATGCCAGCGGACCGGTCACCGGTGCATGGTGCATGCACTACGTGCAACTGTGTGCAACTCTGTTTTCACCGCACATCATTTATCGATTAACCCGTATTCGATCGAATCAAAGCCGTCGAACGTGTCCGTTGGACTAAGTGGGATATATTTCGGCTGCACGAAGCCGACCGAATCTCGCACGAGGCATGATTAGGTAACGATCACGGTGCCCTCTCGCGGCATTAAAACGTCCACAATCTGCGGTTGAGTATCCCTTTAAACAATCTCCGTTTAGTCTAAGCCTGAGTCATATCGAATATATAAACGGGGATTCGACGGCTTTGATTCGATCGAATACCGGTTAATCGATAAATGATGTGCGGTGAAAACAGAGTTGCACACAGTTGCACGCAGTGCATGCACCATGCACCGGTGACCGGTCCGCTGGCATCGCGGGCATATACTATGGGCTCTCGCTGCTCGAAATTAACGATAGCCCGCTAGCCAATGGCTAGTAAAAATCACAGCGGACGAGCCAAAATCTTAAGTTTCTAGTCCGTATGGCTAGCCAAAATATCACTAGTGTCGCACGAAGCGATGCTCATTGTCGACACACCCGACAATGATTCAAATTCAAAGAATTAATAATCTTACTTTGTCTTTGGAGAGCTGAATGGAACACGTTTGTTCGATGCCAAAAAAAAAAAACAATACGAAATAAATTTTTCGTCGCTCAATATAGACTCGACTTCATTCAGCTTCAGAGATCATTCAGAAGTAATTGCCAATTTGATGAGAGTGTGATATTAGTTATTGCGAATTAAGTAGGAACACTCGTACTCATACCCGTATTTATCATGTTCAATTATACAATTGTCAAATTGACAATGCAGAGAGAGTGCAAGAAAATTATTGTAAACTTCAGTTCGTAACGACAAAACGATTTTTCCATAGAGAAAGCACAGGTAAAGCGCGACGTCCTCCGCAAGCGAATTAGCGAAAGTTAGCCAACAGTTTGAACTTTGAAGTCGCCTTCACGTTCTCTGCTAGTATATATGCTGTACGTTACGGAGTTTCTTTTTTTTATTTGATTTTTTCATGGTGGCTACGGTAGTCAAAAATCTGGCGGACTACAAATCGATGCACCGAATTTGCCAAAACGTATTCGGGATTCGATGTCTTCGATCGAACACCGGCTAACCAATCGATTCGACTCAGGCTTAGTTTAGTCATGACATAGTTGCATCATAATTATATTGCAATCCAGCACAAGATACCGAGAGGGTGCATGCCATCAAATACATGTAGATATGTATTCTTATCTGCTTGTATAACCTTGCCACCTGATATGACATCATTTTAGGTAGAAGAAGAGCCGATACATTCTCTTGAAGATGTCAACTGACTGATGTAGAATGGGGTATGCATGGCTTCAGGCACTCTGTCTATATTCTGATTTCTGAAAAGCAAAAAAAAAGGAGATCAAATTATGCTTAATGTTGCGAGAGATGGGTTCAAAGAAGTACAATTGTTGTGTGTTGTTGTGTACTTAATATATGCCAGATTTAGTTTTGTGGGGGTGGGGCACATGCCTTTCCCTGTGCACTACCCCCCCCCCCACCCTCCAAGTTTGAAACTGTCAGTAGATACATTCCAATATGTTAAGATAACTATGCCACCTGATATGTTGTAGTTGTAGAAAGTGATTTTATGAGCTTTCTCTGAGTTTTATAGAGATAAATAGCAAGGGATCTGTAACAAGCTAGTAGGATAGAACTGTGTGAATATGTAACAAACAAAGTTGCTACATTTTCGTAAGTTGTCCTCTTACAGAGATGCACCATTTTGAAATCAGATGCAGAGCTTCTGAATTTTATCTAGATAACAACTTCATATCTTCAGTAGATGGATGTACCATGTTGCGTGGAGTAGATTTGGGGCTTTGCTATTCCAGCAAGTTCTTCGTAAATTTGTAAACTATTAAAGTGGAGTGCAGCTGTGCAGTTTAATATTGTTGTTTGTTTCATTAGCATTCACCTGAAGCATCATGGGAAGTGTAGAGAATGAAAGCCTTTTGACTGGTAAACATATTAAGAAACAGAACAGCAAAATTCCATTGATTTTCAATAATCCCATCGACCTTTTTTACGATATCAGCGTAGGATTTGTCGCACAAAAATGCAGTGGACACCAAGCATAACACGCGTTACGCTCTGTTTATAATGGCATTTTTAGTATAAAAAATGTTTATTAACAGGATTTTAAAAATCTTAAGTTTCTAGTCCGTATGGCTAGCCAAAATATCACTCTAGTGTCGCACGAAGCGATACTCATTGTCGACACACCCGACAATGATTCAAATTCAAAGAATTAATAATCTTACTTTGTCTTTGGAGAGCTGAATGGAACACGTTTGTTCAATGCAAAAAAATAAACAATACGGTACGAAATAAACTTTTCGTCGCTCAATATATAGACTCGACTTCATATTCAGCTTCAGATCATTCAGAAGTAATTGCCAATTTGATGAGAGTGTGATATTAGTTATTGCGAATTAAGTAGGAACACTCGTAGTCATGCCCGTATTTATCATGTTCAATTATACAATTGTCAAATTGACAATGCAGAGAGAGTGCAAGAATATTATCGTAAACTTCAGTTCGTAACGACAAAACGATTTTTCCATAGAGAAAGCACAGGTAAAGCGCGACGTCCTCCGCGAGCGAATTAGCGAAAGTTAGCCAACAGTTTGAAGTCGCCTTCACGTTCTCTGCTAGTATATATATGCTGTACGTTACGGAGTTTCTTTTTTTATTAGCATTAGCATTAGCATTCACCTGAAGCATCATGGGAAGTGTAGAGAATGAAAGCCTTTTGACTGGTAAACATATTAAGAAAATATTGCAAAAGTGTTTTGATGTTTATATTCTCAAAAATTATGTGACTTCAAGAGTATGGAAGAACATGTATACACATATATGTGCAATGTCAGTGTAAAGGGATGTTTTTATCACTCGTAGCCCACACTGTGATGTGTCATTCTAAGTTATTTTGTGTAGACTTTGCCTCTTTCAAGGGTCAAATTAAACTCAACAAAAAGATGGAAATCATGGAATATGTATTTATTATCCCATTCCAGACAACTGGCCTTTATTTTGTGGTTTTGCGCTATAACTGTTCATTTAGAGTCCTACAATTTACAGAGGCATTTAGCAGAAAGAGAAAAATTCTGCACAGCCCGTACCAATTTATGTTGTGTACATGTATGCTTCAATAAGATGGTTATTTATTTGTTATCTGATTTTTTTTTCTTAATTGTTCAAATTTTTTTTTCTTAAACTGCTACGGAGTATGGATGGAAATAAAAACAAGCTCCCCACAGCAAGCTAAATATTTCATCTCCCCCCCCCCATAAAGTCACAGATCAAACTTAATAGGAAATGCTCAAGCCAGGTACACTTTTCTCAAAAAAGGCAAATAAATTACCATTTGGACAAAATTCTTCTAGATGTTGTAGTGTAAGTGCCTAGCAAGGGAGCATTCTTATTAAGCTACCCTGGAAAAGCCCCTATGCATTCATTTTCACAGGGGCATGATGTTTTCAGTCTGGCTGTAGTCTATAATGATCAGACCCATCATTTGTAAGTGGAAAATATCATAATAGTGATGTCACATTAAAAGGATTTATCTTGAAATACCTTCATATTCCGAATATAAATCAGAATACTTCAAAATCTTGTACCAAATTTTGATGCCAAGGTGTGTAGTCCGATATACCTATATCTGTGTGCAGTTCTTTTTACTTGTGTGCAATTTTCAGCAAAATCAAGTCAATTTATCATTCTGGTGATTCAAAGACCTCAGATAGAATAATTATCCTTTAATGTGGTACATAATCAAACATTTCCCAATAGTTTTTTTTTCCTTTCTCAATTTTGCATGATCGATCGACTATAACTCAACTTTATCTTTAAATTTCACATTTATCTGTGATATCTATTGTCTAAGCATAGATTCGACAGACACCTGTCTCTATCGCTTCCCTGTATGTACATGTACATGCTGACAGCAAACATATCCGTGAGCTGTCTCAAGTTCATTAACCATTCAGAATAGATGGTTCTTAGCTCATATCTTACCCACTCTCACATTCTCAGCCCCAGGGTCTCTTACCTATCAGCCTGCAATACCGTGGAAACTCAAGAATGTGCATTCCCACTGCAAGGCAAACAGAAATGGTGTGTTCTCATAGCATGACAAACAGCATTGTGGCTGCTTAGACTAGAGATCTCGTTCACACATATGAAATAAGAATACAGTCAAACCTGTCTTAGTGGCCACCTGTCTATAGTGGTCACTTATATTGCCTCCCTGTAGAAAAAAAAATATGTGCCTTAGAACCTGTCTATAAAGGCCACCTGTCTACAGTGGCCACTTTTTCTGTTTCCCTTAATAGACAGGTTTGACTGTAGTTTTTTTTTTAGGTTTCACCCTTAATAAGTGCAAGGTATAAACATTTTACATACTTAGCAGAGAGTGATTTAGCTCTGAAAAGCTCTAGACCCTTCATAGTGGATAGTTCTTCCATGTAGCTATTATCTTACCCACTCTCAAATTCTCAGACCCAGGGTCTCTTTAATTACCTATCAGCCTGTAATACCATGGAAACTCAAGAATGTGCATTCCCGCTGCAAGGCAAACAGAAATGGTGCTTTCTCATTGCATGACAAACAGCGTTGTGGCTGCTTAGACTAGAGATCTCATTCACACATATGAAATAAGAGTTATTTTGTAGGTTTCAACTTTGATTAGTGCAAGGTATAAACAATCTTACAGTAGCAGAGAGTGATTTAGCTCTGGAAAGCTCTAGACCCTTCATAGTGGATTTTTAGCTCACCTGAGCCTAAGGCTCGAGTGAGCTATTGCGATGGAAATTTGTCCGTCGTGCGTCGTGCGTCGTCCGTCGTGCGTCGTCCGTTAACTTTTTACATTTTCATCTTCTTCTCCAAAACCCATGATCGGAATTCAACCAAACTTGGTAGGAATCATCCTTAGGGGTAGGGGACCCAAAGTTGCTAAAATGGTACATGTGGCCCCCAGGGGGGCCCAGGGGGAGGGCCCCCAATTGTAAAAGCTATGTAAATTTCAAACATCTTCTTCTCCAGAACCAGGCATAGCTCAGATTTGGTATTGTGTATGGAGATACCTCTATAGATGAAGAATGAATGTTGTTCATGAAATTTCTCTGAGTGGCCCTATAGGGGCCCTGTGGGGGTAACATACTGGAGGGGGGGGGGGGGGCGCTGCCAGGCAAAATGTACATTCTGATCATCTTCTCCAAAACACATGATCGGAATTTAACCAAACTTGGTAGGAATCATCCTTAGGGGTAGGGATCCTCCTTAGGGGTAGGGGTACCAAAGTTGCTAAAATGGTACATGTGGCCCCCAGGGGGGCCCAGGGGGAGGGCCCCCAATTGTAAAAGCTATGTAAATTTCAAACATCTTCTTCTCCAGAACCAGGCATAGCTCAGACTTGGTATTGTGTATGGAGATACCTCTATAGATGAAGAATGAATGTTGTTCATGAAATTTCTCTGAGTGGCCCTATAGGGGCCCTGTGGGGGTAACATACTGGGGGGGGGGGGGGGGGGGCGCTGCCAGGCAAAATGTACATTCTGATCTTCTTCTCCAAAACACATGATCAGAATTCAACCAAACTTGGTAGGAATCATCCTTAGGGGTAGGGGATCCAAAGTTGCTAAAATGGTACATGTGGCCCCCAGGGGGCCCAGAGGGAGGGCCCCCAAGTGTAAAAGCTATGTAAATTTCAAACATCTTCTTCTCCAGAACCAGGAATAGCTCAGACTTGGTATTGTGTATAGACGAAAAATGAAAGTTGTTCATTTTTTCTGGGTGGCCCTATAGGGGGTCTGTGGGGGGTAACATACTGGAGGGGGGGGGGGTGGGGCAAGTTGTCCGCCATCCATAAACTTTTTAAATTTTCAGCTTCTTCTCCAAAACCCATGATTGGAATTTAACCAAACTTGGTAGGAAGCTCAGACTTGGTATTGTGTCTAGAGATACCTCTATAGATGAAGAATGAAAGTTGTTCATGAAATTTTTCTGGGTGGCGCTATTTTCTGGGTGGCACCAGATGTGAATTGATCCACCTCAGGTGAGCGTCGTGCCCCCTGGGGCTCTTGTTCTTACATGTAGCTATTGTCTTACCCACTCTCATATTTTCACCCAGGGTCTCTTACCTGCATGTATCAGCCTGCTATACTGGGGAGACTCAAAAATGTGCGTTCTCGGGACAAACAGAAAGGGTGTGTTCTCATTGCATGACAAACAGCATTGTGGCTGCTTATACTAGAGACCCCAGATGTGAGTGAAACTTGATAAATGCACAGTGTAAACAAAGAAACTGTAGCAGAGAGTGATTTAGCTCTGGAAAGGTCCACATCCTTCACAGTGTATGGTTCTTATACTGTCTGTTTATATTAAAGCATATCTTGCCTACTTTCTCTTGCCCATCCCCAGGGTCTCGTACCTATCAGGCTATAATGCCATAGAGGCTTGAGGTGCTTACAATAGAAACCCCATTATCACGGAATAAGAGTTCTTTTTCGGTGGAAACACCCTTCTACAAGAGTATAAAAAGTTTTAAAATACAGGCAGCAGAGAGTAATTTACATGTAGCTAATTAATTCTAGAGAGCTGTGGATGTCTCTTTAGGAGCTCTGTTTTAAGAAGAACATTCTATATAAAAATTGCACCAAAGAAATCTCCCTTATACATGTATGTAAAATAATATTTCCTCTGAAAAAAATTAATTCTTTACACCAGAAAATGAAACTATGTCAGGAAGTTCTTCACTGAATTGAAATGCAGAGCGTTTGTCCAGTAGTTCAGTCTGAGAATTTGTAACAAAGTCCAACTGCAGAGTAAACTTCAGGGAACAATATGATGTAAAGCATGAACGTAAACATGAAAACAAACAAAGCAAAAACACTCAAGAACAGTTTTGAGTGTAAGGCCAAAAATATGGAGTCACTGGAGTGACCTTGCAGAAGCTCGTTTTGTACTAAAGTCTCCTTATTTTTTAACACTAATGGTTGAAAATCAGTCAGATATGAGAAGAAAAATACTTTATTCTATTTTAAAGAAAAATATTTTCATCATTTATAATGGCTTTTATACTTATTGTCAGTAGGGATTACAAGCACTATGGAATAAGAAATTCTAAACCATAATTTAAAATCAACTAGGTCTATCCTTTCTCCTGTAAACTGCATTGGAAAGTTACTCAATCATGTTGAAAGGTTGCATGTTTACAGTACCCAATGATTTGGAAGAAATCGAAATGATAAGCACAGAGACTCCTCCAAACCACGTGAACAGTAGGAGAGAAAAGAAAATGCCAGGAGAAGACGGTTTGAATAAAATACAACGAAAGGAAGAGAAAATAAGCTTGCCTTAAAGGTCATTGTATTGATTTGTAGAGTTTTTTGAGCTACCTAGCTACCTCACTCACTCACGTATCAATGGGTATACTAAAGTAAATCATATGACATTCTCGATGTCATATCAGTGCCAAATACAAGACAGCGTCTTCCATTGAATACATTTGTATTTGATAATTTGTCAAAAATGAAAATGAATTCCTTTTGAATCTTGTATGTTGACTAGGTTAAAGTGATACAAATGTCAGCCTTAGTTGCATTAGCCTTTAGCAGTTTGAATGAGATTTAGGAAAAAATATGCGGTCTCCTCTTCCTTGTATTACCTCTCCCTGCCTCTCTCTCTCTCTCTCTCTCTCTCTCTCTCTTCTCTCTCTCTCTCTCTCTTTCTCTCTCTCTCTCTCTCTTTCTCTCTCTTTCTATGTGTTCCCTTCTCTCCCCCTCTCTCTTCCCCCGCTCTCTTCCCCCGTTCTCTTTCCCCTCTCTCTTCCCCTCTCACTCCATGCACTCTTCCTATGTATGCCCTCCTCCTCCGATCTCTCCTCCTCTCTCTCCTCCTCTCTCTCCTTTCATTCTCTCTCACCTCTCCCATCTCTTAGGCGAAGTAAAAATAAATTTATGTTTAGCATCCCCGTCTGCTTTCTCTTTTGAACCCGCCTGCTTTTTTTCTTTTTTTTATACTTAAAGGGGAAAAATTATTTTTGTAACGATCTTTACAAAAATCATTTTTCCCCTTTAAATATTAAAAAAGAAAAGAAAAAGACCTCCTTCCTTTTTTTCAAAAAGGCGGATGCTAAACATGTTTTTTTTTTACTTGGCCTTTCCTCTCTCATCTCTCTCTCTCTCTCTCTCTCTCTCTCTCTCTCATATCTCTCTCTCTCTCTCTCTCTCTCTCTGTTTCTCTTTCTCTCTTTCTCTCTCTCTGTTTCTCTTTCTCTCTCTCTCTCTCTGTTTCTCTCTCTGTTTCTGTTTCTCTCTCTCTCTCTCTCTAGTTCTCTGCCACCCCTCTCTCCCTCCCCCCTCTCTCCCTCCCCCCTCTCTCCCTCCCCCTCTCTCCCTCCTTCCCTCTCCCTCCTTCCCTCTCCCTCCTTCCAGCCATTATGTCATAAATTTGTAATATTCAATTCAAATGTTAGTCTTGTTTTATCAACTGTTTTATGTTGCCAGTCATCCAGGTCACGTCGCAACTTGGAACGCCCCCACACAGACGACTCCTCTGAGACCACAGATGTAACCCCATCACTATCCACCCACCATTCTGATGTAAACTTCACCGGTCCCTCTGCTCACCCACGTGTAACGCCAGCCATCCACCCCTTCACTGGACCCCACTGGAAGCCATGTGCTGCTCCGCTCTCTCTCTCTCCATCTCTCTCCCTCATCTGCCTCATCATCGCTGGCTTACATCTCATCATGAGGGAGAGGCCAAGCTAGCAGGCCTGGGGAGCGCAAGGCGGAGGCAGCGGAGCATCATTATTGAACGCTAAACCACCGTCTGCTGCTTGTTGCAATTTCTTACTCACAAGGACTGTGGGTGTGGAAAATTGCTTTTGTTTCCCCATCACTTGGGACTAACCGCAATGTGCTTTTGGATACGGTAAAGACTATATGCGAGTATGGAATTACCAATGGATTGTACACTTCTGGATTGCTCAGGATTGCTGTGTTTCGGGTTAGTATCAAACACTTTGATTTTCCTGCTTAAATACGAGTCATTGCTCTGTGCTTAATTATTTCATGTACTGCTGCACATTGTGACAAACTTTTTTGCATCATTTGAATCATGTTGCAATCTGGTTGGCTCTATAGTTACAGTACGTATTCATTGGATTCCACAGGCCTCTTAGACATAGAGGATGATTCCTTAAATTGTGTTACTTTGCTAAAAAGAGAAGATCAAGATTTGTCTAGGAGTACTCTGAAGATCTGTGATAAAGTGTTGTTTACACATGATGATGTAAAGTACCTCCAGAAATAAAAATCTGCAGTAAAATGAAAGCAATTAAATGTTAATGAATGACAAGTGGATGTGAATGAAGTAGCTGTGGGCAACAAGAACCTGCTTAGCATAATTACACATTTCTTTGAGTGCAGTATATATATCGTCTGTATGGAGCCAGAAGGGCAATGAGTCCCATCATTTATACACAGTTAACGCCCTTCTGGCTCCAAGCAGACAATATAAATGTGAAGCGCACTACTCTTTTGTCATTTTATTTTGCTGCAGCATTTTTTTATTTTTTATTTTTTTTGGGGGGGGGTCAATTTTTGGCAGCTTGTTATTTCATGTGTCAACAAGGTTTTAGAGTTCACTGAGATAATAAAATCAATGAGAAGAGAAATGTTCTCCAAGTACATGTATGTATTGCCATTTGGCAAGTAACATTCAAATACTTAAGGCTGGTCAGATATTGGAACTACATATACTGTACATCACTTTTTGTGGTAAGATCATGAAATTTTCATTAAAATGTACATGTAGTCTTTGATAGTCTGCCCTGTGAAAACTTCTTAAGAAGATATGAACTAACTGTAAAAATGCTGAAAAGTGGTTGTTCAATTTGCCGCCATTATTATTGAAGACTTTCATATTCTCATGTTTGCTGTTACTGTGGTACAACAAAATTCTTATCTTGTTATTATAATCATTATTATCATTATTATCATTAGTAGTGTAAGTAGCAGCAGCAGTAGTGGTAGTGGTAGTAGTAGTAGTAGTAGTAGAAGTAGTAGTAGTAGAAGTAGTAGTAGCAGAAATAGCACTAGTAGTAGTAGTAGTAGTAGCAGAAGTAGCACTAGTAGCAGCAGATGATTGTAGTAGTGGGAATGTCATTATTATTACCATCACCATCATCATCATCCCATTATCATAACCTGGGAATTTAACAAGAAAACTATGTAAGTGTAAAATGAATTTACCTTAGAATAATAATAATAATATTTATGAGCATACAGGTTCAGTTCAAAGCACTTGAAATAATTGCACTGCCGACATAATTGTGGTTACATGAGAACTTTGCTGATAAAAGAGGCACATAATCACATTAATATTGTACTACTCAAAACATGCATTAGATGATATCAACTCACTTGGGAACTGTGGAATTGAAGGCCCACGATGCAATACGTACATGTACGTGAGTTTTGGACAATTCTGAAGTACATGTAATTGATTGGCATTTTTTAACATTAAAATGAACAAACTAAGAGCTTCTGTTTTATGAAATGTAGGCATGTGGATTCTAAGCTACATGTAATGTCTAAAAGGGATTTAATCCAATTTCTTTACTGGCCAAAAAGTTTGCTACATGTATGTGCCTCTCATTGTGTCTAATGCACATTTTATCGCATCCTAGATTAGTACGCAGCATAGAGGCTGGCTTGAGGCAAGAACATGTACATGTATACTGTGCATTGCCTCATTTGATTTGTGTTGCTTAATTCAAGATTGTCAGTCACATTGGTGTACATGTGCACACTTGAAGGTCATAAATTCCATGCAGACCATGTGACAGATTCTCAGCCAATCATTTGATTAGGAATAGATTCACATGCATGTATGGCGGAAACATTACTGGTTATCATTACCATTGCACCCTGAAGGTAGACTTCTTATGAAAGAAATGTTCTGTGTGAACACTTTAAGGCCTTTTATATCTTTCCTCTTTTTTTTGGGGGGGGGGGGGGGGGGGTAAATGCAGTAGTTTGTACGACAAGGAGTGCATGATTGAGTTATGAAGAGTTTAGAGCATAATTTGTCTGAAGCTATTTTCTTGTTAGGAAATTCACTTACGACTACATGTACCATGACATGTTACACTTCACCACTGACAGATTTAGAGGAAAGACAACTGTCCCATCCCCCACCTCCCTCCCCACCCTCTGAAACCCAAGTGGCATGCATGTACATGTACCATAAAAAAAATCCCCAAAAACGTCCCCCCCACCTTTTTAAATTTTCCTCCTGAAACTCCAAAAGGCATCTGAAAATATGATAATCCTTGTTTGTTGCTTGTCATAGATTTTTGGAGTAAATTATATCCATTTAAGAATGTGTCACCTACTTTTTAGTGTACTGCTCATCAGTAATTTTTCAGAATTGTGCTCGTACACCCTTATCACAAACTCCTGGACCTGCCCCTGCTTTCCACAAATTCTTTTTTTTTTCTTCACTTTTCATAACCATGCATTAAGGTACTCCAAAATCTCTTTGTCTCTACCAAGGAGTTATCACTCCTTGGTCTCTACTTAGAAATTCATGAATCCTAGTTGCAATGGCGCCATATCCATTCCTGTGGAATTTATGGGAGTCGTGTCTAAATGGCCTTCTGAATGTGGATCAACAAGTTTGAACTTTCCTCTGTCACAGACATGACATTTAAAGCGGAGACAAGCTCCAGAAAGTCACGAAATATTCATAAAGCAAGATTTTTACAACGTTCAGAGTACATTTGCTTTGCTGTCATTGTGTTCATGACATTTATTGCAAAGTGAGGTCAGAATTGCAGTGCAAGCTACAGTATTTTAAAGTGCACATGTCAGTAATGTTGCATGTAAAGTCCATATGTGACTGTACCAGGCTGCACCCAAAACTCCAAAACCGATGATATTTTTGTTCAATTCTTACAATAATTCCCTCAATCTGTCTCCTTCTCTCTCTCTACTATCTCGTTGTCTCTTTCTTTTTATTTTTCTCCTCTTTTCTTTCTTCTCTCTCTCACTCTTTTTCCTGTACCATCTCCATAGTATTGTTTGATTTTAACATATTAAATTAATTTGTACCCTGAATGTACCTTATTCTAATGCTTTTGCTTTGCACATTCCAAGTACTGTTAATTTTCTAATAAATACACCATCTCACTTCACTTCACTTCACTTTAACTCAATAGACCTGTTCACAAATTTATTCAAATTTATGGATGTTTCTTTCCTGGGGACCTACAACATGTACATGTAGTAATGAGGTATTCTATTAACCTGTTGTTAATGAATGAACTACAATACTTTTTTAAAATTTTAAAAGTATGCCTAAAATTTGAATATATTTGTGAACAGGTCTATTCACCTCTTAGGTAAATTTGGTGAATAATTCAACTTTCAAAAGTCTTTCCAAAATGTTAAATAATATGTTTAAAATCCATATGACTGTATACATCCAATCGCCACATTTTCTTCTATTTTAGTCTCGCTATGTTAATGAAATACCCACAATTATAAACAGCCATATTTAAAAAAAAAAATTAAGACAGTGAACTACTAAGCAACTGAGAGATTCTTATTCAGATCGTATTATGTCTACATGTAGAAAATTACTTTTTATTTTCCCATTGTTAAATTTTTTATATTACTCCGTTTCAAATTATGACACAGGATTTCATGCAAGAGTCATTTATACATGGCAGTTGAAGGGAAAGTCCACCCTGATATTAAGTTGATTTGAATAAAAGAAGAAAAATGATAGAAACAGAATAGTGAGAGCTGGAGCAAAATCCGTTAAGAAGTACAGTAAGAAAGTTATGAATTTTTAAAGTTGTAATCAATCAAAAACAAATTGGCAACTCTGTGACATATCTTGCAGGCTCCTCTCCTATTTGGTTATAGAAAATCTCATAAATTGTCATTATCTCATAAATTTTCATTTTCTTAGTTTTTGATGTAGGGATATATTTGTTTAATACAGGTTTTGTGTAAAAACATATGAACAATCCAAGGTGCATGTATGATAGAATATTTTCTTTTGAGAAAATGGAAATTAATGATTTGTTTGAGTATGTACAGGACAAATGGGAGAGGAGCTCGCAAAATTTGTCATGAAGTTGCCAATTTGTGTTTGATTGTGTAACTTTCTTATTTCTTATTGTATTTTGCTCAAACCTTCACAGATCTCTTTCTTTAATTTTTCTGCTTCTTTTAATCAGGGTGTACTTTCCCTCCTTTTGCTACATGCATAGATATTAATAAACTTGGACTCTCTTGTGCAATTATACATGCACCTTTTGGACAAATTTCATTTGTCATGCATGAGATATTTTGTCAGTCGGCCGGCTCAGCAAGTAAGCAATAATAATAGATGAAGAATATACCGTAATTTGAGAGAGAGCTTGGAGTATTGGTATAGGCATCGATTTGGAATGCATGGTTGCCTTTACTGATTACCTTTTATTGCAAGGCAGGCCTGGCTATTATCCAAATGTTCATTAATTTGATTGAAAAGAGCAGCAGTAATAATAGTGATAATAACAATGATGGCTTCTTGTATATGGGTCTGTTCACAAAGTTGGGCACCTTTTGAGGCATTTTTTCTTTAATCCCCTGTAATTTGATGAAAAAGTCTAGTTAGAATTTTCTTACTTGGCCATTCTATCTCTGGTGAAAATAAAAAGCATCTGAGAATCATAAACATGTTGTTCCACAATGTATTTTGGAAATAATTATGAAAAACCAGCGTGTGGATGTAACTGGACATCGTGTCCGTGTTACATCCACAAAGTCTCATTTTGAGACATAACGGCACATCCATAATGCTCTTGATGATAAGTATTTGCCTGGTTACTTTAGGCTCTCTATTTAATTCAATGCAACAACAACTGCAATGAGAGTATACTGACTTCAAGAGTTATTGATGAAAGTTGCAGATATTCTTTGGTGTCCCGTTCATCCACAATTTGTGACATTTGATTGGAAACCGTTACACCCACAACATTCATGATAAACTCAGGGAAGATAGTTATTCTTTTGTTAAAAGTTTTGCTTCATTAAGTCAGCACCATAACACATTGTACCCATTAGGATTTAGCTATGTAAGGTATCATACATGTAGATATGCTGGTAATGTAAAAAAAAGGTGGTTGTGGATGTAACATGGGACACCAGTATGTTTTTGTCAATATTTTGAAAATGCCTCTCAAAACAATTTGTTTTGTGTTCTTCAAAAGCTTCCTGGAGGCACCAAGTACATTCATATAAAACAACTTAATGGTGTAAGTCATAGTGTTAAAACTACAATGTTTTTATGATAAAATGTCACGTTTTGGTGCCCCAACTTTGTGAACAGACCCATATATGTATAGCGCTCATGTCCATCAGGTTATGACGCTCCAACATTATTACCCTGGTCATAGGCAGTATGAACGAGAAGATAGTTGCATGTTTTAATTTTCATTTTATACATGTATATAAAGCAAATCAAAGATTTATAAGCTTGGAGAAGTTTATTGGCTTCAATACATGCTCAAAATTACTTCATATCAATTCATAATTTATTGACTGAATTGAATTGAATAGCATTTATTTGTTCTCAGTAAAGCTTACAACACTCACTCCAAAAGACCAAAAAACAAAATACAAGAAATATGTAAAATTAGCAATTTAGTTTTATTGAAATACAGCATCCTTGTCCAGTATATGTCGTAAACTTCAAATGTTGTCAGTTTTTCTCAATTTTTATTATGGAATATGCAGATTTTCCTTACACAAGTTATACATGTATGTCCTCAAATAAAAATGTTTGTTAGTGAGGACATAAGACAACTCATTGTATATTTGTTTTCAAGGTAAAATAGAGTAGCAGTAGAAACTACATACATGTAGATTGGAGGAGGTTCATCGTGGTGAAGAATAATTGAAGAGAGTTAATCAGTTGTCTCACGATGTGCAAACGTAAACGTAGGAAGTCTGACGTTTCGGCTGCTATATACTGCTAGCCTTAGTCATAGACAATGAGCCGAGATCACGCTGAGCGGGTCTTAAATAGCGGCCGGATGTACGCTCAGACCACTCGCACTGTGATTGGTCGCTGCCGTTGACCAATCACCGGGTGCGGCGTTGTTCCCTGACGGATGTACGCTCGGACCACTCGCGCTGTGATTGGTCGCTGCCGTTGACCAATCATCGGGCGCGGCATTGTTCCCTGCCGTGTCGGCGGGGGGCGCACTATCCTTGGCCGGTTCTAACCGGTTAGCTGCGTGGCGCTGAATAGCAGATAACCATTCGTTAGGGATGTCAATGCCGTTATCCCTATTAATGTTATTCGAGTGCAATCGGATCTGAATAGCTTCTTTCACCCGGCGCGTGTACCAGTGCTTGTCCTGCGCAACGCAAGCTATCAGTGCGTCCGAGGCGAATATCCCGGCGATGTTCATGCATGCGCTCCCCGACGGGTCTACCAGTACATCCGGCATCCGGCAGGGAACAACGCCGCGCCCGGTGATTGGTCAACGGCAGCGACCAATCACAGCGCGAGTGGTCCGAGCGTACATCCGGCCGCTCCGGGCGGCTCCCGCCGCTATTTAAGACCCACTCAGCGTGATCTCGGCTCATTGTCTATGACTAAGGCTAGCAGTATATAGCAGCCGAAACGGATGTACTGGTAGACCCGTCGGGGAGCGCATGCATGAACATCGCCGGGATGTTCGCCTCGGACGCACTGATAGCTCGGCTGTTGCTGAGCATGCTTGGACTGCCGAGCACTATCCCGGCTGGGATAATATCAGTTGCGTTGCGCAGGACAAGCACTGGTACACGCGCCGGGTGAAAGAAGCTATTCAGATCCGATTGCACTCGAATAACATTAATAGGGATAACGGCATTGACATCCCTAACGAATGGTTATCTGCTATTCAGCGCCACGCAGCTAACCGGTTAGAACCGGCCAAGGATAGTGCGCCCCCCGCCGACACGGCAGGGAACAACGCCGCGCCCGGTGATTGGTCAACGGCAGCGACCAATCACAGCGCGAGTGGTCCGAGCGTACATCCGGCAGGGAACAACGCCGCGCCCGGTGATTGGTCAACGGCAGCGACCAATCACAGGGAAGGGGTCCGAGCGTACATCCGGCCGCTCCGGGCGGCTCCCGCCGCTATTTAAGACCCGCTCAGCGTGATCTCGGCTCATAGTCTATGACTAAGGCTAGCAGTATATAGCAACCGAAACGTCAGACTTCCTACGTTTACGTTTGCACATCGTGAGACAACTGATTAACTCTCTTCAATTACATACATGTACTTACACATTTAACTACTTTATACACTTTTGTAAACTAATGTACTTACATACTTACTAATTTGTTCATATTTCACAGTTATCATTATAGCATACATGTATACTTCACACTAGTTCACAGATTTGTCAGTGAGGCAATTAATGATCCAATTTAAAGTCTTATTCAGAATTCAGCATGGATTCATACCTTTAACATTATAACCAGAGGTTAAAGAATAATAAAAATTAGTAATTTTAGGGGACTTCAATTTTCAATTATAAAAGAACTTAGTCAGTGGATGGAGTAAAGTTGAAATGTTAGCTGCATGTACCTTTGTGCCTAAAATTCCTAGTTGATGAGCACTATTTGCAGACCTATGTTTGAAAATGAAAGTTTAAAGTTGAAGGTATCTGGTGTTTGACCAATATCAATATGTTAGACTAAGAAAAAGCAAACACAAAACTTTGAATACAATGCAATGTGGCATACAAAGATTTGTACATTGTGTCAATAGTAAAGTAGATTTGACGTCAAATCTTATATACCGTATTTCTTTATTTGACAAGAAATTCTTTGGACTAAGGAAAAATTCTGCAACCTCAGCAGAGAGGGAAATTTGTGTCAAGCTCATTTTGAGGGGGGGGGAGGTGGAGTTGCCTTGTTTTTTTAATTATCTCCTTTGCTTTGCTAGAGTCTAAGACAGACTGAATCATAAGCACAGCACATGACAATTTTCATTACATGTAAGTGTTCAATATTCATATAGGTTGTCCTGCTCGCCATAACAGTTATATAATTTTGCTTAATTTCATTTTACTTTTGAAATGTTATTTTAAAAGAAAAATCCCAAATCACTGTATTTTAAAAAGTCTATATTCCTTTACTAGTTATTTTGTTGTATGTATGTGTATTTAGGTGTCTTTAATAGAGGAAGTTTTGAAATCATTTTGCTTTCTAATCAGTTTTGTCGTGTATGAATTTACAATCTTGATTTGAACAGTGCAGGCATCCCTTTTCAAATCATCTAATTCCACACTGCAACATTTTCAGGCACCAACAAGAAATGCATGATTAGTGCAGCTATCCACCCTGCTCAAATAAAAATTTTAGCCAGGATGGGTGAAAGAAAAGAATATATTTAGGTTAAAATCCCTAACTTGTTAAGTGCAAATTTAATCACTTTTTTATGTAAATTCTAGCCAGAATGAGCGAATAAAAATAATATAAAGGTGAAAATTCATTGATAAATGCATCTTTGATCACTTCTTTATCAAATCAGTAAATATTTGATGTGGGCCCTGGCAAATATCAGTCTTATCTTGTTTGTTCCCGCATTGTCAAAGATACTTCTTGTTGACTGTTCTTGCCAGTTCTGTGACTAGAAACTGTTTACTTGCACCCTGATCTACAAATAACGTACACCTCCCATGCTGCTCTCTGACGAGTTGATATAATTGTATTCAGAGTTTCCAGAATCATTTGCAGGTTGTACTTGATTGAAACTGACATGTGCTCCAGAGCCTCAGCAGCTGTTCATGTTGATGGCTGATTTTCTGTAACATTCAGGTTTTTATAAAGCTGTGGAAGTTGTACACTGGCATTGTGACTGATTGCAGTCCTCAGTTAGTTTCTGGTACTGCACATTCATATTGGTTCTGTGTTTTTCAGTGAGAATCATGTCTAGGTTATTTAGTAAGTATAAGTTTTACATTTGCACTTAATGTACGTGTATCGTACATTCAATATATATATGTTGATATGAATACATGGATGTCTATCAGTATAGTCAGTTCTCTGTCTTTGCCCACAAAGTGACTCTGATAGACCATGGTTTAAAGCCGAGTTACATCTTTTTGATGGTGACATTAATGGTTGGTCCCCTCGAATGTATCTGATTGATACAAGCCTGTAGAAACATTCTATGGGTAACGGTTAAGAAGTATGAAGAAATTAAGGAAGACATAAACCCCCCTTGCACAGAACTCAACTCAGACTTTGGTTTCACACGGGCAATATTTTGTGCAAGCACGTACGGGTGCGTCGATTAGTCTACTCACAAGTCGTAATGTTTATTTAGAGAGTATTTAATCTTGCAATACCTCTATATAGAATGAACATTTGAAGCTCATACTTTGAATATCATATAGCGACAAGAAACCCCTGACACAGAGAACAAAATTAAAGATCACAGGAGGTTTATAATTTTACTCATTTATTTCCTGTTAGGGTAGTCTAGAGCCTATGAGTGTTTAATGATTGTATGCATACAGTATGTCAGCTGATGGATTTAATCATGTACTGTCCATGAAATATTAGGTATAGGGTCTTTGTGAACAATCATTGTTAGATCTTGTAGATAGCATCCAGAGATATTGTACTTCTGGCATTCATTGATTCGTTTTATTCCTATCATCTTGCACAGATTATCACCACCAGTGCAGGCCTTGATTGTTTAATTTTTGTTTTCCAGGTTTCATTACATCTGTTTTCACTCTTTTCTTTCCCCAGGTGATGAAACCCTGTCTTCAGAATTCTTCAGGATTTGTGTGAACGAATGCCCCGCCCAATGTGCCACGTAAGCAAGAAACAGAGGCAAGGCCTAATGGCGTTATCAGTAGTGGCCCTCATCTTCGCCATCCTAGCATGGTATTACGTCACCCAGCATGGCCGCATGGCTGTGCAACACGTGGGGCCAATCAAGTTCTACCCAGAGACTCATGAGCTGTACATCCTCAACAAGACCCATGATATGGTCTTCAAGGCATGGTTAGGCATGCCTTTGCCTCACCCCATCTACCCTCTGGACTGCACTCGACAGTTCCAAACATCGGACTCCATCTGCATCAACTGGGTAGACATGGAGACAGCGAGCAAGGTGGACAAGGAGTATGCCAGAATGGAGATCACTGTCAAGCCACCGGAGAAGGATCTGCATTGCATCGACGTTGAGTGGACGTCCTTCATGCTTGATTTCGCACCCATGGATTGTATCTCCTTGACAGATTCGCACTGGTTTGGTGGTGCCAGCCTGTACCGCCAACTTTGGCCAGTGGATGATACATCCATTCCCATGCAACCTTACATTATGAGGGACATCCTAGTGAAGCCGGACAGGCACGATGTATGGGGGTCTGTTCTTGAAAACTATTGGTTGTCTTCCAAAGGAGTGGCTGTACTTGTAGACAAGGATGTCCCACTCCATGTAAGTTTCAATGAAGACTTCTCCCAGACATTGTGTCTGAAATCAGAGTACCTCAACTCTCCTTACCAGAACCAACAAGTCAGATATCCTCATTTAAAGTATACCGTGTGTTACAGTGAAGACATCAAGTCAGTCCATCAACAGGTCTACAGAAGGTGGTTCCCTAAACCTCAAGGCATTCCTGATGAGAGGATGATTAAGTCCCCTATATGGTCAACATGGGCACGCTACAAGACTTTTGTCAATGAAACACAGGTTTTAGATTTCGCTGAAGAAATCCTCCAAAACAATCTGTCCAACAGCCAGATTGAAATAGATGATAAGTACACCACATCCTACGGTGCCTATGATTTCAACCAGACAAAGTTCCCAGATGCTGCAGGAATGATGAGAAAGCTGAAAAAGAAAGGATTCAGGGTGACATCTTGGATGCACCCTTTTACAAACCTAGAGTCTCCAAATTTTAGAGAGGGCATCAATCATGAATACTGGGTTAGAGATGTTAGTAATTCTGTTCCTGCTCTTGTCAAGTGGTGGCAAGGAGAAGGAGCACTCCTGGATGTGACAGACAACAGATCAAGACAGTGGTATCTCAGTAATCTTCAGTCGATGCGTTCAGACTACGGCCTAGACTCCTTCAAGTTTGATGCAGGTGAAGCCGATTTCTTCCCAGTCAATTTCAATGTGACATCCCAAGAATTCTGGAATCCCAACGAATACTGCACCCAGTATGCCCAACTGGTGACAGAGATGGGAGGTATGATCGAGGTCAGATGTGGACACCAGACCCAGAACTTGCCCATCTTTGTCCGCATGTTTGACAAAGAGTCCTCCTGGAGCAATGACAATGGCCTCAAGACGATGATTCCTTCTGCTCTAACCCAAGGTATTCTAGGATATCCTTTCATCTTGCCTGACATGATCGGTGGTAATGCATATGGAGGAGATGGCGTCTTTGACAGCACCAATGTAAAGGATCTACCTGAGAGGGAGCTCTTCATTCGATGGATGGAATTGACAGCCTACCTGCCAGCCATGCAGTTCTCCATTGCACCCTGGCAGTACAATGATGATGCCGCTGGGGATGGGGTCTCCATCATGGATGTTTCCAGGGAGATGATTCGCATCCATGAAGAGGAAGTGACACCACTTATTCTCAGATACGCTCAGGAGGCAATATCTGAAGGTAGGCATCATCAGACTCATTCTTTGGGGGGAGATCATAGCATTTTATCATTGGTTTGCTAATAAACCTTGTTATTTATTCAATATTTTGTTTATACATGTTTGCAAAGGGGAGACGATCTAAAGTGCAGAATGTTTGGTGTCATGGCATACCAGTAGTTAAGTCAGAAAACTGCAGGAGTAAAGTATATTTTTGATCATGAGAGCTCTTTTTTTCTCTTTTATTTTTCTGTATTTAAAACTTATGTCTTTTCTTATTGTTTGCCAGAGCACATGTTTAAAGCTTTCTAAAGCTTAATCGCCATTCAATGCTGTTTATTTTTTTCACCAAATTCAACTTTACTATTTTCAGATTTTAAATTAATGACTAATTGACTACATGTAGGCATCACCTTTTACAACCATGCATGTGATTGTGAAAGATATTAATATCTCTCTCTCTCTCTCTCTCTCTACCAGATATATTTTATGTTGCTTTGTCACTCTTTCATTTACCTTTTTCCTCCCCTGCTTCTTCCCCTTTGTTCACCCTATCCCTATTCTCTCTCTCTCTCTCTCTCTCTCTCTCTTTGTCTTGATTTTCCTCTCTTGTGTATTCATAATCAAATATCTAATAAGAATGGTGGTAAAGGATAGGTAATGGTAATGTTGAAGGGTGCATATCATATGCAATAAGAAGATGTTGGATAAGGCATAACTGAAGAACACACTGTTCATATTATTCCAATAATTTTCAGCTCTGTTAAGGGCTGCATGAATCTTCCTGTAATATACTCAGATAAATTAGAGCAAGGCAGGGGAAAATGCATACAAATAGGAAAGAAAATAAACCGTTTAAACTTGATAGAAAGAATTTAAATTTTGAGGTAGTGCCAACAGTATTGTTAAAAGTCAAAGGGTTAAAAAAAAAACCTTCAATACATGTATCTCTGGCTTGAACAATGAAAATAAAATCCATTTCTTGAGCAGTAAACTAATGAATACTGTTCTTTGACAACAGGTTACCCCGTCATCAGGCCCCTCTGGTGGCTGGACCCCAAGCACGAGGACGCTCTCACCTGTGACTCAGAGTTTCTGATTGGCGATACTGTCCTGGTCGCCCCCATTCTGGAACCCCACTCGAGGTCGCGGGACATCTTCCTACCCAAGGGACGCTGGAGGGACACCCTCCGTGGGGACAGGATTATTGAAGGTCCACGTTGGCTCCGGGATTACTCCATCCAGCTTGATGAGATTGCCACCTTCTACCAGGTGGACGATGCGTGAAACAAGTGTGTGAAGATTAATGGAGTGTGGCAAGAAGGTGATGCAAGTGACTAAGATTCTTGATTTCCCTTGGGGTAGAAATAGAGAGTGCAAAGTGTAATTACAGAATGAGATGGCGCTAGCTTGTTATGGCTGTCTTAAAATCACCTGATGATTTAAGGAATGAACTGGATAAGGGAATTTTGTGTGAAGTCATTGTGAAGGTTGGAGGATGGGAATCATCTTCTTAACCCTCTCATTACAGAGGGTAGAAGTTCTATGTATGAAAGCTAAATGGCAATTAGACTTGTGGTAACAGAGGGGGTTCAATTAGGACTGGTCTTCAACTGCTTCAGCACCGCCATCAGATTCACGGTGGATGAAGCCAATGACATTTAAACAGAGCTCCGCACATTTCTGGTGGTCCAGAGTGACATTTTGGGGTCTGTGACTGTGGCCAAAGGACCACTGTTAACCTTAAGGAAATTGGGGGGTCAGGGCCCTGTTTCATAAACCTTGTTATCAATAATAACTGCCCCATTTCTATGGCAAATTTGCTCTCGGCCAATTAGTAACCCTAAATTAGCCCTATATTGAACCAATCTGTGAAAAAATTTAAAAGAAGCTAATTTAAACTGATTTGGGTAGATATGGGTATGGACAACTACCAAAAAAAAGGAAGGAGTGATCGAGGTTGGGGAACTTTTTTTATTCAAGGTCAAAGGTCAATGACCTTTTTCAAAATCACTAAAATTGGTATTTCAAGAAAGGAATATGGTATCTGCATGATTCTGGTGTCAAAATGCTAAGAACTAGGAAATAAAATGATGTAGAGTAATTACTGACTATAAAAATCAATCTTGACCTCCAAAATTGAGGTCAAAGGTCAATGACCTTTTTCAAAATCACTAAAAATGGTATTTCGGGAAAGGAAAGTGGTATATGCATGATTCTGGTGTCAAAATGCTTAGAACTAGGAAAGAAAATGATGTAAAGTAATTACTGACTATACAAATCAAATCTTGACCTCCAAAATTGAGGTCAAAGGTCAATGACCTTTTTCACAAAATCACTAAAAATGGTATTTCAGGAAAGAAATATGGTATATACGTGTACCTGATTTCGGTATCAAAATGCTCAGGAATACGAAAGAAAATAATTTAGAGTAATAACTATTAGATTAAAGTCTTGACTTTAAAGCTAAGGTCAAAGAGGGTCAGAGGTCAAAATTGATGTTTTATCATATATCAACCTGGTATTAAGAAAATTATGCTATTGTTTCAAGTGTGAGCAGTGAAATCAAAGTGGCTAATTCCTACTCGTTCCTAATTGTTCTGGCAACAACGGGAAAAATTGGTTATTCCAAAAGCAGATGATGATGTGAAATGCCTTGTCTTTGGGTCAAAGGTCATTGACCCCTGTGTTAATCACAAAACTTAAATTGAGCAAGCATTTGGTACAGCTTATTAGTATAAAATATATTGTGTCCATAATCCTAGGTATTCATAATCCTAAAATAATTCTTTGCTAATCTTTTAACTCATTCAGTCCTGATAAAGATAACTGCATTTGTAGAGAGAGCATTTGGTAAGAGAGCATTTGGTATGTCCATGAGATCTTCTTGTCCCCTACTCTTACTTTCTTCTGAAGGTCAGCAAGATTTTTGCATTTCTTTGATGTCTTCATGCTCTTTACCGGTGACTCATTAGCAAGATCCTCATAGGCCTATCCAATGTACTAATTTATATTTCCAAGCAGACTTTGATGGTCTCTACGACTTCTCTACCATAGACATTGGGGATCGAGAAGAATTTCTCTTCAAGTATGGCTGGTCGGGAAATGACACTGTGTCAAGCATTCATGGACATACCAAATGTTCCATCTACAAATGCAGATTTCCTGCCAGTGTCATCACTGCATTCACAAGTAACACTTCAGCTGACTCCGAGATTCGATCAGCTGGATTAACTGCAATGCAAATCACATATGGCTGTGAGGGTACTCCCCTAGAACAGTCTCGCTATATGAAGTTCAAGAAGCAAGCAGCCAAGCAGCCAAGGGTAAAATTGATCCTGACAGGCTCCCACCATCGGACGATGCAACAGCTCAACATTACCTTCGCGTTCATCTTCAAGTCGCTGTGTGGAAACATCTGGACACCTCTATTCTTGATCCCAAAGGAAGAGGATGGGAACTGGATTCCAACAGAATGCTAAGACCGAAGATGTTGTCTGGTAGTATTGCCCCAGACAACCTTCTAAAAGGAATTTGCTGCAACTGCAAAGAAGGGGAGAGACAATGTCAAAACATGAAATGTAGCTGCCTGAAAGCTGGTATGTCATGTGTATCTGCATGTGGGGTGTGCTCTGGACATAGATGATGAAGTTGGCAGTGATGAAGAGGAAGCAGACTATAAGTATCGTTGATTTTTATTGTGTTGTCAATAGTTAGAAGTTATAAGCCCAGGTTGTATGCTGCTAGCAGTGTTCTTCAAATTGTTGATAATTATGCAAGGTTCTACTGCCAATCGGTAAACTCTGTTAAATAGACCTGCTCAGGCTGGATCGGCAGAGGATATTTTTTACATTCTAATATTACTTGTGCAAGAACTCAGAGCAATGTCGATCAAGGTAGACTATAGGGAGGTTGTCCTAATTTACCAGTGCCGAGCTAGACTGACCAGGCCGTTATCTTGATCAGGATTGAATGAATTAAAAGATTGGCAAAGAATTATTTTAGGATTATGAATACCAGGGTTTATGGACACAATATATTTTATACTAATAAGCTGTACCAAATGCTTGCTCAATTTAAGTTTCGTGATTAACAAAGGGGTCAATGACCTTTGACCCAAAGACAATGCATTTCACCTCATCATCTGCTTTTGGAATAACCAATTTTTCCCGTTGTTGCCAGAACAATTAGGAACGAGTAGGAATTAGCCACTTTGATTTCTCTGCTCACACTTGAAACAGTAGCATAATTTTCTTAATACCAGGTTGATATATGATAAAGCATCAATTTTGAACTTTGACCTTTGACCCTCTTTGACCTTAGCTTTAAAGGTCAAGACTTTAATCTAATAGTTATTACTCTAAATTATTTTCTTTCGTATTCCTGAGCATTTTCATACCGAAATCAGGTACACGTATATACCATATTTCTTTCCTGAAATACCATTTTTAGTGATTTTGTGAAAAAAAAGTCATTGACCTTTGACCTCAATTTTGGAGGTCAAGAGTTGATTTGTATAGTCAGTAATTGCTCTACATCATTTTCTTTCCTAGTTCTAAGCATTTTGACACCAGAATCATACATATACCACTTTCCTTTCCCGAATACCATTTTTAGTGATTTTGAAAAAGGTCATTGACCTTTGACCTCAATTTGGGAGGTCAAGATTTGATTTTTATAGTCAGTAATTACTCTACATCATTTTCTTTCCTAGTTCTAAGCATTTTGACAACAGAATCAAGCAGATACCATGTTCCTTTCTTGAAATACCAATTTTAGTGATTTTGAAAAAGGTCATTGACCTTTGACCTTTAATTAAAAAAAGTTCCCCAACCTCTATCACTCCTTCCTTTTTTTTGGTAGTTGTCCAACCCCATACCTACCCAAATAAGTTGAAATTAGCTTCTTTTAAATTTTTTCACAGATGAACCCTAATTTCGGGATACTAAATTAGATTCAAGGATTTCAGTAGCTTATAACAATTATCGCAACTTTTTATTGATAACAAGCTTTATGAAATGGGGCCCTGGAGTGGCATTTTGGGGGTCGTGTGTATTGGATCTCTATGTGTGTTGAGCCCTACTTTTAAACCTTGAAGTGAAAAGTAGTACTACATGTGTTTTCTCTAACTTTGTTGGTGAGGAAGCGTACTAACATGTTCCAAAATTTCATATGACCACGGATATTTTTTAGATGGCCTAAGTATTCTCAATGGACTGAGGTATGTACTACATAGACTGCTTATCCCTAGAGCAGACTATATGTCTGGGATTTCAGTTTGTAGGTATTTGCCTGGTGTTGGGCCCCGTCAGTACTGCGACATATGCTCCGGCAAACCATTGCTATGGGCTATACAGTGGAAACTCAGTATAACAAGGTCCTTGGGACCATAAAATTACCTTGTTATAGAAGGAATATTGTTATATCAGGGGAGCATTTCATCAAGTGTCTTGTCAGTGATTTTTACTGACAAATTTGCTCTCAGCCAATCAGATGCAAGGATTTCAGTAGCTTATAGCAGTTATTGAAACTTGTCATTGATGACAGGTTTCATGAAACAAGGCCCAGACCTCTTCATACTGAGTTTCCACTGTATTTTGTTAAAGATACAGAGTTAGGGTTGAAATTAGGTTTTAGGTTAGGTTGAGGTTAAGGTTTAGTGTTAGTGTTTATAGATAAAGTGTTTGTTCCAGGGTTAAAGTTATAAATTTAGATATTGCTGACAGAGCAATAGTTGCCGGAGCATGTACCATACAACCAGTGACAGCTTTAATTTTGCGGCTGCCTATAGACAAACAAAGTCAAGGATTCCAGTTTTCAGCTTTTGCTTGTTCTCAGGCCCTGTCACCTCTCTGTTTCAGGCAATTTGAGGCTTTATACAGTCAAACCTGCTTTAGCGACCACCTGTCTATAAAGACCACAATTTTTGTTTCCCCAGAAAAGTGCTTCTCATTGAAACGTGTATTAAACGAACCTGTACATACAGACCACCTGCTCATAAAGACCGCTTTTCTTATCTCCCTTGAGTGGTCTTTATAGACAGGTTTCACTGTATTTTACATATTGGGCTCCAATATGTCGAGTACTCTCTTCAGGCCGAGTTGAATCATCGAGTATGTGATTGGCATGTGATGGCACTCTTCTACAATTCAAAACAGAGCCATCCATGCACAGAGTTTGGGCAACTGGATTTCAGTTAGCACAGCATGGCGTATACTCCTTTGTTGCATGCTTGCCTAACAAAGCAACATGTTCCATATTGTTACCGACTGGAGCTGAGTTGGCCAAACTCTGTCTATAGATGGCGCTGATTCAAAGTACATACTTAGCTCAGAAGATGTCACTGTTTTGGGGGTTTTTTTTGTACAGCTTCACATCAGAGATAGCTAGTCAGATAGCACCAATTTAGTGAAAAAAAACCTTGTTTGTGTGTTATACTAGCCCAAATCTGTTAGAAAGTGACGTGAAAAGTTGAATTCCAAATTTAGAGGAATACAATTGATGCAAGTGATCTGGGTGGATCACATGTTTTTAATGCTCTCAACATCTGGAGAAGTATAGGCAATGGTCATGCTAAGCCAACATATGTGTGTATTGATTATTTGAATAATCATTGAATGTTTGTACATGTATATCTCCCCCAACATGTTTCCCTGCACGCTTTGGCACTGTGGCATTCCGCAATTTGGCAACAAAAAAATTGGACGCACAACGAGTTATGGTACTCAATTAGAAGCCAGTTCAACTTGAAACAGAATCATCATGTGTAAAGTCAATTGACTGTGGGCTGAGTATAACAGAAGTGTTTCATCTTGTCTTCGTTCTGTGTTCACCTATTGACTTTTTTATGTGTAAATGAATGTCAACTGCGGATGAAAAAACAAGCATCTGCGCTGAAAAGAAGGCATCTGCGCTCAAAAAAGGTCCTACGCGCAGTTCTGTGTGTTATAAGATTTACGAATGTGCAGAGCGGGGTATGCTTTTTTTTTTTAATCCTGCAGTTATGGCAATTTACTGCAGCATATGTGAACAATCCTTAACAAATCTGTTTAGCATAGTTGAAGCTTGACCGAAAGCTTCAGTCATTTGTATCGTCGGTTGTTTTATCGAGACAATCTACATGTACATCGGGCTCCACTGAATCAGTGGATCGGAGCGGGGAAGGTTAGAAGGTTATTTCTGTCTAAGTTGAGTCTCACTGGTTAATTATATTATTTATATATTATTGATATTATCAAGGTATCAGAACAAAGGTGTGTAACCATTATATCATGTAATGAAAGAATGTTAATCATAAAATATTGACTGGCCTTGAGGGTGGTACGACAAATATTCCCTGAATGAGATTCATATTTTTCGATATGGATCTAGTGAGGGCAATATACATGTATGTTATATCTCCCAAAAGTAATGAGGAAGCAGTCAATATTGTTATTACTATCCACATCATACATCTAGAACATTATCATAAAATGGATTTTAAAAATCACCAGTTATTCCCTTTATGTCAAAATGTGCAAATCCAATTTTCCCATTGCACTGAGCCAAGCCACCAACTGTGCGCAACACAAAGTGCTCGCTATACAATAGGCTATACAAGCCTATATTACCCGGTTTTATAGCACATAAAGTCCATAGGCTTTTGTGAAAAAGGGTGACATAAGAAATATTAAACTCTGCCCAGTTTGCACCAACCTGACCAAAGATGTCTGATACAGATAATAATTATATAATATTGACTGGCCTTGAGGGGGATATCAGAATATATTGCCCTGAGTTGAAGACGAGGGCAACATACATGTAGTTCTTTTAAGGGCAATATTTTTGATATTCACCAAAAGAAGAGCCAGTCAATATTATTATTATTACCTATATCTTGTACTATTTTGTAGCAATTACAAACACGTGTGTTTGCCTGTCAGTCCCTCTGATTTCAGGTTATTCATATGCAGGTATGTAATCTGGGCCAAGCAATTGTGACGTAGAAATTTTTACCACGCTTATCCATTGTTTAAGCCTTTGTACACTTTAACGCGGACACAATACTGCGCGTATGCACTTTGATAAAAGCGCACTGACAAGAAAGGGTGGAAAATGGCAAAATGTTGCCCTCTTATTTAGTGCATTGGTCTATGGGGAAACCTGGAAGAGGGCAATATGGCAACTATTGCCCGCTCTGGTTACAGATTCGGAGTAATGTGCAAAATACAGCATTTTATTTTGCAGCTAAAATGCCTAGTATTGGTAATAATGGGAAATATTTTGTGAAGATGAAATAAGCAACTGCATGCTATATTGCAATACGTGTCAGGTTTTCTGTTATTTGCATTTGTGGCTTGTATGCATCATTCTGTATTTGCAGAAGTATCAAATGGATCCTGCCATGTACACAAGATGGACGTTTCTTACTAAACCCTCTTCCTCCATTGTAACTATATGTCCTTTAACTATAGGGGGCACTGTTCACCAATACCAGCTGGCAGTGATTCAGTTATAAAATTAAATTTTACATGTTTCTTTGCATTTTGCATCAATTTTCTTTCCATATCAGCTTTTCATTCCATATCCTATTCCTTACATTATTCTCCTTTTCTTTGTTCTGTTCATTTGAACATCCATTTTATTGCATTGCGTATTCAAAAGTCAGCTTTCATGTTTCTGTTCATATTTCATCAATTATCTTTCTGTGTGAGCTTTTCATTCCAGATCTTTTCCCTCAATACTTATTCTTTTTTTTTGTGCAATCATGAGAACATCCATTTTATTGCATTGCATATTCAGAAGTCTAAAGAAGTTCTTTGATTGAAAATTCAGAAAAAAATATTTAAGAATTATTTTTGCCTCTTGCCCGACATTTTCTAGTAACATGTTACTTACTTGTATAATGTTCTTTGTTACTTTTTTCTTCATTTTTGTCTCTCATTTGTTTCTTCATTGCCATTCATCAAAATTGCAGCTTATGTTTTAAAGATATATTTCTATAAAATTGAGAATGCCTTTATGTTTCATTATCATTCCAATCACATGCCTTTTTTGTTCTATTTGCACTGAAATACCTTTCTCTAATCAATTTGTACTTGCAACATTTCATAAAAACTGCATTTTTTTGCTTATTTTGTCTTTCATTTGTTTGTTTTTATTGCCATTCTTGTTAAATTTCTACTCATTGTATACACATATATTTTGAAAATTGAGTATGCCTTTATATTTCAACATGTGTGATTATCATGTTATTATGTCTTTGTTTTGTTTTTGCACTTATTCACTGTTCTGTTATCAAAATGTACATTTAAAGATATTTCATAACGACTGCTACTTTATTTTATTAGTATTTTTTTGTGTCTTTCACATCAGCAGGCCTAGGAGCTTAACAAGCACCTTAACAAGCACTTTAGCTTTGTAGGTCTATGCAAATTATCACAATCACTATATTTCAAGTGTACCAAGACATAGTTTTAGCCAAATATTATTATGTTTCAAATACATTTTAGATGTGTATTTCTTCCATGTATGTGGTATCATTTCTTATAAGCTGTATTATTTGATTTCAAGGGGAAGTCCACACTGATATTAAGCTGGTTTTGTTGAAAGCAGAGAAAGCAGAGAAACAGATCAGTGAAAGTGTGAGAAAAATCCAATAAAGAAGTAAAAGAGGTATGAATTTTTTGAAGTTGTAATCAATCAAACATAAATTGGCAATTGTGTGACCTACCTTTTTTAGTACATTTTCCATTTGCTTTTCTGAAAATGTCATAAATTTCCATTTTCTTGGTTGTTGATGAAGGAATATATCAATTTTATAAAAGAATTTTTTTATTTGCCAGTAGATAAAATAGAAATTTAGAGCAAACTGAGGGGATGCTTGAAAGATATGTCATGGAGCTTCCAATTTTTGTTTGATTGATTACAATTTTTTTTTATCTGATTACCCTAAAACTTTCTCTTTATCTGTTTCTCATTTTTCTCCTTATATTAAAACCAAATTAATTACGAGTGACTTTCTCTCACAAAGGGAGTGTAGAGTACCTTTAAAGGTACAAGAAAATATGTAAGCTCTCTCATCATTTTCATTCACATGTATGTAGGTATGTATGTATGTAACATGTGAAGGGTTTCTCTTGAAATGCTCTATTTTATTTTATTACTTACATTTTATTTCTTAGGCGAAGTGATTGTGCCAAAATATGTGTGTAAGTCCATATATATATATATGCCCATATGTGCCCATATGTGCCCATATCTGTGTGGGCAAATCCATGCTGTTATGTTCCGTACATGTACATTAGTTACCAACTATCAAAGATTTTAGTGTTTCTGATGATTGTATCAACGTGTTAACCCTATTATATCTCGGATGAGAGGAAATATGAAGGTTAATGATAGTTTCAATGCTAATTATGTTCAGTACCCAATGAAAGTTGGTAATTAAAAAAGACCAAGTACCTTGGATATGCCCATATTATTTAGAATATTTGTTTTTAGATATTATAGACCGAAACCTTATATGACACCCCTGTTTCTCTCGACTTCACAGTCAACAAATGTTATTAAATACAATGTTTTTACAAAATGTAATTGTATCATTATAACTAAAAAAAAACTGTTTGAAGTATGATTTTACTTAACTGCAAATTTTTAATGCAATGGTATAGTTATTCCTTCTTTTTTAGACCGGTGTGTAAAGTCTTTTTTTTTCATCTGGATGCATTAGAAATCTTGACAACATGCAAATTGAGTTACCAGAAAATATATTGTTTGCTTATGCTTGAAAATGTTGAATAGAAAATCGTATCTGCTTTTCACATGGTTGGCCGTATGAAATTGGTTATAGTAATAGTTTTTAAAAAATGATGTATACTACTTATTTTGCAATATATATATGTATGAAAAAATTAATGTTTATGATTTTCTCAGTGATCATTGTGCTTATCAATTTCTGTCATGATCTAATAAGAAAGTAGCTATTTTCTCATGTGATAAGTTGACTCTATAAACAATTTGTGGTTTTATGAACTGAACCTGTTGCCTACTGAATTCTCTCATTCCATAGGCTTAATACAGGGGAACGTTTCATCAAGTGTTTTGTCAGTGATTTTTACCGACAAATTTGCTCTCAGCCAAGCAGATGCAAGGATTTCAGTAGCTTATAACAGTAGTTGGTCAAAATCACTGACACAACACTTGATGAAACGCTACCCAGGAGCCACCCGGTTACCGTAGGCAATGAGTTGTGTTACTGTAAACCTTTGAGGTGGGGTAACCTCGCTAGTCGTAAGGACCGCTATTCATAAGGAGCACTTATAAGGACCGCTTTCCATAATGCGTGACTTAAATGAATAGCGGTTTTGTATGAATAGCGAGCAAACCATAGATAAATTACCTCGCTATTCATAAGGACCTCCGTTCATAAGGACCACTATTCATAAGGACCGCTATCCATAACGCTTGTTAAATGAATAGCGGTTTCTATGAATAGCGGTCCTTATGAATAGCGAGCAGACCCCTTTGAGGTAACTTCTAGTGTTTCACTAAACAAAGAAATAATTGTGATTTAATGTTGGTTGCGTGTTCTAAGTGATTCGCTCACTGCTATCATTTGCAGAATTGCCTTAAACCTAATTTTGGTGCTCTATTTTATCATGGATCAATTGCTTCCTTACTGTTAAAATCTCACATTTCTGGTTTGCTAAATCAGTTATCACTTTCATGCGAAAAAGAAAATGGGTATTATTCATCAATCAGTAACATGCTATTATTATGAACAAAATGTAAATATTACTTGTCGCAAATGTTATTCACTTTACTTGCTCTATACAGAAATTTATTGTTCCTTATTTTTTTATCATGAAGCAATGTGCATTATAGCAGCGATTCAAATTAAGAACGCATGCTGGATTATGTTATTCTATATTAATCAATTCATAGCAGTTCAGAGTGTTTTTTAAGGTAAAAATAAATCACCTTTTCGTCTTGAAGGTGGCACTAAATTTTCTTATTTTGCACTCCTACATAGTTTGAAAAAAAATGGAGTGTATACTAAATGAACCAAATTGAAAGATTACTAAATACAACCCCAAAATTGCCAATTTTTATACAAAAATAGTGATTTTAAATCAGTCACGCCTTGTTGCCAATTAAGAGACTTTAATGATTATTCACATTTAATTTGTTCCTGTTCATGAATGGCACAATGTACTGCACTAAAAGTGGACTAAAAATTTCGGCGATTTTTGCCTCTTTTTTTTTTGGGGCTCATGTATAAAGTGTAATTCCTCTGTAATTCTGGATCAAAAGATAATCCAAAACAAAGAGTCTCTAGCAGAAGACACTGAACTGCTATGAAATTGAATTTCAACGGGATATGAATTGATTTTATATTTTACGAGATACATGTTACTTAACTTTGTGATTGCGTGCAATTAAAGATTTCACTGCTGTGAATAAAGCCACTGAGACATCAAGATTTGCAAACTAGAACAATAATTTACAAGTCCTTCTGCTTTATTCAACCTTTTTGACTTGAAAATAATGCTGGCATCAGGTATGGTATATACTGTATGTATGTGTTGTGTGAGCGGAGAAGTACGTGATAAAGTATAGCTGGTTTAAAGGGAAGATCCACCTGACATTATTAAAACAAAATCTTCAAAATGCCTAATTTTTGAAAGTTTCACAACGGGCCTATACTGACTCTATTTGCAACTCATCGGTGTATGAGTGCCCTTTAGAACCTGTAGAATGTTGGAGTTACTCATTTCCCCGCAAAATAAGTCGAAAGTGGTATATACTTTTTTGGTTGCCTGTGTAGAAATAATAACAACGAATGTGGAGTTGTGTTTTCGCAAGAGATGACGTCATCGCTGTTCTCGGCTTTGTTGTTTTCCCACATTTAAAAGAATCCTTTATCATGCATTTGGATAACTGGCAAAACGTGAAGAGGAAAAATACTCTCCAATTGATGCCACAGCTATTTCACAAAACAAGGTGTATTGGAAGTCAGGGGACCGGAGCGGGCGCACTGAAACGAAGGCACAGGATAATCGGATGTGCAGAACATAAACAGAAATTAAGAAATTTATAGCCGGTCGCTTACTGTGAGAATTAAAATACGGTACATTAATAACTTTTAGGGAGTGGCACAGATACTCCACCCCCGACTCCACCCCTGAAATTCATGACACGAAGGGTGCATCGCACAGTATTTTCAACCATGCATGTAAATTAGTAGTGCCATTAATAAAAAAGTGATCAAAATGAATTTCTTTCAAAGCAATTTCCACTCCTGGCTTTTCCATCATATAACTAAGAGATAATAAAAAAACCAATGAAGATTTTATATTTCTTCCTATCAGGTACAGTTTATGCATGTCACTTTGGGTTGGGTCGAATACTTATCAGCCCCCCCCCCCCCCCCCCATACCACTGATGACATAACTGCTTCGACTGACTCGATCATTCGATTGTGGATTGGTTTGTTGTATAGCTTTCAGTCGTATCTGTAGGACACGTTATCGATTTTAATGCCCTACCCAATGTAGCTAAGGAGGTACCTGTTGCCTAGTAGCGCACTACCATTTTTTTTCTCGAACGGTCCTGTATAAAAAAATCAAGCGTGTTAAAGATGCTTTTCATACAAGTCCGGTTTGAGATTGAATGCACAGATATAATCATATTTCGTGTTGTTACACTGTAAAAAAAAAGTACTGTAAAATTACAGAAATCTGATGTCAGCAGAGTCGCCAGAAATTTGCGGTCAAAATACATGCTGTATGTAATTTTAGCATACATTTCAGATCTGTAATTCAGATAACAGGTTCTTATGTAATTGCGTTGGAACCCGAGTCCTACAATACATTAGGGTAAAAAAAATTTAACTGTAAAATTACACAAAAAACTCTATACAAATCCTATTTTGCCTTAAAATCAAAAGTTTCTGATGTAACTCAGTTTCGCAATTACAAATGAGGTACTTTTACGGGGAAAATGTAAAAATAACATCACAACTGCTGTATTTATAATAAATAGAACAAATCTGTATTTCCCCCCCCCCCTGTAAAAATACAAATATTTTTACAGTGTAGTCATTATTATAGTCAACTTTGTCCTATATAATTTAAAAGCCATTTTTGAACTTGGAAAGTCCATCGTATATTTGTTTTACAAAAAATAAATAAATAAAAACTTTGAAATTCACATTTATGCCTGGTAGTAGCATAAAACTATGTACCGTGACGGCGGATAGTTTACTTCACTTTTAAATAAATCACTAATGATGAATTAACAAAATGACAACAGGTAAACATCATATACAAGAAAAGGGAGTTGAACAAAAAACTGATATAATTGAGACATTTCTATAATGTATCCTTGAATGAGATGAATCTTTGCCTGCTCTCACATTTTGCGTTTATTGGATGGAATACTATAATAAAGAATGAGGTTTTATATTTAAAAAAAGGGGAAAACCACATCAGACCCAATTTTTATTTTGTTTATTTCTTTTCATTTTATTTCTTACTTTTTTTGTTTCTGCGTGCTAAGAACAAACTGCGTGAAAATAATGTTGGGATATGAATCATCTCCAGCTAGATGAGTAATAGCTTGAAAAATTCCGAAATTCCAATCATAATGTACACTCTAAGCCTTTCATTGTTTACAGGTTGATGTTATTTTTTTGTCATTACTATGTACTCCAAGGTTACAAATTCATATAAGGGTTAAATATAGTTTTTTCATAACTCTATTGGTACTACTAGACAAGCAAAACCATTTTTTTTTAAATCTGGCACAAAAATATAATGTAGTACCCCTCCCTATATGCTTTTTTCCATTTTACAACCTGGCTGTTCTATTCGTATAATAAGCTATATGAGAGTCGGAGGACTTTCTATTTTATGGGCACAAGGCTATATGTATCAATCATCGTCATAATGCACACCTTGTTGATGAATTCGAGCAAGAGTCGAAATTAGTTTTTCAGATGTGTATTAGCACCAGTGGTCAGGCATATTAAAATGATAAATGATCATAATCAGGTGCAAAACATACATGTAATGCAAAGTATACCCCCTTCCCCCTCCTCTCCGCTTTCCAACATGGTTATTCCATTATATTCAAGTTAGGGAATTTCCCTTTCATGGGTGCGAGGTATACTGTATCAGTCATCGTCTTCACATCCTGCTGATGAATGACGTCACACGATCAACACCTCAACCCCTCTCTTCCTGACGTGGTTCCTGTGGATTATCCCTGTGTGACCCGATACCAACCCCCTGGTCAAAGAGAGCGCACCGTAACACCCCTGGTTAGATCTTACGGTTATATAAGCAGTCTAAAGTATAATTAATGTTCCTGCTGTATGCAAAATGACGGAATATAATACAGGTATTATTAATTTTGATATTTGACACAAAAGTTAAAATTGACTTGTTATTAACTGGTCTTAAATCTTATAGACAATGTTAAGAAATTCTTCACTACATTGGTTACCTGTCGAATCTGACATTGTATTTAAATTATTATTACTTGTTTTTCACTTTATACATGGATCTGCCCCAGAGTACAATATTAATTTGCTGATGCCTTATAATCCTCCCAGACGTTTAAGATCATCTGATTCTAAATTGCTTGTTGTCCCGAAAACTAAGAAATCGGGGGGGGGGGGGGGGTTGGTAATTTGCTCATGCTGAGCCTTACCTGTGGAATCAATTGCCACAGGATATCCGTTGTATGTCAGGTGTAGATTGCTTTAAAAATGCCCTCACAACTCATTTGTTCAAAACGGCTTTCTAGTAACGGCAGATTTACTTTCACACTGTTGTTGTTCCATTTTCGTGTATTTTTGTGTACTTGTAAGTTTTTCCTCTCCATTGCGCCTTGAGCACATTAGTCATGTGGAGTTGGCGCATTACAAATACTCTATGTATTATTATTATTATTATTATTATTATTATTATTAAAAAGGTTAAAAATTTATCAACGCTTAGCAAAGAAAAGTTGATTATAATTTCCAATGGTAATAATGAGAATTCGATTCATACCGCGGTATATACTTAGTAACTGCCACAGTTAAAAAAAGCATGACTATATTATAACAATACTTCCCATAACCTTTCTTTCTGATTGAGGTCCCGTATTGTCACATCAATTATAGTACATGTACTATCGAAACAGTCGATTGGGTATGTATCGTATAGTGACGTCAGACCGTTCGTGCGATTGCACAATGACTTGCCGATTGGGATTTTTCCTCCGACTTGAAGTATATCTCCAGTTCGATATTACAATTCATATTGATATTGCCGTTCGGGAATTTAATGAGGAATTAAAATGTGAATTGAAAAAATAAATTACATCTTTCGTATCAGGACGACTACCCCCAGATTATATCAATATTACATAAAGGACAATTACTCCTGGACAACTATACCCCTCGGACAATTACCCTCTAGGACAACCACCCCTAGGACAAGTATAATAAAAACTTCTTCGGTCAGGGACAATATTATCCCCGAACAACTATACCCAGTATCACTGAAAACTATACCCCCTTCAAAAAATTACCATTAATCGCAAAAAACTATCTTATGGTAGTCAGATTAGGGGTAGTTGTACAGGGATCGGTGTCCGGTGTGTTGCTCTTCTATGGGTATATAGTCGGGGGATCATTGTTCTCGAGGATTGTTTTACAAAGCAGTTGTCCGGTGATGATTGTCCTTGTTGCAATTTATGTTTTTAAAATCTAATGGTAATTGGGTCTAGGGTGTGCGGTTCCCTTTTAAAATGACCCGAAGATGATCCTTAGAGAAATGAATACTTGTTTTAATATAAGGTACAACATTTAAGAAACGAATACTTCTTAACGGGGTCTATACCCTCGTAGTATTGCTTTTATGATATTGATATCGTACATGCAAGTACTAGTGACTTTGAACCATTGACCTTCCAATGTGTTCGAAATCATTTTATTTTCATGCTGGCCCAATGATCCAAGCCAATACACGGGGGGTTCCACACAACCGCATAATTCATTTGACTCCGGGCAGACTGGGAGACTGGCCAAAAACTATAGTAAAAGTGTGAATTATGTGGTTTTCGCCACAAAATAATTGTGCGGTGACGATAAGGGGGTATGAGAGTCGCCTCCGGAAGAAATTGGGATGGAGCAGGTTGTTTCGGGCCTCGGTGGAAAAGACTGGGTCTTCTGTGATCAGATTCAGAACATCTCTTTCTCCTCGTGTTAATGTCCATTGACTGCTCCCATCTTGATGTTTCAAAGATGATGGGGTCATTAACCATGTTCCTCCTCTGGAGAACAAATATGTTCTTGTTTCCATGGTTACGTCTTCTCACATCGGAACCGAAGTGACTCTTCTCATCAATAGTTTGATCTGTTCATTTGTACATCTATGCCATGTTTATAATTGATGTTTAGTAGCAACTAGAATTTGTTTCTTGTTTCCTAATTTCCGAAGCTTGCTCATGAATATGCATAGTGGAAAATTTCGGGATTCGGTCCATCACAGTCTTGTTTGCCCCTTGGCTTATGCGATGGATTTCTATAGTGACATTAATGTTCTTTATTACATTCTCGGGCTTTGACCTGAAGTGTCATTTCAGTATCTGTACCTTGAGCTCCAAAACAAGAACGACGTTAAATGATATAAAAGAAATCTATAAAGACCTAAAGCTTCTCTACGTTCAGAATTACTTTAATCATCGTGCACACACCGAGAATTTCATATATTGCAGGTTTACTTTCGTTTTAGAATATAATGTCATTATTTTACAGTAATTTTTTTTTCAAGAAGTCGACGAATAAAATGAACACTGGGAAATTGACTACGAGCTAAACTGATAAGGGACAAATATGTATTGGCAAAAAGGGCATAATTTGGCGGGTGGGAGTGGGAGAAATCCAATGGAACAGCAGTGATATATATATATATATTTAATCCTGTGAATAAAATGTGTCATGCACACTTACAAGTTGTCAACTAGAGTATACACGCACAATTAATTCTCATCAATTTTTTTTTTCATAAAAACTTGACAAAACAAAAAAGAATTGGCATTTAATTTCATCTCTGTTGTCACGTACTTTGGTACTGATATTTGGGGGCCCTGTTTCCTTAAATGTACATTATATTCCTAGCAATAATCATGTGCTAAAGGGCTGGAACTGAAGCTCGATAGGAAATAGATTGATATCACATACCGTTGCAATGTGTGAATCATTCGAGGGAGGATTTGAATGAGATTGAATATTTCCTATTTTCTCCCATTTTTTAAATACTGGAATTCAAGATAAGACACACAAGCTGATAAGATTTCTGTTAACATGCCTACTGTCAGTGAACCATTCACCCCGAACTAGAAACTACGAATTTAATTCGTATATTGCTTTCCCTTGTTGTTTGCATTATTGACTGGAGTTCATGAACTCAGATGATTATCATGTATTAGATCCAATAACGTCTACAATGTTTTTATTTCAGGTGATGTTGGAGAATTGATTTCAGCGTAGAAGTTAATCACATGGGCCGCGGAATCGGGACGGGGGCTGGGGGCTGCAGCCCCCATTTTCTTTTTTTTAGTAGACACGTTTCATAAAATCTCGAAAAAAATGATGGAAAATTATTATTAATGAGTGAAATCAAATCAGCCCCCCACTTTCAAAAACGTTCCGGGGTCCCTGAATCAGGGTCATTTCTATGGAATATTTCCATTCACATTGATATTTGCAAAATGATTTTATTTCATACATCAAAATCGCAACATAAATCTGCTTGTGAAACACGTCTATATTATAGTGACAATGTATATCCATATGGGTTTCACTATAGTAATGCGGGATTGTGGTATTTCCTCTAGAATGTTAGCGGTCTTGTAACTATGTGAAAATTTTTGATTTACATTATAATGATTTTTAATATATCCCCAAGACGTTATTCTTTAAGATACGTACATAATATGATTTAACTTTCATAGCAATACGGTTAGTTCAACAAAATGTTTGAAAGCAATGTGTTTATGTTTGTGTAGAGGGAGGTATTAGATGTAGCTTTATCAACGCATGACTTGTGACCTTTTATTGTTCTGAAACCCTAACTAAACTTTAAACTTTGCAGCGAAGTTTTCATCCCCCTAAAAACAGCCCGCTGTTCAATAAGCGTGATAAGGGAATGGGGCGCCACGACGCGTCACACAGACACAGACTTTATTACAGCTCTCATTTGTACTTGATTGAAAATAATCTGGTTTTAAAAAGCATATATTAGATTGTATCCAACCTACACGTTTTGTTGGATATAAGCCAGTAATGAGCACATCCCACGTTAAATTTGACTGAAACTTGTTAAAACTTGCGCCCCCCCCCCCCTCTCTCTCTCTCTCTCTTTCTCATGGGTATTATCGATCCGACCTGATCGGTCTTTCTCTCCTTCTACCCCCCTCTCTTCCCTTTTCATCGCTCTCTCTCTCTCTCTCTCTCCCTCCCTCTCTGTCTTTTAAAATTATTTTTACGCCACCCCCGTCTTTCTCTTTCTCCCCCGTCCCCTCCCTCTATATCTATTCACCTATTTCACTCAACTCAACGTCTTTCATTTTATATATTTCTTTCCATATGTGATATTTCTCTGTATTCTTCACTCATCATTTTCCTCTCTTGTCTTTCGTCCCTTCCCCTCAATTACATTTTCCCCTCATCTCCGGAGTGGTAAGATAAAGATGCACGAAATTCTCTCTCGATCGCCTCTCTGGAAATCATCATGTATGTAGTGAAACCACCAATCCTCCTGCAAAATTTAATCAATTTAAATCAATGGCGGTCACGTTCAGGTGTTTTTCACGCTTGCAGAGTCACACATCATTTGATTATGGAAATCAGACATTCATTTGACATTACGGAGTCGAGAATATGGACAACATATCGCACATCAAATTTGCAACACAATAACTTGCCAGTAACCAAGACATATTAGATAATATTTTAGACCGCTTTATATTATGAAAGCAAGTAATTTGATTATCAAAATATGAATTCTATAGAACGGATTTTTTTAATGGAAAAATTTGATCTGAAATGTACCGACAAAATTATCTAAAATCAATGGGAAGGGGGGGGGGGGCATCCTTCCTACTAAGTAGGGCAGTAGGCCTATATATAATTATATGATTATGTCATAATAACAAAAATCCACAAACTGCAATAAAAGGTACATAAAGGACCAACAAATAAATAACCAAAATTGGGTTATGTATAAATAAAGCATGGATTAAACGATACAATTATATTACTCTATATTGCAAATCATCTCACGGGAATATTGGACGACCTTGATCAGTCGGTATACCCTTTGAATAACAAAGTCCAGCTCCATATACATCACGTTCATTTTTTGTTGAAATTCTTTTATGGGGATGTGAATCGTATTTTTAATGACGTGAAAGTAGCGAGAGCAGGTGATTTAATACGTTCGTGGCAATGTTTACGGCGGCAGAGCTGTTTTTGCGGAAAACAAAACAAAAACTTGCAAGCAGGCCAGAGCAGCACTGCTTGTATATGACCTAGCTAAATGTGTCGAATTTTCCAAGTTCAAGGCTTGAAGTTGAAATGCAAGGTATTTGGCAGTGGAAAGTGTCATAATCTATTGTAGCTGACAAACATCATCAGCTTAAAGGGCGAGGCCAGAGTTTATAGTCCAGGAGCCTGTCCCGAAATAGTCACCCCATTTTACCCATATTTTTTTACCCCTTAAACTTACTTAGACCATCTGGATAGATAGACCATCTAGATAGTCATTGGGGGGGGGGGGGGGGGGCAAAGGCTTGTCAAAGGGCACTTTGGGGTTTTCATTTCTGGGGGTCTGACACCCCCTTTTCCATAGACAATTTTGTCAGTTTTAATATTTTTAGAATGTACATCCATAGCTCTTTCTTCTGCCAAAATTTGGTCCCTGACTTCAAGGGGAAAATTTTACCTTAATATTTAGGGGCCATCTGACATCCCATCCCGACGGAAATTTTTGTCAGTTTTTTTGTTGTTTTGTAATGTCCAGTCATACCGCTTCCTACTGACAAAGTTTGGTGCATGGGGAGATGGGGTGAAATCGACCCGACTTTGGGGTCTTTTTTCTTTTTTTTTTTTTTTTTTTTTTTTTGGGGGGGGGGGGGGGGGGGGGGGGGCTCTGGGGGCTAAACCCGGCGGCTACGCTCAGGCTGACAACCTTTTTGTCAATGACAGATGGTCTAAGCAAATTTAAGGGGTCAAATCTTATGGGTAAAATGGGGTGACTATTCGGGACAGGCTCCCAGGCCAGACTATTATGACGTAACAGAGATATTGTTGGAAATGTGAAGGTATTTAGACATGACAGAGCAACAGAGTTAAAGGGGCCCTATACCCGAGATTTTTTTTTTTGGTATTTGTGTTTTGTATTCTTATTATAACAATTAATTGTAAATCACTCCATCGTTATACAGTATTCATGTGAGCTCAAATCACATCTCTTTGCTAATCCACTCACTTCATGACCTAAATTGCAATTCATTTAAATTTACATTTTTTGACATTAAAAAAGTATGCACTCTTTCTCTCTCTTTTACATAAGTCAGAAAGCATCACTAAATCTATGTAAATTCCAAATTAATTAATTGGTCATTCATTCGACTGTGAGGTAAATAGAGTCTAGATACAACTAGGGAGATCTCCCTGATACAACCTTCCCATTTGTTTTATAGTGAATTTTCGTTTCTCTCCTAATTTTTCCCCCTAGGGTACTCAAGTTATATCCTTGTTAGCATGTTGTCATGTCACGTGTCCTCAACTAGAAATAGATCCTCATCAGTGATTATAATTTAGATAAAATATATTATAGTTAAATTAAGTGTGCAGGATGAAATGGACGAGTTGTCAGAGCTTACACCACCGTGACAAAGTCATTACCAATTTGTCAATTTGGAATTCCCCATCATACACAGTGCTCTCTCTCTCTCTCTCTCTCCCTCTCTCTTTAGGTGCTATGTATCAACTTTGGCAATCGTGTTGTTCCACAACCCTCCGTTTCTAGCCTTCCCTGTTAGTGTTAGCTCCATTCACTGGGCCCTGTTTCATAAAACTTGTTATCAATAACAAGTTACAATAAGTTAAAAGCTACTGAAATTCTCGAATCTGATTGGCTGAGAGCAAATTTGTCATAGAAATTTGGCAGTTGTTACTGATAACAAGTTTTATGAAACACTCCTCTCTCCATCAACCACCTCAGCAGACCATCCATTCATAGTTGATGGTTGGTTTATTTTACCCGACTGCTTAGAAAGCTTGTGAATGCTTGTAAGTAAGCAGCCAGGGGACCGACATCTTCAAGTCCTCTCCGAGAGACCTGGTAATGAGGATTAATGCCTTACCAAAGGGTACTATAGCACATCCTCTTGGTTTCGAACCTGGGTCCTCCCAGTCATGAGACCACAGCTTCACCACTGAGACATATGAGCCATATGGGAGATTAAAACAAAATTAAAAAAATTAAATCAAATGTCTTTATTCCTTTCTTTGAGAAGGGATAAACACTCCCAATCTTTAATAATAGTCGTCAACAATATTGCAAAAACTCTACTCTCTTATTGTTGCATAATCTCAGAGGCATTTATACTTTATACATATATCATAATATCAAGTGTCACTATACATCTTGCCATATCAACTGCATTACTTTTGTCTCGACTTAGATATAACTCAGTACCAAAACAATGGTACTGTTTAGAGGGCCTGGCTAATATGATGTAAAAACTAGATTACAAATAACATTAAATAGTACAAGTTTCCTGACAATTCTGAGGCAGGCATTCCTTTAACAATCATGAACACAAAGAAAAAATTGCATACTTTTAAATATATATATTTCTATATATTATCATTAATATGCATGCTTTATTGTGGGGGAAACCCTACACTACACCTATAAAATATATATATCTTGCAAGATAAAAAATGACTGAATTCAAGCTCTTATAATGCAAGATGCCATCTTAATGAGGCTTACTAAAAGATAAGAACTACATGTAAGAAAAAGGCAAGCACATTTATAAGTAATTTGCACAAGAATTCCAAGATCAATTCACAACTACACAAATTCCAACTTATTGACGAGGCCTCAAAAATATAGACTTGCAGAATCTACTTTGATGTTAGAGTTCGCAAAACCTTTCAAGGTAGAGAAATACATTTTGAACCTATCTGTTAAAACAAGACAGTTAAAACAACACAAACTTGATGGGTCTTTTTCAAATGAATCTTGATTTATGACTGACAAGGCAAATGCCAATCTGAGTGACTCAAGTCATCAAATAATCTGACTAAATCCCACTTATTAAAACCTTCACCGCATGATCCGCACGGCATAAGAGATGGGCCAAACTTTGCGGCTCTCCCGTTTAGCGTTTGGTGTCTAAAAAGGGAAATGAGGTTAGGCTGGGTACGAAGCCCTCTCGTTATAAATTGATTGTGAAATGATTAAGAGCTGGCGGTTACACACAATTGAGCAATGGTAGCATCTGTTCTGTCTTGTCAGACAAAAGTTTACAAGGGCTTGCTCCTATACTACAAGAGCGAATGATGCACATGAAGTACATTTGTATGTACTATGCACTTACAACTTGACCTTCCAAAAGCTGTTTGCCCGGGGTAACCTCGCTAGTCATAAGGACCGCTATTCATATGGACCACTTATTCATAAGGACCGCTATCCATAACGAGTGACTAAATGAATAGCGGTTTATTACGAATAGCGAGCAAACCATAGACAAATTACCTCGCTATTCATAAGGACAACTATTCATAACTATTCATAAGGACCGCTATTCATAACGCGTGTTAAATGAATGCGGTTTTCTATGAATAGCGGTACCTATGAATAGCGAGCGGACCCCGTTTGCCCTGTGTGCAAGGCCAGCAGCCCATACCAAGTTATCCAGTAAAGGTTTGTACTACTGATAATAATGATTTAAAATTGCAAAGAAATTCTTCTTCTATTCCTCTTAAATTTACATGTAAATATATGTCATATCATTTTGGGATGAAAATTTGAAGAACTATCCAAATATATTGGACCTTTGACAATAAGATCTAAATTTACAGCTTTCCACATATTATTTGCTGACAGGTTGTTACTATAACGCTATGTCAAGTCATTAAAAAAAGGGAAAAAATAAGGGAGAAAAGACCTGGCTCTGACAATGTATTCATTACTACACATATTTGCCCCACTTATCAATGAGTACTTCTGTGTTGAGATTTTTTTTTTTAATGAGGTCTAAATGATCATTGTCAGTAACTGCCAGTGTCTAGACTATCATTGATTTGTGTAGGAATTTAGAGGAAATTAATCTTGGGTAGGCTAATATCCTTCAAGAACCTGGGCCAAAGAACTTTCTCCAAGCTGTAACTTATACTTCCTCTGAAAAAAATACACGTACTCAAGTTCCAAGAACTTCAGAAATTGATGTGGGAAATGGTACTATGTCTCAACGAATCAGACACTTCCCAAGGACACGTACGAGTTGGCTTTCGCGTTCTGTTAATCTGTAGACATCATTAGTTGTGTATTCTTGCCTTTTTGTGCAGACTAACCTGGAGCCTTTTCTACCAAAAAGTGATTAAACACAAAAAAAAATGAATTATGAACTTTTATGTACATTATTCTGATTGTTAAAAAGTCAAGTTGCATTTGAATTTTGGAGTTGCATTAAAAAAAAATGTTTTTGAAATGCAAGAGGCACATTTTTTGTACTCCATGACACAATACATCAGCCTTTTGGGGCACATATTCTTAGAATGATCTTTGAACAATTTTATGTAACTGGACTTTTTTCAACAAATAGCAAAGTAAATAATAATTCTTGGAAGTTCTGTTGTATGAAATTCCAAGATGACAAAGTGATTTTATCACTTATAATGTACAATATTTAGGAGACTTTCTTAACTATGGAATACTGGTGAACATTACATGTAGTAATTACTGAATTGTATTGTCATCCTACAAATTGAGGTGAAAAAATTTGATCAAAAGGACACCCGTTACCATACATGTAATTAAAGAATACAAAGATAAAGAGAGAGGTAATGGCCTTTATCCTATCATTTCATGACCACTCGTACAGGTTTGAGAATCAAAACATTGAGGGCATTGAATTCATACAAATTTGAAGCTATCTGTTTACACGACAGAGTCATTTATACCTGCAAGCAGTTATCAAAACTACTAAAACAAATTTTATATACAGAAAATGAGAAAAATATAATTAGTTTATCTCTAAACATTTAAAAGTAAAATCTGGTGCTATTTGATTACAAATTACAAGTACCAGTACCCAGTATAAACAACTGTTTGTGTTACAATACAAACCTTTTATCTCACAGGGCTCTTCTACATCTTTTCTATGACAAATTGGCTGCCAAAAAGAAAACTTTGGTGGCTATTTGACAGTTTACGAGTAGAAAGGGGCTATTTTTGGTATCTCAGGCAGGTTTTTTCGTTTAAAAATATTAAGCTAGGTTTTAGGGTAAGCACACTATGATCAGGGAATTTTATTCTTTAACAGTTTAAAACAAAAATGGCCAGGGAGAAAAGGTTGTCAACTGGCAAAGAAAAAAACAAAACAAAAAATAGTTGTAACTTGGAACAGCAGCCACAATATCTTAAAAAAAAAAGAATTTTTTATTTTCCAAACATTTCTTTAACTACAAAAGGTTGATACTGAAACTTCAACATATAATACTGAATGCAATCAGGACTTCCTTGAGATGACCAATCTACACGTACCTTCTATTACTTCCCCACATCTTTCCCGTAATTGATCACTTTCCTTCCCAAGAAGAGTACCTTTGGACTCTTGTCACTGGGTAGCACCCATGACATGTAAGGGGGTTGTTTGTGACTCCCCTCCTATTTCCCAAATCAACCCTGCACAGATAGGAAAGGTCTTGTTATGACCCACTAGCATGGTGGAATATGGGGACTATCCTTGGCTTATATGCACCACCCGACTTTATCCCCTTACGCCTACCGACTCCATGAACTTCTTTCCCCAAGATTCTCGAGCCAAGCTACAAGGAATAAAATGGCCAAAGAAGAAAACGCACACCTACAGAATCCGCCTAGCGGTTTTAGAGGGATGTACAGTATAAGTGGGTTTATTAGTCTACTCATTATGACTGCACAAACATCGGATTGAAATCAATTACTTTCTGTCCGCTTGCCATAATTCCTCTCGGGGAAAGGTGGGCGACCAGACGGGCGATTTGGAGCCGACTTATGCTCAGAATCGTTCAGCATTTCGATAATGGATGACCTATATATGAGCCACAATGACTGACGCACTATTATAACCCTTCCATAGATTCACCCAATGACATGCTAAATGGTGCACATGGAGTTATATTATCTTTATCCTCGCACAGGGTGGTCCAGAATGAATGCAACAACTGAGATCTGCAATTTCAACATCATTTGACACAATAGCACTAGCTTTTATTATATTGGGTAGAAACTTCTTTTCTTGAGTAAAATGACTCTAGGATCATCAATTTTGGGTAAGGCATTTTGATTCTATGGCTATTTTTATGAGGCAATGTCACTCTCCAAATTTCCTTCTTTTGCAACCATAGTCATGCTTGAAGCAGCGAGAAGTTTGTGTATGACAGCTTTCCATATAGTCCCCCTTGTTGACTACATGACTGCTCTCTCTTTGAAAATGAAGACTACAGAATAAAACAGAGATTGTATGAAAAGCCGTCATTTGCAAATTTCTCGGTGCTTCAAGCATGACTACAATAGACCTGTTTACTAAGTGTTCAAATTTTATGCATACTTTTGAAACAAAGGTTGTTCTTGACAACCTGAAAGCTTGCCAGAGGCTTGCCAGACATAGCAACAAGTAATGTATGCAAACTGGATTTCAAGTATTGTAGTTCACTCATTAATAACAGGTTAATGGAATACCTCGTTACTAGGTCCCCTGGAAAGAAACATCCATAAATTTGAATCACTTACATGTAGTAAACAGGTCTATTGCAAAAGTATCAAATTTTGAAAAATGACATAACCTCATAAAAATAGCAGTATAATCAAAACACCTTGCCCAAAATTGATGATCTTGGTGTCATTTTACTTGGCGAAGAATTTCTGCCCAATAAAACAAAAACTAATGATATTGTGTAAAAGATGTCCTTGAAATTACAGCTCCTATCTCAAGTGTTGCATCCTTTCTGGGCCACCCTGTATAGTGAATGTAACACTTTCTAAACTAATTTATCCTAAAATTCTTTTACAAATTACACTTAAAAGAAATTGACAATGTGAATTGCACCGGTAGGAGCATATTAAAAAACACAGTGTTTTGGCGTGAACATATTCCATTTTCAATACACCACGCTATATATGAGCCTACCCCTGGTGAAAAGGAAGCTGTTTCCTGTACATATTGCATCACAACTCTGAGAAAATACCCTCCAATTGACCTTATAATGCTTTTAATATCTATGAGAAGGCTTCCTCATGACAAAGTACAGATTTTAGGGCAAATTTGGCTATATTCTACAGGAAATATAGTTTACAATATGGGTCTAGAGTCCTCTCTCATATATGGGTGACACAATGACATACAAAAATGATACAACTATGTAATGCAATACGTACGTCAAAAGTAACAAAATCAGAATTAAATATTTGCCTACATGTAGATGGAATTCTCTGTTTAAATTTAAAGTAAATATAAATTGTTCTTCTATGGCTTTCCAAAATCTTACTTTGTGGCAAATGTGCAGGAATTTGTGGAAAAAATTTGCATTTTATAAATATGAAGAAAAAAATTCAGTCACATGCATGACCTGATTTAGAAAAAAAGAATTATACATAAGACCTAATGGACACCTGAATACATGGATATAGTCCCAGTGAATAAATTCCTGTCAGGGGGGACTTGAGCAAATACTGCAAATGCTAAAAAAGGATTCTTCTTTTGTTGTTGTTGCTTCATTAGTAGAAAGTAAACAGCAAATTTTAGTCCAACATGCCTACATCAAGTACCAATTACATGTATGTATATGATCCTAACAAAAAAATCTACAATATTGGTGTTGGGTGTTTTGTTGTGTAGACTTCAGTCCTTCAAAATTCATCACAAAATATCTGTCTGATTTACTTGTTCCGATTGCTATTTTTCAATCAACACAAACAGTACTGTGCAACAGAGTTCAGGCATACAGCACAATTTTCCTTTTGAAACTTGAATGTGCTACAGAAATTTAAATTAAACCATTCTTATGGACAAATTAAGTGTATCAGCAGATTTAGCATTATAAAAACAGATGACCATGACAATTGTGCAGCATTTTTAAAATGATAAATATCTGTAGTAAAATCTGCACACTATCACTAAAGCAAAGTCAGACCATAGGCCATAGCACAGGAGGAAAAAAAAAAGAAATGAAAACAAAAATCCTTCAGTAATACATTGTATTATGTGTAAACATGAAAATAGCTCTGTATAATTAAATAATATGTAGCTATTTAAACTGGTTAAAACAAAGTGATCTAGATTATCAACCCAAATCAAATTGCAGACGAGAGAGATGAACATTACACATTTAATGCATAGCAACGAACCCTTCAAGAGCTTTAGGTATATTCCCAGAGAAGGGGATCTTGTTCTCGATGATACACCTAGCAGCTAAACATTGCAGCTTGGTGTAGTTGATGGGTGCAAGATCGCAAGACACTTTGAGTAGGTCCATTGGAGTCTGACCATCCTGGTTTCGGAAGTCACAATGTGCCCCACGATCCAAGAGCAGCTTCATGATCTCATTGTTGTCCATCTTGCTACCATTCGTTGTGATCGTCGAGGAACCCGGAGCAACAGCGTTTGTGGCAGCAATGTGGAGAGGTGAATTCCCACTGATGTCAAGGACGTTAGCATCGGCACCACACTCCAACAAGAACTGCACAACTCTCTTGTCCGGGAAGGTGCAGACGGGGTAACGCCCCACAGATGAGGTGGCCTTATCAACGGCAAGGTGCAGGACTGTGAATCCCTTACTTCCACGCAGCTGGAGTTTCACGAGTTGGTAAGTTGCCCGTTTCACATCTTCCATCTGTTGAGGCGTTGCGCCTTCTCGCTTCGCTATAAGACACATGAGGTGCATTAGGATGAGGAGGGTTCGATTGAAGTTTGTGGTCTCCTTTTCCGGTTGAGGACCAAAGGGAAGTTGTGCAACACCTCGCTTCATCTCTGAGATACCTTTCAAGTACACAACCGCAACATCACTGAAGGGTACATGCTGGTACACACGTTCACTATTTCGTTCTGATAACATGTATGCAAAGAGTTCTGCAAAGGATAGCAAACTGCTTTGCGTCATAGGATTCAGTGGTTCTAATGCATCCTGCTGCATTTCTAGTGCGTACATCCAAAGCATAATGCATCGCTCAAAGTTGCCTGAATCAGCATAGACTGCGCCACGGTACCTGATGTAGTAGGTCGTATCTGGGTGTGCGGGTCCTAGGATTCTTTCTCGTATGAGTAAAGCTTGCATCCGCATTACATCAGGATCTCCAACCATATTATCGAGGTCCTGTCTGCTTCGCGCCTCCAATGTGTACTCATATGCAGCAACAGGTTTAGCACATTTGTGTTTATGAACCACATGAACTTTGTCATTGTAACGCAGCTCCATTGCACGTTCCCAGAAACCAATCGCTTGATGCATATCCCTTTTCTTGTCCACAAAGGTTGCTCCTACCAGCTCCAGAGCATCAATTTTTTCTGTCCTTGGTAGGTCTTCTGCGGCGAGGTAGTCTACAATGTTCACATGACCTGCCACTGCGGCAGCTTTGATCGGTGTAATCCCATATGCATCAGTGTCCATCTTCGCTTTATGCTTCAACAAAAGCCTCATTATTTCTAGACTTCCAGATTCCGCACAGTCATGTAATGCAGTGTTTCCTCTTACACTCTTTCGGTTCACATCGGCACCTAGATGAAGCAAATACTCTGCGATTTTGTAGTGTCCTTTGTAGCACGATATCATGAGACAAGTGTGTCCATGTCTGTTTGCTAACTCAATATCCGCTCCATGCTGTATGAGATATTTGACAATATCGTAATGACCATCAAAGCAAGCTGCACGAAGAGGGGTCGAGTTCGAGAAGGTGGTGTGATTTACCTTGGCACCATGTTTGATAAGTGTTGAAACAGTCTGATAATGGCCTGCGGCAGCAGCACACCACAACGGTGGCGCCCCATCAATTGTTTCTCCATCAAACGTCACAGACCCAACCTGTTCAATATCTGCCTTGCACTGTTCAATAAAATAGGTTACCACATCTATGTGACCGTGCCTACAAGCAACAATAAGCGGTGTCGTGCTATCCACAATTTGTGACACAATCCATTTGACCTCTTCCTTGTTGAAGTTCTGAAACCATTTTCTGATCCGGCACAACTTCCCATCCCGAGCAGCGGTAAAGACACTCACTAAATAGAACTTAGGATCACGAGAACTAGGTGATTGTTTCTTTGACATCTCTACTCGACTCTCAAGAATGCCTCACACAAAAATCTAGTGAAAATAACGAGAAGAACATGATATTTATAGGGTTCATACTTGCGGTTTTGGGAGTCAAGATGCACTGCAATTGCAGTGAAATGGCGGTGTCAGGCGGCCGGTGTCAAAATAAATAGCGCCATCTCCAGGACCGGTTCTTCGAATTCGAGATCGGCTAATATTCATGAACTTTATAATTTGGAAAAGTTTGGACTTTGGTCCGAAGACTCCATTCGACGTCACAGGCCAGAGACGTTGGAGGATGGAGGAGGAAAATTCAGTTTTTAAAAATGTTTTACACACGGTACTCTAAGTTAATGTTTATTGCGTCACTTACTCCAATTCCTCATTCGGTATTGAAAAAAGAGACTTTTGCATATTTATTCAGATGAAAGGACAAGATAAGACGGACGACGTAAATGAATTTTGAATTACTTATTAATTATTACAGAAAGTATTATTGACAAAAAAATATATGTACATATTCATTTTTTTCTTGATAAGTGTACAAGTACACTGTACATTATAAATACGAATAAGAAATTCTTAATTTCTGAGGGTAAAGAGACCATTAGATGGGACCAGCAAATTAAATGGAAACAATATATTGATTATACTCGGCATCATGTAGGAGCGATGTCTTCATTGTCTTCTGTAATTATGAAATCAGACAGCTCGAACTATACCGCCATGGAACTATTATAGAGACATGATTAGAAGTCGGAATCTATTATTATAAAGGCAATGAAGTTATTTTTAACAACAAACCTATATGTTTTCGAAGTTTTCTATTCTATTCAAAGTGTAGATTTAATATCAAAAGGCATAGTCAGACTGGAACATATTGATGATGATGGTGAATTGAAAACAGATGCATATACTACTGTAGAGATATTAGTTCATTATTGCATTATTGCAGGACGGCCAACACACATTTGACAAAATTCCCTTTAGTTGGAAAAAGGCAAATGCATTATAACAGATGCAAAGAAGAAGGAATTCGGGATAAAATTGTCCCCTTCACGCAGTTAAATTGTTTCGAAGAGAATATATAAAAAAGGCTATTCTCCACAGTAAATTAGAAGTCCCCCTGTAGTAACTAGATTAAAAGAATTATTTGATATGTCTATCAGGGACATTGAAAACCTTTCCCTTCAGACCAAGGAAATGTACTTTAAACAGTAAGCGTATATAGGGAAGTCCAATTCACAATGTTACATGGGATTATTTACGCGAATCGTGATTTATATCAGTTTGGACTGGCTCCAAGTAGCTTCGCTCCCATTGCAAAAGGGAAGAAGAAACATAATTATCGTCTGGTATTTTATAAATGTGAACAGATTCATGCATTTTCTATGGGAAATCATGAGTATAATGTGCTGAACTTAATTGCCGATTTTAAAGGAATTCAACTGGGAGAGAATTTAATTTGGTGTGACTTTGGGCGATGTGGGGAAACTGTATTTATTGAATCATGTAATATTGTTAATAATATATTTGATAAAATTATTTCAATTGAGGAAGAGACATACCGCCTAACAGTAAAGAAGTGAGAGAAATATCGGTAGGAAATTCCAGCTGAAGAAAAAAGAGAGCACTATATTATAGTGCTCTCTTTTTTCTTCAACTGGATATATCGCCGAGTAATACCCTGTCATGATCATTATACACTTTTTGATTTCGGATAAAAGGAGGAGTCTTTTGGATGTGAAGTGCAATGGATAAAAATATTAATTAAGAAATATAAATGGATTGTACTTCCTCCCCCTCCATCAGGGACATTGCTTTTGTTATGGTTGCCAATGTCCCCCCCCCCCCCCCACTGAAATTCAGGAATATTAATAGGACACGAGAATTTTTGAGGAAAAGTATATAGACCCCCAAAATGTGATAACCTTTTTTTTTTGCTTGTCAGAGAATTTTGGAGGAAAACTAGACCCAAAAATTGTGATAAGCTTGATGGACACATATGCAGATTTTCAGATTACGAAACAAACCATAATTATAGAGACTGGCCGTGTTTTAGTTTTATGACTTTCAATTGAAAACATTCCTAGCACACTTTCGTATGAATAAGCCAATAATTTGTACAGCAGTAATATGCAAATAAGATTTTGACCAAAAAAAAAGAGGTCCTAAAAATGTAAATATTATTGCCAATTATTGCTGTAATGAAAGTGACAAAACCATCTAATACTATTTCTTGGAATGCGATTTTGATTACTGCGACACAATAATTTTATTTATATATGTACTTATATTCTGTATCATGCACTGCTCGTTCCCACTATAAATCTTATTACTCTTTGGAGCCTATAACTTATATTCACAAGCGTAGCTTTCTCCTTATATAGGCTCCTCAATATTTCACTTTTATTCTAGTCCAGTCTTTTCAATTAATACTGCATGCAAACGTGATATGAGGTACACTTCTTTGCTCTGACAGTATATTTCATGTTTGTTTGTATCATTTACTAGTGTCTTGTTTGTACCAATTATGTTGTTTGTACCATTTATACTATAAAATCAGTGTAAATGTGAAATATAGAACAATAAACTAAACTGAACTTAACTGAACTGAACTGAAGCTATACATTAATGACATTTAAGACTTGTTACAACGATTATTGAGACCACTAATTGTTGACCTTCAAAACACTGACCACAAAAGCACCACCACCATGATCACCACCACCACCACTACCTCCACCTCTACTACCCTCACCACCTCCACACACTGGCATATAGGGGACAAATCGGGAGGGGGAGCATGTGCCCCGGCGGGCGGCACTTAAAGGGGGAAAAACGGGAAAAGAGAGAATGAGAAAGGGATCGAGAAAAGGCCGGGAAAAAATAGCATACTTCAGGGGTATGCATCCCCAATCCGCATGGTAAAAAAGTGCATTTAATAGAAATATATTATGTAATAATTGAGAGTGTAGATCTATATACGCCTCTGCCCCGGGCCGGCTGCCTCCACAGCACAAACCGGCCACCACCACCACCTCCCAGGCTCCAGCTCCAGCCCCACCACCACCACCACCACTACTCACCACCACCACCACCACCACCACTCACCACCACCACCACCACTCACCACCACCACCACCCACCACCACCACTCACCACCACCATCATAACCACCGGCTACACCCCAGGTTCCGTGGCTCATTCATTCAATTGTTATTATTATTATGATTTATCAAGCTGTGTGAGTAATTATAAAATTATTAGAAAAATCCAATATATAGTTATAATTGGAGGATCTTGAGATGATGAGGAAGAGAAGGAAAATCTCCGTGACACACAACAAAGCTAAGCCTATAAAGAAAGGCAGCTGTGTAAGGCCCGGCGCACACTATATGATCCGACTGCGACCCGATTTTCGCAAAATCGCAGTTTGCATTAAATGTGAAAGTTTAAAAAAGTGAAATTATCTCATTTGAAGTTCGGAATAATGATACTAATACTAATATCGAAATTTTGGTTAATTGCAATTCTTCTGGTTAGAGTAAAGGCCAAATCGGCTTCAAATCTTGTCGATCGCAAGATTGGTATGACGTCACTACGATTTGGAATTGAATTCGCTTTTATTCCTACACGGGGGCTCACAGTAACCCGGAATTTCGATTTTAGTATTCATACTACTATTCGGAACTTTGATAAACATGTTTGAAGGTTCATATCAAATGTAATAACAACTTTTCCCAAAATCGCATCGTAGTCAGATCGTGCAGTGTGCGCTGGGCTGCGCGTACCGCCAGCGCCAGCTAGCCCGTAGGGTTGTTATGCATGCACGTAGTGTATGTATGCGCTAGCGTATAGCTAGCTGCACAGTGTATGCATTGTGCCTATGAAATGACGGTTGAAAAGCGTACGTAGCAGCAGTGTAGCGGTAAATACGAATTCGGTAAATCAGTAAAAGCATCATGAAAATTCAACCTACTTCCGACATAAACTTGTCTCCCTAGGTAAGAGGGTGAAATTCAACGATTTTTATCATTCTTTACATCTAATTGTAACTTATTAGCCATTAAGCATGCGCATTTAAGGCAGCCCAATGTCAAAATTTTCAGGACTTCAGTCCCACAAATTATTATTTTTGAATGGTTAGTGTACGGTCAGCTCCATACATGTTACACGTTACACTTTACAAATTACAATTTACAGTTAGCTTTTAGTGCTCATTTTTAAAATCGTGATACAATAATATTTTAACATAGTTCTTCCTATTTACACATTAAATTAGCAATGATAATAATGATTAAAACATAACTAACAAGTAACAACACTAGGCCTAAAAGTTAGGCCGAGGCCTAGGACTTTTTGTACAAAAAATGTCATGCTAGTCTAAATGCCTGAATGCCGAATCGAATGGCCTTTTGTTTTAGACTTTATTTTTGCTTTGTTTAGAGAATTTACTACTGTTTTTTGAAAATAATTTAATCATGTTTTATTGTTTGAAGTGTGTGATGTGAATGATTGTCAACGAAGATGTCGCTTTTGAATTAAGTATTTTGTTCAGTGGCACACAAAAGAGCATTGTCTGTTGTGTTTCATGTGGGTCTGTTCCACACCCAAATGACTTTCACCATCCTGTTTCTCTTACTTCTCTGCTTTCACACAAATAAACTGTTTACAAAGGTTGGATTTCCCTTTTTAATATTGGTTTGACAGGAATGACAGTAGGCCTAAATTGCTGATTCGAGTTTTCAAAGATTTTTTTCCAACATAGTTGAGATGAATTGATTGAATTTCATTTACATTTAGTTGGCTGCTTTTGTAACTCAAAATTACTTCGTAGGTTTCTTCAACTTTCTTGTCCTTTATTTTTTTTAGCTTCCCTCCTTTGACTGTTATGCTATTTAATATTTGACATAAAATCAAAGTTCAAACAGGATAACGAACTAAAATGAAGTCCTGTGAAGAAAACTTGTGTTGGAAATTGGAATCAAATATCAAACATCAGAAAACCCCCAGATATACTCTTATGTGCACTCACTGAACCATCCATATGTGGTGCTGTGTGAATTTCAAATGTGGTTGACCTCTTAAGTTGCAGAGGTAACCATTAAAATGCAACCTACCCCCCCCCCCCAAAAAAAAAAAAAGAAAAAAAAAAAAGAATAGTGCTGGAGCTTGGAACTAGAACCAGTCTTACACATGCCAGACTGAAGGTTTTGAGCTGAGCCAGACACAAACCAGACTAAAACTCAAATCTGTTCAGCTCGGTAACAGAGGTCCGGTAAAAAAGAGTTTTAAAAAGCTCACTTTTTTCTGTGTATTTTTGTATTTGTGTGTCATGTCTGCCTAAATTGTATTGCTGTACAAAGCCCTCTAAGAAAAAGAACAGACCTTTATTGGTGTCAAAATTTTGATGATGGAATTCAGTGTGTTCCTTAACAGGTTAGCGGACTAGTGAGTTTGAGAATGTGGGCTCACATATCATAGGAGGAAACGGTAGGAAGTACAGTGGTAGGGTGTGGGAGTTATACTACAGATAGTGTACATGTACGTACATGTATGTGAGTGTCATTTGGAAAGCTCCAGATCAAAAGCTGGGAATTGTGTTTGTATGTATGTACAAGTATTTAAAAAAAAAATGACAATACTTGAAATGGAATAATTTATGACTAATATTTTATAAATTTATTATGGAATAATTCATTTTACATAATTTTTGTGGTTTATCCAATTAACGTACAGTCATCTAATCCACACGGGCACTTGACCTAATGGCGTCGCCTACATCCACCATCAACTTCTTGCCATCTGAAGCATCTCCTACACCGGATCCAAGACGGAGCCCATCCCCCTTCGGCAGGGCCGGGAGTCCTCTAAGGTACAGAGAGCCAGGCTATGGTCCTCTGTCTTCCCTGGGGATGCTGCCCCTATCTACCAGTGACTCCACCCAGTTGCAGCAGATGGTGGTACACTTGAGGTCCCAGGTCAAGCAACTGCAGCAGGAACGAGATGGGGAAATGGGTAAGCAGACAGTGTTGGTATGGAAAGTGAGAAATCATCTAAGTGAGAATTGACCAAGTATGCCAGTCAGTACGTCAATGGGCCTGTGTGACATTATTTTCCTCAAAATCTTAGCCATTTTCAATATTGCTGTTTAACATTACAATATGAATATGGCCAAATCTGTGCTTTGTGGCACTGAAATCCAGACACTTTTCATTATCTTCATTAAGATCATATCCCTCTATTTCTCATGATCCAGTGAACCTTTTCCAACTAAATCAAATAAATATCATATTCATCTGGAAAGCCTTCTAAAAATCTTGTATATTTTAAGAGTAAGAAGGGGAAATTTAGGTGTATTGTGAAAGTAGGCAAGTCTAAACATATTGTGACATCAATGTATGTCCACAGTATTGTGGCTTTGAATTTAAGAAAATGCCAGATTTATACTGCACATGCCAATTATGAAATCGGTTCACATTACAGATTATTATTTATTTTGTGTGTCTGTAACAGATTACTGTTTTATTACAGTTTTACCAATTTATGAAGAAATCATACTGTCTCTGTTATTTGGTTTTACTTTTAGAAAGTTTTAGGATACTGTTGTTTAGAAGATGTTATTTCAATTTCCTTTCTAACAAAACATTTTTTAGAAATGAATCTAATTTACTGTGTAAAGTCAACTAAAAGGATAGTTTATGTACAGAGGTTATTGTTGCAGTGATACATTATATTGATGTAACATATAATGTTAGCATTCGTCTTTGCTCATTTGTACAGAGAAGGATTGAGATCTATCATGATTGTAAAAAGTTCCTCCTCTCAATCTATTACAGACAGTATGGCACACCTTAGAAGAAGACTGAATGATTCTGAGAGAGATAAATTAGAGCTAACATCGGCCTTCAACTCAGAGGTAGGAAAGCTATGTTATAGATCTGGGGGGCGTTTCATCAAGTGTCTTGTCGGTGATTTTTACTGATAAATTTGCTCTCAGCCAATCAGATGCAAGGATTTCAGTAGCTTATTACAGTTATTGCAATTTTTGTCATTGATGACAAGTTTGATGAAACAGGACCCAATCTTCATCACCATTTACAATCCCATCATATTTATCAAGGCCGTATCCTTTAGCATGGGCATTACAACCAATATGCAAGCATGTTCTATTAATTAATTCACCAAGACACAGCCTTCCTGCCAGTACATTAAACCCTTTGTGCTGATACCAATCGTGAGGAATTCCAGAAAATAAAAACCATACATGTGTAGATTCTCTCTACAAGGGTACCGACAAGGGTAATAAATCAGTTAATGCCTACTTTCAATCTCCAAAGTTCTTTTGATCATCCCAAACCACCTCCCTGGGATGTCGTAAGGCCATATTTCAATCGATATGGACCAGTTAATGTGTAAATGCATACTTTCAACCTGCAAAATTGCTTTGGTTGTCTCAGATCATCCCCATGTGATTCGGTAAAGCCATATTTCTCTCAATTTGAACCATGCATAAACTATTTTCTGCCGAGAAGCCTGCCAAGATACATGTAGCTTCAAACATTGAGAGACAGTTTTGTGGTGATAGTGTTCTTAGATTGAGGTAGGGCCATACATGTATACTATTTCATATTATATTTTCATAACTCCTCCACCCTGCCTTTTTTCAGTTCATTTCATTATTGTAAAAATAATAAAATATTTCTCTATTGGTATGAATAAAAAAATGTTAAAGTTCTGCATCGGTACAGTGGGAAATAATGCAAAACACTTTTCCAGTGTTATCCCCATTCACCCGCTAGTACATTAAATTAGCTATGGAGCTATGCAGGGTTTTCTCCAGTGCATAACACCTATATTAAGCATAGGGAATCCCCCTCTCCCTCCAAATACCATCTCGGCAAATTGAGTTCTCCCAGACAGGGGTACCGACAAAGGTAATGAATATGACAATACCTACTTCCAACCTTCAAAATTGCTTTGATCCTCCTAAATTATCCCCCTGGGAAGCTGAGAGACCATATTGCACTCAAATTGGATCACCGGTAAACAATTTCCTGCCCAAAAGCCTGGAGCTATGACCATGTCTGTCATCCATGTTGATCAGCTGTGGAACCAACAGACAGTTTGTGATGAGTGAGGGAGCCCTCAGGGATGACAGTCATGCCTGCAGTGACCTAACCATAAACCCGTCCTCTGACCACAAACCTTCCACAGTAGAAACAGTCACTTATTAAGCATTGTTCAGTGTTCACACATGATGTTTTAACCACCTTTAAAAAAAGTTGCCACTGCAAATAAACACCATTTTATGGGTAGATCAGTAGATGAATGGGAAGTAGGAGTGATAAAAGTAGCTGCATGGAGCAAAGGACCCTCAATGCACTCACTTGCCTGTTATTAGATAAAGTAATGTGAAGTAGCACTACCCTTATGTTATTTACAATGCAGTTGGACTACCTACATGGAGATAAGTTGGAGGTGGTCTAACGTAATGTTTCTTGGTGCACTTTTATCAAGTTGACAGGAGAAAAAGAGAATACTAATTTAGTCTTTATTAATTTGATGTAAATTGCTCTTTAAATAAAGAGGAAAACAAAAAATTGCCACAAAAAAAAAATGTCACACTTGTGTAAAAGCACTCTTATTATACCATAGTCACACCCCCAACCGGACCCCACATTGACTCCAAACCGACTTATTCTTGGCCATTTGTGGTAATGTAATTTTGTTTTGTTCGGTCTGTCTGGCGTCGGTGTTGTTGGTGTGACTGTGGTATTAAGAATGATCCTGCCAAGGGCATGCTCATTTTACAAGTATGAATGCGGTCTGAGTTTCTGGCCACAAGTTTTACCATGAATGTCATTACCTGTGAAACCATGCAGTTCAAACTAATTAGACTTCTACCTTGCAGGTGTACTCACGATGACTCATTCAAAAGGCACAACCTTTTTAAGTGCTTTGGTTGCTACCAAAGCACTTAAGAAGGTCAGGGATATATTTTTTGAAGATTAAATTCATATGGAAGGTAAATTTTATTAGATCATCATCATAAATTGTTATCTGAGTCCAAGTGGCAAACATATGTAGAAGATATTGTGTAAAGCTTAAATCTAAATTACCTGCTAATTGCATTTTTGTAGAGCAAAAAATTCATTTGTATTTATTTTCGGGATTATTCTTGGGATAATTTCCCTTATGTACATGTAACTTGAATAATGTTAAATAGTGACTTTAATTGCGGTGGCCATCATAGGGATGTTGACTTCTCTAAAAACAGAATGTTACCATTTCTCTGCCATCTGCAGAACTCAGACCTGCAGGCCCAGATAGCTAAACTACGAGCCCAGCTTGAGAAAGGGGAGGCTGATAAGCAGAATGTTGAGTATGAGCTAGCAGTCGCAAGGCAGTCGGTTAGCAGAGAGAAGATGGGTGCATCTGAGAAGGAACAACAGCTGAAAGGCATCATCACTTCTCAAAGTGGTAATGTTTATTATGATTATAATAATAGTAATAATTGATGGTGAGTGTGATAGTGATGTGGATGATAGTAATGGTGTTGTTGACGATGATGGTATTGGTGATGATGAGGATGATGATGAAAAATTATTTCTGGTGATGATGGTGATGATGACAAGGATGAGGAGGAGGATGATTATGAGGATGATGATGATGATAAAAAGTGATTTCTGGTGATGATGATGATGATGATGATGATGATGAAAAATGATTTCTGGTGATGATGGTGGTGATGATGATGATGAAAAATGATTTCTGGTGATGATGATGATGATGAGGATGATGATGATGATGATGATGATGATGATGATGATGATGATGATAATGATAATAATGATGATGATGATTGCTGATGACAGTGATGATGATGATAATCTCTCAAAGTGGGCTGGTGTTTTTGTGTCCTGAATTCTAATTACCCAGCGTCAGTATAATACATGGCCTTCAATCAAGGCGGCTGTGCTGCTCTGTCGATCTCCTGGTCGATCCTCGAAACGCTCGGAATAGTCCTCTGATTGCGCGGGAAGTCGACACAAGCATGCAGCTTGCTGCACGCCGCCTTTAATCACCCGTCAACGTCATCAATATTCATATATTCAAGACGACCGAGACTGCATGCATTAATTATTCAACAACCTTCCCAAATAGGGCAGTACGACTCGTTAACGTTTTTAACACACATCTAGATTTAAACGTAAACTGTTGACTGAACTCTATTGTTCAGCGCGTGTAACCAATCAAATAAAAGGAACCGTAACGGAAAAGATTGAGCTCTTCCATTATTCAGTGGGGACCAAAAAGGGCAGATAGCGGGATAAAGCTGAAATTATGTATACTTTTCTTTTCTCTTGATAAAAACTCCACTCACAAATAGATGTTTGTTCATTTTTCAAAAAGAAAATGGTCAACAGTCATACTTTCTTATACATGTGGAAATTATCATGTCCTATTTGCGATAACAAATTTTTACTTTCCCCATGTTTGGAATCAGCTAAGCGGTCTCTTCACGCCACGTCACAGAAGCTATTGATTGGTTCATTTTCTCTACCAGGAACTGAATTATTCATGAAAGATTTTCGTAGAAAATTGACGAAAGATTTCAAAGTTAAAAAAACAAGTAACGTTGACGGGTGCGTAGAGGCTATGTGCTGAGCAAGACTTCCCGTGCAATAATCAGAGGATGATTCCGCGGGTTTCGAGGATCGAAAAGGGGATCAACAGAGCAGCATATCGCCTCGATTAGAGGCTATATAATACATCATAAGAGAAAGAGATAATAAAATTTTACATGTATCTGTGATATATATGTTTATACTTTCTCTTAAAAGAGGGCTCCACACTGACTTTAATTTGGGGTCTGGTTTGAGACTTTCAGGGGAGCGTTTCATCAAGCGTTTTGTCAGTGATTTTTACTGACAAATTTGCTCTCAGCCAATCAGATGCAAGGATTTCAGTAGCTTATAACAGTTGTTGGTAAAAATCACTGACGAAACGCTTGATGAAACGCTCCCCTGGTCTGTGTGCAAATTCAAATTTCTTAAAATCGAATCCTGACACAATAGGATTCTCATCAAAACAAAACAAAATACAACAGAAGCATGCTAGATAGGAACAAGCTCTTCATGAGCCAAATGTTGAAATTGTGAAATGTTTGGGGTTTCGGATATTTTGGTTCCCCTGATTCTGCATGCTTCATATTATGAATGGTACAGATGCAGATAGATGTGTACTTAACGTGGAGAAGGTTTACGGTTCACCATGTGTGTTGGTAGGAGGAAAGGGAAAAAAGAGGAAATTAGAAATGGATAGATGAGAAAGGATGACAAGAGAGAAAAGAAGAAATATTCTTTTGTGACAATGGGTGAAGTCCTGAAAAGGACTGTAGACCAGATGAGATGAGATGAGAAGATTTGGTTGATGATCGATGGATGAGCAGCGATGGATTGAGTAGCGAAGGTTTGAGTAGATGAGGCTTGAGTAGGAGGTTACTCAACGTTTCGGACAGGTTGACTGTCCGTCATCAGGAGTGAAGTGTGCTAGACGAGCGGCAGGGTTTTATGGTGTGTGTGCGGATGTCAGAGGAATCGGCGGCTGATGGTGTGGGCGGAGTTGCTGTCGGTCGTGGCGCTATTATGTCCGAGAGTTGAGTGGGCGTGAGTGCGGATGTCGGAGGGATTGGGATCCATCGATAATCAACCAAGTCTTCTCATCTCATCTCATCTGGTCTACAGTCCTTTTCAGGACTTCACCCATTGTCACGAAAGAATATTTCTTCTTTTCTCTCTTGTCATCCTTTCTCGTCTATCCATTTCTAATTTCCTCTTTTTTCCCTTTCCTCCTACCAACACAAATGGTGAACTGTAAACCTTCTCCACGTTACTAGCTCCACCATGCAAACCTTCAAAGATCATCTAAGATGTGTACTTGTTGTCTCCTTTCAGAGAAATTATCTACACTCAGTGCCCAGGTTCAAGAGCTTCAGATAAAGTCCAGTCAGCATGAGAGGGAGATGGTACACATTAAGAACAAATATCAGAGAGACCTAGATGAACAGGTACAGTCTAACATGACTTCTAAAGTTTATTTTTAGCCCTGTGTGTGTAAAATATGGAAAAGCTGGCAAGGAACATACATGTTAGTAACTTGAAATCTTACTAAGTGTACTTCCAAGCAGTTGGATCTGCACCATATACATGTACTTCTGATATTTATAGAGCCTGAACACGGTCCTTACCTGTATTTGTTAGAATTGTCAAAACCTGGGAGGTTGTGAAGAATGAACAAATGTGTTATATTTGCATGTATGAAACAATGCCAAAGAATTTCCATCCTAATTGACTGATAGCAAGCTAGAGCCCTGTTTGTAAATCTGTCAAAGTATTGTACATAAGTGCCAGAATTCCTTTGGCAGAGCAACTTAGTATCTTTAAAGGTTATTTGAAACATTACACATTGTTTTAGTTGGATCAGACCAATAAATATGGTATGTAAGGGGAAAATGGATTTCTTTATTATTATGATAAATGAAAATTAGACCATCTGGACATCCTGATGCCAAATAATATTAGAAACAGCTAGTATTATTGTTATCACCATTATTCTAATCTTGCATTCCATTGGACTGATTTTCAGCCTGTATTTTCAAAAGTCAAAAATTACCTTTAAAGATAAAGTAGAGTTCTGGTCATGCAATTATATTGTGAAAGAAACTGTCTCAAAGGAATTGGAAAGGTTGACCATGTCTACATTAGAATTGTTTTATACTGTGTTGTTTTGGAATCATCCAAACAGATTAAAGGGAAATTAACCTCAGCGTATGAATTAGCTTATTTTGAATGGTGTAGTATATGCCTCTTATTTGATACATGCAATTTCATGTAAAAACACAGGATATAGATATAAATCACTATTTTCCAGCCAAGTTATCGTCTGCTAGCAATAATAAGGGGGCTGCCATTACTTTATGTGTACACGAACATATTTTTCATCCCAAGTAAAATTTCCTTCATCGTTAACTTGTAATTGATTTTTAGAGGACAAATATATATTAGATAAAGTCACATATTCTGAAATGTAAGTTTAGTTTTATATATTTTTTAAAAGGTCTTAATTTGTTCATAAAAAATATACTTCATAAAAAATATACGTCAAGGACGGAGAATTGACGTCAAGGACGGAGACAATCGTAACAATACCAAAACAAAGCGAGGAATCTGCTTTACAGGATGGCTATTAGAACTCATGGGTCGTCAATTATCTAGGCCCATGGCCAATAACAATCGTAATACAATCAGAACAAAGCGACGTATCTGTTGTAAAGGTAGGCTATTATCAATGCATATGGTACCTAATGATCCGTGTCATGCACAAAATGGCAGCCTCCATGGAAAGACGTAGCAGACAATAGGTGCATCTAGAATATCACGTGGGGTTAATTGTCCTTTAAGTAATTGTCCCAGTCTCGCTGAAAAGCACATGTTCTGTACACAGAAATGGGTATGCAGGACTACACACACAAGTGGCATGAATGTTCTGCCCGAATATTTCAGCTATATCTAGTCATATTTCGAATATAAGAGCATTTGAAGAGCAATCCTTTTCAGGGCATGTTTCTACGGTTACATGTCGTTTTTCCGAAGGTTCGTATTTCCGAAGGTTCGTTTTTCCGAAGGTTCATAATTCCGAAGGTTCGTTATTCCGAAGGTTCGTTACTCCGAAGGTTCGTTTTTCCGAAGGTTCGTTTTTCCGAAGGTTCTTTTTTCCGAAAATGAAATAGGGTTCATAATTCCGAAGGTTCGTATTTCCGAAAATGAAAAAGGGTTCGTATTTCCGAAAATGAAAAAGGGTTCGTATTTCCGAAAATGAAAAAAGGTTCGTATTTCCGAAAATGAAATAGGGTTCGTATTTCCGAAAATGAAAAAGGGTTCGTATTTCCGAAAATGAAATAGGGTTCGTATTTCCGAAAATGAAAAAGGGTTCGTATTTCCGAAAATGAAATAGGGTTCGTATTTCCGAAAATGAAATAGGGTTCGTATTTCCGAAAATGAAAAAGGGTTCGTATTTCCGAAAATGAAATAGGGTTCGTATTTCCGAAAATGAAAAAGGGTTCGTATTTCCGAAAATGAAAAAGAGTTTAAATTCAGAGAATACGGCGTCAATCCGTATTTTGGATAGGGAGGAGGGGAAAGACTGCCAAGTGTAAAGATATTCATTTCGTACTCAATAATCATAACAATGATGATAACAATTATTATAATAAAATCCAGAGAAATAGCCATTATTATCGTAATTCCTATCAATATTATCATTATTATTATGATTATTATTATTATAATTATTATTATTATCATCATTATTGTTATTATTATTAATATTATTATCATTATTATAATTGTTCCTATTATAATAACCAATATTTGTGAGCGAGCGTGGAGAGCGAGCGCCTCAGGAATAAATGTTTCATTTCTCATAAAATGATATTACTTCGGTGATTAAAATACATATTGATGTATTGAAGAAAGTGAATGATCGGATTCCGGATTAAATTTCCTACAACGAAATTGGCTTGAAGTTATTTATATAATGTATATACCGCTTTGGAAAATGAGACACACCAAAGTTCCAAGTAGATCTTTACAAGCAGAAAATGGTCACGTAATGTTTTTGAAAGGGGGAGCTGATGCCTCTTGGCAGAATATCATACTCCCCGTTCGTACAATTTGCAAGCGAGCGAAGCGAGTTAGAAAAAACATAAAACCCTTTTTTATTGTAATGGAAGTGCAATTTCGCCATCAAAAGACAAATATAGAACATGTAATAATGAGCCATGAATAATATAACTGAACCCTACTGCCGAATATGGAATATTTGGGCACTTCACTCGCCCTAATGAAGGGCGTTCCCTGTCCCAAACTATTCCGTTTCTAAATATTACGCGCTAGTGAGCAAGTAAAAAAAAGGAGATATTGTCTATAGAATAATGATTTTAGCCGACCATCTCGCTTCCCAAAATAAAAGGATGTTCGGGCACCACGCTGCTGGATTCCAGCGAGCCAAACATTGACACTTTATTATCTTTAAGATGTAATTACTTCGTGAACATAAATTGTGATTAAAAAAGTATACTATGAAAAGTGTAAACTAAAAATAAGGTGGGGGCGTCCTGCTTCCCTAGCCCTCAGAGCCATCTATTACAGAGTTTGGCCAACTCGGCTCCATGTAGGTAGCAATATGGCGCTTGTTGCTTTGTTAGGCAAGCACTAAACAAAGGAATATACGCCATGTTGTGCCCAAATAAACCGAGTTGGCCGAAGTCTGTAATATGGCTCTGTAGATGACTCTACAAGCCCTTCCCTCCGGTCCCCAAAACAACAAATACAGTTTTGTATCTCAGACCCGGACGAGACTCATCTTTCTTTCACATTCTTTTAATCCAAATAGGACTGAAGGGCAATTAGCGCCCCCCCCCCCGCCCCCCCCCCCCCCCCACCGCTGATAGTTTTAAAGGGCTTGCCGCGCGACCTTATGACTTTTTCTTTAGAGTGTAATGTATCTTTTGATACAAAATGTGTGTGTATTCCCGGGTATGGTGTTACGTAACATTTGAATGTCATATAATAAATGTCAATGAAAAATGGTAGGTTCGTATTTATGAGTAAAACCATTAATCATTTGTACAGTCCAACCGTCTTCTTTCCTATTCCATTTTCTTTCTTTTTTTCTTATTTTTTCGCCATCCGATGAGGGAGGGGTGGGGGCGTTCCCTCTCCCCCCCCCCCCCCCCCATTGCTACACCTCTGCTCCTGATGAATTTGCTTGTTTTTCCAGGAATTATGAACCCTATTTCATTTTTCGGAAATACGAACCCTATTTCATTTTCGGAAATACGAACCCTTTTTCATTTTCGGAAATACGAACCCTATTTCATTTTCGGAAATACGAACCCTTTTTCATTTTCGGAAATACGAACCTTATTTCATTTTCGGAAATACGAACCCTATTTCATTTTCGGAAATACGAACCCTTTTTCATTTTCGGAAATACGAACCTTATTTCATTTTCGGAAATACGAACCCTTTTTCATTTTCGGAAATACGAACCCTTTTTCATTTTCGGAAATACGAACCTTCGGAATTATGAGCCCTTTTTCATTTTCGGAAATACGAACCTTCGGAAATATGAACCCTATTTCATTTTCGGAATTATGAACCTTCGGATAAACGAACCGTCGGATAAACGAACCTTCGGAATAACGAACCTTCGGAATAATGCAACAAATGTTCGGAATTACGAACCCTTTTTCATTTTCGGAATTATGAACCCCCAGGCATGGGAAATTAGTGTTTCGGAAATACGAACCTTCGGAAATACGAACCTTCGGAAAAACGAACCTTCGGAAAAACGAGATGCCCCCGTTTCTACTATGATGTTCTTCCAAACTGACTTAAAAGGAATGAGAAAGCTCACAAATTATATTTCATTTTCCCCAGAACTCAAGATTCCCTTTAATATAATCTGCTAATCTGCCAACTTGATTATACATGTAGTTTATTTGAAAAAGCAATATGGCATTGAACTCAATGACTGTTTACCTGTGGTTTTAATAGAATTGTTGTTGTGCATCTGATGACAATTATATGTCATGAGACTTTTGGCAGAAATAGTGTTTATAAAAAGTGTGTTTCGACATCAGGAAGTAGGTGATGTGGGCTTAGAGTTCACACTCATGACCCACTTCTCTGTTGAACTCCTGCCCAGATTATCCTGTGGCTTGATTTTTCTATTTGTCGTTGTCTCTCAACTAATGTTCCCAAGATGTGCATGCATGATGTAGATGATGGATTCATTGTGATGGTTTTTTCAGTTTATTTTACCGAACTGTCAAGTATTCCATTCCCGTTTGTATCCCAGTGAATTGTGGCAGGGTCAGTAATATAGCCTAATAATAATGCGTTTGAAATCTTTGGAGTCGTTGGATCTATAATATTTTTTAATGAAAATTGTAAAAGAAACAAAACAAAACAAAACAAAGAACAACTTGCAGAGCACTGCACTTTTTAAGGCCTTACACAACTTTAAGCCTTGTTCACACTTTTAAGCCTTGTTCACACTTTTGATAAACCACCCTGACACAATAAAATAAAATAACATTAGTGTAGTGCCCTTCATTTTCCTTATAACACGCAGATAGTAAGTGTGCTCAGGGGTCTTTGTTGCATGTATCTCCTTTTTATTCCCCCACACTTGCCATTCATTTGCATATAAAATTAGTTATTTCTGCTGCCTATTTTAAATTTTTTTAAAATATTATTTTTTTTTTTTCATTTTTTATTTATTTATTTATATATTTTTTTTTTTGGGGGGGGGAGGCAATTCATCACATCATGTTTGAACAAGCCTTTAGAGCTGACACATAGCTTGTTAAATCCTAATTGAATGCCACTATCTCTCCTAGGAGAAGCATCTTGCGAGTGTAATTGCTGAGAGGGACGTACTCCAGACGGGTAAAGAGGAGATTGAACAGGTCTTCCATGAACAAGAAAGGTAAATACAGGGTCTAATCACTGGACGCTTTATGAATCATATAAAAGTATTAGAATGACAGCAGTAGGGCAGTTTCTTGCAATGAGTCCCATATGACGTAGGTCTTTTATCCATTGATTTACTAAACAATACAAAATCTTGTAAAAAAACCAGCCCATTAGTGAATGGTCTGATCATGTGGTTTTATTTTTTGAAAAAATGAATGAATGTAAGACTTATGCTACACAGGACACATTGCACAGACTCACCCAGTAGAGGATAGAGATCATCATGTTAAAGTGATGTTGTAATAGTCTTTGAAGTCACATTCTACTTGTTAAAAAAACAAAAACAAACAAAACACTTAACAATAATATGAATGTTTTTATTAACATTGTTTTAAAGAGTTATTTTTTTTTATAATTAAAATTGATTGTAAGTGGGTTTTTTTGTTACCGGTAGATAGATCAAGAGTGGCATTGGGCCACTTTTCATCTTGTTTGTAGTGCACCGAATAGATTTTAAAATTGTCAAAATTCAGCATGAAATAAAGAATTTCTTCAACTTAGACTGTTTAAAGTATTTATTTTACAAAGCCCACTCTGTATCAGTAAGCTCTTTTCCACTTTTTAGATACCTTTGATTTTAAGTCGATACATTCAATTCCATATTTGTAATTTATTATCAATTTTGTTTATAGCTTTGTCATTGACTTTATGCCTTATGTCACTGTTTTTTAACGGAATTTAAATTTGAATATTTCTCTCTACACGCTTGTACTTGCCTCTCAGCTTGTACTCTGATGCTCAGGAAAAGATCACAGAGCTGCGGATTGAGAGGGATACGCAGACCCAGACAGTTAGACAGCAGCTTCATGATCTCCAGGTGGCAGCAGAGAGAGATGAAGCTGCCAAGAGAGAATTAGTGGTCAGTAGAAAATTGATTTATCTCTTTCTAATACTCATAGAGCATTCCAAACTTATTTTCTGTTAATATATTTTTGTTTCCTTAAATGTACTTAATCCCTACCCTGCTGTGGGAGGCAAAAATGAACAAATATTTTGGTAGAAATTTACTTTTGTGGTTTGCCTATTGATAACACACAGTGCCCTAAAGTTACGTCATATTTGAAAAAAAAACCCTGCTTTATATATTGTATAGAAGTTCTGTGATATTTAGTTCATTTAAAGTAGTGCTGTATCAAAACAGTTAAATGTCCAGAAAACGACCGTGAGGTCTAAAAACAGAATGGATTTTACCGTTTTCGGTGAGCTGTGGAAAGGTGCTATATGATTTTGAATACATGGGAATGGCCAAATCAAAACATAAAACTTTAATGAAAGCCTAATATTCCTCTTTTGTTTATTCATAACAGTGCTATAAAGTAACAATATACCTACTTGAGTTTATTTTAGAATTTCTTATTTCTTGTTATTTTGTGGTTTAAAAGACGGTTCTAGCTTCAAATGCCGGCAATCGTACAGAATTCTTTATTTTTTCAAACCTGAAAGCAGAAAATAAGGAAATTCTGTTCCTGATAAAGTCATTGGAAGCTTCTATAATAATAAAAATGTGAGGTTCACTTTGATGGAAAGATAACTCATTTGTGAAGCAGAAAAACAACAGGTATTTCCAGTTCTTTTAACCAGTCAGATAGTTTTATGCCTCCGCCTACCGTAGGTGGTGCCGGAGGCATTATGTTTCCGGGTCGTCCGTCCGTCCGTCCGTCCGTCCGTCCGTCCCCTTTTCGTTCTAGCGATAACTTAAAAACCGTTCGACGGATCAGCTTCTAACTTGGCCCATGTATTCATATGGGAGGGACGATGAACTGATTAGATTTTGGGGTCTCAAGGTCAAAGGTCAAAGGTCATAGAGGTCATTATATACATAAAAATGGTTTGTTCTTGTGATAACTTAGGAACCGTTTGGCGGATCAGCTTGTAACTTGGCCCATGTATGCATATGGGAGGGACGATGAACTGATTTTAGGGTCTCAAGGTCAAAGGTCAAAGGTCATTATATACATAAAAATGGTTATTTCTCGCAATAACTGAAGAACTGTTTGACAGATCAGCTTCTAACCTGGCCCATGTTTGCATATGGGAGGGACGATGAACTGGTAAGATTTTGGGGTCTCAAGGTCAAAGGTCAAAGGTTAGAGGTGTCATTATGTACATAAAAATGGTTCGTTCTCGCAATAACTTCAGAACTGTTTGACAGATCAACCTCTAACTTGGCGTATGTATGCATATGTGAGGGACGATGAACTGATTAGATTTTAGGGTCTAAAGGTCAAAGTTCAAAGGTCATAGAGGTCATTATAGGCCTACCTATTTTAGAAATTTCTATTTGCTATAAAATATCTATTTCCTATTTTTAAAGTGTCTTTGATGATTGTAAGTCATCAATGGTAAGTTTTTTATTTGAAAATGAAATGAAATAAATTTTTTGTCTCCTGTGCATTTTAAGTGAAAAGATTTGTAATTTTGTTGGACCAAGGAGGCATAAATTCCGACCGCGCGGTCGAATATTCATCTAGTTTTTAATGCTTTTGGGCAGATAGTATCAGCAAGTGAAATGATTCCCCGTTTAATTTAATTTAATTTGTATTTAGGCTGCAAAAGAAGAAATTAAAGAAATGCAAGAGAGAATAGAAAAGGAGAGAGCAGCTCACACAGAATCCAAGTTCAACTTTGAAATAGTCCAGGTAACTATGCATCATACATGTACATGTACCATCATTTGCAAAAGTTTAAGACCACTATACCAAAATGCAGTAAGTCAAAGAAAGAAAAAAAAAATAACAAAATTATTTTTCAGACAAACAATTATTTTCATGGCATAACCTATGTATCATACTTGAACTCTAGGCTTATACCATTACTTTTGTGCTACTGATCACTGTAGTAAACATGTTATGTAATCATTCAATGAGACAAAAGAAAGTATTCCAAATTATTGAAATACCCACAAATCCTGAGGTGGTCTTAAACTTAAACTTAATCTGTCATTTGCATAGATCTGTTCATTTGCATACATTTTACTCTTGGCTATTTTTGTTTAATCATAATAAAACTATGGTATGAATAAGTATTGAGTTACGAATGCATTTTCTTCTTTGAAAACCTGTCTCCGTCGCTCTCCATATGAAATATATTTCATGATGTTTCTTAAACCTGAGGAGCGTTTCATCAAGCGTTTTGTCAGTGATTTTTACCGACAAATTTGCTCTCAGCCAATCAGATGCAAGGATTTCAGTAGCTTATAACAGTTGTCGGTAAAAATCACTGACAAAACACTTGATGAAACGCTCCCCTGATGATCAGAAAGTTGCCTGTGATTGCATTCAGTCACCACTTGCCAACATCATCTATGAAAAAAAAAAAGACTGATCTTTTTTCATGATATGAATTTTAAATTTCCCCATTTAGAAAGTTTCATAAACCAAGTACAATGGGTCGCAGTCTATATTTTATGCAATGCATGATTTCTCAAGTTCAACATAGCACATTTTTAATAATAAGTGCATGTATTTGTAAAAAGGAAAGAATGGTTCATATTTCACATCTGAACCTAACTCCATATTCATTTGTTCTCTCATTTTGCAGTGTCAAAAACGAGATCTGGAGGGTGCCCTCAGTGTTGAGAAGTCTGCCAGGGAGCAAGCTATGTACAACATGGAGGCCATGAACAAACAAATCAGGTGGGAAAAAAAATACTATGCGTCAGTAAGTTACATGCGCAATCTAAAGAAACAATCTGTTTGAATTGAAGTGCAGGATAATGTCAATCATTTTCCGGATGGCACCAATTCTAATTCTAATCGATTCTACAAGAAAGCAAAATGTTGAGAAGCATATAAATTTGTTGACAGTGTAATTCTCCAGACTTGATTCATGTATTATGTGGTAAAAAAAAATCAGTATGAATTACAAAATATTACAAAATTAATGATTTTCAGATAAATACCTGTGTTAGGCAGCAGTTAAAAGTGCACATGATTTGCAGTTTGATGAAAAAAAAATGCTGGAATCATCCAAAGTTCAAACATTTCAAACATGTTTATTTTTTTTGTTTTGATTACATTTCGAAACAGAGAACTAGAAGCAGCCTATCAGGAAGAAAGAAGAGAATGCACTTACAGCAAAGAGCAAGTTAAAAGGTAGAGTATGATTATGGTTTGGGTTAAATAATAGACAGATGTTGACTGCTTTGAAGGGCAAGGTTAAAACTATGGCCCGAGGTGAGCTAGCACAGTTGCAAGATCACCGAGGGCCATGGTTTTAACTGTGATGCGAAAAAGAAGCAGTCAACATTTGTTTCATATACCGCATCCTCCGTTAGCTCAAAAATTCATTTCAAAGACAGATGAAATACGGGACCGTAATGTAATTCTCATCGATCACGCTTTCAAAATTTTGTTCGGTGTACATAGTACTTGTATTGTGCCGGCCGCGCGCCCGCGTATCTAAATTGACATAGCTAATAATTTCATGCCCGCAAATTTGACCAATCAGAGACCTAGAATCTAGACATGCGTTATATAATAGACAACTGTGTGTTGAAATTTATTACATTTATTTCTTGTTACCATAATTATTCTTATTCTTCTTTCTATATTTGATGCCATTTACACTATGCTAAATTGGCGACTATGTGATAATACAAAGGTCCTTTTTTACACTCACAGGCAGGCATCACATGACTACTGATGAAGCTACCCTGGTAAAATAAGACTAAATAAATAAAATAAATAAAATCAGTATCAATTAGACGTTTCTTTCAGTTATCTACATTTATCAGAAAGCATGGATGAGACATCGACATATCTAGAACATCAACATATCTGGCACATGTAGTGTATCTTTTGTAGAGGTGTTGTGTTCTAGTGGTTAAGTCCCGGGACTGTGAACCACAAGGTACGGGGTTCGAATCCCTGGCCCGGAACTAGTGTCTTGGCAAGACATTAATCTACATTTGCCACACTTGACCCAGGTGAGGTAAATGGGTACAATCAATTCTTAGAAAGGCTAGAGTGCCGTAAGGGCAGCCATGCTAAAGCCAGGGTAATAATTGTAGAGCACCAGGAGTGTCTAGTCTGACAGACATGTGTGCTATACAAGAACCCACTATTATTAGTTTTATTATTATTATTAGAAGTGGAATAATACAAGGACAGTTCAACAAGTTTCACTCCAATTTCCTTCTCACTACTAGACATTATCTTTCATTTTATTTTAGACTCACTGCTGAGTATGAGACGGTTAAAAATGCACTATCAGCCGAGGTAGACCAGAAGAGAGAGGTCTTATCAGGAACCTCCAAACAGATAGACCTCTATCAGAAGAACTTCAATGACTTGAAAGATGAACTCTCAAGGGTAAGTGTGCTTCATGGCAGATTGTATATCAGGGCCCTGTTTCATAAAAACTTGTTACAATCAATAACAAGTTACAATAATTGTTATAAGCTAGTGAGTTCCTTGCATCTGATTGGCTGAGAGAAAATTTGTCATAGAAATGGGGCAGTTGTTACTGATAACAACTTTTATGAAACGGGACCCAGGGCCCTGTTTCATAAAACTTGTTATCAATAGCAAGTTACAGTAATTGTTATAAGCTACTGAGTTCCTTGCATCTGATTGGCTGAGAGCAAATTTAGTGATAACAAGTTTTATGAAACAGGGCCCAGGTTGCATGACAGGTTATAAAGAGATCTGGTTAGGGTATAAAGAGAAATGAATAAATGTATTATTTTAAATGCTTTTGAGTAATTGAAACCTCTAACTTAAGGTCACTCTAAAAAGATTCCGGATAAGTTTTCTCTGTATGTGTTAATAGCAAGTTAGTATTATAATCATATGACTTCCCAACCGCAACTATTTTAAAAAAGATTTATGCTCTCATTGAATGAAACCACATAACAAGGCTCCTAAAGAAATATAAAGGAAAACTTTCTTTCATGGACCTTACTTAGGATATTGTTCCATGCCAACAGTCTGTTTCATATTCTCCTTATGATACAATGTAGATGTGATTTTGCTACAATGATATTACACATGTTTTGTATTTAAAGCAATTTTATTGTTTTATTTATTCTTCAAATATATATACTGTATAAGTTGTTATTTTCGTGTCGGTTTTATTTTTTGTGATTTCCGCGAGTCATTCCTTGCGAAAATTTCCACTTCAATATATGGCTGTTTGTAGTAACGAAAACATTACAAAAATTGCGAAATTAAACCCTCGCAAATTTCCCTACATAGTCCAAAATGGAATGCACAAAATATATGGCGTAAACAGTATGCTTTTTTTTTGTGCGTTTGATTTTGAGCTTTAGATTGTTTGTTCAATATAGTGTGTTTTATCTTGGGTAAGTCTTATTTAGAAACAAGTTATAGGAACAAATTCTTATTGTATCGTCTCTTTTAAAAAAAAAAACATATTTGTGTATTGGCCCTTTTTTTGTCTTACTTATTTGTATTGTCACTTCTTTCTATCACAGGTTTGTGTAGAATTTGTACATTTATGTTCATTTTTAGTCAGCTGAGTGAATTATAGAAATGGAAGGGATTTTAAGAATATATGACCGTTATACCATAATATATTCTCAGGCCAAGAAGAGGCAGATCTACCTGGAGGAGACATACGGAGGATGCATGCGAGAGCTGGAGCTACTCCTTTCAAACTTCCACGTGATGGGGGAGGGCAATCTCCGCCCCAAGAGGAAGACTAGTAAAGGGAAGGGGAGGAGAAGCGGTGGTGAGGGAGTTGGGGCTGGAACACAAGAGCTCTCCCCGTCCCTGGTACTAGAAACCCTGAGACACACTCTGACAAGCTATCAGCAGAGACTGGACGAGACTTCACAAGAGGTTAGCAAAGAAGATGTTGCCAAAACGAATAATGATGATAATGAGGAGGACATGGAGATAATGATGATGGAGATGAGGATGATGAAGGTAGTGTTGGTAGTGGAAGTGGTGGAGGTGGTGATGATGAGGGTGGTAATGATGATTGGGATGATGATGGGATAAACATGATGATGATGATGATGATGCTGATAATGATGATGATGATGATGCTGATAATGATGATGATGATGACGATGATGGTGATGATGATGACAATGATGATGGCTATGATGATGATGATGAAAAGTGTGATGATGATGCTGATGATGATGATGATGTTGATGATGATTCTACTGCTGCTAATGATGTTGATTACTTTGATAATGATGACAGTTCTGTAATTAGGATATAATAGTAATGTAAAATAGCAAATTGCCAAAGCTGGCTTATTTAATTAAGTGAGCATCCAACTGCATTGAAATCTAAATCTATCTCACACTGTGTTCCTTCCTTCATTTTAAGTATCCTTCTCTCTTTCCTCTTGCAGCTTAAACGTATGAAATTGATCCACGACAAACTTGCCAATGAGTGTGAACACTACAAGGAAGTCACATTCTCCAGAGACCACATGGTTAAGGTGAGTTCACATGTATACGATTGTAATGATTTGCATGAATAATGCTCATTTATCTGAATACAGGGATGCCAATTTTCAGGCTATTGTCTGAATTCACAGCCTGTCACCTCTCTGTATCAGGCTTTTTCTGGATTCATATTTTTGCAGAATGTATCGGGCTCCAGCATTATCCAAAATTATTTCATATTAAAGAGGAGATTGAAGTTAAATCTGAGTCAGCTTCCGTGCTTGTACATGCTTGTACCAGTGCATTGACCAGTCTACTCACAAGCCCCTTTTACCTTTGTAATTTAAGTATTTAAACTTGTAATATCTCTTTACACAAGTAACATTTCACGCATATATTTTCAATATCAAATGGTGGCTAGGAACCCCAAACATACAGCGCCAAGTATATTTGGGTGTATTGGCCCTCTTTAAGCGGTGAATTCAAAATACAGTGGCTGTTTGATCCATGTGTGAGATTCTGACGCAACTAGAAAACCTGCTCAAATCAGTACAACAACATTTAATGAAGGTCCACATTGTCTGGGCACCCTTTTCCAGGCTTCTGGCTTGTGCACATTTGATGATGTCATGTTGTGAACTCCTGTAATTCAGTTTATTATAACAAAATACACAAATAATGCACTGGAGAACGTGTTTACCTATTCTCATCACCCTAGTGAGGGCCACTTCAAAGCACCCCAAAGTAATTTCTTTTTCCCTGTCTATTCCTTTATAGGACCTCCAAACCAAGCTGTCCACCACCGTCAAAGAACTGGAGAAGGTCAAAGGTCAGTACAGCGAACAGGAAACGACTTTGTCCCGTCTGAAGGTCAAGTTACAGAAGGCTCAACATGGTCATGAGAGCGAGCAGACTAAAGCGTATAACATGGCGGATGAGTTTGTGAGACAACTGACTGCCCTGGAGAATGATCAAGAGGTATAGAAAATACAGCTCCTATTCTTGAAATACAATGAGCTTAATCATCACTGCAATGATCTTTATTATCATTGACTTTACCTTTTCCCATATTTTTCTTTCCCATTAAAATCAAGACATTCATCACTGATAGTCACCTCCATAGATATATTTTTTTATATATATAGTTTTTGTCATCCAGGTTAGGTTTTTTTTTTCAACATCATTTCTTCAGGGAACAATTTAATTGTATCGATATGAAAAAAGAAGTCAAAGGAAAATATTGCCAGAATATGCTTTCATAGCCAAATGAACATGACAATTATGTCAAACAAACCGAAACAAAACAAAACCATCTGTATTTGAGCCCACTTCATGACTAATGAATTAGAATTAAACTAATTCTCTCTCTGATATCTAATTTCATAACTGCGGCCAAGAAGTGCGCTGTAGAGAGTTAATCTTATGTTTTATGTTTATAGTAGCATTTAGTTGTTTTAATAACAAGTTGTCATTACGAGACTTCCTTGTATTTGACAAATTCCAGAACAGAAAACTCTACCTCCACAGCATCTACCAGCGTCTTCTAGCTGGAAGGGTGGTGATGCAGGAAGATTCAGCCAAAACTGGCGCCCAAAGCCTCGGCTGGCCAGAGCTTAGTGCAGGGGTGCAGGAGGAGGTTATACAACTCATGTCAAATGTCAACAAGGCAAATGAAAAAGTGAGTGTGCATTGTTTGTTGATTTAAAGTAGAACACTAATGATTTTAAATATTGGCTTAATACTTATTATTGCATAGATGGCATAAATTAAACAAGGTTATCCAAATTTAAAGCTTGGAAACATTTGAATTAATGATTATTATCAATTATAAAACGGTAAAATACAGCCCCCGATATAGCAGCTGAAAAGCTCCTTGAACGCTGCTGAGATGTGTGACGACACAAGAGGGGCGAGTCCTGTCTAAGCAGACGATGTCCCATAACATTATACACATTTTTCAGTGCCTGTTTTGTCATCTCCTCTTCACTTATTTCTCTTACTTGACTAGCGCCAGTCTTAATGTTAGTCTGTTGCCTCACTCTTAACTTCGTGTATGGTATTATTTTGATGAAAAATGCAGCGTTAAAAAAATAAAGGAATCAGTCACTTGTAAACATAATAAGACGCCATTGTATTTTCAGCTGCTTGCACCGCGGCATGTTCAGCGTTTCAAGAGGGAACGAATACCATCCAGCTATTATTCGCAGGGCTTTTCAATTTGAAAATGGGGTTTATTTCATTGATCATTGACCCTTCTCCTGTGTATTTACAATCAAACGGTTTTAGTTATCAGAATCAGTTCACTTTCCCTTTTAGAATGGTGTGAAATAAGGTCATGTTTAAATGTACCAAACTCTTTATAATTTGATAAATAATTGCATTGCAATTACGTTCATTCATTATAGGACGTCGTCTGCTTAAGCAGGATCGATCCCTCGTATGACGACATCAAAACATCGCTATATTTCTGGCGAATCCTCGGATATTCCACATGCTGAGAAGAGCTTTTATTTATGTTGTTTTTATAATCATCATATACGCAGTTGACATAAAACTTATACGATTGCCATCTGTAAGCTTCCCAATTTCTAGTGATACATTAATTGCCATATTTGTGATTTTCTTGAGTGTTCTACTTTAAAGAGAAGGTTGAGTTCTGGGAAAGGTGAAAAATAATTTGTGAGCTTTCTCTCATTCGTTTTATGTCAGTTTGGAAGAACATCATAACAGAACTGTCGCCTGAAAAGGATCATGCTCTTCAAATACCCTTATGTTCCAAAAATGACAAGAAATAGTGTTTGGGCTAAACATTCATGCCACATGTGTGTGCAGTCCCGTATACCCATATCTGTATACAGTGCATGTGCTTTTCTGCGAGATTTGGTCACTTTCTTATCGTTTTGATGATACACCAAGTATACACCAATTTTTATGCAGACATGATCAACCTTTCCCAATTGCTTTAATACAGTTTCTTTCACAATGTAATTGCATGACCAGAAGTCAAATCTAATATCTTTCTTTCCAGCAGAATTTGATACGATGTTGTACACTATACACTATGTTGACTATAGAATTTGCAGTTTTCAGGGAAGGGTCATGGATAATTAACTGGTACAGTTTTCCCAAACATATGGCCAGCATGATTAGATGTGGAATTATGACAAAGAACTCCCATGTCTCCCATGTGCAGATATTTATTAATAATTGATATTGATGGATAATTGATGGATAATTGATGGAAAATTGATGGATAATTGATGGAAAATTGATGGAAAATTGATGGATAATTTATTTATATTGTTGGTTAGAATAATGAATTTGTCCATTTGCATTTCTGGAAAGGTTGTGCTTTTGGAGAGTGAGCTGAGGACAAAGAAAGAGCAGTTCTTGAGACTTGATGACAACCACAAGGATGCTCTGGATAGACTTTCACAGTCGGCTCACCAGAGGGAGACAAACTGGACCAGGGAAAAGGAGGAGCTGGAGCACAGATACCAGAAGAAAATGGAAGAGTTAAAGATTAAGACACAGGTAAAACTAATTGCCTATTCATGCCAGAAAACTAGAAAACATTACCAGTAATTGCAGTCACTGTTATTTTCTAGAGATGATAAAGGAGACAGATAACAAATATATATATTTTGATTGTAGACCCACTGAAGAGATACCAAATACAATATTTTCTGTACACCTTTGGGGTGCCATTAATAATAATAATAGATACTTATATAGCGCAAAATGCTAAAGCCTCTAAGTGCTTTTTAGAAGTGAAGAGAAAATACATGTATTATATTGAATAATTAATACACAACATAAACATTTAAGTGATACATTTATAAAACAGTACATTCAGGCGTAGGCAACATTAAACAAGTAGGTTTTTAACAAGGATTTGAAAGTGTTCACATTGTTTGCTGTACGAATATAAAGTGGTAAGTCGTTCCATAATGCAGGGGCGGAATGGCATTAGGTTTAACTATAATTGTTATGGCTTAATGTTCAAGGACTTAATTTTCTAATTGTAATTCTTTGTATTATTGAACCACCTTCACAATGCATATTGCTGATTCTGCATCAGGAAGAAAGCAATTGCTAAATTTTGTCCATACTTACTGTAGAACATCCTGCTAATACACAAAATGGCTCTATAGAAAGTATGAAAATAAGAACTATGATACGCTATGAAGAAATTATATATCTTTCCTCCCATCGTATATGTATCTCATACCAGAAATCAAAAGATCTAGCCAGTGATGCCCTCAGCAAAGCCAGGCAAGATGGCTCAGCCAAGCAGGAGCTTGAATCCCAGATTTCACAACTCAGCACCACCCTCACCACCCTGCGCACCGAGAACTCCTCCCTCCTTGCTGCCTGCGCCCTCCTCAGCGGTGCCTTGCTACCAGTCTACACCCGGCTGGGACAGCTGGCTGCTCAGAGACGAATCCTTGAACAGCAAATTGGCAACGTGAATGCATTCAAGCAGCAGGCCAGGGAGCTTGCGCAGACTTTGGCGATGGAGCCTGGAGCAGGGGAGGTGTTGCCTGGGACAGTCAGGGATCATCATCCTCATCTAGGAAAGAGGAGGAGGAGCAGTCGATGTCTGGTGATGAGGTTTAGGGTCGCCGCTATAGCTGTCATAGCTGCCCATAGGTAAGTACTGCTTTTATTTGTCATTTTGAAGCAAATTTGATGCTGGATTCTGTAATGTCAGCGTTTTTGAGGGTCTGTCTTCATTCAGTTCTGCATTTGCAAAATTCTTGTGCTTTGCCCAAATCAAGGCATTGAATTAACTTGCAATTTCGGTCAGATTTCTTATTTCCATTGTGAAACTATGTTTCAAACAATGCCACAGACAATATTACATATGCTTTAAAGGACTTTCTCAAATCTATCAACTCCAGATTAAAACTTTAATTCTTACTGGCTCTTTTATGAATACCTTGACAGATACCTTTATCGCAATTTCAGTATGCCAATCCGGAACTCAGAGATTTCCGTAGTAACCCAATTTGCTTTTCTCTTGTATCTCAACTAAGCTTTCTCTTGACATAATACCAGTCTTTTTTTTAAAACCATTTTTCTTCAGATTATTGCATCTAGCTGGACAAACAGACCTCCTCTTCACCACCAATGAGAACACTAGTGGTTCATATGCCGTACCTCTCTGCCTAGGGAATACACATATGCCTCACAGGAACTTCTCAGGTACAGTATTTTTCCTTATAAGTTTTACATTTTCTTACATTTCTCAGTAAGAAGTAAGTAATATGTATTTATTTTATTTATTATGTGCTATTCAAAAAACATGGTAGTGTTTTCAGAGCCTAAAGACCCGTTTAAAAAGAGCCCTGTGTACATACAAAGAAAGAAATTGAATAGTACTAAAGTACAGACACAGAAGTTAAAAAAAGATAAAGTCATAACATGAAGCTGATTGTATACAATAGTAATTGCTACAAGCAAAATAAAACAAACATAAACGACAAGAAAACAAAACAGAACAAAACAAACATTCATAGCATGCTGTACCAGTAATGTATTGACAACGAATGGATTTGATGTTTGAAGCTTTGAAGTGAGGTTACCGTTTTAATTTGTATTAGCAGTTTATTGTAGATGGGGGGAGCTATGTATAAAGAAAAGGATATTTTTTAAATTCAGTGTTTTGTGTCGGATTAAGAGGGTTTACCGTGAAATTACGAATAACATAATTAAAATGGGACGTTTACAAGCAAAGTCTTTAAAATGATAACGGGTCAGATGACTCAGATCGTTTAGTTTTATGAAAACAGCAATGTTGTATTGCCATTGGTAATGGATCCTGTTATCAACACTTTGCCAGTCAAGCTTGTGTAATAATATATCTTTGGAGATTGTGTATATCTAGTGTTATCATAATAAGTACCCATCTTTACAGAATTCTATTTGTATCACATTTGTATTACATTCCTTTTTTTTTGCAAAATGAATGAATAGGTTCAGGATAAAGGCTGTTGGATATATTTGATTTTATTCGAAGCAGGTTGTAAAACAATATTGTGAATACACCTTTGATCGTATGAAATACTGCCATTGCATATCTTGCATCCTCCTTAATCAAAACACTTTTAAAGAGTTTTGATTGATTGCGAGTCCTCCAATCGTCCTCCAATCAATCGTAAAGTTACAAACTCTTATCTCTTTAGTACAGAGTTAAGATTTTAAGTTGTGATCGAAAGAATCAATGGCAACCGTTTATGAGATGGGGGACTGCTACAGGTAGACTACTGTAAAAGTGGAAAATTTTCGCGGGATTAATTTTTCGCGCTCGGCTGAGTAAAGTGAATTTCGCGTTTTTTTAATTTCGCCGAGGCGCTGGGCTCATGCGCAAAAGAATACATAAACAAAAATATCCGCATGTTTTTATTTTCGCGCACATTTCATGCTGCGTGAAATGCGCGAAAATTTCCACACCGCGAAATATTCCACGTTTACAGTATTTGATCTTTAATTTTAGGTATGAACAGTATAGCGAGTACCCGGTCTCTCCTTGAAGCACAAACGGCTAGCTGGTTGACCAGTCCTGATCTCCAGGCCAAGATTATTGCCTCTGTGGCTGACCTTCAACAGCTGATTGGACAATCAAGTAAGGATATTGTCCTGGAAATTGTTCCAAGGCATTATGCAGTCTAAAGGACTAGTCACATTTGTCCGATAATGATAACAATAATCATAACGATAACGATAACAAGATTTTCAATTAAAGGTACACCTTACTATATATGTCGTGTACGTGTGAGTAAGCTTGTGGCTATTAGTAAGGCAGCTCTAGGGTGATCCTTTAATATCTAGTTATCTTTAAAATCTAGTTATTGCTATCGTTATTGGACAAATGTGACCAGCTTTTAAAGCTTTAGGAGGGCTGTCATATTGATGGAATAACTGGGTACACTATAAACCTTGATGATGTGAGTGACATATGCGACAAATTACCTCTGACTTGCCCTCTCACACTTTGTTAATCTGACACTAGAAATAAAAATGGAAGGGTGATCCCCTGAAGAAAGGAAATTTAGCTTAAAATATTTATCATACAAAATTCATAGTTGTCTATCACAAAATTTTCTTATCAAATTTTGTAAATTTATGTCATTTTTAATGATTACACCAGCAGTAGCAAATTCGTGTATTGTACATATGAAGATTTATTATGCATGCGACTTTAAAATCACAATTTATCACCTCAAGTCTATAACTTTTTTAAAGTGTAGATCTCATTCTGTGCTTGTATTTTCAAGTTTTATAAATGATTAAGTTAAATAAATGATGCGATATTGATGTCAATACAAATGCACACTTTGAAATGAATGATGTAGTGAATTATGTTGAATGTAAGATATGATTGTCATTGTTATTTTAAGGTTCTAACAATGGTCCCAGCACAAACTCCATCCTTCAAGCGTCCATGTCAGCCTTTGAGAGTCTGGTATCTCGGCTTGCTCCCTGCTTCACCTCCATCTCGAGCCTTGCCCCCACCGCGCCCTCCAGCTACCCTCCCTACCGCCACCCCACCTACATGGTGAGGGGGCCGCTGGTACGATGCCTGGGGCATGGTCTTAACAGGCTTCTGGCACACACCTCCCTAGCAGGGGTCAAGAACCAATATGTCACCATTGAGGTATGCTGGTTTGTATCCTCTTGTCTCTTTACATCTCTCTTCTTTTCTGATTTTTATGCCTCCGCCCACCAAAGGTGGGTGCCGGAGGCATTATGTTTTCGGGTTGTCCGTCCGTGCGTCCGTCCCACTTCTCGTTACCGCGATATCTGAAGAATCATTTGAGGTAGGAACCTCAAACTTGGTACTAGTATGTATCCCCATACGAAGATGAACTGATTAGATTTTGGGGTAAGTAGGTCAAAGGTCAGAGGTCACAGAGGTGAATTTACATGAAATTACATAAAAATTCTTGGTTTTTAGCACCGTTACCACGATATCTCAAGAACTGTTTGAGGTAAGAACTTCAAACTTGGTACTATTATGTTTCCCTATAAGAAGATGAACTGGTTAGATTTTGGGGTAAGTAGGTCAAAGTTCAGAGGTCACAGAGGTCAATTTACATGAAATTACATAAAAATTCTTGGTTTTTAGCACCGTTACCGCGATATCTCAAGAACTATCTGAGGTGAGAACTTCAAACTTGGTACCAGTATGTATCCCCATAGAAAGATGAACTGATTAGATTTTGGGGTAAGGAGGTCAAAGGTCAGAGGTCACAGAGGTCAATTTACATGAAATTACATGAAATTCTTGGTTTTTAGCACCGTTACCGCGATATCTCAAGAACTGTTTGAGGTAAGAACTTCAAACTTGGTACTAGTATGTATCCCCATAGAAAGAGGAACTGATTAGATTTTGGGGTAGGTAGGTCAAAGTTCAGAGGTCACAGAGGTCAATTTACATGAAATTTACATGGAATTACTGGTTTTTAGCACCGTTACCGCGATATCTCAAGAACTATCTGAGGTGAGAACTTCAAACTTGGTACCAGTATGTATCCCCATAGAAAGATGAACTGATTAGATTTTGGGGTAAGGAGGTCAAAGGGCGAATATTTGCTCTTCTACCAGCATCTAATTACTTCCTCATTAGTGAGGTGAAATAAATCATGGATCATCATCATCAGCATCTTCATAATCATTATCATCATCATCATCATTATCATGATCATCACCATGATCATGATCATGATCATGATCATCACCATCATCATTGTCTGTTGAGAGTTAACCCACTGCATCCTTACTTTCCTTTTTTTTTACAGCAAACTATGATTACCCTTCAGAACCAGATGGTAGACTTCTTAGACAGGCTGCACCAAGCAGAGGTAGAGAGAAGATCACTTAAAAAAGAATGTGGTAGATTGCGTCAAGAGACTGGTCAACTAAAACTATCATCGGGCATAGCCTCTGATCTGCAGCAGGAAGTAGCAAAGCTTCAGGAAAAAGTGAGTTACGGGAATTCAGTTTTATGATTTTTAACTGTCATACTTTTTTTTTTCCTTCTTGTACTGTTATGATCCAAAATCCACAAAAGATAAGAATCAAACAAAAGATATTAACTTTAGATGATTTATGGTTTAATTTAAATATTTACCAACGTCAGATATAACAGAATTACAGATTCTAGTTACATATACACTACATGTACTTAAACTGGTAAAGACTTACAATTTCTCAGCTGGGAAATTCCTATTAGTCCAGAATGTTCCTGAAGTGTAGAGTAAGCTGGCTGCTAATCCCCAAATATTGAATCCAAACGGTATGTTGTCCAACTGGCAAAAGAAGATTCCAGATCCAGCCGAAGAATGTCCAAAATAATTCAGGAAGTCATCGATGTCGATAATGATGTCGATGACGATGTCCAAGACGATGGCAATCACAATGTCGATAACAGTGTCAACTGCAATCTCGATAATCAATGTCAATGACGATGTTGACCACAATGTCAATAACGATGTCGAACACAACGTCAAATAGGTCAAGGATGAGGTCCAAGATGAAGTCCAAGATGAGGTCCAAGATGATCTCCACAGGTTGATATCAATATCAGATGGTGTTAACTGAGAACTTATGCAATATATGCTCCACGATGTATTCAGGGTATAAATTCTGAAATTTCTGTGCAAGCTCCCAGCTTATATACAATCTCAACCCTTAATTAGAATTTTCTAGATTCTACTACAATATTCATGAAAGTTTAGAACTCTCTTGCAAGTTCTATATAGTTGTAACAAACAAAGGAAGGGGATTCCCATGATCTATAAATAGACTCATTGCAATGTTACACTCTTACTAAGAGGTTCATGTAAAGGTCAGGATACATGTAAACAACACATTCCAACATGTTTTGCATGTACATTGTAATTATCACACATCACACACAATGATCTAGAATGTTCTTCCTCTACTGGATGTGCATTATGATTCTTTCACTGCTACACAGCACATTCACTTTTCACATATAAATAATAATTTCTCTTCTGGAAATTTCTATGTTCATAAAATCATATAGAAAACTGGAAAAATAACTTCCTTCTAGAAGATTCCTTAATTATATGACACCTCCCCCACCGGGAAAAAGAAAGCTTTACCGTAGTAAAGGTTTCTTTAAGATTCAACCTGTTTCAAATTATTTAGATAAGCCTTTCATCCTGTACAAAGGCATTACAAGTCATATCACACATGTATTTAAGGATCATCAAAAAAGAAAAATGCAATTATAAATGACAAACTGTCCACAAAAAAGTAATTTCTCTCTTTACATCCTTGAAAGAGCATCAGCAATCACATTATTCTTTCCACGAATATGTACAATTTTCAAGGGGAAAGGTTGGAGCATAAGGCTCCACCTGTACAGTCTTTGGTTCTTTGTTTTGAATTTCTCCAAGAACACAAGAGGGTTATGGTCTGTGTAGACCATGATATCACCATTACTGTTGGTTAGGTACACCTCAAACTGCTGGAGAGCGAGTACAAGACTCAGAGCCTCTTTTTCGATAGTTGAATACTTCTTCTGATATTGGTTGAGTTTCTTTGAGAAGTAACAGACTGATTTTTCAAAGCCTTCTTCATCCTCTTGGAGCAACACTGCTCCCACTCCAACATCACTGGCATCAATAGCCACCTTGAATGGCTTTGTGAAGTTTGGAGCTGCCAAAACAGGCTCATTCACCAAAATGGCCTTCAACTTCTCAAATGATCTCTGACATGCATCAGACCATACATACTTCACTTTTGCTTTCAGCAAGTTTGTCAGTGGACTAACCACAGTACTGTAATTTGGAACGAACTTCCTGTAGAAACCACTCATACCTAGGAATCTGAGCAACTCTTTCTTAGTTGTGGGAATGGGGAAGTCTAAGATTGCCTGAATCTTTGCTTCTCTCGGTAGCACTTGCCCCTGACCAACCACATGACCAAGATAAGTGACCTTTGCCTTGCCAAATTCACTCTTCATCAGATTAACTACTAAGTTGGCTTCATCTAATCTGTCAAACAGTAATCTCAAATGATTGAGATGGTCATTCCATGTATCACTGTACACTAAGATGTCATCTATGTACACAACACAATTGTCAAGCCCAGCAATCACCTGATTTGTCAGTCTTTGAAAGGTTGCTGGTGCATTTTTCATTCCAAACGGCATGACTTTGCATTGAAATAAGCCATCCGGTGTGACAAAGGCTGATATTTCCTTGGCTCGGTCAGTCAGTGGCACCTGCCAATATCCCTTCAACAAGTCTATCTTAGTGACAAAGGCAGAGTTCCCAACCCTATCGATACAATCTTCCAACCTAGGAATTGGATATGAGTCGGTCTTAGTGATTGCATTTACCTTGCGGTAATCTATACAAAATCTCTGAGAGCCATCCGGCTTTGGGACCATTACAATAGGGGAACTCCAACTACTCTGACTTGGTTCGATGATGTCATTATCTAACATGAACCGGATTTCCTCATTCACTTTTTCCAACTTGCTTGGATTAAGTCTATACGGATGTTGTTTGATAGGTTTTACATCACCTACATCTACATCATGTACAGTCAAGGCAGTACGACCTGGTCTATCTTTACACACATGCTTATAATCTTTCAACAAGCCAGATATGTCAATTCTCTGTTCATCAGAGAGATGCTTCAGTGCATCATCCAAATTTTCTAACATTTCTAAGTTAGACAATTTCACTCCACATGGTTCATTTTTAGACACATCTGTGTGAGACAATTCACTCTCTGTCTCTACCTTGCCTTCATTTACATCTTCTAGCTTCTCTTCTTTTACAACATGTGCTACACCTACTGGCTGATTAGCCTCACGTTCAAAGTATTCTTTCAGCATGTTTACATGACATACTCTTTGAATCTTTCTTCTGTCAGGGGTACTGATCACATAGTTGACATCATTCAGTTTCTTTTTGACAGTGTAGGGACCACTGAACCTAGCTTTCAAGGGCTCACCTAGCAAAGGCAACAACACTAACACCCTATCTCCAGGCTTGAAATTGCGCTCTTTTGCCTTCTTGTCTGCCTGTGTTTTCATTTTAGCTTGCGACACTTTCAAGTGTTCTTTGGCTACCTCACAAGCCTTTGAGAGCCTTTCTCGAAACTTTGACACATAGTCAAGAAGGTTTACCTCGTCATTCTGACCCATGAACTTTTCTTTGATCAGCTTAAGGGGACCCCTAACCTCGTGACCATAGACCAGCTCAAATGGACTGAAGCCCGTTGACTCATTTGGGGAATCCCTGGTCGCGAACAGCAAGAATGGGATACCTTTATCCCAGTCATCAGGATACTCTTCACCATAAGCCCTAAGCATGGTCTTCAGGGTCTGGTGATAGCGTTCTAATGCACCTTGGGACTGTGGATGATAAGCAGAGGACTTGATCTGCTTTATCCCTAACTCATGCATCACTTGCTGAAACACTCCTGACATGAAATTCGATCCTTGGTCTGACTGAACTTCCTTGGGCAAACCATACCTAGTGAAAAACTGCACTAGCGCCTGTACTACTGTCTTTGCAGTGATACTTCTCAACGGTATTGCCTCTGGAAAACGTGTAGACAAATCCATAATCGTAAGAAGATACTTGTGACCCGACCTAGTTCTGGGTAAGGGTCCAACACAGTCAACAAGAACCCTAGTAAATGGTTCATCAAATGCAGGTATCGGTATCAAGGGAGCCGGCTTGATAGAAGGCTGTGCCTTCCCAACAACCTGACATGTATGACATGTCTTACAGAACTGCACAACATCCTTGTGCATCTTCGGCCAATAGAAGTGCCTCATGACCCTATCCTCTGTCTTCCGAATACCTAAATGACCTGCCATAGGCAACTCGTGAGCCATCCTCAGAATCTCTGTGCGGTAACAGGGAGGAACAACAACTTGGTGAACTACACACCACTCTTCATTAGCTGGTCTCCGGGGAGGTCTCCACTTCCTCATCAATATGTCACCTTTGACATAATAGCACTCAGGAACCTTATCAGCCTCAGCCTCAGAACATGCCGTCTGTGACAAGCCTTTCAATTCTGGGTCCGCCTGTTGTGCCTGTACAAGGGAAGATTTGCTAAACAACCCATCATTGTCTGCAACAGAGCCTTCAACATTATCCCCATCCAAATCCTTGAAAAAGGTTTCAGCTAACCAGACATCAGTACTCTCCTCCACATCAATAGAATCCGCATCTTCCTGTTCAGCCCTACGAGCCTGAGGCCTAGTAACAACACAATCCGGGAAAATTCCAGGAAAATCCTCCTGCAACCGTTCAGTTTCAGCTACCTCAACCGGCTTCTCTGAAACCACTGGAGATGCAACAACTTTCTCTCCAGCCAAGTCGTTACCCAACAAAAAGTCAACCCCGTCCACGGGTAATTCCGGTACGACACCAACAGTTACAGGACCACTAACTAGGTCACACTTTAAGTCGACCTTATGCAAAGGAACCGACACATAATCCGGACCAATGCCTCGAACCAAAACTTTGGCATTCTCTGAACTCTCTGGTGGGAGAGTCAAATGCCCTGACATCATCAGGGACTGAGCAGCCCCTGTATCTCGAAGGATAACCACTGGCTTACCTACAGCACCAGTCGAACAGGGGGATACCTCACCATCATGCAAAAAGCTTCTAAAGCTCTCATCAACCTTCTTAACCTTATCTGCAAATACTGGAGAAACACTCTCAACATCTTGGACTGATTCCAACTGGACAGACTCCTTGGGTAGCACACTTGATTGCTTGACTAAACCCACATCTTTCTTAATTTTGGTCGGTTTCCCAATCAATTCCCAACAGGACTTTTTCAAATGTCCTGGCTTATTACAATGAAAGCAGACTTTGGAACTTTGACCAGCAGATCTTTCATTTGATTTCGCGCCTCTATCTGCCTGAGACTTGTCAGTGTCATTCTCCTTGCTAGCATGTTTTCCCTCACCAAATTTCTTGTGGGATTCAAATGCCCCTTTACCCTTCTTATTCTGAAAGTTTTTGAAAGGAAGCCTATCCCCACTACCTCTGTGTGTGACCTCAAATTCATCAGCTACCACAGCTGCCTTACTCAATTGAGTAATTCTTTGGTCATCTAGGTGAGACTTAACGCCAAAAGGAACACTCTTTTTGAATTCCTCTAGGAGGACAACTTCTCTCAGTTGGGCAAAATCTTCGTCAACTTTCAGTGATCTGTACCACTTGTCAAACATCATTTCTTGTTCCCTAGCAAACTCAACATAGGTCTGGCCTGATTGTCTTTGCATATTCCTAAATTTACGTCTGTATGCTTCTGGGACCAACTCATATGCATTAAGAATAGTATTCTTCACTGTAGCATAGTCACATGATTGCTCTTCAGAGAGAGATGAGTAGACTTTTGCAGCCTTTCCACAAAAACGCTTTGAAGAAGCAGAGTCCAGTATTTCTGAGGCCATTCCAACCTCTTGGCCACTTTTTCGAATGATACAAAATATGCATCAACTCCCTCTTCATCAAATTTTGGCACAAGGCGAATGTTCTTCGCTACATCAAAACCTTGGGGAGATTTCTCTTTGGTAGAGTTAGTATTTGCATGTGCTAACTCCATTTCTCTCAATTTCAACTGGTACTCCCTTTCTTCTCTTTCCATCTCGATTTCTCTCTGTTTTTGTTTTTCTTCCATTTCCATTTCCATTTCTCTTTGTTTTCGTTTTTCTTCCATTTCTCTTTGTTTTCGTTTTTCTTCCATTTCTCTTTGTTTTTGTTTTTCTTCAAATTCTAATTTCATTCTCTCCTTTTCCATCTCAAGTTTTGCTAATTGGAGTTGAACATCACTTGAAACATTAGAAGGAACCTCACTTTCTTTACTGAGCTTCATGTGACTAGCTAGCAGATCAATTATCTCTGCCTTCTTTAACCCAGGGGTAAGAACTACTCCCAAATGCTGACAAACAGCTCTCAAGTCAGGGATGTAAGACTTCCGGATTTTTCCGGAATTCCGGATTTTTTATAATTTAAGAAACATTTCCGGGTTTTTTCTGTGACTTGTTATGTGTTGAAGGCATTATCGTACTTTCGTGTGCATTAACCTAGTGGCAGAAAAAAAATCTCGCAAATGAAATATAGTCTTGTACGGGCCGTTTCATACGAAGTATGTTAATATAGCGTGAAGTGGTTCTCGTACGCACAGCACGAATTTTGTATAAAAATCCTGGTAACGAGTATGTGTGGACAAGTGCTATGGACTGTAACACCATGCGCTTTACTAAAATTCGCGTAACAGCCACGTAATGATTTTGTATTTCGAACGTGCGGCGACAGGAAAAGTGGACTGATGTATGAGACTATACGTTCTGGATCATGCATTGTCAGGACGACCGCATTGCGAAGCTAGCGCTAGCACACGTGCACAGCGATAATGTGCTGTATTGTGTACTGTCGACGTCGCGTATCGCATGCATATCACGCAGCTGCACAGATAATTTACGACTTTGTGATAGCATTTCGACTTCGTTTCCTGATTTTCCTTTGCCTCTTATTGGAATAAAAAATCAAAATGGAAGTGGACAGGACTGCAAATATAGCGAAAATCGACATAGGAATCAAGAATACCGGTAAGTGGAATTGGAAATGGACAGAGGAGAAGGATGCGAACGGAGTATTCTTGAGCGATTACGTTCGGACACCTACACTTGACTGAATCACTGCGCTGGGATCGTCAAATATTTTCCGGATTTTTTTTTGCTACCCACTTACATCCCTGTCAAGTCATCTTTTCTTAGTGACTTCAACTGACCAAGGGACAAATCTGTCCTCTTAACAAACACTTCAACATCTATTGTAGTCATGATGAAACATGTAACAAACAATTACAGAATTTAAGACCTTATCTGCAATATGTATTCTAGAAGTTTCCAGAGATTTCCAAAATTCTCTCTAAATTTTGTTGTTTTTGACTTGTTATATTTGGCTACGTTCCCGGACAAGCCCCCAGTTTGTTATGATCCAAAATCCACAAAAGATAAGAATCAAACAAAAGATATTAACTTTAGATGATTTATGGTTTAATTTAAATATTTACCAACGTCAGATATAACAGAATTACAGATTCTAGTTACATATACACTACATGTACTTAAACTGGTAAAGACTTACAATTTCTCAGCTGGGAAATTCCTATTAGTCCAGAATGTTCCTGAAGTGTAGAGTAAGCTGGCTGCTAATCCCCAAATATTGAATCCAAACGGTATGTTGTCCAACTGGCAAAAGAAGATTCCAGATCCAGCCGAAGAATGTCCAAAATAATTCAGGAAGTCATCGATGTCGATAATGATGTCGATGACGATGTCCAAGACGATGGCAATCACATTGTCGATAACAGTGTCAACTGCAATCTCGATAATCAATGTCAATGACGATGTTGACCACAATGTCAATAACGATGTCGAACACAACGTCAAATAGGTCAAGGATGAGGTCCAAGATGAAGTCCAAGATGAGGTCCAAGATGATCTCCACAGGTTGATATCAATATCAGATGGTGTTAACTGAGAACTTATGCAATATATGCTCCACGATGTATTCAGGGTATAAATTCTGAAATTTCTGTGCAAGCTCCCAGCTTATATACAATCTCAACCCTTAATTAGAATTTTCTAGATTCTACTACAATATTCATGAAAGTTTAGAACTCTCTTGCAAGTTCTATATAGTTGTAACAAACAAAGGAAGGGGATTCCCATGATCTATAAATAGACTCATTGCAATGTTACACTCTTACTAAGAGGTTCATGTAAAGGTCAGGATACATGTAAACAACACATTCCAACATGTTTTGCATGTACATTGTAATTATCACACATCACACACAATGATCTAGAATGTTCTTCCTCTACTGGATGTGCATTATGATTCTTTCACTGCTACACAGCACATTCACTTTTCACATATAAATAATAATTTCTCTTCTGGAAATTTCTATGTTCATAAAATCATATAGAAAACTGGAAAAATAACTTCCTTCTAGAAGATTACTTAATTATATGACAGTACGGTGTTAGTTACAGTTGCAAACCTTTCCAACTAGTTAACAATCGTGACCTACAATAGCCAAGAAGATCATCTGGAGCATCGCCAAGTGTAAGGTGCAACCTATACGGAACATATGAACATATGTAATGCAGAAAGGATCTTAACCAACCCCGATCTCCTTTCTGAGGGGACAACCCTTAGTATCCTATACAAGTGGCACTATACATATAAAAATATTATTATAATTGTTATTACTATGAAATTCAGAACTTTTTGATTTAGTTTGTGTTCCTGAGAGCTCCAACAATCTTGGGGTGGGAAACAGGATGTGCAGAGATTCCTCTCAGAAGTAACAAAATTAGAACGCTAAAAATCAGTGATGCAGTGATGATGTAGGATTTCATTATCTATTCCTGATTTTCTTTCCCCAGGTTCAGAACTCAGTTGAGGTAGGGAAGTTTGAGAAAGTATTCCAGGAGTTGCAGCAAGCCTTGGGCAGGGAGCAGGAGGCTCAGAGACTCCTGACAGAACAGAGCACCAGGCTGGAGGAGCTAGGAATACAACTCAATGTCAAGACCACTGAAGAGCTGGAGAAGGACCATAATATCACTGAGGCTATCAAGGTACATGTATGAGGGGGATGGGGTGGATGGTCGGGGAAAAGAAAGGAGAGGTAGTCATGATAAACAGGAGCAGGAGGAGGAGAAGAAGATGAGGAGGCGGTGGAGGGAGGAGGAGAAAGGAGGAGAGAGGAGAAAGAAGGGAATGAAGCAGGTAATGTTGTGGGTTAAGATGAGTAAAAACTGTGGAAGAGGTTGGAGGAAGGAGGAGATGAGGATGTTGAAAACACAAGATAATGATGTGAAGGTGGAGAAGGGAAAAGAGGACTGTGGACGAGATTGAAGAAAGAGTATGGAGGAGAAAGTAATGGTGTTGGTGAGGTGGAGGAAGGGTAGTAATATAGAGGAGGAAATGATGATGATGTAGAGGAGTTAACATAAGATGTGAGAAGGAGGAGGAGGTGATGGTATTGGTGGCAGTGGAGGAGGGGTAGGAGGGAAAGATTACTATATGGAGGAGGTGTGTTGAAGGGAGAAATGATGTTGAGAAGGAAAATGAAAATGAGGAGGTGGAGGATGAGGAGGAAGAGGAGGAGATAAGTGAGATTATTACTTTGATGAGAGGAATGAAGTAAGAGTTGATTATGTGGAAGAGGGGGAATAGTTGATGTGGGGGAATAGTTGATGTGGGGAGCAGTTGATGTGGGGAGCAGTTGATGTGGGGAGCAGTTGATATAGAGGAAGGGTGAATGATATTTTAACAAAAGATTGATTGGTTTATAGGGCCTATCTGAAGCCGAGATGGAGCTGAGACGTAAAGAGCAGTCAGTGAGACAGCTGAGTAGGCAACTCTCACAGATAGAGAATGAGAGACGGTCGCTACAGGACAGTCTGAATGCTGCCGAGAGTGCCATCAAGGCTAATACAAGGTATGACACCTAGTACCAACTTGCCTAAATAAAAGTGTGTGAATACATAAATGTACTGTAATGTATCACTAAATGCACAACTTTTGTAAAGCAAATTTTGCTCTTATGTACACACATATTAAAATATCATACATTGTCTAATACTTGCATTAGAACCCTGTAGAGTCAACTGTTGTTACATTATAGGATTAGTGAGAATCTGTGGAATAATTTTATTTTTGATTCATTCAAGTTCCAAATTTTGTTTTTGTTCCCCTATAGATTTCTGCTTAACCATACAATAAATATTTTAAAAAAATGAAAATTCCCTTATATGGTCCTGAGTCCTCATGAGTGAATACATATGTTTTAGTACATCTTGTTACAATCCTAGTATCTTATATTTTCCTTGGTGACAATAGAAATAAGACTTTTCAGCTCATGTTTTTGCACCATGTTATGATTGGTTTCAGAGATCGTGAGAGCATAGTAACGCAGCTTAGGTCTGTCCAGTCAGCTGTAGCTAACACCAAACACCATCTACTTGCCAGAGCAGACAGTCAGATCATTGATAGTTCATTATCAAAGGTATCTTACTATACCCCAAGGAGGGATGATGATGATGGTGATGATAATGATGATGATGATGGTGGTGGTGGTGATGGTGATGGTGATGATGATGATGATGATGATGATGAAGATGGTGATGATGGTGATGATGGTGATGATGGTGATGATGGTGATGATGGTGATGATGGTGGTGATGGTGGTGATGATGGTGATGATGGTGGTGATGATGGTGGTGATGATGGTGATATGGTGATGATGGTGATGATGGTGATGATGGTGATGATGGTGATGATGGTGATGATGGTGATGATGGTGATGATGGTAATGGTGATGGTGATGCTGGTGATGGTGATTGTGATAATTATGATGAAGAAGATGATGATAATTGATGGTGGTGTTGATAATGATGGGGATGATGGTGATGTTGTTGTTGATGTTGATGATGATGATGATGATGGTGATGATGATCATAATAGTAATGATAATAAATTTACATTTAAGGCTTCATTCAGTGTGCAAATAAACATCATACTTTGAAGTTGAAGTAGTAGTAATGGTATTTATTGATTAAAAGATGCCACAAGCTCAAATAATGATTGCTTTGTGCTGGAATTTTGACTCTATCAAGACAAGACAGTCCTTTTGATTTCTAATGTAATCAGATGCTCACATACAACTTTTAATTTACCTACAAATTTTAATACGATTGGTTACAAATTTATACATATGTACATGTACATGATCATGTGTAGGCAGGGCTCCCCATTAACCTTTTTTCATGGGGTGGGGTCGGGATCACAAGTTTCAGAGTATGTCTGCATGGGGCCCCTGTTTAAATTTGGAATTTTGGGAGGTTGGGCATTACAATTTGGGGCCATGTGCATTGGGCCCCTGCTAGTTTCAGCCCTGACGTAGGTCAGATGCCAGGGTACACAGGTCTCTTCTGTCAATCTTTTGTGAGATGATTTTTTTACAGACATTAAACTTTGTCTGCATCTATTTTCTTTGGAAGCAATTTCTTAATATTTCCTCTCTTCTTACAGGTTGAGACTCAACTTCTTGTCACAGCTGTTTCTTCCCCTGACATGATAGCTCTTCAAGTGAGTATAGCAGAAGTACATGTACCGTATTGGAAGATCTTTCATTACGTTGACATCAATATCTGTCAATTTATACCAGAGTCCATGTAATGCTCAGTAATTCACTTTACACGACTATGGAAGGGTCTAAGCTTCTCAGTACATTCATTAAAAATATCAGTGAGAAGGATTACAGTGGCTGCTCGTTATAAAGAGCTCTGATATAACAAGATTCCTGATATAACACGGTAATTTTGCTGGTGCCAGGTCTTTGTGTTCTTTTGTATTTTTAACCCTGATATAAGGAGATTCCTGATATATAGCAAGACAATTTTCATGGTCCCAAAGTCCTCGATATAGTGAGTTTCCATTGTAGTAACTTTTCAAAGAGCATCACTCACAGATAGAAAAATAAAATTTCCACACAAGTGACAGCCAAAGAATAATGTCATAGATGTGTTATTCTTACGTTATCCTGAGTTTTCATTCTCTCTTCCTGTCCTTTCTTTTAGAGCCTTGTAAGTACCTTTGTAGAGACTCAGAAGACGGCCATTTCTAGACTGGGTACCTTGGAACTAGAGATCACCTCCCACAAGCAGCATATAGCCAGGCTGAAGGAGGAACTCAGTGATGCTTGCAGTAGACAGATGGCAGAGGGAGAGGTATAGTATATGAATATCGACTGCTCTAAGGGGCAATGGTTAAAACTATTTCCCTGAGGTTATCTCAATGCTAGACTCAATGATGATTCAGTGGTGCTTGCAGTAGACAGATGGCAGAGGGAGAGGTAATATTATATGAACTAGCAGAAGCAGCCCGTGGACATCCACGGGCGCTAGCTGTGTTTATGATTAATGACCGTACCGTATATTTGTTACAATAATCAAGTGAATAAATAAAAAATTTGGGTAAAGTTATTTTTACCAAGAAGTATTTACAACATGTCCATTGGCGGACCCGGGGGGGGGGGGGGGGGGGGGGGGGCTTCTGGCCCGTGCCATCCCCCCCCCCCCCCCCCCCCCCCCCCCCGTTCAATGGCAGGAAAGTATGCATTTTGACCATAGACGATCCGCCCTTTTGTTGATTGTGCCCCCGCCCCCTTTTAGAATGAAACCTTCTTTTTTTTTTGCTTGTCAGAGAATTATGGAGGGACCCCCATAACCACCCCCTCCTGAGCGAATTTTCTAGGTCTGACGAAAAAAAAATTCTCGCCACCCCCCCCCCCCCCCCCCCCCCCCCCCCAGGTCTGCCTTTTCCAAAAGTTGACAGACCTGCACTTGTTTTCCCCGCCTTATACTGAATTCTGGATCCGCCCCTGATCATGTGAATATGTCTTATTTATCCAAAGCTTGCATGAGTTCTGAAGAAAATTCCTTTTAATCTTGATGAAAATTGATGATATGGATATAATAATGTTCGAGTAGAATATCCATGCATAGACCTAGAGGGAGCGATTTGATCTTGCCATGTTTCTGTGGTTTATTAATACTCAGAGTAACATCCATAATTAGCGGTACGTCCCCTGTAAAGGATGCAATAATGAGAAAAAATGAATTTGTCATTTTATTTTCAGGGGGATTATCCCCCCTTATATGGGTCTTGGGAGGACCGACGGATTGACTTCCCCCCTACTACCCCCCCCTCCAGCTCCCTCTATTCCATTGTCATCCCATCACCCCCAGGGCGAGGGGAGAAGGGATTAATATCATTATACGTATTCATAATCATTATGGAAATATTTTCGAAGGAATTTTCTTATCAGATTTTCTGATAAAGTGTCAAATTACCGGTAGCGACGTCGTGAAACATACACACTAAACTGTGTGTGTGACCATGAAGCTTCAAATGATGTAACTCTATACCTGTATGATGACCTCTACACGTACGTGCAAACGATCTAACACGTGTGTATAATACTGTACTGTACACTGAAGCCATGCGGATATATGGCCATGCTGTTCTTTGGCATAGCTCCCCTTCACAGGGAAAGGTATATGGGTTGGCTGGGCCTGCTTCATGGGCCTGCTTCATGGGTTGGTGGAATTATTAGGCCTACTCCCTGCGGAAATTCAATGTTTAAAAATGAATTTATGAAATATGGACGGGACGTCGGCCCTCAAGAAGTGCCTCCCACCACCCTAAGGACCCTTCCCCACCCGTGGGTACCAAAAGGCGGGGACCGAAAGGGCCAGGGGAGGAGCCTATTTGAACCAAAAAAAGAGCCCGAAATCCTTAGTGTATTATATTATAAGATATTGACTGCTCAAAGGGGCAATGGTTAAAACTATTTCCCTGAGGTTATCTCAATGCTAGACTCAATGATGATTCAGTGATGCTTGCAGTAGACCGATGGCAGAGGGAGAGGTAGTAAAGTCAAACCTCTATCATACCTTTGTTTATATACTGCTCACAGGAAGCAAGAGGTCTTTAATAGAGGGTTGCTGAGACTACAGCCAGGTGGTGGTGGTTTTTTTTTGTTTTGGTACGGATTTTATTGTTAGTGCAGCAGCATTTATTCCTTTTAAAGGATCTAGAACAAAATAGAGCTCTATCCTAAATATTCTGTACCAATAACTCTGTTCCCAAAGTCCATTGGTTCATTTAGTCATTATTTCTTTTGTCCAGGTGACTCCATCTTTGAATGGGTATACATCTACGGCACCGACTGGAGACAGGTCTATAGGAAGACCATATAAGCAACTCTATGAGACAGAGAGAAGCTACAAGGATGTCTTTCTACCTCTAAGGTATATGAAATGGAAATTATTAATTGGAATGGATGCAAAAAATAATTAGAGGTAGAGAACAGTGGTTTTTTTTTATTTAAAAAGTGATAAATAGATGTAGTTCCTATTTGTATTGTAAAATTCATCAAATAAGGATCAAACTTGGTATGTCTGATTTTTTTTGGTTCTTTTTTGTTTGATTTCTCAATATTCTCTGCATTCTCAACTTCATTTCGGCAGGTGGGAAACCTGCGGAAATCAGTTTTTACTATATTTGTAGATACATGTACATGTATATAAGTGGACTCAATATTCACTGTCTGTCCATTTGTGTTTTAACAGAGAAGTCAGTGATCACAGCATGCAGCAAGTCATGTCTACTCCAGCCATCGCCAGACAAGATTATCTTGCAGGAGTTGGGTAAGTGGACTGAAGATTCCAGGGAGTACGGGGCTTTATTTCCATCTTAATTTATTTTTCAGGAGTCTTCTAGAGATTCACCAACGTGGTTTGAACAACTTTCTTTCTTCCATGATTCCTATGTACGGATTCAGTACTGTGATGGTGTTATATAGATATCATTGGCATCATTATTCTTGTCATAAGTTTTTTTTTTTTGCATTTTGCATAATACAAAATAATGGATAATAGAGTTTGAATGTTTCAGTCATTATTATCATCATCAGTTATCACTATTTTATATTATAACTTATTCTTATTATATATATTTTCTTTGATATTATTATCACTATTTTACAGGATGTGTACTCCAGCAGGGATCAGTTCATCTCCCATCAAACAACCCAGAGTATGATTAGATTAGCATGGAGGCACAGAGCCTTGTCATCTGGGCAGTACAATTAACACTTCCAATGAATCTTCCTCACACAAAGCCAAGCATAGAGCAATCTGAATCTCGCTAAATTAGTGTCACCATTGAGCAGACTAGGTATGGATACCATAAATTCTCTCAAATCATCAAATGATGCATCCTGTGATCCATTACTCCGGAAAGTCATGACTGGTACTGGTAGACGAATATTCCATTAGAATTGGTTGATGTGGTGTAAAGCACTTATGGGGTCATGCAGCAGCTCAGAGCTGTTGGATATGGGTTGCAGATAGTCAATGTCTTCAGTAGTGTCTCATGAACTTGGATTTGCATGTTTGACATTGGTCCCACTTATATTGATATTATATATTGACTGGCCTTGAGGGCGATATGACATCCATGTATATTCCCTGAACAGATTCACACTGCCAAAGTTGAAGATGAGGGCAATATGACCTGTAGATATATATGTCGTATCTCCCCAAAGTAGGAGCCAGTCAATGTTATTATTATCCACACCAGGCATCTACAGCAAACAAGTTGTAACATTATAAAATGGATTCCAAAATCATCACATCCCTTTATGCCGAAATTTGCAAATCCAATTTTCCCACTGCACTGAGCCAGCAACAAACTGCACGCTGCACCACCAGGCAATACAAGCTTATATTGCCTGGTTTTATAACACGTAAAGTCCATAGGCTTTTGTAAAAGAGGATGATATAAGAAATATTACCCTCTTTGCCTGGTTTGCACCAAAGATGAGGGGAATACAGTTTTGTAAAACCACAGCTCAGATGTCTGATACAGATAATAACATGCATTATTGAATGCGAGTTTACAGCCCCTTAATTATTAAAAAGAAATGCAACTACAACTTGCTAGGCAAAGTGGGTTGCTAAAAATATAATTGTTATGGATCACCACAGGAAGACAATCATCCTCTTCTCTTATTTCCCTACTTGCATCCAAATATTTATTATATGTCCACACAGTAAAACTATGTATAATTTATGGAAATCATAGCATTCTCAGAAGTGCCATTCTTACATCGTATATTGAGAGAAAGAACACAAATAAAAATATTTCTTTAATTTCAATACCACATATACAAAACATTGAGATCAATGCAAAATATATACATGCAACTTGCTGACAACTTATTTACAATAATGTTAAATGTACTTTTTGCACATAAATTGCAGCCAAATGAAGTTCTTCAATTCTAGTATGAAATATATTTTACATCTCAAGTGTTTACAAGAAAACTTTTCTCAAGAAGGCATAGGTCTTGTGAAAGTGCATGTACATAAATACACATGAATTACGCTAGTACTGTTCATTTACTAAAAATGTTTGATACAAATCTTATATAACATGGTAAAAGTTTGAACTATTTGCATAGATATTTCACATGTGATACTGGGGGTTGTTTCATAAAGCTGTTCGTAAAGTTACAAATGACTTTACGAACGAATGGAACATGTTCTTGGGTGCTATACTATCAGATTCTCAATCATTTAGCACAAGAACTGATCACCAGTCGTGCGTAACTTACGAACAGCTTTATGAAACAACCCCTGGACTATTAAACACATGCATATGGCAGCTGCAGTAATGTTGTCCTTTCCTTCCTTTTTCAAGACACATAGAATTCTAGGAATAGTACTCACTGGACTACCACCCTACCAAACGTAACCCTGCCCCCGACAACTACATAACGGAGGTAGCATTAATTGTTTTTTTTTCCCCCAGTGGAACACTTATAAAGAGGTAATTTCCTTATGTACGTACCTTAACAAAAATGTGAAAGTATTGATAATACATTTTGAGGTGCTGTTGTGTAAATATGTAAATACAACTACAATTAATATATCTTTGAGGGTATGGTTTTATTTATTATTATAAAACGGGTGCTAGGATGTGGGCATTCTCAGTGGGCATTCTCATTGGTCATATTTACACCACGTGACCGTGCATTTTTCCATCAAAAAGTGATAACCCACCACAAAAAGTGATAATGCACGGCTGATATGTGTGTATGTGTACTTCTAGGGCATGTAGTGAAATGTAGTTTCATATAGGAAGGCCATGGCAAGGACTTTGATTCGCACACTGACACACGCATTACACTTTTTGACTGCGCTTAAGGGGATGTCATGAAGGAAAGGGGATGTCATGAAGGAAAGCAAATGGCGGCCTCCTTGACCGTGCGATTCTTTGCATTTGGATGGCGTTTGTAACCATTTATTTTAGACTTTATATCATATTGTTGACCTGTTTTATAAAACAAATAATTCATGTTTTGTGGCTCGAGCATTAGTGATATGCACTGCATAATCAAACAGATAATGAACTTAACAAGTCTCGTTCATTATCCCATTGTGACTTAATAACATTCGTGCAGTGCATATTCACTAATGCACTCACATACATGCATTATTTGTATACTATTTAGTTCTCAAGTACATGGGATTCAACCTACATGTATATCTCATTTTTTATGACTTTACTAGGTAAATTTTGACAGCAGGAATTTCTATGAAAATGTATTTGTGTTGTTTGTACATAATATAAAAATTACGTTTATGTAAATAACTTTTCCAATGTATTAAATTTATATTCAATATTGAATTAATAAAATGCTTGTAAATATATGTATATTTCCTAAAAAGTTGTGCTAAAACTTTTACATTCCTTTTTCTGGAATAAATTCATAAAAAAACCCAACTAAAATTGTCCATGTTATTTTTATCCTAGTTCGTTTATGACAAAAATTGGCATCAGTAGATTTTGATATGATTTAATGGAAGTGTACGAAGTATCCAAAGATTCTTAATCTAGATCATACGGACTGAAGGCCAAAGGAAAATGCAAAAGATGGATTTATAATTCAACCCTTAAGTTTTAAACTTTGAGTGGATATTAATTTTCAAATATTTTTTATAGATACAATACAAGCACAAGACATTTTAACAAAATTTAAATGTGTTCTTATTCTTAGGGAAAGGTTGGGTTCTGGGAAAGGGGGAAAAAAAATATGTGTGAGCTTTCTCATTATTACATCAGTTTGGAAGGACATCATATAAGAAATAATCTCTGAAATGGATTGTTCTACAAATACCCTCTTATTCGAAATATGAGGAAAAAATAGCTGAAGTTTTGGGCTGAACATTCATGCCACATTTGTGTGCAACCCTAAACCCTAAAGTGCATGTGCTTTTCAGGAAGATTTGGGTCAATTTCTAATTTTTATAATTGCAAAACCTCACATTATACAGCAATTCTTAAGCAGACATGATCAATCTTTCTGAGTAAGCCAGTTTGTAGTTACAATGTGGGCATGTGCAGATAACAGTCATTTATAGTGAGTACAATTGATCTTTATACACCGTCACTGTTTATGCACAACAGCATGATTTTAATTTGTAAACAAATCTTTAGGCATTTTACTCCCAGTGTTAAAGATCGTATGCTCGATCTGTAATGAAAAACACAAGTCAGAAAAAATTGGAACCAGCGGGATTCGAACCTGTCATCTACTGCTTGCCGGGCAGCGACTTAACCACCAGGCTATTCTGGTTCACGGCCAAGTCACGATGAACTAGAATCAAATACCCAAGATCCTCTTCTTTCTGACTCATTAATATTCATTTTTAACGGTCCGCCGTAGACAATGGTTAGTAAACGAAGAAGCTTGACTGGGGAGGAATTTTTAATTTGTAAACAAATCTTTAGGCAAGCAGTAGATGACAGGTTCGAATCCTGCTGGTTCCAATTTTTTCTGACTTGTGTTTTTCATTACAGATCGAGCATACGAACTTTAACTCTGGGAGTAAAATGCCTAAAGATTTGTTTACAAATTAAAAATTCCTCCCCAGTTAAGCTTCTTCGTTTACTAGCATGATTTTACTTGTTGAATAAGTAGTGCATCCACCAAAACTGATGTACATGCACCTACAAATTGGGGTCGTCTCTGGGTCATTTGTACCGTGTACTAATTACAAACTGGCTTCATTCACATTGTAATCACATGACCAGGGCCCTGTTGCATAAAACTTACCATTAACGGTAACTGTGCCATCAATGGTAACTCACATGGTAACATCACTTAACAGCCAATCAAAATCAAGGTTTCCATGGGAGTTACCATTGATGGCAAAGTTACTGTTAATGGTAAGTTTTATGCAACAGGGCCCAGGGGGGTGTTTCACAAAGAGTTGAGTTTGACTTAAAGTCATGCGTAAGTGCCAATGCGCATACGGTATTAAACGCGTAATCTCATTGGTAGATTACCCAATAGCGCGCGGCCCTTGGGCATGATCTGACCAATGCGGTGATGTGTCATATACCGCACACAACTAGGAATGTAAGTGCGACTGTTAGTCAAACTTAACTATTTGTGAAACACCCCGAAGAACTCAACTTTATCTAAAAAATTAAAAATATTACCAATAATATATGTCGGCACAGGCACTAGGAACAAGTCGCATTATAAACAGAAATTCATGATATTTCCTGCGCAAAAAAACAGAAGAGAATTGTGTAAGAGGACATTAAAATCATGAAGAATTAGACAATATCCCTTTTTTCTTCTAAAACTACTCTGTATTAAGGATGGGTTACCCTTAAGGTGGTCCAAATGGGAAGACTATAATGCTTGAGTAATTTCTATCGTCATCTTGATCCTCTGGCCAGTGCGAGAGCTTCATCTCTCGTGTGTAACTTCTCCATCATCAAATCCTTCAGCTTCTTCCTCTGAAATTTCTGAAATCACAAAAGAAAGGTCATCAGAAATGAAAAGCAGAGATAATGACATTACACAAAACAAATTATGCTTTATATGTAACGGGGCAAAAGGTGAAGAAATTTTTTGTATACTCTGAAGGAACACATACAGTACATAATATTACTGATTCAAGATACATGTATCATTTAGTGAATGCCATTATGTTTGATAAAGCATGAATGTTACATACAGTCACGGAAGCTTTCCTCTCCAAAACTTTACAAAATTATTTCAACATGAATTCTTTGGTGTACAATGTGGTTTCATTTTTTTTCTTGCCCCTCTGTGGAGGATAAGTGCAAATATTTAGAGATTTCATCTCCCTCTAACAATTCTAACAAAAAGAGAAAAATTAAAATGCATCTTAAATGGAATGAACAAAACATGTATGCATAAAAGTTCTGTTCATATGACTTCAAAGTCTCCAGGATGATACATATAAGAGTCTTTAATAAACATTACAAAAGTTTCAATTTCTTCATAAGTGATATAATATACAGTGGAAACTCGCTATAAAGAGCTCCAATATAACAAGATTCCCGATATAACAAGGTAATTTTAGTGCTCCCAGGTCTTTATGTTCTTCTCTTTTTTACCCTGATATAAGGAGATTCTTAAGCTTAATAATCTTGGTTTTTAATAATATCCAAGATCATCCATTCTTCTTTTTCACCTATAATAGTTCTGCACTAAACACAGTTACTGGAATATTGAAAGTGCTGTATTAAATTTTGGTTCAAGCCTCGACTCGGCAGCAAAGTATCTTACTTCACGTGGAACACTAAAGATTCCTCTTTATAAAATGTGAAATTTACCTTGGAGTTTAGCACAGCCTTTATCTGCTGATGCCAGGCACTGTCCTGATCATGGCATTCAAGCTGCTTTATCTGAGTAGATGAGAGCATTTTTTTTTTGCAATTCAGTTTAGTTAGGCAATAGGGTAGACTAAAGTTTCACAGGACGAAAGGTCCACTAGACACAGAAATTCTGTCTCAGGAATCCTGACTGGTTGACAGAAGGTCCACAAAGTCAAGTTCCTCAAGTCTCCTGACCTGCTAACCATTGGTAATTGTTAGAAGAATAAAAAAAACTATCTAGGAACACCACAACCATTTCTATTATCATGAATAACAACACTTGGCTTGCAAATAATGAACAAACGTCCTGTCTCAGAGACCATACACTGTACAAGAAAACTGATCATGATCTAAAAAAGATTATTAGTTCAATCTTACCAGGTTTTTTTTCGCTCTCAAATGCATAAGACAACATTCATGGACCTTTTCTCGATCTGTGAGTAGGCATCTGCATGATGTACTACTAATCCACTGATGCTTCCATGAGTACTTTTCAGACAAATATGTTAACTAACCCCCTCCCCCCCCCAAATAAAGCCCTGATGTAACTGGCCTTAGTGAACAAGATTAAATAATTTTTTTTACCGCCTGGGTCTCCTCTTCTTGTTTTTCTTCCTCCATAAACTGTTCCAGGTCCTTTGTGCTCATGTTGAGGATGGACGATGCAATGGTCTGGGCTCTTATCATGGACTGGTCCCTCTCAGGGTCAGGTCCAGGGGTAGCGGTCCCGGCCGTCTTTGTTAGAGCCTGGTCCATGGCAGTTCGAGTTTGTGATGAGAATTCCATTGCCAAGTCCTAGAAAGATAAAGATGATATATCAGTGAAAGGTTTCTTGCCTGAATAACATACTTGCCAACATTTGGAATTCAGAAAACTGAACGCACATACTGATGGGGGTGGAGCTCCCTGGAGTAAGGGGTCCAGCGGCCTACCTCAGGGCCCCTGGCTGACACTGTGTGTGTGTGTGTGTGTAATTGGGTTTTTACAGACGTGTATCAATCAGATATGATTATTTACGTCTGGGACCGACCTTTAACGTCACCATCCGAAAGACGTGACTCAGTCTCGAACCTGGGTCCGCTGAATCAGTTTATAACTTCCACTGGTAGCTGGATTACAGGCGCACGCCACAACACCCAGTTCTGCCCATGATTGCTTTTATTTTGACAGATTTTCACCCAAAATGGATCCAAATCACAAATCATGTACGACTACTTACTGGACCAGGCTCAATTAATTGGTATTAGACATTAATACTATTTCCCCAAAATCTGAACGTTCAGTTTTTGATGGCTCTAAAAACTTCAAAGACTGAACGGTTGGCATTTATGGAATAACGATCACACATACATGAAAAATGTAACCTTTTTTGATGGTACTCATCCTATGTTCCATTTTTCGTACATCCTAATATTATCAGGGTTAGATTTAGGTTTCTTTAGACCAATGCTACACAGCTATGACCAATGGGTGTAAGACCATACATAGTAATCCATCACAGACATACCTCAATGAAGGTTTCCAGATCTTTGATCCTAGACTGCATTTGCTTGATCTTGACGTGAGCAGCATCTAACGCTGTCTCTGATTGGCTAGCTAGCATCTGCAGCTGCTGGGATGCCAATGTCTCCATCTCTGTGAGGGCGCTCTCCGCTTCACTCAGTTTAGACAGCATGTCCTTCAGCACTGCAGCCTAGATTAACAAAAAAAAAACGTTTTAGTTCCACTGTCAAGGGTAGTGGCATGATGTCATGAGGGGAGGGAGGGAATGTTGAACAATTTGGTAAACCTGTGGCAGTATTCTGAAAACTAGGCCCTTTATGTTAGTGCAAAGTATGTTAATTGTCACAACAAATTAAAATTGCACAGAAAGTTGTTCGTTATGTCATACATAACTTTATGAACAGCTTTATGAAACACCCCCCAGGGGAATTACTCCTGGAATACAACCCCTGATATATTCCCTAGGACTTCCCCCATCCATTGAGCAATGACTGCGGAATAATTGTTCATAAGAAACATGAACGCAAAGACCTTCAAGAAATCAACCTCAGGAAATTTGGACAGCCTTGTCCATCACCTTTTAAATTGTGTGAACATTACAATGAGGAATTACATAATCTGAACATGTTTTCTATTGGAAATATATATCTTAATTAGTGTTATGCTGTACAAACAAACACTGCCTTTGAATCTGATTTGAAAGCGTGTGAACATCCGTCTCACTTTTTTGTCAAGCTCACTCTGTAGATCAAACGTCTGCTGCTCATAGTGATGCTTTTCTTTGGTTACCACGGCAACCCTCTTCCTCAAGGAATCAATCTCCACCTTCCTCTTGTCCAATGCCTCTGTTAATCCTAAAATCTTGCTTTCCAGCATGTCCTGTTAAGATGAAAAGAGAAGAGAATATTGCAAAAGTGCCCCTTTCAAATCAGATAACTGCCACTCTATCTTTCTAATGAGTGCCATTTTGGCTCTCTGATAAGTGCCCCTTTCAAATCAGATAATTGCCACTTTATCTTTCTAATGAGTGCCCTTTTCGCTCTCTGAAAAGTGCCCCTTTTCAAACCTGATAATTGCCACCTTATCTCCCTAATAAGTATCCTTTCCTCCTTCTGATAATTACCACCTAATCTCTCTAATAAGTGTTCGTTTCGCATCCTGATAAGTGCCCCTTTTCAAATCCGATAATTACCACCTAATCTCTAATAAGTGTTCTTTTCGCCTCCTGAAAAGTGCCCCTTTTCAAATCTGATAATTGACACCTTATCTCCCTAATAAGTATCCTTTGTTTACTTCTGATAAGTTCCCCCTTTTCATGTCTGATAAGTGTCACCTCCTTACTTTTGATTAGTGCCCCTCTTCAAATCTGATAATTGCCACCTTGTCTCTCTAATAAGTATCCTTTTCCCCTTCTGAAATGCCCCTTATTTTTCGAATCTAAATATTGCCCCTTTTTTCTAATATAATATGCCCTTTTCTCCTTTGATAAGTGCATTTGATAGGTGCCCCTTGTTGTCCCTTCTAATACGTGCCCTTTTCCTCTTCTCATAAGTTCCCTTTTCAAACTCTGATAAGAGCCCTTTCCTCTTCTTATAAGTGGACAACAATAATGTTGTTTATCCAGTTTTTGAAGGTGGAGATTTTGTTGATCCAAAAGTTCATTAAATGAAAACTTCGATAATTCCGAAGGTTCATTAATCCGAAGTTTTGTAATCACGGAAAGGGAATGCGGTTCCCAATTCCGTTAAAAATCACCATTATTCTAATAATGTTGTCTATATTGTGTAACGGCCCTTTTTGAGCATAACGACCTTTGCCAACTGAAATTTTGATTTTAATCGAACGGGTAGCTTGAAATTGACTTTCTTTTGAATGGCATAATCATAAATATATTTTTACTTTGAATGAAAATATCCATACATATAATAATAGGGCCTACATTCTTTATACAGTAGTTCCATTGCTTGCTGGTAGAATATTCATAAATGTAAAAGAAATGTACCGCTCATTAAAAAACGACATTTTTCCAGCTTTTCACTGGAATGACCTATTTTAAGCAGCCTGGGACAAAAATGTAAAAGACACTCCACGAATTGAAACCTGGAATTGATTGACTTAGGTTGGGCCCACATCCAATGGCAAAACCAACTTTTAAAAAGTTGGGCCATTTGAGATACACCACTTCAAAAATGACCCAAAATGGGCATTTTTCAATTTTATTAAAAATGGGAAAATTGGCATCACCCCTATAGTAATAATGGAATGATCCAATACTTTACTTCAAATATTTTCTATACAAATTATAAGAAGAAGGATAGAAGGAGAACTCAGGGCCTACATTCTGTATACAGGAATCGAACCTGGGCCACTGGCTTAACGTACCAATGCTCTACCACTGAGCTACCGAGACAAGGCCGGACGGTACAATCATTTCAGTAGTCACTTGTTTTTACCAAACTATACAGGGAAGGCATCCACCATTCATTCTTGACCGTATAGCAGGCCTCCTCCAATTTAAGTGACGGCCACATAGAAGCGGTGAAATCCATCACCTTTATACCCCTATGCAGCAGTTTTAGTATAAATTGTAATTATAAATTGTAATTACAATTTTGCAATTTTATTAAAAATGGGAAAATTGGCATTACCCCTATAGTAATAATGGAATGATCCAATACTTTACTTTAAATATTGTCTATACAAATTGTAAGAAGAAGGATAGAAGGATAGAAGGAGAACTCATGTCTTCCGAATTTTTTCAAATCTGCCTGATTCTCTCAGACAGTAGCTCTTAAATGGGTGCCTGAGAGCAGAAGAAAAATGAAAGTCAGAAAGGACACATAGAGAAGCAGAAAGAAATTTGGAAGATATAGGCCGGAATGAGAATTGAAAGACACTGACTTGAAAGAGAGAGAAAGAGAGAGAGGGAGTGAGAGAGGAGCAGAAAGAATACTAGTATGTGAAGAACAGATCTGAGTGAGAAGGCAGGAAGAAAGTTTGAAAGACAAAAACTTGAGAGAAAGAGGACATTTTGAGAAAGACTTGAGAGAAAGAGAAGGAAATTTTGAGAAAGACTTGAGATAGAAAGTTTGAAAGACTAAGACTTGTGAGAAGAAGTGAAAGAGAGCAGCAGAAAGAAATTTGGAGGATATAGGGCGGAATGAGACACTGACACTGACTTGACAGAAAAAGAGGAGCAGAAAGAAGACTAGTATGTGAAGAACAGATCTGAGTGAAAAGGCAGGAAGAAAGTTTGAAAGACAAAAACTTGAATAATAGAGACAGAGGCAGAAAGTTTGAAAGACAAAGACTTGAGGGAAAAAGATACAGATTTTGAGACATAGAAGTCAAGTGAAAGAGAGAAGCAGAAAGGACACAGAGAAGCAGAAAGAAATTTGGAAGATATAGGCTGGAATGAGAATTGAAAGACACTGACTTGAAAGAGAGAAAAAGAGAGAGAGGAGCAGAAAGAATACTAGTATGTGAAGCACAGATCTGAGTGAGAAGGCAGGAATAAAGTTTGAAAGACAAAGACTTGAATAATAGAGACAAAAAGACAGAGGCAGAAGGACAAAGATTTGAGAGAAAGAGGACATTTTGAGAAAGACTTGAAAGAGAGAGATTGAAAGTTGGAAAGACTAAGACTTGAATAATAGAGACACACATCAGAAAGTGATCTACTACTCTTTAGGTTTCAGATAAGGACAACCAACTAAAAAAAAACACTCACTGCAAATTACTTTCCAACAAAAATCATTCATAATGCAATTCAAACCAGAGATTATATCTCTCATTTAACATATATATCCGATATCTTTCAACAAGCAAAAAACAAAATAAAACAAAACAAGACGATAACAATTAGAATTAGACTCCACACCTGAGTTTTCCTTTCTTTTTCAAACATATTTATTCCCTCTCATGGGGAAAATTACATTTGATAAAATCTTATGTACAAACTATTGCATCAATAAAAAGAAATAAATTACGTATGTATAATTAGATATGTACAATGTGGTTAGCAAGGTTCATTTTCAGGAGCAGAGTTCACTCCTCAGGAGCGGTGTGCATGGTCCTCTCAGCCACACTCAAGAAGACAGCCAGGTTGTCCCTCAGAGACTCCAATCTCCTAATGGTCTTGGTCAGGTTGACGATGCATCGCAGACACGGTCTCTCATCATCCAGCATGAACTCAGCTAGTGAAGACACCCTCGGCAAAAGTTCCTCCTCGATGCGCTTGATGTTCCCACTGAGGAAGATGTAGAACCGCTGGACGGTGGTCAGCATTGAGTCCTCGTGGTCGGGAGAGACCTCTGCGCTCCTGACGATGTCCTCTAGCAGCTCCTCTTCGATGCACTCGTGGGATTCGTCGGACGATGCTGGGATCAGGTTGGTAGTTGAGTGACGTAATCTGCTGCGGTTGTTGATCATCTGCTGAGCATGCTCCTGTATGGCAGCATCTGGTTCCTGGTTGGAGACGAAGGTCGGCACACCCGCAGAGTCATCCGAGTTGTAGGAGTCTGCATCGCTGTCGTAGGCACCTAAACCATCATCAAAAAAGTCATCTGGTACAGAGTCTGCGATGGAGTACATGAACACAGGAGCCAACAGTCCCACATCAGACTGCTCTGGAAACAGCACAACACCATCAGTGTCATCGTAGTCTAGCCGTGAGTCATGAGGAAACTGGAACTCAGTGACTGGGCTGAAGACCATGGCTTCATCCGAAGTAGACTCGTCGATATCCACAGAGTAGCGTGGCTGGGGTGCTGGTATAAGGGGTGTTGAAACAAACGGAGTGTATGGCAGAGGAGCTGGTGGACCTCTCACGATGACTCCAGGGGGGCTGTCCAGTGATGACGCCTCCTGTGGGTCCTGCAGATGGAGAGGGGAGGCCAGAGGAGTAGCAGGGTGGCTAGCTACATCAAGAACGGCTTGGTCAGTTGAGTTGTTAGCAGCAGTGGGCTCGGTCGTAGGAACATCTGAAAAGGGATGAAAAGAAAATAAGCAATTAGTACACACAGAAATTTTACACAAGATGTTAGAATAGATTTTAAAAAATACTTATAACAGATAAGCAGAAAATATGTCATTACCAATATCAATGGAATGAAATATTAATTTTTAAGCTGAAATGGCCTAATTAAGTCAATTTCAAATCATTAATGTTGATTACAAAAAGCAATAGTACTAGTAGATTGTGATAATGGACACCTTACCAGTCCTGAAAATGTTCAGTTTAAAATAGCAGCTATTTATGCAGGCCAATGACAGACTATTGAATTATCATTCGTATCAAAGTTTTATTTATATTTGAATGTTGGAATCTTAACTTACCACCGATATCAATGATCTCTGCCTTGTAGTAGCTGCGCTTGTAACGAACTCGGACCTCCTCGCCCACGTTGAGCTGACCCCTCTGACGAACACGGCTACGGGAGACCGTCTCCTCCATGCCGCGGTAGCGGGGTGGTTGAAGCCAGCGGACTGTAACGACAGCTGAAAGCATCTCGAAGTTCTTGAAGATAACTGGCTAAGAACTAATTAAAGTAAGGACTTGTGATTAAGTTTTGATAGCGAGGAATTAAGCGGCGATGTTTACTCGACCGAATCTGAAGGATGAAATGAAATCTTGTAACTTCAGCTCGAGATCATTAGATAATGACGTTGCAATCAGCGTTCATCGAGCGAGTGCCTGTTGAAACTTTTGGACCAATCACGGGCCACTTCGATGCAGCATTGTTATGATTAAAGGCGGTCTAGCTAGCGAGGGGATTCGGCGCAGTGCGACCGGAGATTATGGACAAACAATGCACGGCGCACCGGCATAAAAATCGGTTGGCTTTGCGCTTTTGTTAGAAGCGAGCTCTAGTATTGTTATAGTGGCGACAGGTCTCGGCTTTCTAGTCCTTACATCTACGGTGACTGCGAGGATATCATGAGGATATCATGAGTATGAAATGTATAATCCTAATCGTTCATGATACAGGAACTCAATTTCTTTGTACCGGAAAAGGTCAGAAACTATGTTGTTGCAAAGTGAACTTTATTTTAAGCATTAACAATCCATTTTGAATATGAATATAATTGTAATTAATGCAATGATTAACACAAAGTCATATACCATTATTCTTATCTTATAAAATGTTGCACTTTCTTGTCACAATCGTTAATTGAATTACATATAACCTGAGTTATGGGAGAACTATAGCTCAGTGCAAAACACAGCTTCGTCCTATCATTGTTAGAGACATAGAAAACACTTCCCTTCAACACAATTATACAGAACATAATTTAAAGCAAACGCATTTTATTATACCTCATTCCAGGTGTCTGATATATTTATATACCTTTCCTATTCTCCAGATTATATCAAATATGAATAGCTAGCTTCGCGGAGATTCCTCTCTTCTTAAGCATTAAAGTGATTACCAATAGAGATTTCCATATATTGTGGATGTTATATACAAAGTGCAACATATTTTTTATTATTCTCTTCTAAACTTTCTCTCTCCTCTTTTGAGTTTCTAACGAAACAATGAAATTTGTCAATATACCGTCCTTATAAATATATTGTTAAAATGCGATTAAAACAAGAAGCCTGACAAATTCAAACATTTATAAGTTAATTATTCAAACGTTCTATTCTATTCAATAATATTAATACCTCTGCATATTCCTTTGAATGTATTCCTATTGCGATGTACGTTGAAGCGGAAAGAACACAAGCCAGTAATCCTATATCCTACAGGCTATCATTCACCTTATACGACAGGTAAATTTTGAAAGAAACTGAAATAGGATTAGAATATAATTATGGAATTTGAGTAAATAAAAGAGGAAATTCTTCCGTGCTGATGTCCTTAGCAGTCTAAGAAATAGTGGTAGAGAAATCGAAAAGCCTCCCAGTCGGAGAAAAGGGCCGATCAGTAATGTTGGAGTAGACTGGTATATACAGACTGGTATTTTTCTTCTAGTGAAAATGCAAATGTCGATATCGATATTCATTATGAACCTTCGGGACCTCCATAAAAATGTATGTTCTTTTGAACTTCCTTAATTTAAAACTCAAATTTCTTTCAAAGTCCACTCGTATCATGTGGGGGCCCGAGTAGCATATCATAAAAGTACGGTGTGCGGTGGCATTACGTGCAATTTGAGGATTTATGAGGCAGATAAAATTATGGAGTCGGGCAAGACAATGGGAAGTGGCCCTTGTCATTATATTTGAATTTTCAAATATAGAGCAAGATTTAATTATCTTTATTATTTTCACAGGTCATTAAGCATAAATTATATCTCAAAAATTTGAAAAGGTTACAGGTTTTTAAAAAGGGAGAGGGGGCACAATGTACAGTTTGGTTTCAACGGGAGGAGGGCACGGGCCGTAAGTGCCCCTCCCCCAATCCGTCACTGATCTATGAGACATGACCATTATAATCATGATGATAATAACTGGAAACAAACCAACAGAAAATGCTTGATTTGACGACGTACTATAAGAAAGTGGAATGAAAAGGGAAATTGGAACGGTTTGTAAATATCTTCGGGTTAATTTATTGATTGAGCATGCAGTGCACGATTAGAAGATCGACAAGGTCCTTTATCTTTTGAAATTGAATTTGGCACTTTTAATTACTGTGTTACCAAGAGTGATCAATACCTCCCGTTATTCTTAAGCCAAGCAAAGTACTGTTGTTCATAAAGACATACATGCGGTTGTCTAACTAAAGTGTTCATATTATTAATGCTTAATCTCATCCATACTTCATACTATGCAAACGTCTTTTAGATGTATCACGACACAGCACTTACCTAGAACTAACCTGTACATTCGTAATTAACACATAATTTCTTATTATCTGAAGAATGATTAATATGTTATTTCCGCTTGTTCATTTGAATTTTTTCCACACATTCATTTCGATATAATGAATACTATCGCTTTAGTCTAAAATTGCCGAATTTATATTACATCATTATCGATAGATTTATTGCGTTTGTATAGTTTTATATCTTTACTACTTCCAAGGATGGTCATTACGACTAGTACAGTTTGTCGGTTTAGATGACAGCCTTGTAGCTGATTGGCTGGCGATGATAAAAGCGGGAAGCGCATCGTGCCGCCTTCCAATCACGGAACAAAAGCGGCAAAGAGTCGGCCGCGAAACAGGTAAACGAGACTGCTATTGTTCAACAAAACATACTGTGGTGCTGGGGACAATAGCACATCCTATAAGTACAGGGGAGGGTAAAGGGGGGGGGGGGGTGGTGGTGAGTATTATGCATGTCTTAGCTTTTGTATTTTGCCTAGGACAAGAAGTCATAATAGCTGCCATTCAAGAAGCTTCGTAGCGACCACATGACACAAAATAAAATGAAACTATTGCGTCAATACCTCTTAAATTATATACAGGAATAATTATACCTGCAATATTATAATTCGAAGCATTCATTATTGCAATCCATGGAAACACACTTGAGGCATTCCCCGAAATTCCATGCTGTGTAGTCCTCCTGATTAAATTTCGTTATTTTAGACTTCGAAACACTTTTCTTTTCAAAATTATTAATAAGCATATAAATTTGCTAAAACGATAGCTCTTAAACTTTTAAAAGCCTATTTTTTATTATGAACTAAAACTATAAAGCACTTGTTTTATAGTGGAGTAACTATGGGGGCACATCCCCCTCCCCCAATCCAAAAGCAAAATAGATAGATAAATAAATAAATGAAAACAAAATCGATGAGCTTTAAGTCGTTTCAGTCTTTGGGCCGCCTGTCTAGATCCCTGCATACTCATATACCCTACCTATATAACGGACTTGGTAAGATAGGATTAGTGTATATAACCTTTCTACTGCAATGCGTCCGAAGTATAAGCTCAATAGGCAATCTCGAAATACAAATGGCGATGATTTGTCATTCAGAGCTCATGTCACATTTCCGCTATAGATGAATCAAAACAATCAACAATACTTTCCCGACATCAAATAACGGTAAATTAGAAATACTAATATATTAAGTCAGGCGTGACTAAAGCAAATAATCATGAATCTATACGACCTCATGATCATTCCCTATCCAAACAAAGTTTAAACTTTCCTTCTTTAACTTTCCAGTCTGGCATTAGGAAAGATCATGAAATACAATATAGAAAAATAACGAATTAGTGGACTGAGTTAGTACACTAATCAATGGGAACCAAATTTTCATCCATAATGACATAATAACTACATTAATTTTATAAACAATATGATTTCGTTATGAAATTAAATTGTCATATTCATTAAATAATAAATTAATATTCATGAAGAAATATAATCATTTAAAAGGAACTGGGAGTTCATAAGGCGGGTTTCATTTAATTCACTATGTTTTTTTTTCTTCTAAAGTGAATATATTATCACGAGTAGATTCAGAAGCAAAACAGGCATCACTAATTATTTATGAATGTATTACTTTTCTTTTAAAAAGTGAAAGAGGGAAAAAAGAAGAAGAAACCTGTATACAGATTCCGCCTAACGGGTTCGCCGAGATATAGGATATCCCCCTCCTCCTCTATGCTCAACAATAACCAATCACACATTTTAAATAATGACGGTGATTGTGGCAATTCCGTTATATAACTGGATGTCTAATATTGAGTTATTGATTATTTTAGACAGTCATTCATTAAGAAAGAATATGGTCTTAAATAGGTCTATATGAAGTTAACTAGAATGAATACTTCTGCTGAAATATCATAAAAAATATATTCACTTTTATCTCATGCACATCAGCCTTTTTTATGATAAAGTGATACTACTTCTGAATTTAAGTAAATACAACTTCTTAATGAAAAAATATTTAGTATATCATCAATTCGTCTCGTTTTTACAATGCGCAACTTTTCAAAATGAAACGATCAATGAGCAAACATGTCACCCAAGACCACTCACATGATTATCAGGTACATGTATATTTTCAGGAAGAGGGGGAGGTAGGCTTACATTGGGTAGTGAATTAAGGAACATGATTATTCTTTAATTCATGTACATGTACTTAGTAAATCAATGAAGATCATAATTAAGTGAATGCGATATTTAGAGCTCATAACTTGGCAATATAAGAGTTGATTTAGTAATATTTTTCTGTTCACGGTCATAAAAATACGGGACATGCCAATCCATCCTTAAAATTTACGTCAATATACGCTCAAAGCTTAATGACTGACAGCCACCCCCCCCATCAAAGTTGGGACTTCTCCCTAAGGATTGTCCGCCTCCGTCACCCAACGGTCGCCATCAACTGCGGCTCTTTGATACGATTATTGTTACGGGAAGCTAACCTGTGCATGAGCTCCGTGATTGACAGCGGTACTAGGCTGTAATCATCGCCCAGCCAATCACCATGAAGGCTTATAAACTTATATACGGCTAAAGGATAATGAAAATCCTTCGAGATACAAGAAATGGAGTACACTAGCTTTTTTTTCGCTTAAAAAATAGTAATCCAGATATTATCAAAAGAAGAGATAATCACAATAATTTTTATTATCAATTCTTAATTAGTTGTTCCAAATTAATTCCTCCAACTGTGATCAGATTCTGAATTTAATATCTCTTCATAAATCGAGTGTAGAAATAACCCCATTTTTTAAACATTTGCATGCCCGAATGATTTATGTACAACTTTCGTTACAGCTTATTAATCACGTTTCTTTATTATCACACGTACAGCGCACAGAGACACCCTGCATTGTGCAATCTAAAAGCATAATTGCACTATTCTTCGTAACTATATTGTGTTGGAATAATAATGATCTACCATGATGTGGCTTTACTTAGATACTCAGTTCGAGTTAATGACTGTACTCAAAGATGGTCACTAAAGAGTCATTACAATCGGAAGTATGTTAAAGATGCCAATGAGTAAATATGAATTCCTAATTAATCGTAAGGTTATAGATTATGCAAGAATGCAAAAAAAATATATTAAATAAGAATACGACTGGCAACAAACATGAAAAAAATGCAAACAAAAAGAAATATTATATGAATAAATTCAATTTCCGCTATACCGATTGTAAATGATATCTTTTCAGTTACAGTCAATCAATAAATTACATGAACTAGATGTACAGTGAAGTTATGAGAAGGAAAATTCTCACTAGAATTTAATTACTGGTAGCCCATGGAGCTAATGAATTTTAACAGTATTTATAATTATCTTCGTTCACGTATACTAAGAACCCATACTTGACTTTACCTTTTGAATATCACGTTTCTTTCTTGAAACAATTAGCAAATTTGGTTCGACGCCCTATTTCAAATGGTCTACCGATATCCATGTGGAAATGATTCAGAATGTCGAATCTTTTTTTTTTATAATAATAATAAATAATAAATCAGAAAACTCTTCAATCGTCCATGTGGGAAACTAGTTTTATGGAGACAAAATGTAATGAATGTACCTGTAGTATTGTATGAAAGCATGCAGTTCTATTATGAGTATGTGCTGAGCTGGTGAAATTACATTCCACTATTCTAAAGTGGGTGGGGCTTAGCAGGTTATAGAAAATTATTTAAGAAAATATTTAAAAATCTATGAAACATATTTAGAAGCTGAAATATCAAAATATGAGATGTAGGACTGCACACCAACAGGTATCCACTTGCATTTTCATAGCAGGGGCCCTTTAATGAATCCATACCCAATTCCCGCCTAACGGGCCCTATATTATGAGACAGGATTAGAGGCTCGTAAACGCTCTGCTGAATGATCCGCGTAACATATACCATCCGGTATACAAAATTAATGGTGATTTTTTTTTTATTTACCTCCTTTCACCACATTTCCGCTTGTATCTAACTTTGAGAGAATCTTACCGTTACTGTTCCGTCAATCATCAGGATAATACCAAGTGCGAAGTAAAATAAATGTATTCAGAATGAAAATTCTAATTAATATTGGATAATTGGCAGCATTTCTCCAATATTACAGATTTTCATAGTTCAAAGTTTCATAGTTCACTTCCTTCGTAAACTTGAATTTTCAGATTTTATCATGCAAGATGAAACTGAAATTGCTATATCATAACCACTGACCAAAATTCTTTCATTCGGTAATTATATAAATGAAAAATAAAATCATTCTAATTAATAAAATGTACTAAGTATATTGCGTGTGATTAGAAGTATAAATATGAATTGGAAATTACGCTTTTATTACTATATCCTTATAAAGTATTATCCATTATCTCACTATCTGTATCATATTCTCATTAAAACTATACAATGAGGGGTAAATAATGTTACATTCTCTTTATGTTGCAGACTTGCGGTAATATGACTTACAAGAGATTGATAATTAGATTATTATTAACTAAAACTGGATAACAGGGTATACCGTATATACTATTTAATTCATCGTTTCATTACTATTCACAATCATTCATAAGATAGGATTTCTTATCATTGATACTGATATCTCATTTTATCTCTTACAAGTCTTAATCCGAAACTTCAGAAACAGAGGAAGCAATTGTCCGCCTCCATCCATTGTTCGCTCGCCTGGCGATCGCCAGCAACCGCGGCTCTTTGACGCTATTGTTACGGGAGATAAACTTGGGCGAGCTCCGTGATTGGACCGCGGTATACTTTATAGCTTTAATTCACCACCCAGCCAGGCTTTAATCTAACCGCTCAACCAGCAACATTGACAATCTCCTTATAGCTTTTCGGGGAAAAATGGGCATAGGCGTTTATGAAAGGAAATTCAAGACCAAAATCCAAATGGACAAACAAAATATGAAGACACACAATAGTCAATATTATAATTTTCTTTAATGAAGGGGGGATGGGGGCAAGTGATAATCAAAGATTATCAGATCTGATATCGCGTTCCAACATTCATTTATGTTATTCAGTTATGAACGATTTATCTTTTGTAAGTGAGCTTTTGTGTTTGTTTATATTTTAATAGATAATTTATAATTACATTAGGAAAGACCTGAATCCATCATTGAATTTTATATGTCATGATTATAATGACGCTATGTTATAGTCATAGTGTATAAAAAGTATACTTTATCATCATCATCATGAAATTTCTCCAGATTATTATATTTTTGCTACTCATCACGAAATTGTTTTACATGAATATCCTTATCTTGCAGCTCTTTGTGAATATTTGCAGTTTTTCACAAGAACGAAATATAATAACAAATTTATTCCTTCTAGCAAATTGACCGATTTGAGAATAAGGTCTATTAATTCCCAAGGCATGAGATGCTATCATGTTATTAAGGCATTGTGATTACTGAGTAATATACTACTTGGTCCGGGTTTTTTTTTCTTCATGATGATCTATATAAAGAATATATATCTTAATCACATCGCCGAGATATTGACATGTCAGATATAAATATAATGGCAACTGTCATTTCTATAAGAGAAATGTTTGGTGCCGTTCCGGTCCCTAAACCTATAGCTATAAGATCCCGACACACATCCCGCCTATAATGGGCCCCGCCCCGCCCCCGGTGAGAGTGGATTAGAAGCCCGTATTTTACACTCTCCGATGATAAACTCTTTCAGTGCCGATGTCACTTGTCATTTTCATTCCCCAATTTCTCGACCACATGAAAAGTGGTCCTGTGGTCGATGTATATCAAAATTCCATCGATGTATATCAAAATTTTGAGCATAAATCAAGCATTTTAAATATATCATAGAAATTTTCAGAGAAAATTGCAGATTTTTAAAAAGATATTTCCTCATTTCAACATTAACAAGAGTAAAACAAATGAGAAACCAAAAAATAGTTGACAAAAAAGAAACTCAAATGTAATTTTCAATAATTCTTATGCATAAAGTTTGGTAGAGTAATGTTTGGTATCATAGGATCCCATGGAAGAACAGTGGCACTATGTTAGTGCCACTGAAATGGGCTATCCCATTGATAATTATTTAAACATGTATATCTGTCTTTTTAATATGGAAATAAATACAAACAAACAATGTAAATAGTAATAAATTTCCTACAAGTTTTGTACACAATATTTTGTGAAATAATAGATGCTTAATGAAGGGCAGACATTTGAAAAGTAAGCATTGATCACATTTTGGTAAACTTTTGAAGAGAGCTAAACCCCTTAGCACAGTAAGAGTTAATGCGGGGTATATACATTTCCGCTATATAGGTGTATTAATTGAATGACTATACCGCTAGCTATCCAGTCAAGATTGAGACGATATACATATACATATTATAAGAAAGCCTGCACAGGTAGAGTAAATAAATCAGAAATATCACTAAAAGTAGAAGAGATATAAAGAATATTACTGTAACATATAGATGTGAAGAATATTCAATCAGTGGTAGTCGACTGAACTTCCGTTTCCATGCAGTAATCTTCACCACAGTGTATATTTAACGTTTTTCACGAGAATGAAATATAAAACAACCAATTTCCTTCTAGCAAGTGGACCGATATGAGAATAAGGCCTATTATTAAGTTATGAGATGTTGTCATGTTATTAAAACATAATTAAGATTATTGAGTCATAACTTGGTCCGTCTTATTCATGATTATTCAAAGATAGAATATCCAAATCTTATGCCTGAAATGTTTGATAATTTTATGTCAAACATTGTGGAAATTAACTGTCATTCTTTCAACGAAGTGTCTTTTGCCGTATCGGTTCATGGTGAAATCCTATAGCGCAGATTCCCCCCTAACGGGCCCCGGCGAGACCGGATTACAGGCCCGTACAATCTCCGTTAATTAATTAATGAATTCATTAAACATTCTATAGGGAATGCCACAGTACAATCCTGTCATAATTTCCTCGAGAAGTCCTTTGCCGACACATTTCCGCTAGCAGTATTAAAGATATTGATTGACTTTTACCGTTAGTTATCCAATTAATATAAAGATAATTATGCAGAATAAATGTGAGATGACACTTGTCTTTCGATAATAAAAACGTATTCAATTTTATCATTCACCAAGGGCTTACAATAATAAATACTGGTAGCATTATTCATACTCTACATGAACATGAATTCATAATTAACAGTGATTAAAACAGATTGTATATAGATGAACATTATACGGCCTCTTATTTCAAAGCTGCCATATCCTGAACATGATAAATATACACTGCAAAAAATAACTGTAGATTAACAGGTTTGTTGACTTGTAACTGTAGATTAACAGGTTTTTTTTACTTGTAAAATTATCCAATTAATATAATTGTAAAATTACAAGTTTTCTGTTAATACGGTATTTTTCTTGTGAAAATTAGCAATTTTCCTGCCATTTCACAAGAAAAATACCGTATTAACAGAAAAACGGCCAAAACTTGTAATTTTACAAGTAAAAAAAAAAACCCTGTTAATCTACGGTTATTTTTTAGTGTAGTTCCTATTTGAACTATCTAACGGGCGTTATAAAATTGCACTTTTTATATTAATTTTGAAGGTGAGAATAATATATGAAAACATATAATTCAAAGTAATTTTTAGGATTAGATATCCAGTCGTAAGGATTTTCTTAATCTATTCTTAACCTATTGTCCACGCCCATCCATTGTTTGCTCACCTCGCGATCCCCAGCAGCCGCGGCTCTTTGATACTATTGTCAAGGAAGGCTAACTTGTGTAGGAGCTCAGTGATTGGACAGCGGTAGTTTCGCTTCAACCACCACCCAGTCAATCAAAGTGAATGCTTTCATCTCAACGCTCAACGAGCAAAAATCTCCCAAGCTTTTTGGAAAAGTGGAAATGACCGCTTACGCAATGAGACTGAAGATGAAATCCAAACGAACAAGCTATCAAGCATGATATCGAGACAAACAATATGAATAATTATTACCTATATAAGGCAATTTAGCGGCGCATTAAAAACGCATATTTTTGTCCGCTTGATTTGCGCGTGCAATATGAGAGCATATTGCACTCATTACACTCATCTTCGATTCGTGCAATATTGGCCCTAACTCGTGGAATATTCGCTGGTATCCCATTCAGAGCCATCCAATATAATATAATAATCTATTCCTCTATACTAAAGGGAGTTATGTCTTAATCCAAGAGTAATCAGTATATCAGATCTAATATCGCATTCAAAATTCATTTAATCTGAGTATAGTTGCTTGTCATGAATACCAATTTGGACGCAATCGATCTTTTTTTTTTGTTTCAGTGGGCATTTATATTGCGATAAAAATCTTTACATTAAAAATATAAGAATTTAGGTAAACGAAGCCACTGCGGAGTCATTTATCAGAAGTGTATACTGATATTACTAAACCCAGAAGAAATAACAAATATTAAGCATAACTAGGAAGAATATTAAATCCGTAATTAAATATCGTTCGAATCCCGGTCGGGGCATTGTAATTTTCTCACATTTACTTTCTTTATGATATATTCAATTTACTTCAATCCATTTGTAGTCGACTAAACTTCGCTGATTGAAGGCGCAATGTAACTCTCCGATAGGGAAACATTGTAATGACGATTTTCAAAGAAAGAGATGAATACCCCTGGCTATATTAAACATCTCCACATAATTATTCCACGCTTAATTGACGTTTGATTTTAGTCAAATTTTATAAAAGAAAAATTGAATTAAGTACACTGAAAGTGAGAAGGAAGTATTACATAAGATTATCATTCACGGCAGACGTGAAGATGCTTGTATCGGTCGGGTTTCTATTGTAGTAAGAATCAATCAATAAATAAAATAAAATAATGGGACTGATAATTATTACAATAATAATTCATATTAGAGAAATGTTAAAAGGAATCCCCAAAGTCTGAAATGTCATATATAGGGACACTTTGCATGTTGTTTAAGTATAGCATATCAAAATATCTTGTTTTATATACATCTTAATCATTACATAATATAACATTTGTTTTCTCACTGTTACGATATTGTTTTACAAGAATAACCGATTCTTCTTCCAACAGCTCCTCATTAATTCCCGCGGTTTATTTTGTTTCCAAAAAACAACAACGAAATACTTTGACACAAAGTATAGTATAAAAACTAGAATGAAAAATACTAGTACATGTACAACCATTTTTTTCTTCCTGGCATATGGAATGATATGAAAATTAAACCTAGTCATTCCCAAGTTTTCGGAGGTGTTATCATGTCATTCAAAAATTAGTGATGAGTATAACTGGAATTACTGAGTAATACTACTTGTTCCGTTTTAATCATGATTATCTAAAAAATAGAATATTCAAATCTCATCGATAAAATGGTGATAAGTCAACGTGGCATATAATTATGTCACTTCTATATCGAGTGAAATTGGTATTTAACGTTGTCAAAGCTGACACTAACATAGGAATTGCTATGTCAAACATGCTGTAGCATCAGCAGGAAAACAAAGGCAATGAGAAGGTACTGTATGAAAGCATGCAATTCTATTATGAGTATGTGCTGAGTTGGCGGAAGTTACATTCCACTATTCTACAATACAACAGAAAGGTCATATACAATTTGATGTTGAAGTGGAATACGATTTTATTTATTTAATTCATTAATTTTGTACTTTGTATAATTATGATATCTATTCTAGAATATCTAATCTCAGGTAGAATCAACTAATGTTCGCGTTCATCCATGCATTGTTCGCTCACCCAGCGATCGCCAGCAGCCGCGGCTCTTTGACGCCATTGTTACGGGAGATTAACATGAGCGAGTTCCGTGATTGGACCACGGCACTTTCGCTCTAATCATCACTCAGCCAATGAGCGCGAAGTCTTTTATCTTACCGCGGGCGCGGCGCGCTGACTGCTGACCGAAGCCAATAAATAAGCGGGCTCAGCAGGAATAATCTCATATCGATCGTTTGTTATTCATCTCGTTTCGTCTCGCTTCGCTTGCTTCGTCGCTTCAACCTCGTCGGCTGCTCAGCGCTTCCTGCTCGTCGTTCAACCAACAACTAACATGGCTCCTTCCGTCACCGCCGCTCCTTCCGTCGTCGCAAGTGCCACCGATGCCGCCGCTTCGCACTACGTCTCCGTCCTGATGTGCTCCGGTCCAGCATCTGGGACGGTGTACGCCGTACCCGAACAAGACCTCGTCCACCGTCGCAAGAAACTCGACATCGGTGCTCACGTCCTAGTCAAGCAGCACGATGGAAGCAAGAGAGTCAAGGGCGTCATCGTTCACATGAATCGTAAGTTCATACTCTGTTTTTCAAAAAGCTATTCACTTCTCTTATAGAAAAAAAAAAAAAATCAATTCTTTCCTCAGTTCAATAGAACAAACACCTGTTTTTTGTAAATTCCTCTTTTTCTTAAAACGCAGTTCCACTTTTAAGTTGAATAGAACAAAAAAACAAATTCATAATGATGTATTAAGTTTCAATCCAGATTTTGAGCATGTCATTTATTATTCTCTTTCTTGTTCTTCTGTTACAGCCCTCCTCAACGCCAGGGTACCTCCGCCAGCCAAAGCTACCGCCGTACCTGTCGCTAGCCCGCCTAGACAGCGACCCAGCAGGCGTCCACGAGAGCGAGAGCAGCCAAGCCTAGCCGACGACGTAGCGGTCCAAGCAGCGAAGCGATTCAAGCCCGGTCCTTCCACTCTACCCGGCGTCTCGTCATTCCAGCCTGCCATGCTGCAGAGGGGCCATAACGGCGAGGTCCTCATCCTCGGCTTTTGCCCCGTCATCCCAGAGCCCGAGGTTAACGGTCGTCGCCTCTTCACAGCCCATCCTCGCCCGTCTACTCGCTACCCAGGCCGACATCGCGTCCGTCGAGAGCTGACCTACAGCAAGACGTCGATGAGGCTGCAGAGTTTTTCAGCACCCGTCAGCGTGGAGGAGCTTGATGGCATAGTACCCCTCAAATGCCTCGACGACATCGTCACGCTGGATGAACTCAGCGCCTTCGTCACTCAAGCCGTTGAGGACGCCACAGCCCCTGTTGCAAGGGTCAGCCCGCTTCAATCTACCCCAGTGTCCGCACTATCCGCTGCTCGGCCAGACGTTCAGCCCAGGCCCATTACGCCGTTCTTCAGCTCCGAGTTTCTCCCGCTCCGCCCAGCTCCGTTCTCCCGCCGCCTCGCCAGTTAGCCGGCAGCTCCCTGGGTTCCGTGACGAACGTCGCACCACTTTCCGCTACGACGACGGACCGCTCCGATGCGGCCTTGCCGATCTACTGATGTCTTCACCTCGTCTAGGTTAACTTTTAATTGTTATTTTTTATTTTTATTTATATCGTTCATAAATCATTGTTTCAATATTTATTCGAAAGCTCAGTCTTCAAACAAGGATACATGAGCATTACTTCAGCTATCCAATTCTTGCCTACAATTTGAAATATTCATTCATGATTCTGCATGTTTTTGGCACTAAATAAACTTTCAGCATTTCACATTGCCTTTACCGGAACAATTTGTTGGTATGTGTAGCTTGCTCTACTTGTTTTGACTTCATAATCTAGATCATTGAGCATTGTTTGCAGCTATGCTTTTTGCCTATTTTAGCAATACAATTCTTTTCAAGTGATTTCCATTACTCTTAGTATTACTGTACATAAAATTTGTATACTTGTCTTGTGAATGTGTACATAGTGTCGGACAACTGTGAATAATTTGTAAACATTTTTTTGTACATACTTGTAAATATTGACTGTACATAAATAAATAATATATATTTTGTTTGAACATTGAAGTATACTTGTCTTATGTTTTCTGTATTTTGTCTTCCAAAGCTTGATTGCAATGTTGGTGAATAATGTTTATATTGTTACTTGTACCTACTACGTTTAATCCACTATTATTTCTTCTTCTTTTACTTCTTCTTCTACTGTCATCAACTTTTACTTTCTTTCTTGTACTTCTTCTTTTTTCCTCTACTCCTTTTACTTTTTTTTTCTAATTTTTCTTCTCTGTCATCTACTTTAACTTTTTTCTACTTCTTCTACTTCTACTTTCTTCCTCGTAATTTATTTTCTTTTAATTTTACTGTCATCAACTTTTACTTTCTTTCTTGTACTTCTTCTTTTTTCCTCTACTCCTTTTACTTTTTTCTTTTTTTCTTCTCTGTCATCTACTTTAACTTTTTTCTACTATCTTCTTCCTCTCATACTATTATACAGGATGGTGAAAGTTTAAAAGTTAAGTGGTCAAAAAAGAAATGGGAACTTTTGGAAACACACATTTTCAGAAAGATGTGACTGAAAGTATAAACGTTGTTTCCAATTTTAAAATGGGTATGCATTGGGGATAGGAATTCCAAATGTTTGTAAATGGATATTGGAGCTTTGTTTTTTTTCTTCTACTTCTTTTGTTTTCAAGAAAACATAAAGCATGAAAAATAATTTGAAAAAATCATCTTCAAAGTAATGTAAATGTAATGTAAAGTAAAGACCCCTTCACTCTCAATGCACATGGTCCACTACCATTATCTAATCAAGCGTTAATTCTTTATCATTACACTATTATAATTAGTGGGTCTTAAGGGGAAAAAATTGAGATAAATATTAATTCTTAAAAACATGTGAAAATGGGCACACAGTGCACAGATTGGTATAGAACCCAAATAAAATTTAGTAATAAAAAAACTGACCAAAATCAGCATTCTCAAAGTACCTAAAAGTAACTTAAGACTAAATACCCATTCCTCCGAAACTAATTGTGGAGTTGAATAAATTGATTTACAATTTCCTTTCGAATTCGAAACGAGACAAGGTCAGGAGATCGGTCTTAATAAACACAGATGAAAATGCAGGACTGAGCATGGTAGATTTACATTCCAAGGTTCAGTCCCTGCAGTTAGCATGGTTAACAGGGTACTTTGAAAATAACAATGATGCACGATGGAAATTCATGTTTAAATACTGGATTGAAAAAAAACATGTCCGTTGTCTTTAATATTAAAAACAAACTGTTCTCGCCGCTATGTTAACTGTCTTATATATTGGAGTAAACTTAGGTACGTTGATTTTCTGCACGTCGAAAATGTTCGAAATCAAGTATTATGGTACAGTAGCAATATAACACTACGTAGTAATACCTTATCTTTTAAAGAATGGTTTTCAAAGGGACTCTTAAAGATAAATGATATTGTAGAAAATGGACATTTTAAATCACGAGATTATATTTGTAATGTGCTTGGCTCGAACTCCTTGTTGGTTGACTTCATGTATGCGAAGTTCAAGAAGGCGATCCCTAAAGTCTGGATCAAACGAATCCATGAAGTCAACCACCATGATAACGATACAGGTATTTATGCACAATTATAATGAGTTTCATGAAATCAAAACAGGTGATGCCATTAGATTGTCAACAATGAAATCAAAACATTTTTATAGTTTAAGATATTGGGAAGAGCATTTTAACCTTCCTATCGATTTTGAATGGAAACACATATTACAATTTAAATTTAAAACAATGAAGTGAAGCAATTCAATTTTAAAGCACTTCATCGTATCTTACCTTTCATATATAATTTATGTAAATGGAAAATTGTAAATGAAAATCTATGTACTTTTGCAAAATAACTGAAACGTTTGTTCGTGTTTTGTTAGAATGCCCCAAGGTAATATTATTCTGGAAACGTATTGCTGCATTTATTCGTCATGACTTTAAACAAACACTTATATTGAATGAAAAACACATGATTGTTGGTTCAGATTCTAAATTTGTAAATGCTAAAGATATAAATATAGTCATTACATACGCACAATTTTTTTTTTTCGTTGAGAAGTGAATGTATATTTATATGTATTTTAATAATATATTGTTGATTGTGTCGAATAAATGACGTCTGAAGAGGTAAAAAAAATGGTTGTCCGCAACCATATCACAGTGTCATTACTTATTCGGCCAATTTGAAATTCCCATGTGTAGTTATTACAACTTAAAAAAAAAAACTTTTTTATTGCTTGTCCAGTTTGGTTCAAACTTTCGCCAATCTGCTTCTGTGATTTTCCCTCTTTCTTTCAGAGCAATTTGCCATTAAAGGGCCTATCTCATTGTATTTAAAATTTCTTATGTATTTCTTTGTTCTTTTTACCTGTTTTTAAAATTGTTTTTGGATGAAATTTGTCGGGGACACTTTCGCGAACATAAACAGCCTAAAATAAATTAATTTCAATCAGCAAATGTAAAAATATTCATAGATTTCTAAATTTTGGCTGAAAACACATTTTGTATTGAAATTATACATGAAATCACGTTTTTGAGCGATTTTCGGTCTGACGGGCAAGTACGAAATGTTGCGGAACTTCGGAACCGCATGCCCGGACATCGCAAATTTTGTCTCAAAAGATGCGTGAGATTCGAAAGAAAAAAGTCATGAAACGCCGCGACGACAGCTTTGCGCGTTACGGACATATCGCGAGAAACGTATAGGGGGTGGGTTCCACCCCGGCAATTTTAGGGTTAAGGTACGATTTTCCTTTAATGCCACTGCCAGTCGGCTAGTAGAGCGCAAAGAAACTATCCAATATATAGGGAAACGTTATAATGAGTAATGACGGTCGGTATAAAAACAAAGAGATAAAGTGTCTGTTTCCCTATCACGTCTTTAATTAATTTCACATCCCTTGCTAAAATCATCATCGCAGATCCCCCGTCTCTATATCTGACCCGTTGAGATCCGATCTGAAGCCGGTATTTTTGCACGAGAAGTGTTTGATGTTGTTCCAGTCCATGAAACCCTATAGCTTCAACAGATCCCGCCTAACGGGGCCCGGTGAGACCAGATTACAGGCCCGTGAGTTCTTCTCTGATTAATCCGGACATTGAATAGGGAATTCCAGGTAATTTGTAATGTCTAAAAACATTTCCGTCAATCACAATAAAGACAGGGAGCTATACGTCTACCTTTACTCCCCAGACCAACAAGAAAAATGAAAGATAAAAGATAAATCTTTTAGCGAGTTTGTTGTAATATAATGACATCATTGTCGTTCAGTTTATCAAACCATGGATCATTTGGTAGGGTCCGTGATCAAACTTAAAGGCCAAGTCCACCCTAACAAAAATTTGATTTGAATAAATAGAGAAAAATCCAACAAGCCTAACACTGAAAATCTCATCAAAATAGGATGTAAAATAAGAAAGTTATGGTATTTTAAAGTTTCGCTTAATTCGCAAAACAGTTGTATGCACATCCTGCTCAGTATGCAAATGAGGGAACCAGTGACGTCACCCACTCACTCTTTATTTTGTATTTTATTATGTGAAATATAGCATATTTTAATTTCTGCAGATTTCACAATAAGGAAGCTCTCATTGAATTGTGTATAGGTTGCAACAATGGCAATTACACATGTTCAGCGAGGAATCAAACCTTGTTTCACATTATAACAAGGAAAAATTAAAATATTTCGTATTTCATGTAATAAAATACAAAAGAAATAGTGAGTGGGTGACGTCACTGGTTCCCTCATTTGCATACTGAGCAGGATGTGCATACAACTGTTTTGCGAAATTTTAAAATACCATAACTTTCTTATTTTACATCCTATTTTGATGAAATTTTCAGTGTTATGCTTGTTGGATTTTTCTGTATTTATTCAAATCAACTTTTGTTAGGGTGGACTTGACCTTTAAAAGTGTTTAAACATGGCAGCACAATGCATACCAGCCCTCAATTTCTATGCCTTTCTTCGACAGTGTTTAATTCCGACTATAAGGGACGGGAAAGTAAGGAGTGAGAAAATAAGCATTTGGTGAAGAAACTCAATTGTAGTTTTATTTTTTCAAGGTTACACCATGTAATATTTCAATGAATAATTAGAGCCATGAAAAGGGCTGGTGAGCTCCGCTAAGAGCTCTGTGCTCGTCTTTTCGACCAGTATACGCTCTGATCAGGAGAATGACACTGCCCAGTGGAGGCTATTTGAATTTGTCTGTATGAAGAGGATTTTGTTTCTTTCTATGCAGCCCTTGGTTAATTTCTCCCCTTTAAATTACTTAGAATTTACATGTATGTGTGTATTTCTCTTTCATTGTATCTGTCGATGGGGAATTATGCTTGCCCATTTCAATATCTATTCATGCAAAGTTTACACGTTATTTCAGAGATTGTGTCGCACCATAACAAAAAAGCAATTCCCGTTCTCTAATTTACTTAGTTAATTACTAAAAAGTATAATGCGGCATTCGTTATTATTATCATTCAGAAGATTGATATCTCATGATTGATATTTTAATTCATCACTTAATACATTATCTTTATGTTGCAGACTTGCGGTAGTATTACGACAGATTAATAATTAGATAATTATTAACTACAACTAGATAACAGGGTATCGGACTATTTAATTCATCGTTTCACTGCTATTCCCAATCATTTATAAGATAGGATTTCTTATCATTGATATTGATATCTCAATTTATCTCTTACAAGTCTTAATCTGAAATTTCCGAAGGTAGAGGATCCTACTGTCCCCCTCCATCCATTGTTCGCTCACCTGGCGATCGCGAACAACCGCGGCTCTTTGACGCTATTGTTACGAGATATAAACTTGGGCGAGCTCCGTGATTGGACCGCGGTACTTAAGCTTTAATCACAGCCCAGCCAATCGACCTTTCGCAAAAAAGTGGACATAAGCGTTTATGACAGGAAATTCAAGACAATAATCAAAATGAACAAACGAAATATGAAGACAAACAATAGTCAATATTATCATTTTCTTTACTGAAGGGGGCGGCATGTGATAATCAAAGAGTATCACATCAGATATCGCATTCCAAATTCATTTATGTTATTCAGTTGTGCATTTTTGTAAGTGGGCTATTGTGTTTGTTTATTGAAGATAGAAATCCATCACTGGTTTTATGTCATAATTATAATGACTCTGTGTAAGTGTTTAAGAAGTATATTTGAATACCGTGGAGAAGGTTTACGGTTCACCATGTGGTTAGTCCTGAAAAGGAATATTGAGTAAGAAGAAGAAAGTGGAGAAAAGTTGGAGAAAAAACGGAAAGGCGAGATAGAAATTCAGAGAGTGTAGAAGTAATCTTTCATGAAAGTGTGAAGTCCTGGAAAGGACTGTAAACCAGATGAGAAGGACTTCACACTTTCAAGAAAGATATACTTCTACGCTCTCTGAATTTCTATCTCGCCTTTCCTTTTCTTCTCCTCTCAACTTTTCTCCATTTTCTTCTTCTTAGTCATTTTCAGGACTAACCACATGGTGAACCGTAAACCTTCTCCACGTTATCAGTACCACCATGCAAACCTCTACCTTCAAAGATCATCTATATTTGAATATCTTCTTAATCTTCAAATGATTATATTTTTGCTACTCATAGCGACATTTTCAACATGAATAGCCTCCGTTTAAAACTCTTTGTGAATTAACAGCGACAACTTGTTTTCAACAAATATAAAATTGTTTTCAACAAATATAAAATAAAAACTTCATCACAGAGTATATCTGAAGTTTATCACAAGAATTAATAACCTTTTGGCAAATGGGATTATGAGAATAAGGCATAATAATTCAAAAGGCACGAGATGCTGGCATTGAAGTGTAATTTTTGTTCTCCATGGTGATCTAAAGATATATTGACATGTCAGATATAATGGCAATAGCCATTGGTGCAGTTCCGGTCCCGAAACCCTATAGCGATCGTACCCACATTCCGGCTAACGGGCCCCGGTGAGAGCGGATTACAGACCTGTACACTCTCCACTGATTAATCCGGGCATACCAGTTTCCTACTCATGGATGACTATTACGGTTAACGTTATCCAGTTAAAATTAAGACGATGCGTATAATAAATAAGAAAGCCTACACATGTATAGAGTAATTTAATAAGAAGTATCACCAAAATTATGTTAACATAAATGTGAAGAACTTTAATCTGTCTTCGCTTTGCAGTATAGGCAGAGTCAGAAATTATGTGATACGCATGACGGTCATTATAATGAAAATAATTAAATACCTCAAAAGAAGACGTCTGTTAAAATATGTTTCTCTATCATTTTATTAATTAATTCCACATCCTTGGATAGAACACTCCAACAGACCCCCCCCCCCTTCTCTCTCTCTCTCTTATAATGACACCGTGAGACGATCGGATCTAACTTTCACGGGAATTCCCACATTGGTATATCATTAGTAAATTTTACTATAGTCCTAATTTGAATACATGAGTACAGTGAAAAATAGAAGAAAATCGGTATTATAATAATCATTGATATTATGCAAATAACTAATTCCGAATTCTGAAAAATCAAATACAAATACAAAGGCAAAGTTTCAGCTTTTAAGAAGTATATATAAATATATATATATATGGATCCACCCCTGCCAGGCATGATAACATTCAAAACGGAATCCCGCAATACAATTTAGTCATGATTTTGTCGAAAAGTTCTTCAATACACATTTCCACTATTATAGTTGCATTACATTTATTATTGAATGACTTCTACTGTTAGATATCCCGTTGATATATAGATAATACATAGAATAAATTAATGTGAGATAACACTTGTCTTTCGGGAATAAAATAATAATATTTTATTATTCATCAAGGGCTTACAATGATAAAAATGGGTAACATCAATCATATTCTACAGTCTACATGACCTTGAGTTAATAACCGTTGATATTGACGAAAAAAGATAAAGATGAACATGTATACGGCCTCTTATATATTTCGGAGCCATATCTTCAACATGAGTAATATAATACAGTTGAATAGTTCCCACTTTTTTTCAAGTATCTAACAAGCGTTATAAAATTACATGAACGCGAGAATATATGATTGCTTTTGTTCTTGGTATACATATTTCTCTCCTTCAAAATATCATACCACAATATCAAAAGGAATAACAAGTTGAATACGCTTTGATGTATAGCAACTTCATTTATTAAAAGTCATTTGTAAGATTGGATATCTCGAGTTTGGATTTCTTAATCCGTACCTAAAACTTCCCCGGAAGTATAACCTATTGTCCACGCCCATCCATTGTTCGCTCACCTCGCGATCGCCAGCAGCCGCGGCTCTTTGATGCTATTGTCACGGAAGGCTAACTTGTACAGAAGCTCAGTGATTGGACCGCGGTACTTCAGCTTTAATCATCGCCCAGCCAATCAAAGTGAATGCTCTCTTCTCGACGCCACGCGAGCAATAATGTCCCTAGCTTTTTGAAAAAGTTAAAATTACCGCTTATGCAAGGATATTGAATATGAAAATCCAAATGAAAAGCTACCAAACAAAAGTACGAAATGATTGAAAGAGCTAATATCGCATTTCGAAATTGATTTAATCGCTTGTCATGAGTACCAATTTAGACAATCATTTTTTGTATGTACAACATAGCCACTCCAAAGTTATTTAATCAGAAGTGTATTGATATTGCTAAAACCAGAAGGGAAAATAACCAATAATAAGTTAGTAAACTATGTATATGAAGAATATGAAATCCACTTGTAGTGGAATGAACTTCCCTGCTTGCGGGCGCAAAGAAACTATGAAATACGCAGGGCCAATTATATAAATCGTTATAATGAAGAAATGAATACCTATATAATGTAAAAAAAAAAAATCTGTTACTCTTAGCGACGTTAAGCTTTGGTGTTTGTTCCAGTCAACTGAAATAGAAAATTAAAAGAAAATGAATAAAGTGGAAACTAGAAGAATATCTGAATACAAGAAAATCATTTATTACAAAAGTATCTAAATCCATCCCTGCATTTCAAATATAAAGGCGATGTATTAATGCTTAAGAAGTATAATTATAAAATAATTTTGTTTCATGATAATCATCAATTTTAGCTACTGGGGGCATGTGATAATAAAAGATTATAAGAACTGATATCATTTTCCAACATTCATTTATGGTATTCAGTTATGACCGATTCATATTTTGTAAGTGAGCTTTTGTGTTCGTTTATATAAGATAATGATGTTAGGAAAGATCTAAATCTATCATTGAATGTTATATGTCACGGTAATAATGTCGCTGTGTTAGTGCTAAGTGTATATTAATCTCCAAATGATTATGAATGTGATATACTCATAGTGACATTGTTTTATATATGAATAGCCTTCTCTTATATACAGCTCTAATGAATTAACACTGATAAATTGTTTTAAAGAAAATGAATAAAACTTTTATTATAGAGTATATTTGAAGTTTTTCACAAGAATCAAATATTTGGACCGATATGAGATAATGATAATAATGAAGTCATGAGATGTTATCACAGTAGTAAAGTATAATTGGGATTACTGAGTAATATACTACTTGGTCCGTTTTTTCCCATGATGACCTAAAGAATATTGTTAATTAATCACATCGCTGGGATATTGACATGTCAGATATAATGGCAACTGTCCCGGAACCATATTATAGCGATTCCTATACATATACATCCCACCTATAACGGGCCCCGGTGAGAGGCCCGACTGGTCCGTATAGAGTCTCCGCTGATTAATCCGGGCATATAAATTTCCGTTAGTTGTATAAGATGATAAATGACTATTATATGGTTAGTTATGCAGTTAAGATTAAGACTATACATAACATAAATAAGAAAGCCTGCACAGGCAGATTAATTTATAGTCAGAAGCAAAATAATGAATATTACTCAGAGAAAACGCTGTTTAAAAATGCAAACAGTTATTTAAAATATGAACTGAACAACCCGTTGTACAGCTCATATTGTAAACAATTTGTTTAAATGTTAAAAAGGTTGTATAAGTTTTAAACAACCTTTTAAACAGCGTTTCGACTGTGTACGTTCTTAAAATAAAATAAAATGTGAAGAAATATTAAATCAGTGGTGGTCGACTGAACTTATATATTTGGGATTTTTTCACAAGAATAAAATAATTTATAACAACCAATTTATTCCTTTTGGCAAGTGGACCGATAAGAGAATAATGCCTATTCATCAACTCATGAGATGTTGTCATGTTATAAAAGTATAATTGTGATTACTGAGTAATATACGTATACTTGGTCCGTTTTATTCATAATTATTCAAAAATAGAATATCCCAATCTTATTCCTAAAAACGTTTGCTATGTCAATCATTGTGGCAAGTAACTTTCATTCTTTCAATAACGTGTCTTTTGACGTTTCGGTCCATGAAACCCTATATATAATTATTGCAAAAATCCCGCCTAACGGGCCCCGGTGAGACCGGATTACAGGCCCGTACAATCTTCATGATCTCCGCTGATTAATCCGGGCAATGAATTAATAACATTTTCTCGAGAAAGAAGTCATTTGACTACACATTTCCGCTAGTGGTATTAAAGATATTGAATGACTTTTACCGTTAGTTATCCAGTTAATATAAAAATAATGTGTGAAATAAAATAATGTGATATGACACTTGTCTTTTGATAATGGAAACTTAATCAATTTAATTATTGACCAATTAGGTCTTACAATGATCAGTAGTGACACTGATAAACATTGGTAGCATCATTCATACTCTACAGTCTACAGTCTACATGAACTTGAGTTAATCGTTGTTAGTGACGAAACAGATTGTAAATAATTATGAACATGTATACGGTCTCTCGTATATTTCAGTGCTATATCTTCAACATGAGTAATAATAAAGTTCATAATTTGAAGTACCTAACGAGCGTTATAAAATAACATTTTTATAATAATTATGAAGATGTCTTCTCTTAAAGTCCTCAAGAGGATGTTGAAATCTTTAATAATGAATAATTAAAATACTTAGTTTACTTTTTCTATGTCCAGGCTTTACTCTCAATTTTGTATATAATTTGTTTTTTGCTTGCTTTGCATTTATGTATTTATGATGTTGTTTATACTTTTTATAGGTGGCAGCACCAATAAGGCTCTCTTGCCTCTCCTCATTCATACACTATTATACAGTGACTGTAACATCAATTTTGTGTAAAATGTATTTTTTTATGAATGGATGAAATAAACGGAATCGATGAATGAATGAATATGAATACTGATAATTCAAAGTCATATTTAGGATTGGATATCTCGTCATGAGTTAGGATTTCTTAATCCGTACCTAAAACTTCCCCGGAAGTATAACCTATTGTCCACGCCCATCCATTGTTCGCTCACCTGGCGATCGCCAGCAGCAGCGGTTCTTTGATGCTATTGTCACGGAAGGCTAACTTGTACATAAGCTCAGTGATTGGACCGCGGTACTTCAGCTTTAATCATCGCCCAGCCAATCAAAGTGAATGCTCTCATCTCGACGCTCCACGAGCAATAATCTCACCAGCTTTTAGGAAAAGTGGAAATTACCGCTAATGCGATGAAATTGAAGATGAAAATGCAAACGAATAAGCTATCAAGCATGATTCATAAATAATGAGAAAAATCGAGATAAAAAAATGAATAATAATTATTATTGTAAGTCTTCTATACTGAAGGGGTCATGTCATAATCCAAGAGTGTCAAATCTAGTATCGCATTTTCAAAATTCATTTAATCTAAGTCTAGTCGGTTGTCATGAATACCAATTTGGACGTAATCGATTATCCGTACATTAAACATAATTATAAAAACTTGTAAAACATACAAAATCCAAAGTTATTTAATCAGAAGTGTATTGATATTGCTAAAACCAGAAGAGAAAATAACCATATAGTTATATTAACAAAACTATGTATATGAAGAATATGAAATCCACCTGTAGTGGAATGAACTTCCCTGCTTGCGGGCGCAAAGAAACTATATTCAATACGCAGGGCCAAATATGTCAATCGTTATAATGAGGAAATAATACCGTACCTATGAAGAAAAAATTGTTACTGTCCTAAATCTTTAATCAATTCCTCATCCCAAGCTAAATCACCTCCTCAGATCCCCAGCCTATAAAGTATCTGACATTGTGAAATACAAGAAATTCATGAGACTTCCACAAGTTATAACATGAACAGTCACGGTAAGCTTTCGTGTTTGTTTCCAGTCAATTGAAATAGAAATGTTAAAAATGAATAAAGTGAAAACTAGAAGAATATCTCAATACAAGACAATTATTTATTAGAAAACTATCTAAATCCATCCCTGCATTTTGAAATTTCAAATATAAAGGCGATGTATTAATGGTTAAGAAGGATAATTATAAAATAATCTTGTTTCATGTTAATCATAAATTTTAACTACTGTTACGATATGGTTTTACATGACTAGCCTATAGCTCTTCACGAATTAACCCTAACAACATGTTTCCATAAAAATATACTTCGGCACAATGTATATTCGAAATACTAAAATAGAACATAATCATTCTTATATTCCTTCTGCCATGTGGACTGGTAGGAGAATTAGGAGTTATCACTCCCAAGTCATCATGGTTGTTATAATGTCATTGAAAATTAGCGAAAAATTAACTGTTAATACTACTTGGTCTGTTTTGTTAATGGTTATCTAAGGAATATAAACCCTAAATTACATTGTTGATGTTGATCTGTTTAATATTGTGGCAAAAGTCAGAGTTTGATTGATACCGTTCTGGTCCCTTAACAGCTCCCGCCTAACGGGCCCCGGTGAGACCGGATTTTAGGCCCGTAACCTCTCAGCTGATTAATCCTGGCAATGAATACATAACATTTACATAACATTCAATAACAATTTAGTCATGGTTTTGTCCGAAAACTTCCTTAATACACATTTCCGCAAGGTGTATGAAAGATAATGAGTGACGTTTACCATTATTTATCCAGTTAAGATTAAGATAACAATTATATGCGAGATGAAACTTTCGACAAGGAAAACTTATTTAATTTGACCATTCATCAAGGGCTTATACAAAGATGAACATTGGAAGCACCATTCATACTCTGCAGTCTTTATAAACTCGAAATAACAGTTGATAGTGACAAAACTAACTTGTATACATATCTACGGTCACTTATAATATATAATTCAGTGCCATATCCTCAACATGAGAATACAGTCGAATTTCGACCATTTAACAAGGAGCTTTATAAAATTGCACTTGTATTACAAAATAATTATGAAGGTGAGACTTTATGAAAAATTCTTTCCCTATTGCTATATTTGATAAATTATATTCTCTTTAAATATAACAATCATTATAAATACGTTAAATTATGATGCTTAAAGGTGAAACACAACATATCTTTGGGGAGACTTGGGTCTAAATATTCAATTTAATTTTTCTGACATGCGGATGTAGATAAACTGGGTATAATTTTCAAATTTAACAAGCATCGCTCAAAGCAAGGTATAATTCTATACGATAAAGTGTCTTTTGACGTTTCGGTCCATGAAACCCTATATAATAATTATAGCAAAAATCCGGCCTAACGGGCCTCGGCGAGACCGGATTACAGGCCCGTACAATCTCCATGATCTCCGCTGGTTAATCCGGGTAATGAATTAATAACATTCTTGAGAATCTTGCAAAACAAGTGTCATAATATTTTCTTGAGAAAGAAGTCATTTCACTACACATTTCCGCTAGTAGTATATTGAATGACTTTTAGTTTTACCGTTAGTTATCCATTTAATATAAAAATAATGTGTGAAATAAAATAATGTGATATGACACTTGTCTTTTGATAATAGAAACTTATTCAATTTAATTATTGACCAATTAGGGCTTACAATGATCAGTACTGACAATGATAAACATTGATAGTATCATTCATACTCTACAGTCTACATGAACTTGAGATAATCGTCGAGAGTGACGAAACAGATTGTAAATATGAACGGTCCCTCGTATGTTTCAGTGCCATATCTTCAACATGGGTAATAATAAAGTTCATAATTTGAAGTATATAACGAGCGTTATAAAATAACATTTTTATAATAATTATGAAGATGTCTTCAAGAGGATGTTGACATCTCTAATACTGAATAATTTAAATACTTAGTTTACTATATCCATGTTCAGGCTTTACACTTACTTTTGTATAGTTTGTTTTTGCTTTGCTTTGCATTTATGTATTTATGATGTTGTTTATACTTTTTAGGTGCCAGCACCAATAAGGCTCCCTTGCCTCTCCTCATTCATGTACTATTATGCTGTGATTGTTACATAAATTTTGTGTAAAATGTATCTAAATCCATCCCTGCATTTTGAAATTTCAAATATAAAGGCGATGTATTAATGGTTAAAAAGGATAATTATAAAATAATCTTGTTTCATGTTAATCATAAATTTTAGCTACTGGGGGCATGTGATAATATATGATCTGATATCACATTCCAACAGATATAATGGCAACTGCCCCGAAACCATTATTATAGCGATTCCTATATTAGCGATTCGCTATATTATAGCGATACATCCCACCTATAACGGGCCCCGGTGAGAGCGGATTCGAGGCCCGACTGGTCCGTAGAGTCTCCGCTGATTAATCCGGGCATATAGATGTCCGTTAGTTGTATAAGATGATAAATGACTATTATATTTTATCCAGTTAAGATTAAGACGATACATAACATAAATAAGACAGCCTACACAGGCAGAATAATTTATAGTCAGAAGTATTACTGAGAGTAGAAGCGAAATAATGAATATTACACAGAGAAAACGCTGTTTAAAAATGCAAACAGTTGTTTACAATATGAACTGGACAACCCGTTCATACTGTAAACAATGGCCCGTATTCTGAACTCCGGTTTAACTTAAACCGCGGTCTAAGTGTGGTTTAAACCCAGTCTAAAACTGCCCTTTGACCCATAGTTTTGGAAAATTACATTCTGAAATCCGGTTTAACTTAAACTCCAGTCTAGTATGGCTTAACTTTGTACAGAAATTTAGACTGGACTTACGGTTTTAGTCAGTTTTGATTAAAGCTCTGGTTTAACTTAGACTGGAGTTTAAGTTAAACCGGAGTTCAGAATACGGGCCAATGTGTTTAAATATTAAACAGGTTGTATAAGTTTTAAACAACCTTTTAAACAGCGTTTATACTCTGTATGTTTTTAACAAAATAAAATGTGAAAAAATATTAAATCAGTGGTGGTCGACTGAACTTATATATTTGGGATTTTTTTCACAAGAATTTTATAAATAATAACAACCAATTTATTCCTTTTGGCAAGTGGACCGATATGAGAATAAGGCCTATTAATCAACTCATGAGATGTTGCCATGTTATAAAAGTATAATTGGGATTACTGAGTAATATACGTATACTTGGTCCGTTTTATTCATAATTATTCAAAAACAGAATAACCGAATCTTATTCCTAAAAACGTTTGATATGTCAAACATTGTGGCAAATAACTGTCATTCTTCCAATAAAGTGTCTTTTGACGTTTCGGTCCATGAAACCCTATATAATTATAGCAAAAATCCCGCCTACGGGCCCCGGCGAGACCGGATTACCGGCCCGTACAATCTCCATGATCTAAGCTGATTAATCCGGGCAATGAATTAATAACATTTTCTCCAGAAAGAAGTGATTTGACTACACATTTCCGCTAGTATAGTTACTATAAAAATAATGTGTGAAATAAAATAATGTGATATGACACTTGTCTTTCGATAATAGAAACTTATTCAATTTAATTATTTACTAATTAGGGCTTACAATGCTCAGTACTGACAATGATAAACATTGGTAGCATCATTCATACTCTACAGTCTACATGAACTTGAGTTAATCGTTGATAGTGACCAAACAGATTGTAAATATGAACATGTATACGGTCTCTCGTATATTTCAGTGCTATATCTTCAACATGAGTAATAATAAAGTTCATAATTTGAAGTACCTAACGAGCGTTATAATAACATTTTTATAATAATTATGAAGATGTCTTCTCTTAAAGTCTTCAAGAGGATGTTGACATCTCTTATACTGAATAATTAAAATACTTAGTTTACTTTATCTATGTTCAGGCTTTACACTTACTTTTGTATAGTTTGTTTTTGCTTTGCTTTGCATTTATGTATTTATGATGTTGTTTATACTATTTAGGTGGCAGCACCAACAAGGCTCCCTTGCCTCTCCTCATTCATGCACTATTATACTGTGACTGTTACATAAATTTTGTGTAAAATATATTTTTTTATGAATGGATGAAATAAACGGAATCGATGAATGAATGAATATGAATACAGATAATTCAAAGTCATATTTAGGATTGGATATCTCATCGTGAGTTAGGATCTCTTAATCCGTACCTACAACTTCCCCAAAAGTATAACCTATTGTCCACGCCCATCCATTGTTCGCTCACCTGGCGATCGCCAGCAGCCGCGGCTCTTTGATGCTATTGTCACGGAAGTCTAACTTGTACAGAAGCTCAGTGATTGGACCGCGGTACTTCAGCTTTAATCATCGCCCTGCCAATCAAAGTGAATGCTCCCATCTCAACGCTCCATGAGCAATAATCTCACCAGCTTTTAGGAAAAGTGGAAATTACCGCTAATGCGAAGATATTGAAGATGAAAACGCAAACGAACAAGCTTTCAAGCATGATTCATAAATAATGAGAAAAATCGAGATAAAAAATATGAATAATTATTATTATTGTAAGTCTTCTATACTGAAGTGGTCATGTCATAATCCAAGAGTGTCAAATCTAATATCGCATTTCAAAAATCATTTAATCTACGTCTAGTCGGTTATCATGAATACCAATTTGGACGCAATCGCGCATAACTCAAATGCATAGTTTTCATATTTGTTTTTACTCAGTCTTCAAACAAGACAGTTCAGCATTATCTTCAGCTATCCAATTCTTGCCTACAATTTGAAATATTAATTTCAAATTACCCTTACCAAAAGGTTTTGTTGGTAGATTGCTCTACTTTTTTTTGCCTTGTTCAAGTTTTCATACCTCGAACAGTGAGCATTGTTTGCAGCTATGCAGTTCTTGCCTACAGATATTTTCATTCAATGTTATACACATTTTTTGCCATATATGTAAATACTGTTGTAAATATAAACTGCTGTAACCAATAATTGTAAATAACTTCCACAGGTTATAACAGTCACGGTAAGCTTTTGTGTTTGTTTCCAGTCAATGGAAATAGAAATTTTAAAAATGAATAAAGTGAAAACGAGAAGAATATCTGAATACATTAGAAAAGTATCGAAATCCATTCCTGCATTTTGAAATTTCAAATATAAAGGTGATGTATTAATGTTTAAGAAGTATATAAAATAATCTTGTTTCATGTTAATCGTCAATTTTAACTACTGTTGCGATATGGTTTTACATGACTCGCCTAGCTCTTCACGAATTAACCCTAACAACATCTTTCCATAAAAATATACTTCGGCACAATGTATATTCGAAATACTAAAATAGAACATAATCATTCTTATATTCTTTCTGATTTAAGAGTTATTTAAGAGTTATTAAGAGTTATCACTCCCAAGTCATCATGGTTGTTAAAATGTCATTGAAAATTAGCGAAAAATTAACTGCTTATACAGACAAGTATACTACTTGGTCCGTTTTGTTAATGGTTATCTAAAGAATATAAGTGCCCAAAATTGAAATTCCATTGTTGATGTTGATCTGTCTAATATTGTGGCAAATGTCATAGTGTTTGATTGATACCGTTCCGGTCCATGAAACCGTAGCTAAGGTCCCTTAACAGCTCCCGCCTAACGGGCCCCGGTGATAACGGATTTTAGGCCCGTAACCTCTCAGCTGATTAATACGGGCAATGAATACATAACATTCAATAAGGAATCCCGCACTACAATTTAGTCATGATTTTGTCCGAAAACTTCCATAATACACATTTCCGCTAGCTGTATGAAAGATAATGAGTGACGTCTACCATTAACTATCCAGTTAAGATTAAGATAAGAATTACATAAAAAAAGATATTAAAAAAAAGAAGATAACAATTACATAGAATAAATTATTGCGAGATGAAACTTTCGACAAGAAACACTTATTTAATTTGACCATTCATCAAGGGCTTACAAAGATGAACATTGGAAGCACCATTCATACTCTGCAGTCTTTATAAACTCGAAATAACAGTTGATAGTGACGAAACTAACTTGTATACATATCTACGGCCACTTATAATATATAATTCAGTGCCATATCCTTTACATGAGAATACAGTCAAATTTCGACCATTTAACAAGGAGCTTTATAAAATTGCACTTGTATTACAAAATAATTATGACGGTGAGACTTTATGAAAAATTCTTTCCCTATTGCTATATTTGATAATTTATATTCTCTTTAAAATATAACTGAATAATGATAACTGATAATACTGAATTGAAGTGAATAAAATTGAATTTAACAAGGAGCTTTATAAAATTGCAGTTGTATTACAAAATAATTATGAAGGTGAGACTTTATGAAAAATTCTTTCCCTATTGCTATATTTCATAAATTATATTCTCTTTAAAATATAACAATCATTATAAATACGTTAAATTATGATGCTTAAAGGTGAAACACAACATATCTTAGGGTAGACTTGGATCTAAATATTCGATTTTCTTTTTCTGACATGCGGATGGAGATAAACTGGGTATAATTTTCAAATTTAACAAGCATCATTCAAAGTAAGGTATAAGTTCTATACGATTTCATATATATAAAGTCATTTTTATTTTGTAAGATAGGATTTGTAGGATATCTATTCTAGAATATCTAATCATGAGATTCCTTAATCCAAACCTAAAACTTACAGGTAGAATCAACTATTGTTCGCGTTCATCCATTGTTCGCTCACCCAGCGATCGCCAGCAGCCGCGGCTCTTTGACACCATTGTTACGGGAGATTAACATGAGCTAGTTCCGTGATTGGACCACGGCACTTTCGCTTTAATCATCACTCAGCCAATGAGCGCGAAGTCTTTTATCTTACCGCGGGCGCGGCGCGCTGACTGCTGACCGAAGCCAATAAATAAGCGGGCTCAGCAGGAATAATCTCATATCGCTCATCGTTTGTTATTCATCTCATTTCGTCTCGCTTCGCTTGCTTCGTCGCTTCAACCTCATCGTTCAACCAACAACTAACATGGCTCCTTCTGTCACCGCCGCTCCTTCCGTCGTCGCAGTTGCCACTGATGCCGCCGCTCCGCACTACGTCTCCGTCCTGATGTGCTCCGGTCCAGCATCTGGGACGGTGTACGCCGTACTCGAACAAGACCTCGTCCACCGTCGCAAGAAACTCGACATCGGTGCTCACGTCCTAGTCAAGCAGCACGATGGCAGCAAGAGAGTCAAGGGTGTCATCGTTCACATGAATCGTGAGTTCATTCTCTTATCACTGATTTTCAAAAAAACTACTCCACTTCTGTTATAGCCTTCGAAATAAAAAAAGGTTATCTATTTCCTTAATTCAATAGAACAAACAGCTTAATTATAATTTTTTTTGTTTTTCAAAAAACAAACAAACAAACAAACACCTTTGTCATATTCATAATGATGTATTAAGTTTAAGTCATGAATTCCAGTCCAGAATTCGAGCATGTCATTTATTAATCTCTTTCTCGTTCTTCTGTTACAGCCCCCATCAACACCAGGGTACCTCCGCCAGCCCAAGCTACCGCTGTACCTGTTGCTAGCCCGCCACCTAGGCATCGACCCAACAAGCGTTCACGAGAGCGAGAGCATTCAAGCCTAGCCGACGGCGTAGCGGTCCAAGCAGCGAAGCGATTCAAGACCGGTCCTTCTAGTTCTAAGCCTACAACTCTACCCGGCGTCTCGTCCTTCCAGCCCACCATGCAGAGGCGTTTTTCAGAGCCCGTCAGCGTGGAGGAGCTCGATGGCATCGTACCCCTCGACGACATCGTCACCCTCGACGAACTCAGCAGCGCCTTCGTCACTGAAGCCGTAGAGGACGTAGCAGGTCCTGTCGCACCCGTCAGCCCGCTTCATTCGGTCTCCGCACTACCCGCTGCCCAACCAGATGCTCATCCCACCACACCGTTCTTCAGCTCAGAGTTTCGCCCGCTCCGCCCGGCTCTGTTCTCCCGCCGCCTATTCGCCGCCGAGCCGCAAGTCAACAGGCTGCTTCCTGGGTTCCGTGCCGAGCATCGCACCACTTTCCACAACGACGACGGACTACTCCGATGCAGCCTTTCCGACCTACTGATGTCTTCACCTCGTCTAGGTTAACTATCATTGTAATTTGCCCTTGTTATTTTAATTCTTGTTTATATCGTTATGTTCAAACAGTTCTATTTGTTTTTGCTCAGTCTTCAGACAGTTTAACATTATCTACATTCAATTCTTGCCCACAATTTGAAATATGCATTTCAAATTACCCTTACCTTTGTTGGTAGATTGCTCTACATTTTTTTGCCTTGTTCAAGTCTAAAACAGTGAGCATTGTTTGCAGCTATGCAGTTCTTGCCTACAGATATTTTCATTCAATGTTGTACACATTTTTTGCCTTATATGTAAATACTGTTGTAAATATAAACTTTTGGAAACAATTGTTTGTAAATAACTTGTAAATGCTTCTATATACGTGTAAATACTTGTAAATATGACTTGTACAATGCCAGTAAAATGGTTTGTAATAAAAATTTTGTTTGGAACATGGAAATCCACAAAGTATCCTTGTTTTCTCTATTTGTCTTCCAAAGCTAGATTACAATGTTGGTGAATGATGATGCTTGTTTGAATGTTATTGTTTTTCCTTTATATTATTTCTTGTACCTTTTAGTATCTTTCCCTTTTCTAAATTTCTTCTTCTATTTTTCTTGAACTTCTTCCTTTACTCCTTCTTTTACTTTTCTTCTTTTCCTTTTCTTCCACTCCTTTTTCTTCTATTTCTTCTCCTCCTCCAGCATTTTCTTCTGACTATTCCTTAGTCCCTAAAATATATTCAGATGTCTTTTTTCTGGCTTTTCTTGTCTTTCGTTTCTACTAAGAACCTAGACTTTTCCCTATGCTGAGCTATTTGAATTTCTTCTTCCCACTTTCACCATTTGATTACCCTTTCCTTTCTTTCCAGTTTTCACCTTCTCTCTCTCACTTGTTCTGATTTTATCAATCTTGACAAGCTTGTTTCTATCTTGATTCCTTTCCTGCTTTACCTCATAATTATAAATCTACAGGCCTCTTCATCTTGACCAATATCCTGAGAATAATGAATGAGCGTAAAAGGGAAAATGAATAGTGGACAGCGTGGTTAAGAGAATTGGGCCCATTTCATAAAACTTGTTTTCAGTAACAACTGCCACATTTCTATGACAAATTTGCTTTCAGCCAATCAGATGCAATGATTCAGTAGCTTATAACAATTATTGTAACTTGATGCGACGGGGCCTAAGAATAATGAGAAAGACAGTTTTGGTCTCATGAAAATGGCTGTCTCTTGGGCCATTGGGCAACTTGGGTGTAGCCAAGAAAACTAGTGAAGAATGATGGAGTGAGTTGATATTAATTTAAACTGGTGAAATATAATGTACATTCAAAAGGTGCGAGTGAATAATATGACTAATGCTAGTACAGATACTGAATATATCACTGGGGCCGTGGAACATAAAGCTCAAAATTGATTTTATGATTGATTTTCATGATTGATTGTACTTTGTAGTCAATGGGATTGATCGTAAAAAATCAATCATACGATCAATCTAAAGCTTTATGTTACAGGGCTCAGGTTTGATTTCTTATTCTTATTCTCAAAGGAGATCTATTCACCATAAAGAAACTCTTTCACATGGTCAAATCCAACATACACCACCATCAAATCATGTAGAATTGTATTTCAGACCAGTATCATAATAAAGACATCATCATTCAGACCAGCAAAAAAAAATAAACAGGATCGGTGAGCCATTTAGCTCTGGTATGCTCCAAAGAGCTCTGGTAAATAAACAATAAAAACATAAAAATCGCTATGAGAAAATCACACTTTTGCTATTATCAGAATAAAGACATCATCATTCTGACCAGCAAGAAAAGTAAATAAACGGGAGCGGTGAGCCATTTAGCTCTGGTATGCTCCAAAAGAGCTCTGGTAAAAAAAACAATAAAAACATAAAAATTGCTATGAGAAAATCACACTTTTGCTATTATCAGGATAAAGACATCATCATTCAGACAAGCAAAAAAAAAAGTAAATAAATGGGAGCGGTGAGCCATAGCTCTGGTACGCTCCAAAAGAGCTCTGGTAATGTGAAAGAGAGCTCTGGTAAAAAACAATGAAAACATAAAATCGCTATGAGAAAATCACACTTTTGCAACATCAAAGCCAAATAGAGCTCCTGTGAACCAAAAGGTGTTTTTTTATGCTGATTCATACTGTCCCACAAACAATGTATCTAATATCCTGGCCAATGTTCATATATATATATAGGCATCTCATTACCCACTGCTACACATACAGTACAATCACCAACAAGGACTTCTTTTCTAAATTCAAAGTCAAAAGCGTGGTAGGACAGGCGCTGCCGCTATATTCTTGGTTTCTGATACAAAAATGCTAATATATACTCCTTTTGATGCTATTCTCCATCATCCTTGTCAATGTCAATTGCCTAATTACTATTGCCTTGATCTGCACAGCCACTGGAAGTTTTGTGCCACAGTCTTTTATAATCAAATATCACAAACTAAATTTCAAGTGTTAAATTTTGACTTAAATGCTTGTTACATTGTTTAATTTTGCATAAAATATATGCCATTGGAATAAACCTCACAGGGCCCTGTTTCATAAAACTTGTTATCAATAAGAAGTGTCATATTTCAATGGCAAATTTGCTACCTGCCAATCAGATGCAACGATTTCAATAGCTTATAACAGGTATTGTAACTTGTTATTGATAACAAGTTTCATGAAAAGGGGCCGTTTCTTTTTCAGGACGAAAAACAGAGCCTTTTCTCAGTTCACACACCTTGTTCAACTCACATTCCTGGATGGGGTTTGCTTCCCATGACACTGAAAGGGTTAACTTAGTATCACTGGACTTACCACAGTCTCAGCATGCATCTTGTCACTTGTACCGGCTGACCTTGCCCGAGCTCGAAGGTCATCGATCAGCGACCGCTTCTGACTCAAATCACGATCAAGATGTTGAATTCTATGCATAAGGGGAAATGGGATGAATAAATAGGAGTTGACTGGTATAGTTATGAAAGGTATAATGATTTTAAGAAATAAATTACCCGGTAAATTATAAAAATATTTTCAACTGAGTGTGCATCATTATAATGAATATCTTTTGGTACATGTAGCATGACAAAAAAAAGGAAGCATAAAATATGCTACTGATATGCAGTGAAGTACATATATATGTATGTGGAATTTTCAAGGGAAATAGCACTTTTCAAATTCTGCTCAAGTGCATGAATTGTAAGAAATCAATCCTAAATGAAAAAAATTAACTGGAACATTCAAGCAAAGTGAGTATCAGTTGTTCTTATATGTTTTGTATTGTTTTGTATGTCCCTTTGAAAAATGTACAAAGTCATCTGCCACATGAAAAGTTAGTTTATTTCTAATCTAATAATCTACCCTTTAGTAGATTGAATACTCACTTGTTTTCCAGCGTTTTGATGGTGTCGTTGAGTAATTCCTTTTCCGATTTCATAGCTTTGATTGCACTGCCTTGCCTCACTATCTCACTAGCCTGGGACTGAATAACATAATCATGAAGATAGCAAACTTCAGTACAATCAGGAATGCAATTTATAAACAATTATTATGTCATCGATTAAAAATTATCAGTTCATACAATTATTTTTTTTTGTAAGTTCCACGCAAGAAACTCTAGAAACAACCAGCCCTATAGGAATCCTTCTTGTGGCCTCCATTCCATTTTCATATTTTTTCCACAAAAGTAATTTCTGGTTTCTCTAGCGGTGCTTATCTAGACCTTCATCATCAGTGGCATAGCTCCATGGCTACCCCCACCCCTACCCCTCCCCCTCCCCCCACCCCATGGTGAACAAAAAAGAGAAAAAGATAAGTCGAAAAGGGAGGGGAAAGGGAGAACAAAAAGGAAATGAAGATACTACAACCCCCATTCTAATTAAAGATATTCTTAATATGTATTTCATATACTAAATAAGACCAGTGCCCCCCCCCCCCCAAGATGCCCATGCCCCCCTCAATGTCCAGACCCATGTTTCTCCACTGTTCATCATGCTTTAATACTGACCTTGAGACGAGCCTCAGAGCTTTTCCACTCCGCATCAGAATGTTTATCCATCCTTTGCTTGGTTAAATCCTGGTTTGAGGCCTGCAGCAAGTCTTTGTCCTTTTTCAGTTCTTCCACCTCGTGCGTCAGTCTCTATGGCAGACAAACACATAAAAATTATGCATTTGGGGTGAAATCTGAGAATTATGTAATGCTTCGATTACTTATGTGATCTAAACTATTGTGATAAAAGAAATTTTAATTAGCATGTCAGAGAATGTTTTTAAAAAATTCATGAAAAATTTAACAGGAATAATCAGTATTTTTCACATCAATGTAAGATATGAAAATTCAATTCTTGATCATATATTATGGACTAAATCATACTGACATACAGGAGAATGCTGTGGATGGGTAGTTAAACAAATAAAAACGACAACTATGACCAATGAAACAAATTTACACACAGTGAAACAAGTATAGTTTGATATTCACTGACCTGGATAGTAATTTTCGAATTCTGATGTCTAGCATTGGCAAGATTCAAGTCTGACTGGAGAGCATCGTGAGATTCTTTATATTCCACAGCAGCCTTCTGTAGCATACGCCTCTGCTCCTGGAGAGATGCAACCTGGAAAGAAGGTTGACAGGCCACTGGTTATAGTCTTCAAGAACAAACTTAAAGAGATATGGGCTTTTCTTGAGTGTTTCTACTTGTTTATTTATTTACAGTATTTTTTCGCTTGTTTGCTATTTGTTATTTTCTTGTTTGTGTTTGTTTGTTGTTCTTGTTTTTTTTTTGGGGGGGAGAGAGTTTCAGTTTTTGTTTTGCTTGGGAACATTGTAGTATTTTGTTTTGTTTTGTTATGTTTTCGGGTGGGGGAATGGGTTGAATAAGCACAAAGTCTGAAAGAAATTGCCTTTGGGGAGGGCATCATCCTAAGTATATCCTTCAACTACACAGCCCTTCAGATGGGGTTTTAAATGGTGGACAGGTCACTGTTAATAGACATCTACTGCATGTGGGCCTCTCGGGGAGGGGGGGGGGGTGATAAGTTAAATATCAAGGGTAATATCACAGGGCTTTGAGCCCCCTCCTCCATTATGGTCTCCTGGTGACTTATCTACATGTATATTCTTCAATAGCATTCCACATCAAATGTAAAACACAAAGACAAAATCAAACTTTCCTATCCCTCGCAATAATTTGATAATTCAGATCACCTTAATCAAGCTTTCATATTTCATATTATTGCTTTACGTCTTTCATTCAGTTTAATATGATGAAATTTACTTTCATATGAGCATTCATTCATCAGATATAACTCTAGTACCTGTTGTTGCAGAGCACCTAGTCTCCCCTTTAAGACATTCACACCACCAGGCCCTAGACTAGACCCTCTAGCTTTGCCTGCAGATTTCTTGCTCCCTGTCTGACTGGAGAAGCTTAGGCTCTTGATAGGTGATGTTGCTGTGTCTCTCCTTGAAGATACTACAAGAATCATAAATATATTGTAAAAGTAGAAACTCTTCTATATCGCAAAGGACCATCATTTTCTCAGCAAGAAACTTGCACATTGCAAAAAATTCAGAATTGTGTCAGTTCCCGTTCTATTCTTTCGCAGCAGCAAACTTTCGCTAATCAGAACCACCCACGAAATTCATGAACGTTGCTTGTACACAAATCTTTCTGATTTTAACTGTACATGTATCTGTGTTTAACTGTACATATTCACAGTTTAACTTCTATATTACATAATCATATGCATATAGACTTTTATCTACCCAGCTTACAATATACAAAACTTTACTTGGGGCCCTCCAAATATTTGCAGTAACTGGGTGACATGGATCAGCAAATGTGAAACAAATTAAATTGAATTCGTTCATGTTTTTTACAAGACCTAATGCTCACTTTTCACATGGAATAAGTCACAAAAGACAGAATAAGGTACAATCATGATTGGAATCTGTCATCTCCTACTACTACTACTACTACTACTGCTATAACTACTACCACAACACATTTTCCCTTTATAGTGAGACTATACAACCAGGGGGGTGTTTCATAAAGGTGTTCGTAAAATTACGCATGACTTTACGAATGACATACATATGACAAGCCAAATGGGATGCTCAATCATTTTTAACTGCATCAACTAAAGCTGAACTGTGCAGATGTAGATTAACATTCTTATCACAACAAACACTTTTAATGCAAAGTATATTTTTTGCCATAATTTAATTGATGTTAATGCAAATACAGTCACACTTTGTTAAAATATCAGGAAAAACTTTGAGCATCTGATCTGGTACTTCATAATCAAGTCATGTATAAAGTCATGCGTAACTTTACAAACAGCTTCATGAAACACCCCCCTGGCTATGACTGAATTATTGCAATAACATGGTGAACAGGAATTCTTTTTTTTAATTAAATAAATCCCAAAGCAAATGTTTTTATCCCTTTCTCAACATATTATTGTTAACTACTCATTCAATTTGCAACTTACTAGGGGAGATGGGTTCAATACCAGGGAATATTGCTCCCTCTGTTGACAGCGAGGTGCCACTATCACTTCCTTCTGTTTCGGTCATTATGCCACTTTCTGCAATTGCAACTGAAAATAGAAGATAGAAATATCATCCTAAAAATAATGCCAAGTAAGACACTTTAATATCAAAAATACATCAATTTTGTGCTTCCCTACCTGCCTTCTATACTGCACTGATACAAAAACAAGGCGATATCAATTGCATGTGACCCTAGACAGCACCATGAGGTGTAGGTCCCCTAAGTGCATCTCTGACCCAAGTTTGCTCACAACAGAATTGACAGTTGCAAAGTTATTTGCCACAAGAGAGTCTGCACCAACATATGACCTCAAATGACCTTTGACCTTAGCATGCGACCCTAGACAGCACCATAACCTGAGGGTCCCCCAAGTGCATCTCTGACCTAAGTTTGTTCACAATAGGATTAACAGTTCCAAGTTATTTATCACAAGAGAGTCTTGCTGGTGAAATTTAACATTTGTGTCATTTGGATCCCTTAGTCTCGACTCCACCTTCGGCGGGCGAGACAAAAATGAGGTATATATAACATTATAAATTCTGGAATGCATTTTAGTTTTCATATTTGTAAACTCTGTGGCAAAGTAACAAGAAATGGCCCTACCTCTCTCTGTCTGTGTAGCGACTGACATAAGAAGAGTCTGAAAGACAGGAGGTCTGTCCTGATAGGCCTGTGCCATCCTGTCTAGATGGCGTAGGATCGCCATAAGCTCCCTCGTAGATGGACTAAAGCCACTCGTTCCTAGACTCCAAGACCTATTTGAGCGATGAGACCTATGTGAGGTGCTGGTCCTGGTACTACCATCAAGTCTGGCAGAGTGATGAGGACCGATCCTGGATCTGCTTCTTGTTCTGGGGTCAGAGCCAAAGAGATTCTTGGCTGGGGATAGACTTCGGGATCTTCTGGCAGAGGACTTGAGAGGTGTAGAGTGGTAGAAGTCACGGTCACTATAAATGAAAAGAAAGTGAGGTATGATAAGCAATACTGTCATTACAGACTACAAAAGGAAAAATTAGCCCGTCATCTACTGGAACTGGGTGGTCCCTGTATTAAGCCTATGGGAATGAGAGAATTCAGTAGTCATGGGGTTAAACATGTTTGAAGTCAACATGATTAGCAGTTTGACCATCAAATATAAACATAATTTCAACAGTATAAATGACATTTCAATGCCAGAATCCAGCAATGAACAGTAGGTAGTGAATCTGCACTCTTATTTTAAAAATGAAAGAACGGGTCAAATATCGTCTTTCGAGTATTTCTCTCGCTTGTCTTATTTGCAAACTGAGTGTGCAATGGTATTAATGGGAAAGCATTATATTTTTAGAACTAAATCTACTGATGGACATTTAGTGATGAGCAGGGGAGCAGGGGGTCACTTGGACCAGTACAACAGATCTTTGTTGCATTCATTTTACCGATAGTAGATGTTTTAGATCTTGGGGTCAAGACCAAGACGATGACATAAAAAATGTACTTCCCGATTATTGTAACACATGAAATGATCATGGCCATTAAAACACATCTTAAAATTCAGATTGATGTCTTTCCTATCCTTGGTGAGAAATGAATACATATCCGTTGTCATCCGTAAATATGCAAGAGAAAAAAAGGAGAGTCAAACAAGAATAAATCAAATCAAATCAAGATATTTGTATTTACTCTTGATGGTCCCAATGGTCATCATCTTCAACGGCCTCTCCATCTGTATCGCCGTCAACATCGTCTCCCTCCTCCCCTTCATGCACAATCACGTGAACGCCAGGTCCAAGGTCCTCATCCTTGGGATCCTACATTCCGCAGACATATATTTCAATATAATTTATCAAAGTAATCACAATTTAATAGAAATAATATATCTTTTCTACCCAGGGGTAGCCTCATCAGTAGTAATACTGTTCCCAATGAGGATCCTGCAATCATATCATTACCGGTAACCAGGATATGGTGCTCAAGCATTCAAGGAATTTCTTCCTACTGGGTACCTATTTTCTTGATCTAGAGGGAAAGTGGCAAATGAGATTGACAGTAGTGTCACGTCTGGGGAGCGTTTCATCAAGTGTTTTGTCAGTGATATTTACCGACAACTGTTATAAGCTACTGAACTCCTTGCATCTGATTGGCTGAGAGCAAATTTGGCGGTAAAAATCACTGACAAAACACTTGATGAAACACTCCCCAGGCGGACTCTAACCCTGAACCATGTGATCAAGAGTCCGGTGATGCATCCACTAGACCACAACACCTCCTTTTTGTTTAATCATCTTACTCAATAGTCCAGGGGAGCGTTTCATCAAGCGTTTTGTCAGTAATTTTTACCGACAACTGTTATAAGCTACTGAAATCCTTGCATCTGATTGGCTGAGAGCAAATTTGTCAGTAAAAATCACTGACAAAACGCTTGATGAAACGCTCCCCTGTTCACAAATGCTTTGAAATTCATGAACACTTCTTCCAAAAGAGTCTAATCAGTATTTACTACATCCACATGTTATGACTGAATTGTACAGTATAACCAGCTTTACCAATCACCTGTATAGAAAGACTACCTGTCTACAAGGGCCACTTTGTTACCCCTGAACAATGTTTCTCATTGAAATGTATATTAAAGTAATCTGTACAAAGAGAGCATACATGTCTCCCTTGAACAGTCCTATTACACAGATTTACTGTATTTTATTAGAATGTACATTTAAAAGGTGTGTGCATTTTGATGATGCTATGTTCAGCAGTAACTGCAAAAACTATCCATACCTCTGTTCTTGATGTACGTCTTTCTCTCTCCGCCTCTTGTCTCATGGTAGCGGCCAGTCTCTTCATCTTCATCTTGAGTTTGGTGATTTCCTCTACCAGGGCATGATGCTCCACCTCCTTATGAGTTGATGCCGTCTTAGCCTGCACTAGATCTGCCCTCATAGATCTACGCATTCAATTCATATTGAGGATATTATTAAGTGCCTGGGAAGTGAGAAGTGAATTTAATCACTGTGACCCTCAGGTCTCTCCTCCTGATATAACTGATTGGGATGTGAGGTGTACCTCTACACCAGGGTTTCCCCTCTCCTCTTTCATTCTTTCATAAATAGTGCGGTGGGTTCTTTAACATACATAAGCATGGGACCTCCATGTAACAACATATCCCAGAGATAACAGTTCGATGAAAATTAAGGAAAAACGCTTGCCAATGTACAGCATGCAGAAAGGTAAATCCTACAATAATGGAGAATTTTTTTTCTTAGGTTTTACAATCAAAATTTAAACATCACAGTATGTCTAATGTTCAATGATGATATTCCTATTGAAAAAAAAATTGAGAATGTTATCAGGTATAGCATTGTCACCACCCCTAAAAGCATGATGCTTGGAAGCTTCTAAGTAATTGGAATTGGCACGCAAACTGAACTTTTGCTATATACAAAAAATATTCCAGCCAATCAAGATGACCATGTTCTGGACACTACTAGGAGGAGCCTCATCGAGACAAAACAAGTAAAACCACCTGAAGAAAAAAAAAAACCCAAACCGCCAGAGCAAAACCCTAAAACTTTGAGAGATTCAAAGAAAGGTATAAATTGGATGTTTAAAAAAAAACAAAACACGCCAAAACAACAAAAAAGAACAGCGCAAAACAAATACCCCTTAGTGTACTTACTTATCTGAGTGTAATAAAAAATTGTAATGTGAAGCGCACTACATTTATGACTTTATTTGCGACTGGGGTTTATAAGCGAACGAGGCTATATGGTCATACTTTACCTCAGTTGTCTTTCAAGTCTGTCTCTCTCCTCCGCCAATTCATTCTGACTGCTCTGAAGGCTATGAAGAGATTTTTGAAGTCTCTTGTTCTGTCAAGGAATATCAATCACAAGAGATTGATTGGACATGGGTTGATACTGATTGATTGACACATAAATCTTGAAACTATGAGATTTCTAAAACCTGACAATAAATATCAATGAAAATATAGAATTTTCCCTAAGATAGAAGACAAGCATATGTGCATGTAGCAACAATATCCAGAAAGTATGTTCTGCCATTAAGTGCCAAAAGACCAGCGCAAAGGTGTCGATCCAAAGGGGAAGAAGTTTCTTCCTATTTTTTTTTTCTTTTTGATCAAGCCATTTTTCAATGACAACGACAACCAAAAATTAATGCTCAGATTGATGGATCTCTTAATATGCTTTGCTTGTTACCTTTTGTCCATGACAAATATTTAACAATGCATGCAGGTCATTAAAATACTAAACATTAATTCTCAATTTTCATTCTCTAATTTTCATACCTTTTGAAAGAGATCTTCAGCTCTTCCTTTCTCCCTCTCCTCTCTTTTGTTGGCAGCTTGGAGTCTTGCCAGCTGACTCTCTAGGCCTGGAGAGAGAGAGAAAGAGAGAGAGAGAGAGAGAGAGAGAGAGAAGGGGTGTAGAAGAAGGCATAAATGCTTGAGCAAAGTATCATTTCTTCCTTTTGAGATAGAATATTACACATTAATCATAGGTAATTTATTAACATATTCTAGATACATGTATGTAAATCTAACTTTGAGAGGAATAAATTGAGAAATAATTAATTTCTGCGACATGTGACTTCAGCAAATTCCTGTCATTTTTCTCCTTTTTTCTCCCACTTATTACAACAACAAAAACATAACCAAACAAAACAGAGGTAAGTCTCATTTTCAGATAATGCTAAAACAGTAAGATACATGTCTACATATATATCCCTGAGGAAAAAATCAAGTGTCATGTTTACAATGATTTACAATGATTTACAATGACAAGGAAAGCGTGGCTACATTGACATATGTCTGTGGTGTCCATTCCCCTGCTAAAAATACCACATGAATACATCTAAAGTCTTAATTTCTACTTTCTTACCATTTTTCTCATCCTCTAAACATCTGGTTAAGTCTTCTATAGTAGAGGCATCTACAGCAGACTGGACACGAAGTCTATCAATCTCTTCTTCAATATTCATCCTAATCAAAGTTTTGCAAAAAAGAAATACATCAAATATATCAAATTTTCAATAGTTCAAACATATGAAATTTCATATCTCAATTGTAGCTTCCACATATTAAGCAGGACTGCGGTGAAAGTGCAGAGTCTGAAATTGAAAACTTACAATACTATTTCTACACAGAGTATGAATATAAAATATCTTGTATTTTCCAAGTGTCAATGTGTCAATAGTTCACAAGTACCACTGTTAAAGAAAATACATTGCAAAAGGCTTGATATACACATCCTGCCTTCTGAAGTTGTAAACTTTCAAAGTTATCAAATGGAAATCATTTACTGAGAGCTAGAAGGCCATTTGGTCATATCCTTTTACACAGAGTTAATGACCTTTTGGCTCTCAACAGATGACATAGACTTTGTGAAGCCCTGGGGTGGTATCCCTGGGGTGGTATTCTGAGATTTATTTTATCTTGATTTTAGTGAAAAGATTTTAATTGTCATAACAACTTTTAAATAGCAACATTTCATTGGTGTTTGCACAGATGAATTACGCGTACACAGCCACTTTTGCGCAGTCATAAACCAATGATGCGCCACAAGTGTACATTTTGTTATGACAATTAAAATTATTTCACTAAAATCAAGATAAAATAAATCTCAGAATACCACCCCTGTTCAGAATAATGAGGTAAACCAAACACACACAAAAACTAAAACAAACAAAACCCTGCTGGGTCAAAATAGAAAATCATTTTTCATATTTATAAACGAATGGCAAGTGAAGGTAAAAACAAAGGTGAACAAGTCTGTGATTTGTGTGTTACCATCCATGGATTTTTGTTCGTGCTACACTATGTCATTTTGTTTTCCGACAGTGGTTTGTTTCATGCCGTTTATTACATCATGTCTTGTCTCAACAAGGATCGATTGTTCACTTTGTTGCTTCTTTTAATCAAACAGCCTACCAATGTAAAAAAACTGATTTTAACATGTTTTTTATAGTCGACATACATCTCTTGTGTGAGGTTTGTTGTCTGTTGTTTGTAGTAGGCAAGCTCGTTCCAAACACCATCAGAATCCTCTCTCCTTAAATCCTTGCTCTCAGATCTAGGCAGTTTCTTCTTCTTCTCTTTACCACTACATATTAAACAAGAAATAAAGAACGGAGTGAGTAAATACATAAATGTATATCAAGCTGTGAATTACACTAGTCCATTCTATTGTCTGTAACTTTAGGGTCATCAAAGTTTGTAAATGCTCTCAGCATAATTTTTGAATGCAGAGGGAAAAGACAAGTTTTGCAGGGTGGGTAGTTGTCTAAATGGGTACATGTAGTCCTAGCAGAAAGTTGTCCAGGGGGTACACAGTGGTAGTAAAGGGGTAGGGGTAGTTGTCTGGGATCCAGTCTAACTCAGCACTAGGGACAATTCACACTCTGGCGAAATCATGGCTGAGTTATCCAAGAGAACCAAATTACGAACACCTTTTAAAACATCAATTTTGTTTAAAATAGATACGAAAGAGGTCATGCTGACAATTTCAAGAAGGAAATTCTACAAGACATGAAATTTAAGGCAATTTAGAGGTCCGATGTGTAGCCTGCACTCAAACTCTTGAACGCAATTGCCACACAATGCTGAGTCAGCCCTAGTGCCGTGTTAGCCCAAACCCGTTGTCTGAATGACACTTCTGATATATATCTTTTGCACAATTTCCTCTCTTTCTTTCCTATCCCAAGTCACCCTGACACGGCAATGATTTAATTTTATCACCAGCTGCCTGCTTCTCACCTTTCATGCTGTTCATAGGTTTTAATCTGTTCCTTGACAACATCATAAGCAGACTGCAGAGTCCGGAGTCGCTCTAAACGACGGCTGTGGGCTTTTCGCAACTCCTCCACCTCTTGATTCTACAAAAACATTACAGTATCACAAAAATTATTGCTTATCATAGCTCTTGGAAATACAAAACAACAGGCTATTGCCAAGAAAAAGTTTCAAATAACTTCCAGTGCACCAAACACTATCCATCTTGATATTGCACTTCATGACAAAGTACACAGAGCAATCAGATCGGAATTGCTATGCAGTTTAATGTATACTTCTTGAATCCCAAAAATTTATCAAACAGAAAGAGAATCTACACGATTCACATATTTCTCAGCAGGAATGAGCAAGCAGTTTATTTGGGCTTGATGATACCACATAATGTATACATCTATTTTTCAGTGCACAGGTTAAATTAAACTTTAAACCTTGAGTCTCAACAGCTTCCTCAAATCCTCCTTCTTGCGAGCCTCTCTCCCTCCTCCTCCTCCTCGCCTCTCAGAGGCATCCAAGAAATCTGATATTCTCCCCTCACTCCAAGCTCCCTCCCGCTCCTGGTGGGAAACACGTAGGGTGCCGGATGGAGACAGGGACCTGGCACGACGTGCTGACTGCTTGGTAGGGGTTGATGTAGCCTGAAACATTGTAAAGTGAACCAAAATTACCACACAGGAGTCCAAACACCATGGTAATCTAACATTTACTCCAGCAATATTTGCTTAGGCTTGGGTTGTTATTGAGTTTCAGATTAGGTTTAGGAATAGGGTCGGGACTGAAGGTTGGAATTGGATTCGTGTTAGAAAAGTAGTGGGGATAAACGAGTGGCAGATCCAGGATTTTGTGAAGGTGGGGGCACAATATTCTGAAAAGTTTCTGACAAGCAAAAAAAGAAAAAGGTCATCAGTGTTTTGGGGTGTCTTTTTGCTCCAAATCCATTGATAAGTAAGAACAGAAGAAAGAGGGAAAAAAAAAAGGTCATCCGCCCCTGGGATCAATTGTCAGCTGCATTGTGCAATCATACTTTTATCCCTGCAGGTTGATTTATTGCATGTTTCATCACATTATTCATCAAGAAAAATCTTTTCTCACTGAAAACAGACCCACTGAAACTGGATATATCTTTTATCTTTTTTAAGGGGGGGGGGGGGGTGGATGAGAAAACATATTCTTGCCAAGTCATATACAATTATTAAATGTACATGTATCTCTATGTAATAGACCGATACGGTAATGTATGCAAATTTTATGCATACCTTTCAAACAAAGGTTGTTCTTGACAACCTGAAAACTTGCCAGACATAGCAACAAATAATGTTTGCAAACTGGATTCCAAGCATTGAGGCTCATTTATAAAAAGCAGGTTCATGGAATAGCTTGTCACTAGGTGCTTAGAGAATATATGTGCACAAATTTGTATACATTACAGAAGCGGTCTATTGTACCTTAGAAAATATAGTCTTAACGTTTATATTATCGGGCCAAAGATGATGCTTACAAAAAGAAATAACACTCGAAGGGCTACAGTAGAACACAAAACTTTCGCAAATTCCAATTTTATGCAAATTACAACACTGAATTTTGGAAATTTGTGAAGTTTCTTGGCAAAAAACGGCTGTGGTTCACAATTTGTAAATGTTTTCAGCTCGCAAAAGTTTCTTGTTTTACAGTGTGAGGTTTGTGCTAATGTTGCTCCTTATTAGAGAGAAGAGTCTTACCCTGTCTGTCACTGTCTGTTGATCAGGACTGGAAGAACTTTCTGATGAAACCCTTTGATGAATTCTGAAATCCACCAGGAAAAAAAAGGATCAGAAAATAAAACATTCATCAAATTTAGAAAACAAAGTTAGAGATGACCAATCATTAACTTCTTTGATAAACATGTACAATATAAATTGTCGGATGGCGTACACCCTTAATAAAGTGCAAGACCAATGGTGTAACATTTAATGACATCATTCTGTTCTCAAGTAACTATATTATTACAATTCATCATAAACCTTCCTTTATTAATTCACTTCAATAAGGAACCGAGTTGTGAGAGGAGATCTTATAAAGTAGCTCTGAAACTTTGTCAACAAATATGTGTTAATACTTAACAATCATTCATTAATGCTAAAGATTTTGACATTCTATAAGTAAACATGTTGAGTATACTAAAAAAAATTTGTGGGAACTAGCTTTGTCAATTTCATTTCTTTCTTTCAGTCTTGATAACTATTAAAAATAAAAAATATTTTTCTCACCCTGCTACCCTAGTCCATTCTTCCCTCTGTTCCACTCTTAAAAATTCTTGTGACCTTGCCCTTGTTCTTGATCTTGACCTATGACCTGAACTCTCCTTCAAATTGACCTGCAGGGAAACGCTTCTCATTGGTCGTTTGGTGGTCACCTGACCCTCTGTCTCAGCCAATCGCTGCCGGAGTTCTTTTTCAGAGTGGACAAGCTTTTCAAATCTTATTCGAAGTTCATGATACATCTGAAACAGGGAGTACATTGGAGAAGCATTCAGCATTCACTTTGATAGTTTTATCCCTATTGAATTAGTAGAGCTTGAATCATTTATTTCTGTCCACCAAGCATACTCATATCTCCCCTGTTTTGCAGTCGCTGCACTGGCTCCCTGTCAAACATCGCATTAATTCCAAAATTTTGTTGCTCACTTTTCACTGCGTTCACGGTTCTGCTCCCCAATACAGTACATCTTTAATTCAAAATTACACCCCCGCGAGATATTTGCGCTCATCCACTTCCAGTTCTCATGTGATCCCTAAAGTCGCAAGATCTTGGGGGGAAAGATCATTTGCCCATGCGTGTCCTAAATTATAGAATAGCCTTCCTGAAGACATCAAAAAGTGCATAACATCTGATTCTTTTAAAAGTCATGTAAAAACATTTCTGTTTAATTCTTAATTAATTTCTACATGCGCCTTGAGCACTCCACAGAGTGGATTTGGCGCTATATAAGTTTCATTTATTATTATTATTATTATAAGTAATACTGAGTAAATTGAAAGTCCTTTCTTCTCTCAAAAGATAATATTATAATTAGTACTGTCTGAAATACATCAGCAGATTCTATAATTATTGTGACCATCGGAAGTGACTGTGGAAAGAAGCATAGTCTATAAAATGATTGTCTCCATTTTCGAACAAACATGATCATGGATTAATTAACGTTTGAGGTTATATCAATGGAACGAATACAATCTAAATTCAAATGGTTTACCTTCTGGAAGTTTGTTGACTCCATTGTGTGAGCACTCTCCTGATTCTTCAACACTGAATGACATTGAAAATGATACGTAAAATTAATTTGAGATATTCTACAATCACAAAAAACCAGTAATCTTGGAACGATGTAAACTAGTTGTCACCATTTGACACTCCTGAAGATATTCTTGGTTGATGCTTTTTAGTGGGTTTCATCCCAAGTATTCTCAGGCTTAGCACAATGCAGTAGAATATTGGAGTACTAAATTTAAACACGGTATTAAAAGAAGGCATGAATGAACACTGTGTGAATGAATAAAATGAGCTGGACTGACCCTTGTGTGTATCTGCTTGTAATGCTTGTAGCTGTTGTATCAGCTGTGCTTGTTGAGCTGCCTGATGGATGGCCTGGTCATGTTGGGCTTTCATGTCCTCATACTCTAGCCTGGGATAGATGAGAAATTGAGAGAACATGACAATATCCAATCAGCAGAAAAAAACAAAAAACTTTCATGTTCATATTATATACATTTCGAATGGGTATTAAGTACGAACAATCTTCAAAATGATAGCATTTGTTTCCCGAAATGCACAAAGTGAAAGTCTGATACAGCAATAACTTTATAGGGAAATATGAAGTGGTTCAAAACTTACACAAAATAATTCCATGCATGCATATATTGTATATGGTCTTATGCCATAACAGCTAAGGGAAATTGATATGAATAATGAACACACATAGAGTCGACGTCACACAAATACCCTAAATCTATCACCCAAAAGAAATAACGGAAATCTAGAAATACCGTCAGGACAGTTCACATATGATTCTGACCTTGTCCGATGAAGATCTTGACCACTGTTCTTCAGCTCAACGGTCAACTCTTGAAGTCTCGTCTTGGCTCTCTGCAGTCCCTCTGTCTTGCTGTCCAACTGAGTGGAGGGGAAAATGAGAAAACTGGTATAAAATAAAAGGCAAAATGTTCATTTCTATCTGGTTTTAAGATTTTGTCAGATTTCTTCAACATTGGGGCAATTCCATGATTAGTAATGTTACATTTTATCAAATTTTAATATTATTGATACAGATAATTCAATAGCTTTTTCATCTGAAGTCCTACTCTTGCAAATATATATTCACCTAACAAAGGTCTACAGGACATAAAGAAATCAAAAGTAAATGAATAAAATAAGAGCTGTAATGAGAACGTTTGATGACGGTTAGTAACGTTACAAAAAAAGGACATGAGAAACAAACCAAAGTTTTTGAAAAAATATTCCTCCTTATTGTATTGTACTTCTTAAATGATGACAAATGTTACCCCAAATTGCTTAGAGATTGTATCTCTCAATTTGTTTAAGTAGAGCCCAAAACCTTGGTTAGTAACGTTACGGTTAGTAACGTTACAGTTAGTCACGTTACAGTTTGTCCAGTAATACATATTTGAGATTTTTATACCTTTTCAACAACTTATTATTGCCTACTTTCTTTTAAATTGGTGTGACTAAATGCCCTACAAATTATCTAATCAAAAAATTCACAAAATATGCAGTATATTTCTGTCCATGACTAAAAAACTGTGTGAAGTCCCATCTATCTAAATTTGTGTATGGTTCGGATTCTTCTATAAGGGACCATATTAAATAAAATTGTTTTTGGTGAGCATGAAACCCCTTTGTAAAAACAATTCCTGTATTTATTTAAACCCCCAAAATCGACCTCAATTTGAGAAAGAGCAAAAATAAAGTTTGGCCTGATGTCCACTTAATCATGGAATTGCCCAATGCCATATATCAAACTGAAAATATTTCTATTGTGTGTAGGACCTTAACCTATACATGTAGCAGTACAGCATCTCCTTTTAGCGACGTTTCTGCAATATCTTTTGATCCAGAATGCTATGAATTACACATTATACATGAGCAAAAACATTAAAAAAATCATAGAAAATTTTGAGTCTATTTTCAACGAAGTATGTGCGGTTCATGAATAAGAGTGATTTAATTGTTACTCATTATTACAATCTCTAAATTGGCAATGTAGAGTAAAATATATAATCACTATTTCTGTGTACAAAGGCAATTTTTCTGTTAAATTTTCATTCGCAATGGTTCATTTAATACACAGTTTCATTTCTTCACACTTTGTTAGAGAGGAAAACAAGAATACTTGTTGCCAATTTGAGGAGGGAAAGCTGATTAATTAAGACCATAAGAAAACTCTGTACGGTTATGGGTTAACAGAAGAATTTAATCTTTCTAGGAAACAGAATTACGTGTAATAAGTACTGATGGAGGGCATCCTGGAAAATGGTTCCTCCACTTGCCTTGCAATCACTAGGTGCTGACAAGCCAAGTGCATGTGCCCTTCGACAAGGAATTTTAAATTTAATTACGGTTGTTTCTCTAGGCATGAGTGCTGTAAATAGGTACCAAGCAGGAAATAATTCCTTGCTGTACTTTGAATGTGCAGCTAAGGCAAGAGCAATATTCTGCACATACACAAAGGTGACTATTAATTTCTAGTATCACTTCACTTCAGCGATCTATTTATAACATGGTCAGTCAAAATGATAGTACAAAAAACACTCACCTCGTTAGATGCCAGCCTTGCTTTCTTAACCACATCCTCCAAGCCATGCTGTAACTCCTGACAATTGTAGGAAATTAATAAAAAATGATAGTCAGATAATCCATTAGAAGCAAGCGTACCTGCCAACCATCCTAAGATAAAATTAGGAATTTCTCAAGGCAAAAATAGGAATATAGTGTACTTTGTATGCATTTTTACAGAGATAATTTCAGCAAACCAACCTCTGAATGGTGGGACTTGGATTTTGATTTTTCACTTTCAGGGATTACTTATTGAAACAAGTATGCTTTTTTTTCTTTGTTTCTCACCTTAACCTTGGCTTCATACTGTCCATTCAGCTCCTGCATCTGAGACAGTGCTGCCTGCGATTCCTCTACTGTCAACTGAAGTGTGGCTACCTGATGCTTCAGTTCTAACCAATAAAAATTCAATCACAGGTACAAGGTGAAAATGTATATTGAAAGCCTTATAAGCCTATCAAAAGAAATTTTCACAGGAAAATTCAAATAAAGGTTAAATTGAATGGTTAGAAATCTCAAAGGGTTGTTGCATGGCACCAACAAATACACAAACTCTGTATAGCATGTCATCCAGAAAATGTTAAAGCTACATAAAGTCAGTACATGTTCAGTGTTGCTTTTTCTCTTTTTGGCTACCTCCAAACCATTCACACAAAAATACTCAATATCACATTCTGAAAAGATTTACTTCTGCATTATATTGCTGTTACAAACATTACCTATTACTTTTAATGTATATATGCTTACCTTCTTTTTCTTTATTCAGGTCTGTCAAGGTTTTGTCCTTTTCATCTAACAATGCTTGCATTCTATCTGCCTGTTCCTTCTGCTATGAACAAAAAGGAAAGAGAATGTATCACAGTGAGTATCTGATGGTGACAAGGTAGAATAAAATTCTCATTTATATTGGTTGTATTTTTTTATATCAAAACAAATACAGCTTATGCAACTCGCCTGCTTTCGCAATGTTACAAAATGATATATAACGAACTACAAAGCTCTTTATAAACCCTTTAGTCACTGAAGATTACGCGTATTGTAGTCATTTACTCACTGAACTCAGTCTCAGTAAACCATCTTGCGGCATAGACTCTCTGCTGTCCACAAAATCTTTCCACAGTAATGCATCGCTTCAACGCGGATTCTAAATGGCTTATGTGTAAAGATAGCACACACAAAGTTTCAGCGCCCGATATCCCCTACAATACATTTGTAGCAGTGTTACACGGGTCAAAGTCTATGGGCGGTCCTGGGAGGTTCAGTGAGTAATAAGAAGGGTGGACCCGGGCGGTTAAGTAACCAAAAGGTTAAAAGGAACGGGACATGCACCCTTGGTGAATGGTTCTTTTTCACTTCTGTCAATCAAATGAGTTACAGTCCACATAACATAAACTAATAAGTTATTCCAATAATGCTATTCTGTTTTTACAATATGGTTTTGTAGCCACATTTGTTTACTGGGCTCACGAGTTGTATTATGACTTTGCTGCTGGTGACAGGTGTTAAAACAGAATAAAACATCTTACCTTTTGCTTAGCATCACTTGTTTGCTGTTCATGTTGTTTGTGTAGTGATGTTAATTCTTCTCTTCTGTTAAAAGAAGCATCACCAACTCTGCACAAACAGATATTTAACAAGATATAGTACAGCTCCTTGAGCATCATATTTCATAAAGTTGCACTCTATAACAATGACTGATTCATTGTTATTACCATTACCTACACTGTCAGCATGATCATTACCATTATTAATATAATAATCATTATCAATATCATTATTATCACTGTCACTATTATCATCATTATTAGAAATGTTTCAAACATGCAGACTACACATACCTTCCAGGTACCAATTTCCTACACATGGGTCAAGACTCAAGAGTGGCAAATGTAGATGAATGTCTTACCTTGACAAGATAATGATCAATGTGCTCTTCTCAGTTATATTCATGGTTTCTGGTTAACCATATCTAATTACTCTGATATTTGAAGTATTTAAAGATATATTATGATGACAGGGATACTAACTAGTTTGAACCCACTTTGTGCTATTAAAAAAGAGACCCACTATGATGGAGCCCTACGTGTTCTATAGAATATGAAGCCTGAAAAAATAGAAGAGAAAGCCTTAATTAGAGACGTGAAAGACCCTGAAAATTACAGTGAGCAACAGATGTTAAACTAGAATCCCTTATAAGAAATTTTTTTGAATGGTAAATAAATGAATAAACCAAATGTTATTAACCAAGCTTCGACATGAATTTTGCCTAGTGATTAATATCATCTTCAGTTTTGAATAAAATTTCATCACACATTGAATTTATGTGTACATACCTTTCAGCTACTTCTGCAAGCCTTCTTTCCTGCTCGGAGACAAGCTGTAGTACGAGTATAAAGACAATTAAAACAAAATGAAATTTTTAACAATTTATTAAGCAGTCCAAGTAGGCTATTTCAGAACAGTGACCAACACGATCAATGTAGAACTGTGATCAAAATGGTTCTGTCAAACCTCCCTGCCTCCTTCTCTCATTTAAGATTTAATAGTCATCTCTCAGACCTGCTTATGAAATGGCCCAGGTTTGAATTTATACTGTATCTTTTGGATTGTGACCTCAAAGGGAAAAACTGGGCCCTGTTTCATAAAATTTGTCATCAATGACAAGTTGCAAAACCATAACTGTTATAAGCTACTGAAATCCTTGCATATGATTGGCTGAGAGCAAATTTTGTCAGTAAAAATCACAGACAAGACACTTGATGAAACGCCCCGCAGATTAGTAAACGTTTAAGCAAAATCTGAAAAGATATAAGGAAGTTATGAATTTTCGAACTTCTAATCAATTAAACACAAATTAGCAACTCTGTGACATATCTTGCGAGCTCCTCTCCCATTTGCTTAGTACAGAAAATTTCATAAATTTCCAGTTTCTTAATTTCTGATGAAGGAATAGATTTGTTTCATATAGGTTTTGTGTAAAAACATATGAGCAATGATTAAATCTAAGGTGCATGTATGTTTGAATACATGTATTTTCTTTAGAGAAAATGGAAATTAAAATGGAAATCAATAGTATTATTTTATTATTTCTGCACACACCCACCCGACTCGCTTTACTCCACAAGAGTGTTGAGCTGTAATCATCAAGATCAAGATAATGATTTTGGGGTACAGGGCAAATGGGAGAGGAGCTCGCAAGATACGTCACAAGGTTGCCAATTTGTGTTTGCTTGATTATAACTTCAAAAATTCATAACTTTATTTCTTATCATATTTTGCTCAAACTTTCACTGATCTGTTACTTTAATATTTCTGCTTCTTTTAAAAGCAACTTGTAATCAGTGAGGACTTTCTCTTTAAAGGTCGCTTCTTAGACGGGTATAATCATATCCGACTGATCTGATGGGTATAACCAAATTTACACACAGAAATATTATTTGCCTGCGTTACGTTTGTATAGCAGGTAAATGTTGTTTGTCTCGTTAAATGTATGTATACTTATGCTAAGTTAAGGTATTGTCCATATTGGAGGCAATTGTGCTTAAGAATGTGTTAGCAGGTGCTGTGCAGTGGAGCATGGGTTTTAGGGTGCCGTAGATTGAAGAGGAAAGTATGTAGAGTCATTCTAGCTTGCGCCTTTCGCCACGACAACATCATGGAGCCGCCCGCCGTAGCAGAATATGTTTCTTCTAAAATCTGAGAAAGTCAAGCAGGACTTTTAAGTCAGCTCGATTCTTTAATTTCTTCGAAGTTAGGAAGCTTTCAACAACGCATCAATGATAATCAGAGAGAGCTGAGCGACCTCCAAATAGCAAAGATTGAAGAATTTAGCAATGATGAATACAAGTTTCGTAAACGGGGTCATGAAGAGCAGTACAAGGTGAATGTAAAAGTGGTGGGACGACACATGAAATAAAAAAAGTGGTGCCACAGCAGCTGCCAGGGCATCCGTGCCAGATACATGTAGGTTGTGGAAAATGCATGGCAGATGGAAAAGCGAGAAGGCAAAAGATGGTTATGTTGTTGATAGTGTTGATCATAAATTGTTAGTTACAAAATCCTTAAATTTGTGATTTTTTGGAAGGTGTCGAATCTCGTACAGCCTGAACAAGGTCTACAAGTGCTCATATTTTATTTGCTTTTTCAGCTTTTACTCCGGTTCTTTGAGTTCTAGTCGGGCAAGCTATACCCATAACATTTACAGTATGAAAACATGTTTTTGTCTTGTATGCAAGGAGTATAGAGGTGTGAAGATTGGAAGTTTGAATTAATTTTGATAAGTTGCAGAAATTATAGAAAAGACCACACATTTATGAAAGCTACAAGACAGCAAGGAGACGCTTTCCCCCTCATAATAATTAGAGATTCGTATGCCCCATGGTTTCTTTTCTGCAATCTCCTGTTACTTAGGTTTAACATCCTAGGTAATATACATCAATAAATTGTAATATCGTTCATTAAATCAAACAGCTAATTTACAAATCAATCAACTTTATTCTACAAATTTACTACCATCAATCAATAAGATCATTCAATTAATAAGTAAGCAAATTCCACAATTTGGTCACTCAATCAATCAAACATCATGATTTGACCATTCCATCCCTCTCCTGTACAAATATATTTAATATCTTCTCACCTTTTCAAGTTCAGCTATCCTGTCATCCTTAGAATGCAGAATCTCAAGGACCTTCCTATCTTTCAATTCTGCTTTCTCCTTCTCCCTGTACAAATACATTCATTATCAGAATACTGTCATATTGAGTAAAAATGCAGAGCCACCAATGCAATTTACTTGCATTTCATTTTGATTATAAGATAAACAGCTCATAAACAATGAAGGCTTTGGGCAATGCTTCATGTAGATACCCAGAAATGGACCATTACATTTCTATCTTCAGGCATTTGTGAATCTTTGTATAATATATTGCAAACTAACAACTACTTTATTTGCAGACTCAATTTGTTGCTTAAAGAACAGTCATCTATTGTTAAATTCTTATATTGATACTTAGGACAAAATCACAAAGAAATCTATATACTCACATGTAAAACTACACTATAATATAACAAAAACATATGATGGTTAAAACAACATCATGTCTATACCTAGCATATTTATGATTAAATTTTGGGTATTAGGTACATGGAACTGCACTCAAAAAATACCCACAATAAAATCCAATAATGTAAAAATAATGTAATAAATGTAAAAATACAACACATTTCATTTCCCTACTTATTCCCTTCATATTGAGAACTTATGATGACTGCATTTATTTATGAAATATATTTCAATATGTTCAATATTTTGTATGTAATTCATGTACAATTTGGCATCATGCCGCGAATCATGATTTAAAAAAAAAAGCACCCCCATAAATGGATGAATGAACAGAACCCTAGAGAAGTATGAGCATAACACTGTGTATCACACCATCTGCATCTTCCTGTGCAGCAATTGGAATGCAGCAGTGCGTGAATGATTTACCTTTGAACAACCATACTGATCGCCTGTGATATATCAGGGTTGGCCACCTGCAAGCGTTTCCATAGCGACCATACAAATTCTTTATCAGCCTGTGTACAAAAAAAAATCATAAAGGGTAAACATCTACTTAATGTGGCAGAAATTGTTTTAAAATTCATCACACAAATAGGCATTCAGTTTACATACTAACTTTACATACAATGCAGGGATTTACCAGAATTGCTTTTTTTTATACTAATTAATATCAACAAATTAATACTGGTAAAAGCTGGAATATTTTTATATTACCCAGAGGCCAGAGGACCGTTACCAAAACAGCACTGTACAAGTCTATTAGGGAAATATGGTATTTGTATTTCTATATCTTATTCCAAAAGTAATCAAAACATTATTTTAGTTTTAAGTTTGTAAATTTAGGTGAAAGCAGTCAACAGAGCATATTTTTATAACTCCAGCTTAACTGGAATTCCATACATAATAGACAATGATAGCCAATCATCCAAACTTACCAGAGCACATAAATAGGGAATTCAAATATACAAACGAAAATAGAATAACAAATATGAAATCAAGGAAACGTGGAATTTATAACTTACTTGGCATTGTGCCAATTTTTCAGAGCAGTCAAAAGAGCATTTTTTAAAACTCCTGTTAAACTGGAATTCTATACAATATGGACAATGATCCAAAATTACCAGAGCATATAAATATATGTAGGGAAATATCCAGACGAAAAGAGAATAAGACATATATAATCTAAGAAAGATGGGAATGATAGCAGGATCTTACTTGGCATTGTGCCAATTCTTCAGAGAGAGCTTGGTTACTAGCTGCAAGCCTCTGAACCTCTGAATCTAGGATAAAAGAAGAAAAAACATATTTTATACACCTAAATGTGTTGGTATACAGGTACAGAATAATGTAATTCAGCTAATATAGGCCTGTCAGTTTGTATCAAACCAGTAAAGTCCTTTGATCTTCATAACAAAGTGATGTATTTGATAAACAAATACAGTTAACCTTCCATACATTGTAACTCGAAGTCGTTTAAGTCGATTCAATTTTTTTGACCAAACTATGCAAAACATGTGTTATTTACATTTCCAGAGTTGAACTTTTTGTTGTGGTCCCAACAGATTTGACTTATGCAAAGTTAACTGTACACTCAATCAAATATTTCCAAGTCCTTCAGTCTGAATTGCCAAAATTAGTAACTTTAAAGGGAAATCCAACCTTAATGGCAAGTTGCTCTGAAAGAAAGAGGTGAAAGTTTGAACAAAATCGGACGAGCAATAAGAAAGTTATGATTTTTTTAAAGTTGTAATCACTATCCATATGGGAATTTCAAATTGGCCGAATAGGTAATGTCCCTGTGATGTAGTTGTGGACAACTCTCCCATTTGCTCCAAGACACAAAATGACTAAAATGTCATTTTTTCAAATATATTACTCAGTAGGCTCTCTTTCTTTCATGAGGACCTATAACAATATACTATCTCCAATACATTTTGAGTACTGCCCGAGGGTAAAGGCACTGCGGAGAAACGCAAATTAATGATAAATTTGTGTACGACAAATGGGAGAGTTGTCCACAAGTATGTCACAATCGACTCACCGAATTGCCAATTTGAGATTCGCATAGATGTAGTGATCTCATTTTTCAAACATCCATCACTTCCTTATTCCTTGTCCGATTTCTTTCAAACATTCACCATCCTGTTTTTCTGTTTTTTTCTGTTTTCACACAAATCAACTTATAACCAAGGTTGGATTGCCCTTTAAAGGCCAAGTCCACCCTAACAAAAAGTTGATTTGAATGAATAGAGAAAAATCCAACAAGCATAACACTGAAACTTTCATCAAAATAGGATGTAAAATAAGAAAGTTATGGTATTTTAAAGTTTCGCTTAATTTCGCAAAACAGTTATATGCACATCCTGCTCAGTATGCAAATGAGGGAACCAGTGACGTCACCCACTCACTATTTCTTTTGTATTTTATTACATGAAATACGAAATATTTTAATTTTTCCTTGTTATAATGTGAAACAAGGTTTGATTCCTCGCTGAACATGTGTAATTGCCATTGTTGCAACCTATACACAATTCAATGAGAGCTTCCTAATTGTGAAATCTGCAGAAATTAAAATATTCTATATTTTACATAATAAAATACAAAAGAAATAGTGAGTGGGTGACATCACTGGTTCCCTCATTTGCATACTGAGCAGGATGTACATATAACTGTTTTGCGAAATTAAGCGAAACTTTAAAATACCATAACTTTCTTATTTTACATCCTATTTTGATGAAATTTTCAGTGTTATGCTTGTTGGATTTTTCTCTATTTATTCAAATCAACTTTTTGTTAGGGTGGACTTGGCCTTTAAGGTATTTCTTAGTACCCCTCTTCAGTTTCTAAGAACATGCTTTGAAATAATGACTTTGAACTTGCTTAATAGAAAGAAACAAAAATGTTTTCATCATAAATTCATTTGCAAAATATGCCCCGAGCCTTTTTGAAAAGAGGTAGTTCATTTATAAGCACAGCAGTGTTTAAAGTACTATCCTTCTTACAGGACGTTTGAATGTCTGTGAAAACTAATGTGCCAGCACCTTCATTTAGGAGCAGGTTGTGAGCCCTTCATTTACACCTGGGAACCTCCTGCATATAACAAAATATTTAAAATTTAAATTTCATTTGAAATACCAGAATGAGCTGTAGCCATCTTGATTAGTTTACTTAGACTTTAATACTCAGGTATTTGGGTATCACTGCCATCTGCTCTCCTTGGTTATCTACATTTCCAGATCTCTAAATGTAGATTTATCTTCAACATGCCAATATTAATCTGCGATAAGACAGAGAAAGAGAAAGAGAAAGAGAGGGAGAAAGAGAGGGAGAAAGAGAGGGAGAAAGAGAGGGAGAAAGAGAGGGAGAAAGAGAGGGAGAAAGAGAGGGAGAAAGAGAGGGAGAAAGAGAAAAATGATCTGACATATTCAATACATGTACATTAACCTATCATTTAGGAATTATTTGGTCAAATGTCAAGAATTTTTTATTAGACTAGTCTACAAATAAAGTAGCCCAATTACCAACAGAGTTAGGGTTACTCTATAATGAAAAGGCAACTTGATGTCATGATGAGACTGCAGGATACCTTGGTCTTGCTGTATGGCCAATGACAACTTAACCTACAGAAATGTTTATACTCCTAGGAATTTTCTGAATTGCAAAATTCTATATTGTCATTCAATTATTTTGCAGCATACTTGATATTTGATGGGGTAATCCCTCTGGCAGCTGACAGGAAGCTATACTGGGATGGTAGGTAAGGCGTGTATTGCAAGGAGTGTCATGAAGTGCAGAAGTGGGGGTGGGTAGACATAGTACTTTAATATCAATATACAGTAAAATATGCCACGGTGCAAGTAAAAAAAACCATCCCAGTGTACTTGAACTATGTGACAGCCTACAGCCGTACACGCAGCTGCATCACTCTAAAGCTAGTCCAGTTTCTTCTTCTTCTTCTTCTTCTTCTTCTTCTTCTTCTTCCTTTTTACTGAACGTCAGCTCAAGATCATTTATTTTGTAACACAAAACTTCACAATGAATTCAAACAAGTAGATGTGAGTGAACCTTCATTCATACTACAAAAGTACAATTACAAATCAACACACATAATTCCATATTTATGGGACTGTGGAGTGCTAAAATGAACGAATTTGGAAGAGATTATGGACACTTTCTTCAAAATTGTAACCCATAATTCACTCATGAAAAGTAAATAAATTCAATTATCAAAAACGAATAATCAGCATTCAAATGAAAGTCACAATATCTACCCAAATCAACGGCCTTTGATCTTGACTGTCACTCGGGCTCAACTCTTCGCCAGTTGCCGGTTTTGTGACCAACCGGATTTCAAACATCGCGCCTCGCTAGATTACCGGCGCGTTAGCGGCCTATCAGTTGAGTTAATACCGCGGGAAATTTGTGCCAGTGTTATAATACGGGTGTGAGTGAGTGAGCTGGCCGTGGAGAAAACAAACAGCATTATCATGATTATTCTACTTTGATCTAGGATCTCACTCAAGTTACCGGTACACTTCTATTAATTATTGTCATTGGTGGAGATGAGCGGAGCTGTAAGTGTACTTCGAGATGATTATACATGTTTTTATTTACTCGGTCGAAATATTGACATTTTTAATTTTATTGAAAATTTGAATGTTTTGTAATAATTAATTGTTTAACTTAAACTTTAGTTTAAGTTTAAGTTTAAACCTTAAGGCTTAACTTACTACTTAGTCTTAATAAGTTCAGTACCAAAAATAGGCGATCCTGGGTTTTAGCGGTCTAAACTTATTTTAGGTTGCTAACTTCAGCTCGTCTATGCCCTAACCCTAACCCTAACCCTAACCCTAGTTAGCAACCTAAAATAATTTAGACCGCTAAAACCTAGGATTGCCCAAAAATACTTGCAACTCGAGTATACACATGACAAAACTACAATTATCAAATCGTTCTTTGCCTTTGGACTTCTCGTCTCCGGTATAGGCCTACGTGGTGACGGGGGCGGTGACTGATCACCTCAGCCTCAGTGCCGCTCAGCGCTCAGTGGATAAGTGATTAATTAATTCGACTGAAGTAGTGTCAGTGAAGAGTCTAATGAGCAGATGAGCTGGATAGGATGTTTGTAATGGTGTACTAACTTAGTAATTTGTCACTGATTATTATGAACACTTGTTGATTATCTTGAATTTGCAAGAGAAAACTAGTAGTAACTTTAAGTTACTAGTAAGCCCATTTTTAAGTACGATTATGAATCTCCTGCTCCAGGAAATGATCAAGCCGAATTTGAAAAGGAAGAAAAACTTGGAACTGAATACAGAGGCGTAGTGCCTGCATTCAGTATCTTCCCTATGTACATTGTAGGTATATCCCTAGGTCTTCACTCTAACATTCACTGACATTTTATTGCAATGACCCACTATTATTCAGAATCTTGAAAGTTGGATCGAAATTATAAGCAACACTAATATAAGCCGGTTCTCTTCCAATTTCTATATGGAACAATCAAAGTGTAATATATGATTTTTTACAATTACATGTATCAATTATTTCTATACCGGTAATACTTTCTTTTCTTGAATTCTTTTATCCTTTATATTTTGTCAGATGTATCGATGCACTCTCCCAGATTGCGAGTGTGGAGACTTCACACCAGGCAAGAATCAGCTCAAGACTTGTGATACCTGCAAACATGGATGGGTTGCACATGGTAGGAAATATCACTAGTCTGACTAAGCAGGGGCATTGATCTAAGGGGGTAGAGGAGCCAGGAGGTAGCAGTTGCCCTATCTTCCCAATAATTGTTAAATTATCTCTGTACCCTGTGGAGCTTTTAACTGTTTTTAACACATTGTCCCCACCCCAAAGATAGATCAGTTCCCCGATCCTGTCTCTGTTTAGTTGCATGATTTGGTGTCATCTCTCAGAAAATTTATAGAATATGACACAAATGAAACAGAAGACTGTATCTCAAGGGCTCTATATAGTAGCAGTGTCCATGATCAAAATTCACAATGACACTCATGGTAATTTGATGATCATTCAATTTTTGATGGTGATGTTCAAGTGCATTGTTTTTCACTATATTGTAACATTCTCTCTATTTTCTTTTTCAGATTCGATAACAGAGGCTCAAGTGAAAAAGGTTTGTATATATTTTTTTTTTTACAAAGAACACCCAGGGTAATTAAAGAAAAACCATTTCTGTGAAAAGGAAGAGACTTAAACCTTTAAAGAAGAAATAGATTGCGTAGTTTGTTTTTTATTAGGGGTGAAATAGTTTTATTTCACATGCAGGAATGCAGGGTTATTAGATAACTGCCATTTGGATATCTTTTTTTTCTGAACTATTAACTCATCATAGTCATTAAAAGAGTCTGTTTTCTATTTTCTGATCCCTACATCTTTGTATAATACCATTACCATGTTAATTTGTAAAGTCACTGGTATAATGATGTTTAAGGTTAATAAAGTTCAAGATTAAGTTATCTCCCCTTTCATCTCAGAGACTTATTATATCGTAGAAACTATTTAATCAATGTGTGCAAATAAATTAATTTGTGCGAATAAAGCAAATGCCAGAAATTGTAAATAATTCATTGGGAAATTAAGGAATATGAATTGATTTGAAGCTTAACCTTACACAGGAATGGCACAGTCAGCCAGCACAGCTTATTATTGTACTACATGGTTTCCTTAATTTATGTTAGCTTTGCAACTTTCTTTCATCTTTTTATCCTCAAACCCATTAATCAGATCCGAAAAAGGGGTACCAAAGATGGGACGCCTTGTCAAAATGGCATCTGTGCCTGTGGCAACTATCAACGGCCACCTGGTGTTGCCAAAACCTCTTGGCTGGCAGTTTGTGATAACTGCAAACACTCAGAGACAGAGCATCGCTACCCAACCAAATTGGACAAGAAAAAGAAGCACAACCTAGAGAGGGCGGCGGACTATGCCTGCGTTGGCTGCGAAATGCAGTGCCCGGGTTTTCAACAGTTGTATGAAAGGTAGAATAGCGGGTGCAGTATTGTGCTAATTACGAGCCTTATTTTCAGCTTAAATGGAAGTGCACTCTGATATTAACTGTATTCCAAAGAACTTGGATAATAACTTATTATGCTTTAATACCTACTTTTATTATGATTACCAAAATAAGATTTTAATCCATTTAAATCCTTCTCCCTGTTGTTTGCAGTCAGTCCAACAAAAAGTGTAGTACATGTAACCATGTGATCGATACCCACCGTCCACCAGATGGTTTGGATGCCTTCATATCGGAGACACTTGATGCATCTAGCAACCTCAGATGCCACTCATCCGTGCCTCCTGCAAATAAACAGGTTATTGATATTGTTTAATTGCATAAACTGTAAATAACAGAACCACTCTGTGCATTCAATTTTAGTGAAAAGAAGCATTTTCTTTGTGTCTATTGTGTATTGTATGATTATCTAGGAAAACAGAATCTAGATCATAGTCCATAGATATAAATAACGGTAAACAAAGTTTTCAAAAGAAGCTGGTACAGCATCATCACTTGCTCGACATTTCATATTGTATTTAAGGTACCATTCAACATGTAGTATAAAAGCATTTTAAATCGATCTAAGTAATAGGTATGAAGTTATACAAAATAGTGAACACAAGGTAATTTTTACTTATGAATAGGAAATTTGTGGTTACATGTGATTATTGTAATCTTCCTATTTATCCTTTTAACCCCTTCCATGCCACCAAATTTTTGAGAAATTGTCAAAAATGAACTTTCAAGAGTTAAACACAACTTTCAATGGGTTCTTTTCTTGAGCAAACTGGGCAAACATTTATTGCATAGGAATAAACATACTGGAGGAACAGGTTTCTGTATGAGGAAGAATTTTCAAGCTATACTGAGCCTAAACAAAATGTTCAACACTCACACCTTTGGGCAGGATTTGCCGCCCACGGCATGGTAGGGGTTAAGGCAGTAGAAGATAATAATGCTTGACACTTTACTTTATTATTTGTTTTCAAACATTTAAGCCACCTAGATCACATTGCAAGAAAATCACAAATATGGCAATTAATGTATCACTAGAAACTGGGAAGCTTACAGATGGCAATCGTATAAGTTTTATGTCAACTGATGATTATAAAAACAACATAAATAAAAGCTCTTCTAAGCATCTGGAATATCCGAGGATTCGCCAGAAATATAGCGATGTTTTGATGTCGTCACACTAGGGATCGATCCTGCTTAAGCAGACGACGTCCTATAATGAATGAACGTAATTGCAATGCAATTATTTATCAAATTATAAAGAGTTTGGTATATTTAACATGACCTTATTTCACACCATACTAAAAGGGAAAGTGAAACTGATTCTGATAACTAAAACCGTTTGATTGTAAATACACAGGAGAAGGGTCAATGATCAATGAAATAAACCCCATTTTCAAATTGAAAAGCCCTCCGAATAATATCACAGATTGTATTCGTTCCCTCTTGAAACGCCGAACATGCCCCGGTGCAAGCAGCTGAAAATACAATGGCGTCTTATTTTGTTTACAAGTGACTGATTCCTTTATTTTTTTAACGCTGCATTTTTCATCAAAATAATACCATACACGAAGTTAAGAGTGAGGCAACAGACTAACATTAAGACTGACGCTAGTCAAGTAAGAGAAATAAGTGAAGAGGAGATGACAAAACAGGCACTGAAAAATGTGTAAAATGTTATGGGACATCGTCTGCTTAGACAGGACTGGTCCTTCGTGTGTCGTCACACATCTCAGCAGCGTTCAAGGAGCTCTTCAGCTGCTATATCGGGGGCTGTATTTTACCGTTTTATAATTGATAATAATCATTAATTCAAATGTTTCCAAGCGTTGAATTTGGATGACCTTGTATAATTTATGCTATCTATGCAATAATAAGTATTAAGCCAATATTTATTTTGATGGAATTTTCTTGCAATGTGATCTTTAAAGATGGATATCATTAATGCAAAATTCACCCATTGAAAAAGAATTCACAAAATGTTGAATGGTAAGACAGACAAAAAAACAACTTTGAGTCCATTTCTTAACTAAAAATTGACCAATCCTGTGTCTTCCCAACTTCAGATGTGTTCTGTTGGGAGGGAGAGCGATGTCGATGACGATGCCTTCCTAAATGCTTGGCTGGAGCCTACCAACATCGATCATGATGAGGATGTCCCTTTCCTGGATCCTAACGTATGCCAGTGCAGAGGGTTCAGCTTTGATGACATGGCCAGAATCTGTAATCAATACTTTGGATTTACGTAAGTGTCATACTCATTTTTTATCAGGAATTGATCTACATGTATGTATAAACATTTGCATAATACCTCTTACCTAGGATGGAACTTATAAAGCTGTTAGGGCCCTTGTTGCTTCTTATCTACAAGCAGTTGATTGCTTTCTTATAACCATTTATAAAGATTTGACATCATGAATTGTTGAGGGAAGGGTGCTTTACTAATTAGCATTAAAGTGTACAAATCACCTAAAAAACAATAATTTCTGTACAGCTAGAATGTATAAAGTTAACCTTGAAACACTTTTCCTGACCTACTATGGGTTAACGGTTAAGGAGTGTGAAGAAAATAAAAGGAAAACATAAAACCTACACGTGCGGAACCCAACTCTGACTTCGGTTCCGCTCGAGGCGCGAGCACTATATTGTGTGAGCGTGTACGGGTGCGTTGACTAGTCTACTTGCAAGTCGCTGTAATGTCTGTTTAGAGAGTATTTAGACATCTTTATAGAATTAACCTTTGGAGCTCATACTTTGCATATCGTATAGTGACATGGAACCCCTAACATACAGGGCAAAATATTTTTTTTGGATTTGTACCCTTTAAGAGTCTTGACACTCAAGCCATCATAACTGCCTCTCCCCCCCCCCCCCCCCCCCGATCTCTCTCTCTCTCTCTCTCTCTTTCTCTAATTTGTTTTTACCTCCTCTCTTTACTCTCTAATATCTTTTTCCTTTCTTTATCATTTTTCAATTCCTATTCTTGTTTTCCCCTTTCCCGTTTTCTTCCATCTTATGTTTGTTACATAACCTTTAACCCCTCTCTTTGCCCTTCTCTTTTATACAGGGAAGGGTTAGTAGCTCCCCATATTCCAAACTTAGCATGCCAGAGTTGCTCCCATGCTCTCAAATATCACCGACACCATACGGACAAAGAGCAAGAACAGGTAACAATTCAGTTTCTCATATTTATTCTTGTTCACAAGTCTTATACATTCCATCATCTTCTGCATGCCCCTTTTTTCACCAAGGGCAAAAGGTTTTCTTGAAACGATTTATGAGTAGGCTATTCCTCTTCATATTTGGAAGGAATAATAAATATATGAAATTTCAACTCATTAATTCACTTTTTATGTGATTTAAAGTTTGAGATCGATGAAGATTCTGAGTCTGACATTTCTTTTCTGTATTTCTACCTTGATTAAAGTTCCTCTTAAAGAGGAAAGGTATGGACATGATTACATGTACTTTCATCTTTTAATATCTTATCTCGTAGCTGGATTCAAGAAAGGTGAACAATTTGACCATGGTGGGTGTGGTCAGTATCTTCGCAACCAGCATCCCCGGTTACCATAGAAACGTAGGCATCAGTCTTCAAGATGGTGGAACCAAAAGTAGTTACAAGGTAACTTGTTTGAAAATTTTCATCAAACATGGCAAACGTAATCTAATGCTGCGCCGACCCCCCCCCCCCCCCCCCATTCCCATTCTGAATTTTCTGGTGACTTCCAAGGAGGAAAAGTCAAGGCTGTTCATTATTTATCTAATCAAGTAAAGTCATATCAGAAAATGAGATCTTTTAGCAGTAGGAGATGTGCCAGCTATTCTGCTTGTGTGAAAGGTTAAGGTTTCTGTTAAGATTTTTTTGTCAGTAATGCATGAGAATTAACTAAATTGTGCTCATGCATATTTCACAGGCTACAAGGAGCTCAAAAGTAAATTTGATTTGAATTGAACATAGAAATCACAAAGTATATTCATAGCATTTGACTAAAATTGGTGTAGGCTATTGATTAATAGCAGCAATATTTGTTCATAACTTCATATACAGATATGTGTTCAAGCTGTCTTATTTTACCCCAATCACAGTTGTTACTAGCAGCTACAAAACTAAGCAACACAGATGATCACCATGACAACACTGTAAACATCAGCAATACAACTTTCAGTATTCACCATGGTCATCATCCTGGTCGACTTCCATCTGTGTCCAGCTTTGATGAGAGCGAGGAGGAGAAGGAGAATGAATCTCACCAGACGCCAGCAGGAGGCAAGAAGAGAGGCAGGAAGATGTCACAATTAGTGGATGATGTGAAGAAGAAGATAAAGAGGAGAAGACTTGGCAGCAAAAGTACCCTTGTGTCGGAAATGTAAAATGGCCTAATCTGTGTTATTACAAAGATTTTGAATCATTGTCAGGCATTTCTTACTGGAATCCCCAATTCATCGCCAAGTTTGAAATGGATTATAATGCAAATGGATATTGATGACCTGTTTGCACTTCCAATATAGTTATGTCTATTTCAAAATGGTTAAACTTCAGAGAACAATAATTTAATTAGAATCCAGATAAATGATCCAGTGTGCAATATCTTTCTCCTCTGTTTCTCACTCTTTTCTAATAAATATAAAAAAAGTTCTAGTTAAAAACCGAGGAGCAATGAGGTATATCTCTCTCTATATCGCTATTTACCTCTTGCACTCTCTCTCTCTCTCTCCCCTCCTTCTCATTCTGTCTCTCTTTTTCTCTTTCTGCCCCCTCTCTCTCGCTCTCTCTGCATGTGAATCAAAACAAACTATTGATGTATAGTCAAACCTGCTTTAGCAACCACCTGGCTAAAAGACCCCAATTTTGGTTTCCCTTGAAAAGTGTTTCTCATTGAAAACGTGTAATAACTGGACCTGTACAGAAAGACCACCTGCTCATAAAGACCGCTTTTCTTGTCTCCCTTGAGTGGTCTTAATTAACAGGTTTCACTGTACAATATCAAAGAAGTTGCATAATGAATACATGCAGATATTTAGACGAGTTATCTATGTTTGCTCCTTTTGACAGTGATACAGATGCTTTAGAAGACGAGGAGTCTAGTGGTAGGATATCTCGCTCTCTTTGTAGACTTGGTAGTGACATCCTCACCACCTGCCCTCAGAGTTCACAAGTGACAGCTCTGGCTTGGTCTCATCAGACTAGGGGTAAGACATGGTAATAATAGTAAGCACTATTAAAGCAACCTAGTGGTAAAGGTATCTTGCTCTCACTGTAGGCTACTGGCAGGCAGAGACATCATCACAACCTACTGTCAGAGTTCACAAGTGACAGCTCTGGCTTCTAGAGGTAAGACATGGTAATAATAGTAAGCACTGAACAACCTAGTGGTAAGGTATCTTGCTCTCACTGTAGGCTACTGGCAGGCAGAGACATCATCACAACCTACTGTCAGAGTTCACAAGTGACAGCTCTGGCTTCTAGAGGTAAGACATGGTAATAATAGTAAGCACTAAACAACCTAGTGGTAAGGTATCTTGCTCTCACTGTAGGCTACTGGCAGGCAGAGACATCATCACAACCTACTGTCAGAGTTCACAAGTGACAGCTCTGGCTTGGTCTCATCAGACTAGGGGTAAGACATGGTAATAACAGTAAGCACTAAAGCAACCTAGTGGTAAGGTATCTTACTCTCACTGTTGGCTATCTATTGATGTACAATATCAAAGAAGTTGCATAATGAATACATGCAGATTTCTAGACGATTTATCTATGTTTGCTCCTGTTGACAGTGATACAGATGCGTTAGAAGACGAGGAGTCTAGTGGTAGGATATCTCGCTCTCTTTGTAGACTTGGTAGTTCAGAAGTGACAGCTCTTGCTTGGTCTCATCATGCTAGCAATAAGACCTAATTATAATGCTTCATTTATGCTTCATTATACTGCAGCCCTTCCATATCTTCATTCATGTTTAAAATGCATCCAGCATTTAACTTAGCTTCTTACATTCTCTATCAATGTTCTGTATTGGAAAAGTACACTTCACATTCATGTCCATGAAAATGTATGAGATATGTTTGAGAAGCTGATACGAAACCAAAAAAATCAAATCAAATCAAATCAAATAGTAAGTGTTTTGTTGTTGTTTTTTTTTGCAGAAGGGCATTAAAAGGAGAATACCAAGCACATGGGAAATCCTCTTGTTTTACATGAATACACTTTTGGTTGTAGTGCATGCTGCTTCTAATTTCCCATGTCTATTTATCTTCCCATGTTAGAACCTACTCTTGCAATCTGTACAGATGACCGTACCTTGAAGATACAAAGCTCTGAGGAACTAGTAGAAACTAAGTTCCCAGAAGGTACAGGACTCTGCACATAGTAAGATGATAATACACTTCTTTCCCAATAGTAATAGCAGCAAAGGACACTTAAATAATTACAGAGTAAAAGTAACCAATGGCAAAGTTTATGACCTGAGGTTTTTTTTAAACAAATTCATATGATTAACATTTCTTTTTGTGGAGTTGTAATGCTGGAGTGGTTCTGATGGTCAATGAACACGTTATATTTTCTATGTTCTTAATATTTGACTTTTTAACTTGATATTACATCAGTCTAGTCTGTATCATTTGGGTTTATTATTCTTAAATATATTTGAATTTGTTATTTATAGTGTATACATGTATGAATTCGTATCCTTCACACAATTAATTTAATTTGAGGACCTTTTCAATGAGTTTTCATAAGTAACCTTTTTATGAATACATCAATGTATTAATTCTTCATAGATGAAAATATCTTTTCAGGGTCAACTTATTAAATTAAATTGCCAATGTCTCCCTTAAGTTGAATGATCTCCTTCTCCCCTGTATTAATAATGGAATCTTCTTTCATCTCACTCAGTAGATTAACCTTAAGGGCCACTTCCATTTGTACTTAGGGTAGAATAATTGATTCGATGCTGATACTTGTCATAAAGCCTTTAATACACTTGTTAGATATCTTCTCTCAATGTTTTTTTCTTAAATTATTTCCCCTTCAGTATAGCATGGTTTCATTCAGGCAAATCATTGGTCACTGGACATGCTTGTGGTCTCTCCCTCCTGTGGAAGCTCTCACACTGCCCTGGATTGATAGTGGAATCTTCTATCATTACACAAAGTGGCTCAAAGTCAAGGGTCACTTCCATTTGTATATCGGGGGATGACAGGTAAAAAAAAATAAAGACCCAGTAAAAAAGTAATGAAATAGAAAGTACCAACAGTTTCTAGTAAAATATTTATTCCAGTAAAGTTAAGAATGTGAAATATATTCAAGACAAAAAGTAAGTAGATTTTACTATGTTAATTTTTTTTTAGTAAACTTCAAAAACAAACAAAAAAAGTGAAGTTGACCACTAATCATGCAGCACCTCTCTAGTTTGTGGAATATGTCTCAATGTTGCTCTATGACTTTTTCATACAATTCATTCATTTAACATTAAAATTGTACCAGAAATCGTACTCGCAACATACTCATTTCTATTACTCCAGGTATATAGCCATAGGACATCAGAACAGTGAGGTACTGATATTCGACAACAAGAAAGGTCCAGGGATCTCCTTCGACCATGGCTTCTCTCCCAGCCCTCAGCTGTTATCTACATGCTCCCTCCTGTACGGTGCTGTTCTATGTATGGCATGGCATCCCTCCAAACTGTGAGTTTCTGATTTTGATAAGATTTATTTTATGGATATGTATTTACTGTGGGTTGCTAAGAAGGAAAGTATATGGCTGCAGATTAAAGGCCAGAGGACCTGCGGGTCTAATTCATATTGCAGGGTACGTGAAGATTTATGTCTTACCCAAGGGAATGAGTATTTGCCCAGTTTTATTTTTTTTTAAAAAAACCTTAAGCACTATTGAACAGTTCACAAGGCTTATCTTGTTTTATTTGTTTTCTATTTGCCTCTCTCAGGCTGCTTGTAGCTGGTGGTGAAGATGACCTTGTGACTGTCTTTCACATGAAGAAACCTACTTCACAGACTTCAAGGGGAACCCTCAAATACTTCTGTAAGTCAAAGAATATACATTATGAAGACAATAAAAGGTACAACTTTGTTCAGTTGATACTAGCTATTTTTGTCTAAATATTAGATTGTAAATTTTTACAAATACCTGTCAAGATTTAGATTGCAATTTGTGAGAATCGATTTCTTGGGAATGAACTGTGTTTTCTTATAAAGTAAAATATAGTCATAATGTTATAAATACTTGTATTTAGTGTCACAAATGAGACTCAAAGACTCCAAAAGTCTTTTTACAATATTTGGTGCTTCATGTTTTAGAATCTTGTAATCCATGCCTTGTCACAAGATGCTCTATTAATCTCTTGTAACATTGTATTTGATTCTGTTTAATAATTACTACAGTAGAACCTCGTTAGAAAGTAACACCTCGTTAGAAAGTAACACTGTTATACCAAGCTCTCGTTATATCAAGCAGTGGCGGATCTACATAGGGGGAAAACCGGCCCGTGCCCCCTCTTTTAAAACCCAACTGGCATACCTTAAGTACACAATAAAGAAAAATTGCCCCCTTTATTGTGTACTTTTACGGCACTGTGCCCGCCCCTGATATCAAGGTAATTTTCCTAGTCTCACTCCTTTGTATTTTATTGTTTTTTTCGTCCTGATACGACAGGTTTCAATATAACAAGGAAATTTCCTTGATCCCAAGGAGTTTGTTATAAGGAGGTGCCACTGTATTTTTTTGAAACCTCTTTGAATCTAATATTTTAAAACTTTGAAATGCCTTTAGCCACGAAACCTGCTAAGTCTTTATCTGTACTCTCTATCCTCAGTCACAAGATCACCAAGAAGGCCTACAAAGAAAGGATTCCATCAGTGTGCTGTTCTTAAAGGTAATGTCATGTGCTGACAACATCTCTACCAATAAATGAAATTGTATGTTTCGTCACATTGAATGATGTTTCAATAAATCCAGTTCGTAATTACAATTTGCTTATGTGCAGATAAAGGTCATTTCAACGGAGTACAATTGACCTAACTACACTTTTATAGTGTTCGGACCATGATGCGCATGCCAGTATGATTTTACATGTTAAACAAGTAGCGCGTCCACCTAAACAGATGCTTGTGCGCGTACAAATTGGGGTCATTTCGGGGTCATTTGTGTACCATGAGTTAATATCGAACTGGCTTATTTGCATGATTTTCTTGATTAATAGAAAATTTGATGTAAGATTATTGAAGGATGGAGATTATCATGTGTAAATCAGAAAAAATAATTGACATATTAGTGGCAAGTCCAAGATGTAGGGAACAAATTGCCCCCAACATAATGGCATAAGGAATAATTAACTTTGAAAGTATCATTTTACTTCATATGTGGATATGTTTACACAATTCAGCATGGCTACCAATTTGAAAAACTTTGATGTTGACCTCTTGGTGGTCAACTTTATCGTAACATTTTGTGGATATTTAATATTTAGATATGCACAATACACAAGAATACACAAGAAATGCTTATCAAAAGTTAGGGGAGGGATGAAAATATGCATAAAAGTCCCGACACTCCCTCAAAAAATCCTGTCGTCGATCTGGACGCAAAGAGACAAGAGGCGATGGTATCTGGTGCTCGCTCAGTTTCACAATCTGTGAAATTCTCACCTCCTCAGGTCACAAGTCCTTTGTTGGAGCCGTAGCCTTTGCTCACTCAGGGGCTTACCTTCTCTCAGCGGGCTGGGATGGTCAGCTCCTCATCTGGAACGTCTCAGACATCGACGATGCCATCGAGAGCGAGGATGTCGACATCGAGATCGTTTGCTCCTCTGGCTTTGTCATGGGGAGGTCATCCAGAGGTCAGAGGTTGAATCTGGTGTCGCGACCTTTTGTGCCACAGGACATTGCCCTGTTCGCCACCTATGCCGTGGTACTTTACAGGACAAGCGTGAACAGGATAAGCTTAGCAATGTACGAATTGCCGAAAAAGTATTCTGAAATCTCAACCAAATTGGACTAAATCATACCATATCAATTTCTATCGAATGCAAGATTAAGTTTCTACAATCTCGAAAGATAGTTTATTTATATTTTGTTGTTTTGTATTGTTTGTGATTATGTGTATTGTGCCAATGTGTATTTTTGTGTATGCACACATTACAAAATATCTTGTGACCACCTGATCAGAATGGCCACCGGGTGTATAATGACCAGTTAAACAGTTTCCCCCAAGGTAGAAAATATATTGTCTGTTTGGAGCCAGAGGGGCATTATCTCATATACTTTAACAAAGAGCTAACGCCCTTCTAGCTCTTAACAGACGATATGTTGTAGAACCTGTCTGTAGTGTCCATACGCTATCCACTGGATGATTGGCTATGGTGGCTTTTTAGCGAGTAAAATGCCTCCTGTAATGACCTTGGACTTTCAAAACAAAATCGGGGAAAATTTGGGAATTTTGTTTTCGTGAAATGCCTGGAACCCTTCATTAAATGCCTCGATCTGGAGCAAGGTTGCAAGGTCTGCCTATTCACATTAGGATAAAAGCTTTATTATGATTGCATGCATGTCTTTAGCATCACACTCTAAATGGAAGTGGCATTGAACAGTGAAAACAATTTAGACAGCCTCTGTTGTGTGAGTCCATGCATATTTTAATGTGAGTATCGGTATTTCCACAATTTGTTTAAAAAATAAAAATTGATAGCATATGGAATATTTTTTTGTATTGTGAGCCATTTTGTAGGTTAGATTCTAAGCTGAATGAGCTATTCTCCTCAATGAACTTGTGTTATTTGAGTCTGTCGCTGTCAAGACTAGCTCTCTCTCTCTCTTTCTTTCTCATCTTTTCTTTTCTTATTGAGAGAGAGAGAGAGAGAGAGAGAGAGAGCGCGCGCGAGGGGGAGCGTAGCCTTGATACTTCCAGACTCAACACATTTGTATGGACACCGGAGTGAAGAGTTACTCAAGGCCAGTCATCTTTAGGCTTCATGTCACCATGAGGCTGCCCTTCAGGGTCCATTAGCAGAAAACAAATTAAGGTCAAGCTTTCAACTTACTGAAACACCATGAATTATGAACAGGTGTGGGGCATTTATTATGGATAATTTATTCTTTTCTTTAGTTTTATTCAATTTTTTTCTTCTAACAGACTAGGCTTTGCAATATCATTATCAAGAATTTTTTTTGTTTTATCTGCCTTGTTCATGTACTATATTATGCTTCTCCCATATTATTTGGTACTTATTTTTGTTGTTGTTTTTTAAGAGGGGCTGTATTGTGTAAAGTCAATGTCTACTTATCGTTTAATGTGTATTTCACATTGTGATAAACTTATTTGTGAAATGACTTGTGCTGTTGGCACATACGTAAACAAAAGTGAAAGATATTATATAGGCTTGTTGACTCAATGCATTTATATTTTTATTGCAATTAAACCCAATTTCTAAGAGATTACTTGTGTAAACCATCAATTGTGAAAATATATATTAATATGAATGAGGAGCTTGCGGCATTAAATCATTTACTCAAATACTAATTCTACATGATGTATAGGATATCTTGATTTCAAATTAGGACAGTAAGCCAGTTCGTAATTACGCATGTGCGGATTAAGGTCATTTGTACGGAGTACAACTGACCTTTATATGCTATCATGGATTGCACACCATGATGCACACACCGGTATGATTTTAGTTGATTAAAATTGACAGGAATTATTTAAAGGCTAAATTGATAACATTTTTTTCTTCAAATTGGCAACAATAATATTTTTCTTTTAGTGCTACATGTTTCTAACAAAATGCAATGTCTTTGAAAACAATATACATCATTAGAAACTTAGTCGAAAAGTTGAAAAAATTGCCAATTTTGATAAAAAAACAGGGATTTTGAACCACTCAATGTGTTGCCAATTTAAGGATTTTGAAGATTATTCTCCTTTTAAAAATTCCAGGCATCAAACGCAATATGGTCATGCAACAAACATGGACACAATGTGTGTAGAAATTTTTGTTTTTCCTACTCCTGCATCTGGTATATTTTTTAGAGCTCTGAATCAAAAGTTATTGAGCCAAACCACAAAATGTGGTCAATTGTCTTGAAAGGGTTAACATGTAGCGCGTCCACCAAAACAGATGCGTGTGAGTGTACAATTTTGGGGTCATGATAGGGTCATTTGCACGATGTACTAATTACAAACTGGCCTTTTGAAAAAGAGAGAATCATAGTTCATAGGGACAAATAGAAAATGATGGTTTCACTTTCACCTGCAAAAAAGAGTGGGAGAGGTGGAGAGTAAAAGAGAAAGGGGGGGGGGGGAGTGGGGGAGATGTTGGAAAGGGGAGAGGAGGGGAAAAGGAAAGGGAGGTGGGGGAGGAGATAACGACAGTGATGAGGAAAATATTGAGAAGAATAATAACTGAAGGAGCTAAAATCATGAGTGACATGTAAAGCGTAAATGTAAAGTGCTCTTTTCAGCTCGATTTGAGGTTTGTCCAACTTTGATGGTTTCAGCGGCTGTGGGTTTTTAAAAATTAAGAAATGCAGTTGTAATCTGGTGATGAAGTATGCTTAATTACATAAGTGATGAATGAAGGGCGAAAAGGAAGATCAAATTGTCATTCTTAGATGATGGTGATGATGAAGATGATGATTATGGTGATGGTGATGATATGAAGTTGAAGATATGTGTTGGTGGTGATGATGATGGTAATGATATGAAAATGACTATGGTAATAATATGAAGATAATGCTGATGATGTGATGATGAAGATGATGATGATGTTGATGGTTATGATGAAATGATTATAATGATCAGCACGATGATGATGATAGATGCTTTACAGATCTTTTAAAGAGCTGTGCCCCGGCCCCCCCCCCCCCCAAAGAAAAAAAAATCTCTGGCGCCGCCCCTGTTCACACATGGGTAGTTAGAAAAAGACCAATCTCCTTTACAAATAAATATTTGAGTTTTTCCATGTCCAATGATCATTTTACAACACCATTCCGCGATGTTGCATAATGTGCATCTTCTTACGAATCGTCACGTATCATGGTTATTAATATGCTGTAATACATTGATGAGACGGCAGCTTTTTCATTTGTTTTTATTCCAGTCGCTTTCAGTTGTTTATCTTGCATGTGTGCCCAAATGCCTCGAGAATTAAATACGAGAATGACATGTAGTACAGGCATGTGATCGTGCATTGCGAAATTGAATGTGAAGCGATATAGGAAGCTATAGAAGATAGGGTCATACTAAGACTCTCTCTCTCTCTCTCTCTCCTCTGCTATTCTCTTTTAAAATTCTGTATCCTCTCTTCTCTCCTTCTACCCCTCTCTCTCACTCTATTTTTCCTTGTATCTTCTACCTCTTTTCCATTCTCTTCTCGCTTTTTTTTTCTCTCTCTTTGTTTCTCTATCTACTATTTCTCCCATTTGTTCTCTCTTCCGCCTCACTCGCTCTCTCTTTCTCATTTTTCTCATCTTTTATATTTTTCTGCCGGGCCTCTCTCTGTATATCTTTCTCACTCTCTTTCTCTTCCACTTTCCACCGTTTTTATTTCCCCTTTCTCGTTTCCTAACTTCTCTCTCTTTCTGTTTGTTATTCTCTGTGAAATTTTCTTCTGTTCGTGATGTTTATACCCCCCCTCTCTCTCTCTCCCTCCCTCTTTCTTTTTCCCCTCCATCTATCAGCCTCTTTAATTTTCTCTCTCTCCCTCTCTCTTGTTCTCTTGCTCTCTCTCTCTCTCTCTCTCTCTGTATAAGCCTATTGAAGTAAGCCTATACAGCCGTCTTATCTCTTTTACCACTCTTTCCGGCCTTTCTACTATTTCCTTTTCTGTCCTCACGTTCTTCTTTAAAAATATGCCTTCCCTCAATCTTTTTCATAATGCTATGATCAAATAGAAATTTAAAAATGGCAAATTTACCTCAATCCGGGGCATACTTGGCGAATAGGGGAAAAAATTATGACATTTTCAAAGTGCCATCTTGAATCAGAGATATAACACAAATATGGAAATCAGAATCACTATCAAACAAGAAACAACAACAAACAAACAAACAAACAAAATTACGAAGATACGAAGGCGTATCCAGCATAGGTTGAGTCGGACTCCTCTTGAAAACCCCCTCCCCCCAAAAAAAAAAATTAAAAATTCATTTTACAGTTAGCATACAGAAAATAAAGCTGCCCTGGTATACACTGGCAGTGTACATTCTGCCCATCTTCGTGTGGGAGCCCCCCACCCCCACACTTTATCAATGTCTGGACACGCCGCTTTATAGATTATATTATCATCTTTCTTTTTTTCTGACATTCTTTTCCTATTTCCATCAATCCCACATCCCTCGGTTTTTCGCCACAAATATACTCGAGAATTTAAGCAAACATCATCTAAGTCTATAGGCAATGTGGACATCAATTTTGTCAATCGATTTCTTTTCTTCCTTCCGTTGAATCACATTGATTTACTGAACCTAAGTAAAAAGGTTGTCAAGAAATATAGACTAATGGAATGAATCTGACGGGTGATGAATCCAATACAAACGTTCCCCATTCTGATATTTCATGCAGTAGGTTAGCACCGACAAAATATGATGACACTTTTATTTATTTTTTTCTTTCTTTCTTTCCTTTTATCATCATTAATTCATCATCATCATCATCATCATCATTATTACTATTAATATTATTATCATTATTATTATCATGTTTATTAATATTACTATTATTATTGTTGTTGTTAATATTTTCATTATTTTCATTATTATAATTTGTCGTGGTTATTTTGCTTGACAAAATTTTCGGTATTGTTCCCTCCCTTTTTACAAAATCTGATAGAACTATCTATTTCTTCAAGTGCACATCCGCTTCATGGAAAATATGTGAGATTTTACGAAAATATTTTTACCTGTTTTTAGAATTTGGTCGACTTGACTTCTAAAAAGCTCCTCAGACCAACAAAAAAAAAGAAATAGAAATATTTCTGTTGTAAACACCCTCGAGCGCTTTTCTTTCATATCAATGTTAAAAGCATTTTCATGGGATTTATGTAAACCAGGCGAGTCCTCGTCACTGTAACAATCATTTCTTCCCTTTTTACAGAAAAAAATCCGCCTTTGTATACCTTTCCGTAGATTCCTCGTGTTTTAAGCAAAGGAAATATGCTCAGATATTATATAAATCGATATAATAATCGGAAAGGACGAGCACAAACTTGCCCAATTGATTTTCAAAGTTTGTTCTCTTTTTGATGCAAACACTAACTATGATGGTGTTGGTACTTAGGGTCAAATAATGATGAATGGAAGCTCCAACCGACTAAAGATATGTGGTTGTATTCAACAGTGAAGTGAAACTGTAACTTGTAATTTTTTGCAAATATTTGTTGTTGTTGTTGTTGTTATTGTTACTTTTTGTATTGTTTTGAAATATGCACGGACTTGCTGAAAAACAGCCTTGCGGCAGGTTTTTTTATGCCGTATTCAAATAAATAAAATTATTTTAAAAAAAAAACTGTTATCGTTTGAAACTGGTTGGATATTTCATCCTTCGAGCACAATACATGTGTGAGGAATCAGATTGCAGCAGTGTAACAGTCCAAGGTGGTATATAAATTTTAGTATCTTTCACAGATAAGGATTATTTTTTAATGTCGTTGAGGAAAGGGTGTGATTTTGCATAGCGCCAAATTCACCTTGCCTATATACACTCAACCAAAAAAGTAAGTCCCTAGCATTTTTTCATATATATCAAAAAATATTTTGCCGATTTTGATCTCGCAAACGGTCATTGATGCGCAATTTTCTTACGCACATTGTGAATGGTATTACGTTTTCATCATCAAATAATGTATTTTCTGATACAAAGTGCAAAAAAAAGTTGCACTTTAAGTTTGCACATTGGGTAAATTTTGTATACGAGTAAGCATCTTCATTTAAGATGACCCGATACACAAATCTGTTATGTTAATTCAGTAATATACTGCAGGCTGCATTGTTCTTAGTGGAACTATTTTTCAAAAGCATGCATTTTTCTGAAACAATAATTGGCCATTCAATATGAAATTGTTGGCAGGCGCGGCGGAATGTCGGGCTCAGACAATGGAAGTAGGGGGGCACCTTTTGTTTGATTACGTAATTCGGGGGGGGGGGGGTCATCAAGTGTCTTGTCGGTGATTTTTACCGACAAATTTCCTCTCAGCCAATCAGATGCAAGGAATTTAGTAGCTTATAACAGTTATTGCAACTTGTCATTGATGACAAGTTTTATGAAACAGGGCCCTGAAGTCTTAATATCATTTTATTGTTCAAATTGCTCAAATATCACTGGAAGTCGGAATACATGTTTTCCATTCAATTATGTGCCATCTGAAGTCGTACAATTCATGCACTTTAACGATCCATTTCCAAATCCCATTGTACTGTCATTTGAATATAGCCTATATATCATGTTTGCATCTTATTTTGCGATACGGTATTTTGTTTAATTAAATCTCAAATAAAATAAATTGCGTTTTTTTCATTGTTGACTCGAATGCACATTTTCAGCCAGTAAATTTGTTTCACATTGTAAATAATGCTACAAAAACTAGACAATAATTATAACCTCGACGCTTGTATATTATACAACTGACATAAATTGATTGGGTCTGATACTTCCGTCCTCTGTTCACGTTAACAATCAAAACCTAGTATAATTTTATATGCCTGAATATTGATTGAATAATTGCGCTGTGATTTCATTGTTAATGTATCATCCGAAGAAACATGCATCATTCTAAATTGATATTTAAACCATAACTGACATTTTAATCAGTAACGCGCCATACAATTAAGTATCTAAGTTTCAATCCTCCTTTTTAATTGTCGAGACTATATATAGGTATATACGCCGTCGTCGCGAAATCGTTTTCACGAATTAATTTTTAGAACAAATCAATTTTAGAATGTCCAGGTTTTACTTTTTGAAACAATAATTATTACATAATGTCTTATACATGTCCCAAGCTTATACATTACAGGGAATTCACTGAGTAGTTTGTAGGCATGTCAGTCACATGTTTTTTGTCTCTTGTCTTCTTCTTATTATTATTATATTTTGCGCGTTTTTAAAGTCAAATGTTAATGTCAATAAAATAGGGCTAAGCCCCAGGAATAAGAAGGTTACTATTTATAACAGATCTGCCCTGTTACATTAAACCTCATATCAACCCCTCCCCTTCCTGCCTTATTATAGATTTAAGTCTACTTCTAATTTAAAAAAAAGAAAGTAGAAAGTTGATGAAAAAAGCTAAGAGCTAAGATAAAGAATTTCAAAAACTAAGTAACGCATGAAAACAACAATAAAATAGATGAAATTTTGCGTGCATCGTTTTTAACATATCTTTGGAAAGGGCAGAAGAACTCACTTTTTAACGAGTCATATCGCCTGCATGCCCTTGGGAATTTCAATCAACTAACCACAGACTGCAAATTTTTACAGCAGACGACATCTCGGGGTTGTCTCAAGTGCATTTTCTCTCCAGGGTTTTGCGCCTTTTTATGGTGAAGTGGGGGCTCGTTCTATTTGATTTAGTCATTAATGGCGCAATGAATTCGTTGCCCCAACTCGTAATTTACTACCACCAAGCTCACACCCTCTCCTTGCTTGCTCGCTTCTCCAAATTTAATTACGTCCTCGCTCTTATTTAATTTTGCAGCGTTTTAATATAGTTCTCGTTCCGATTCATTCAGCCGACATGTTTCTATTCATTCTTTTGGAGGAATTACGACTATGAAGGGGAAATAATTTGCTAGACTTCTAAATTCCATGAGAATTTTAGGGCGAAATGTAGGAAGTCGGTTAAGTATGTAGTCTAAACATTCGTTGAGAAAGGCTCGTTCCTGACATTATTCCCTCGACTTAATTTCCTTCATATAATTAAGAAAACTCATGCCGAAGGCCATGCGAGAGCCTTAATGACAAATATATTTTTGGATGGAAAGAGGATAAATACAATATGAAAATCGCAAACGCATGCATCGTTCTATTTACTTCGTCCTTTTTCTAAATACCGTTTAATTTTAACAATTTTATGAAAGTAGTTCGTTTATTGATTTTGCTTACAAATACAAGGAATAAAAAATTCCTGAAGTTTTTGAGAAATACAAACCTTTACTAAGGATTGGGGGGGGTGTTCATTTTCAACAACAAAATGATATATAATTCTATCAGTACCGCCGTACGAAACCTTGAAATAATAATAATTAGAGAAGTTATTCAAAAGGAATTCTAAACAATTTTTGCTACTCAAATAATGTTGCCTCTCATTACCGTTCTGACTGATTTCAACACGTGTTTTCAGAAATTAAATACTTTTATGCAAAACATATTTAAAAAGATAGAGGGAAATATAGAGATAGAGAAGTAAAGAGAGAGAGAAGAGCAAGAGGGCAATTAACGAGAAAGAGAAAGGGAGAGAGGGCTGCAGGAGAAGGGGAATATTTATTCATTAATTAAGAGAAAACTATATACAATTTAATCATCAATATTTATTCATCAAAGCCATTATTTCTCATAATATGTTCATATCTGTAGTAGATGTCACTCATCCAAAACAACAACAAAAAAGTTTCCGCCCGTAAAAAGTCAGCCAGAAGAATCTGGAAATGGGGATGGTAAGTGTCCCTATTATAAAAAAGCTGTAGTTGAAATGGAGAACATAATAGCAGCCCCCACCCTCCCCGGCCATCCCATTCAGCTTTGATAAATCTTCTACTCTTTTCGTCTCTTTTCACCAGGTTCACCTTATTCCTGACTATAATTATTTGAGATTATTCTAGCATGGATGCCTTGCATCACCCCTCAAAATACCTTTTTTTCTGGACCAATTTTTTGTTTGGCCGATCTACTTTTGGATGCAGTTGAAGACTTTAATATTTCCTCGGAATAGATCTCTTTTATATGCATCACAAAATACAGCAAGCATACAAAATGATTAATCACATCGCAGTGCAAATAAAACTGTCTCCTTACGCAGTATTAACGACGCGACTTAATCCATGCTGTGGCATGGTATGCAGTTGAAATTTATGTTCTGCTCTTAAAGGATCAGTACATTATAAACTTGGACATTTTCTAACCAATTTATTGTAATAATTTCAGGATTTTTCAAAGAAGTTTATAATATTTGATGCGTTTTCGATCATCGTGACGATATCATTAACACAGTATGCCTTCAAAATTTATTTAAAAAGTTTTAGGCTATATGTTTTTATTTGATATAAAATAGTATTGGAGTAAGCCTGTGATAAGAACCCTTTGATTCATGCACATACGAGATTTTCCCTATCCTTTTCTACTTTTAGAACTTCCAAGAACACATCACGTTTGATGATTAAATATTTAACAGGATACGATCGATGAAATTACATGTAGAAGAAGACAGAGAGAGAGAGAGAGGGTCAGTCTATAATGACCTTAATGTGTTCTCTATCAATATTAGTCTAATGAAATTCAAACAATGTTGAATTATGCAAACAGTGTTCAATTAGATGTAAAATTTCACCAGCAAATGGTGAATTATACTAGGCTGATCCATGGGGGCGATGTGGCTGCGTCCCCACTTTGTGAGGAAAATAATGTCGGGAAACATTGCTCTCCCCCCCCCCCAACCTGGATCCGGAGGTACTTTTCTAGTTACCTAGTTTGTCTGGGATGATGGTCCAATGGTACACGTTTTCTACTCGATGAAATTTGTTGTGATGACTTCGATGAAAAATGTCGATTTTTACGATATCAACATGAATGCAATAGTATCATAGATACCAGTGGCGGATCCAGGAATTTGAAATAGGGTGTGGGAGGGGGGTATCCCTCGGTAAAAATCACAAAACAGAAAAGTTAAAGGGGAGCGCGCCCCTGGCTTCCCTGCCTGGATCCGCCACTGGATACAAGGCCTATGCATAAAAACTATATATAACGCTATTGTGTGAAGTAATTTTTCTATAATAATTTCGCTTTTGCCCTCCTCTTCCATGTAATTTTCGGCCTTCGTCAAGAACTTGTGAAGAAATTAACAGGAAGCAGTGTTTTTATTTGAGTCTAAACTCGTTTAGCATGTTAGGTCTGAGTTCTTGATGAATTATTTCACGGTGAATAAGTTTTGTATCACGGGAAGTTACAAGCCAAATGAATAAAAGCACCCTATCAAGTGCTCGTAAGCCGATGTCGAGCGTTGTTTTCAAACACAGTTATAACCACGTGGTATATGATAACGGATACCCCGTCTGGTAACTCCTTGTATAATTCCCTGTTTCAATCAATTTTGGTTAATGACCATGACAATGATGGCAAGATTCACGTAGGAAGAAAATTGCTATCATGTTTATCTTTGGGACGTATTTTTGCAACTATTCAAATTCAAAAATGCTTATACAAAATGCAACTCAAAAACAAAACACTTTTCAACTAACCATGCTAGCTGTCAGTATTTATCAATTAAACTGTTTTAAAAACAAATCTTGAAATTTAATTGGGAGTCTATCAAAAGTGAAACATATTCTTTTCATGTTACTTTTATTATGGATTGATTTTATGTCAACATGTACTTAGATCAGATTATAGAGATATCAGAAGAGCGTACATTAATATTTTACTTCAATTTAATGGGCTTAAATTGTAAATAATTATTGGAATAGCAGCGATCACCATAAAACAAGACGTCCTAGATGAGACTCTGGATGTATAGGACTTTAGGCTTAATAAAGGGCACTGTCTTGGGCATTTTTAGTGGAGCCGCCAACAGCAGCTGATCATGACAGATTAATGACGTGATCTATTGCTCATGCCCTCCAAAGCAAACTGATAATATCCATTTTTAGTGTTTTATTTACACTGGGTACTTCATAATACAACATGATTATAGAGAACGAGAGACAACGAGCACAACTGCCTCCAGTAGCGTCGATCGATAGTACATTTTGAAGGGGGCCCGGGGGGGGGGGGGGGGGGTTCGAGTTTGTTCGAAATGTTTGGCTCATTACGCCACTGGTCATAGTCTATGACATTTTTCGCTCATCCATTTTCATCTCAATGCCAATCCATTTTCAGCTGAATTAAAAAAAAATTTATGCAAAAGGAAAAAAGGAACCATATACGAATCATTAGCTGCCCACAAACAAAAATAAAATCAAGGTTAGATTTCATTGGTTTGTCATTTGCACTTGGGAAATTCTCCCGTTTGCCCTAAGGATGCGTGGTGAAAGCGACGTCCACTCTATTCCTAAAAAATGACCAAATTGAGAGGGGGGAAAAAGTCGTCCAACAGTGGAATTTAATTAGTCATTGAACGAGACGCTCTTTCTTATAGTCCTACCTTATAAGTTATAAAGGAGATGGAATTGAAGAAAAAAATGGATCACGTTAGCAATATAATATATCACTGCAAATGCATGCAAGTTCAACTGCGCTGATATGAAATGAAATGAAATGAAACGAAATGGGAAAAGATAACATTTTCACCCAAGCGTTGGTTCGGTGTTTTGACAAGCGCGTACTTTGAGAGAGGGTCTTAATAGGGATAACAAATAACGTTTAAAGATAATGAAAAGTTCAGTGACTATACTTAAAAAGTATATCTTCTGTATTTTTCGATCAAAATAGGTACCTCTCCAAGGGGCGGAGTAATGAAACGGAGATGACTTTTTGTCGTTATTACAGGGGCGGATCCAGTTTTAACAGAAAGGGAGGGTGGAAAATGTTTGCGACTTTCCCGAAAAATTTCTATCACCGGAAAATTATCTTGCTAACACCATTTTTTTTGCGAAAGGGGGGGATTGGCCCTACTGCCCCCTTATTTCCACCGATGGCTATTACAACCACCTTTGGTGTATTTATTAGACATACATATATTCTTGAGTAAGTGGAGTGTATCTTGGAAATATGAATAAGAAAAGGCCTATTTTGTGGAGTGCTCGAAATATTTCTTCACGTTTATCTCGAAGCGTATATGGTTTTAAATGTCACAATTCCGTTAAAATCACATGTGTCCTCCGTAAATATTATATCTAGGACGATTCCAGCCCCTGCCTGGGTGATATTTGTATTTTTCTCTATTGGGTACACTCTGAAAGGTCATTGAGATATCATGGGGTACGCTGAAGGTATTTAAGTATGCCCTAGGTATCATCAAGACACTTAGATTGTTTGATCGATGATATGAGATGAGAAAAATTTGAAATGGAACATTCGCAGAGTCTGCAAAGTCTGCAAAGAGGTAATTCTATGTTTCCATCTTCACGTATAGACCTGCAATAATCACGACCAACATTCGAGAAATTCATGGCATGATGTTGTAGCATTTCGGCCGGTATATTTGCTTTGATTGGAATAATGCGTAATCAAAATAAATTTAGCTTTTTGCCCATGAATCAATCTGTCCAACGGTTGCATTAAGAGCTGTATACTGTTTCATCATCAAAACTATTGATGTTTAAAACCACAATTACCGCGTCCAGATTGCTTTCATACTGTTTAAAGTAGAAAAGCAATTAACCTTTAAATTATTGACACTTCAAAGATTCTTCCATCATAGTTGTCAAACGGGTTGACCCTTTCCTCCTTTTTGCAGCCACATTTTCCCCCTTTCCATTTATCGACTTTCCCGTCAGCAGGCCAAATATAGAGCGCGGCCTGTGATTTGATCAAATTACAAAGACAAAGCCAAGCAAATGGATGTATGCAGTTTGGCCCACTTATACTGCAAAAACCACGGTGTTAAATATTCAACACTACGTTGGTGTACAATTAAATGTATTCTTATGGTGTTATTATAACACCCAGAGAATCATTGTTATGGCTCCGTAATCAAATCTGTTGGAATAGTTCGGTTGATTACACCATCGGGTGTAATTTATTTAAAACACGCATGCGCAAAATAAATGAACAGAAATACCGCGGGATCGCTAGCTCCTGATTGGTCTAAGCATAGTGCAGCAGCGCATGCTCCAAACACTTATATGAATATTCATGAATTTTCAGTAGCGTATGGTTTGGGGTGGCCCGATTTTAATAACTCTTACCATATGCATAAAAAATTATAATGGGTATATAAGAGCTTGCACTAGACTGTACCAACAGGATAAGATTATTAGGATAGGATAGGATAGTACTAGGATAGGTTAAGATACACATGTAGGATCTGTGTGTACCAAGATGATATAGGACATGGCGTTACTCTGACACCAGCTATGGTGTAAATTATTTTTAATACCATGGATGGTGTACAATATTGGTGTTTAAAGGACAAGTAACCCCACGTGATATTCTAGGTGCACCTATTGTCTGCTACGTCTTTCCATGGAGGCTGCCATTTTGTGCATGACACGGATCATTAGGTACCATATGCATTGATAATAGCTTACCTTTACAACAGATACGTCGCTTTGTTCTGATTGTATTACGATTGTTATTGGCCATGGGCCTAGATAATTGACGACCCATGAGTTCTAATAGCCATCCTGTAAAGCAGATTCCTCGCTTTGTTTTGGTATTGTTACGATTGTCTCCGTCCTTGACGTCAATTCTCCGTCCTTGACGTATATTTTTTATGAAGTATATTTTTTATGAACAAATTAAGACCTTTTAAAAAATATATAAAACTAAACTTACATTTCAGAATATGTGACTTTATAATTATAATATATATTTGTCCTCTAAAAATCAATTACAAGTTAACGATGAAGGAAATTTTACTTGGGATGAAAAATATGTTCGTGTACACATAAAGTAATGGCAGCCCCCTTATTATTGCTAGCAGACGATAACTTGGCTGGAAAATAGTGATTTATATCTATATCCTGTGTTTTTACATGAAATTGCATGTATCAAATAAGAGGCATATACTACACCATTCAAAATAAGCTAATTCATACGCTGAGGTTACTTTCCCTTTAAATAACACCAGTGGTATTGAATATTCAACACCATTCTGGGTGTTAATTTTGATTTAATCCGAAACTAGGTGTTCTTTTAATCTTTCGGTGTTGCAGGATATAGATACCGGGAAAGAATAACTTTTAACACCCATGGTGTTGAATTTAACACCCTGGTTTTTGCAGTGTACTTCAACATTATACATTAACCTATAGGCTCATGAGGAAATATAAAGCAAGCCCCCCCCCCCCCCCCGAGAATTTTACAACTACAAATATTTTGGCAAACGTATTCAGTAAGGTGCATGGTCACTTTGTATTTTTTTTTCATATCCCCCCGCCTCACCCCCATCCCGCCTCCTCCGGCGATTGTGCACGTACGCCCATCCACGTAGGTTAACAATTATACATTGCGAAAATTTGAGATTGTCGGCATAAAATTGTCGAAAACCTGACGTCCAATTCAAATGTTCCCTACTTTCTTTTCCGGGACCCGAAGACCCGAGAACGTTTTGTGTTTCTGCAACACCAACCGTTATCATTTCATTTTCTAACGCGGCCTTGGGATGGACAAGTTATCGAGTTTTCCCCATGGGTTCTCTTATTCATTTCCTCTGTATCCAAACACGCTTGGTGTCCATTTGTCTTTCTTGTCACTCTCTTCACCAATCTCCCTCCATTTCTCATTCAGTTGTTTTTTTTTCTTTCGAATCAATCGCAACCCTTTATACGTCGGGCCCCAGATATATCTACCTATTGCTCAAGTTCAAGTTCATTTTATTTACACTCATCATAAAAATGCAATACAATAACATATTGACAAATACATAAACACATCATAAAGAATGACATACATACATAATACAAGGTTAACAACGACGAGGAAAAAAAAAAAACCTATTTGGTATGAGAGTGATGGAGTGAACTTATGCAGATTAGTTTACAAAAGTCTATTCCCGAAGTGTATGATAGTCCCCCATTTGAAAATGTTATCTGGTTTATATTTACATGTATTTGTCCATCGTGTGTTCAGTATTTTACTCAAATTTTTACCTTATTCTTATAGCCGTTTCTGTCTTCTCAAACAGGGCGAAAAGTAAATATTCATAAGTAATGTAAAATAAAACTTTGGAACTTTGAGAATAATTCCTACAACGAATTATATATAAACACAAAAAGACATTTGTACACAAAACTGATAGAGTATAAATGTCTATAACTGATCACGTGTCACATGATTATGTTTTTGAACATAGCAGAGGAAGTTTTTCACGAAATGTTTTGCTGTTCCCATACAGTTCAACTATTCTGTCCGTAAAGTGGAAGCATCGCCATCGGCCGATCTTGTCTATTTTTTGCATTAAATTTCACAATACGCCAGTGATCTAACGTCAAAGGTGTAGGCCTATCCATCATAGGTTGGACCCGATGTATCCCCTTTTCCCTTGAGTCCCACTAAAAAGTCAGACTTCCAGCGGGTCTACGATCTTTCAAACATGCACAGAATTATATTTTATATTGGGTGACCCGTCCCCATTTCTATCAATTCCTGGATACGCCATATCCTTTAATGAGAGTGCTGTTAGGAAAAAAAGGCTCCTCAGAGTTTAGAAATAAATAATGATGATGCCTGCCGCTCACTCTACAAAATAGAGTGATCACTGACGTCACTCCCGGGAGGTGAAAATAGAATGAAAATTCACTCATTTTCTTTTAGAGAGAGCATTCAATATTCACTCGTTACTCAATTCTGAACAAGTGAACATTGACAATGACATGGCTCCATGGAGAATGAAAATAGAGTGGAAATTTACTCTCTCTTTTTTTATTGGAGATAGATCGATGTGTTCTGCCATGATGACTCCAAATTATAGTCAATATACAATGGCTTTATAATGCGTTTTTTATGACCAAAGTTGTGAAACGAGAGCTTCATGAGATGATTGAATTAAAATACATCAAAAGAGATTAGCTCGATGCGAAACGAATAAGATATGTGACAACCTAATCCAAGAAATGAATAAAATGCTAGTTGTTTTGATCAGTTGGCAGACAATATGTATTCAGGCCATTAATTTTTTTATAATCTATGGGGATTTCATTGAAAAATGCTCCTGGAATTAGCGACGCATCAAAATTATATATGCTATCCGTGCAAGGCCGCGCCCGTAGGTTGTGAGTGAAACTGTTTGCTTATCTAAAAATAAATAAATAGATAAAATTAGATTAAAAAGAAAATATTATATGTACACAAATTAGCTTGTATTACAATATTTGACAAGTTATTTGTAGGACGATAAGAATGTGTGTGTTTTGAATATGCTGGATTTATTTTTTCAGAGGTTTATTCATAATGATTCATCTAGTGATCAGTAATGAACATGGTGGTAAATAGCCATTCAAGTAGCTATCTAAACTGTATATTTTGGCTCTTCTTCCGCTTTTACCCTTTCATCGGGGGCGGATCCAGAATTCGGGGGGGGGGGGTGGGAATGGGGCACAATAACTTCCCCATATCTGTGACAAGCATATAAAAAAAATCAGCAAACTTTTAGGCGCCTTTTGGAGGGGCACTTTTTGTATTCATGGAATGGAAGTTGGGTTTTGAAGGGGCGACCCGTGCCCCCTTGAAACGCTAGTGCTTTTCTCAACATATTATTATTTAAAATTAAGATTATATAAAGTAGCATGCATGTATCAATTGAAATCGAAGAGGAAAAGTAAGCTAATAATACAACTATATTTAAATATGTTTGAAAAATGCTACTAGTGAACAAGAGAGGTATGATTCGGTTATTAAGTCAATCTTATTCGGTTATTAAGTCAATCTTATTCGGTTATTAAGTCAATCTTATTCGGTTATTAAGTCAATCTTATTCGGTTATTAAGTCAATCCTATTCGATATTTTGTAAATATGTGAAACCTATTCAGGACACGTACTCTACTCTGGGAAATATATGTGAACAAACTTAATAATCGGTTGCATCGAATCAAGGGAGTGATGATATTCGGAGGTTGGTTTCGCTTTAAACAATATTTACATTATTTAGTTTACACAGCAGGGATAGAGATTCAGCGGGCTCCTCTGTCCCAAAATCCAACGGCACATCCCAAATTGACCTAGATGTGTCCGCGGTAGATTCCCCGAGAAAATGTTTAAAATGTTTCAAACATTTTCCCTGTAATCTGAGACACTCACTGCTATACTTAAAACTCATATACAGTTATGGTAACCAAAAAGAATTTTGACTGATCTCTTCAATTTTTGTAGCAAGATACTAAATATTAAACGCTTGTTTTTTTTTCTCTTGAAAGGAAGTACGGTATTCAAAAGTCTCGAAGTGAGATATGATTAAGATTATGATTATCCATAATCTCCGTTTTTTTTTCTTCTAACTTCTACCATAAACGATATAGATTATAAAGATTTAGAGCCCTTTAAAGAAATCTTATTTTAACCTGTTTATCGGAATGCTGAATAGGATAACATACAGATTATGCGACCCTTGTTGTTACCGTATAATATAGGTTTTAAAAGACATATTTATGGGCAGGGGTGGGGGGGGGGGGGGGGGGGAGGGGACTGCAGCTTGATACAGAATGACCTACTAGATTCATCGTGATTTAAGCAGGTCGAAGTTCAACAATATACGCATGCTCATTATAGCCCACTGCGCACCAGGAAACGCGCAGCCGTATGTGACATCACAATGCAAACTGCGATAGATTCTGTTGTTTGTTTACTAATCTCTCACTCTGTCATTTGACTTTCTGAGCGATCGGACGTGTATGCTATCTTCTTGCTATATTTCTTGAGCAATTTCCTAGCTTATACAAAATGATGCGTATGGTGAGTGTAGAAAACATTATATCACCTTATTTGCCAACAATCTTAAATATCTAAGCAAAATATCTAATATGGGTTATATTGAAATATATTATAGGCCTAACAAGAAAAGGGATTCAAAGTCCGCCCTTTAATAAGCATGATATTCTTTATAAGGAATGCAGATATAACTAGAAAGGCCGTCAAAGGCGGCAGACCCACGCCTTAACCCAATAGGTTTTGTTTTGTTGCGATTATTTTTGTAAGCAGTAGCCATTCAAAGGGGATAACAAGAGGCACATCTCCCCCCCCCCCCCCCATAAATTTTGCCATATCCAGGTCATAGCTTTGTGTGTCCCCACCCTTGAAAAAATTCTTCTGAAAAAGATATTTTATTATTGAAACATCCCTCCCCTAAAAGTAATTGATTAGACATGTCAGAGAGCGTGGCGTGGTGAGAAAAAAAATGTTAGCAATTTGTATTCAGTGTTCAGTCCAAGGCCGTACGCAGAAATTTTTTTCCTGCGGGGGGGGGGGGGGGGCAAGATGATCGCTTTCAAAGGAACCCATAACTTGAAGTCTAAAACCCGATTAAAAAAAAGTATGATTTTGAAATTTCTGGGGGGGGGGGGGCAACTGCCCCCCCCCCCCCCTCCCCGCTGCGTACGGCCTTGGTTCAGTCATGTCAGTGTTAGTAAATGTATTCATGTTCTATCTTTACATTGCAATTCGGGTTGTTGTTTTTTTTTTCATCGGGCTTGGATAAAATAAATATGACGACAAAAGAAGTTGGATCTCGACTTGAAAATGACGTGCATGCGAGGCACAGAGCCACAGAGCTTACTCACTCAGTACTACAGTCAGCCGGCCCCCAGGCACTTCGCGACAGTGCTGTGTATAGTTATATACGTACACTACAGCTACTCAGCCACTCACTCAGATCAACACACGCGAACACTCGCGAGTGCGATAGACTCACTCACGTCGAACAAACGCACCAGATTTTCACCGAAAACAATTAAAATCACGTACTACACGTCCACCAGGATAAAATAAATCACAAAAACTTCCACAACAAAGTGGAAAGAACCGGGGAAAATAAACAGAAATGCACAGAAGATAAGAAATAGGAGAAATTAGACGTGCTAGGCTATACGTATACCGTATACCTAGCCGCTTTCGATTTCGCAACGAGAGTACAGTTCAAGCGCGAAAAATCCCTTGTTGCTGGGATACGTTGGCTTTGAATATTCATTGCAGGCTCGTGCGGATTTGAAGTGAAATAGCAAATAATGGGTCTAAAAGTCTTCTAAAATTCATAAACCTGAAATAGATTTTTGGTGAGACGAAGTAATGAGTGTTTTGATTGACCAAAATATTTCTGCATCGGCAGGCGAAGTTTGGGGTCATCAAACTTTCTAGTTTCTATCCTGTCACTCTCTGAACTGAAGTTCCTATACTTTACTACAGGGTCAAAAGTTCAAGGTCACACAGAATATGCAGGGGTCAACCAATCATCACCAAAATCTAATCGATTCTTTCCTGTCACTTTCTGAACATTCCCTGAAAATTTGGTGCAAATCCGTTCACCCGTTCTCTTGTTATCTTGTACACAAACAAACAAACAAACAAACAAACAAACAAAAAACAAACATACGGAGCCCTTTACATAACCCTGCCGATTTCATCGGCGTGGGTAATAATCTTATTGTATGTATAAAAATGTCATTAAGATAAATTTGACCCTTGGACGACTCGGTGCAATGTGCCCTTTACGATGCATGACTTTTATTAATTTATTTCATCCAAAACTGAAAAATGGTTCTTTCAATATCAGTCACTACCATTCAAGATATTTTTAAATAAGTGGATAAAAGACGTACGTTCTACGGGACCCATTAAAACACGTTTTGGAATCGTATGTCAATCTTGGTCTCGTGTATAAAAGGACATTATTATTTTATGTGTTAGGAGGGGGTATTCATGCATTCTTATAATTATTATCTACTAAAGGTGATGCCACGGAAGAGCAAAGGATCTTTCCCTGCTTCTCCATCTGATAGCTGTCATGACGATAAGAACATCTCGTGCTGCCCATGGCGCATGCCCAGACCTAGCATCCCGGCCGCCATGAGGACCTTTCAGATGAAGCTACGCGCATCCACTTCTGTGACGTCACAATCGCGTCCGGTGGGTACCAGCCGTTCCCTCTTCAGCCTGTTTGGAAAGCGTCATTCAACTCCAGTAGTACCTTTCAGCGGCACTGAAGAACATGGAGTGACTTTTATCCAGGAACTGAGGGTATCAAAGTCGGTCGGTGCAGTAACTGATCAGTTTGCCAAGGTGAAGGTTGGTGCCGAGAAGGGCAGGACGAGGTCACCATCCAGCAGGAGAAGCCTCCAACACAAAGGATCTGATCAAGGTTCCATCAAGTGTGTTTTCAGTCTCCCTGGTGCAGTGATTGACGACGATGCTGAATCCAATTCCTGTGCGGTTGGTGATACAGCTCGAAGTCCAACCTTCTACAGTGAAATTGACACTAATAAGGTTCACCTTGGATCATGTACTTCCAATGAGGCAAAGCCTAGCCATGTCCATGATGAAAAGACATTTACAGGACAGACTAGTACCTCACATGAAGTCGACATTCTTGTCATCAAACACAGTGATGAAGATATCAAACAAGACATCCTTCAGCAATCTAAAGAACTGACAATGGTGGAGAAAGTGACATCAAGCTCATCTGAGGAGAATTGTGTAGATACCCCTATCGACACAGCTGACAATGCCGTCATCTCTGAACCTGGGTGCTCTTTGGACAATGAATTTAAAGACACCACAGGAAAGCCAGATATGAACAATGGTGCGTCGCCATGTGAGGATGTCCCACCGCCAGAGGATCAAGAGAAACTTGACCTTAGTGAGACCAGACGAGGCCAGATTCCATATGCTGATGAAGAAAATCTTGAAGAAGAGGTGACATTCTTCGAGAAGACCGGCGAGGAGGGTGATGACTACGTCAACCTCGATGACCTTCTTGATCGTTGTCCAAAATCTGAGGTCATCAATAATCTTCAGTCTGCAGTTGAACTGTCAAAGTGCGCCACACGCCAGCTGGAGAGAGCACTCAAGAAGTGGTCTCGGATCTCTCGCGGTCCTTTCCCTCGAGAGCCAGGAACGAGCAAGAGCAAGGCAGAAATCGTAGATGACAAGACTGTCGGACTTACGTCGGAAACTGCTCGATACCTGGACGAGATGAACAAGGTGTTCTTCAACTTCTACTGCGTAACTGAGCAGTTGGATGACATTGACGAGAGGCAAGGACGTCTCGTGGACTCCATCAAAGCAGAGATGCGTCCTCCTATTCCTCAAGCTAGTCCCAAACCAATTGAGCTCCCGAAGAGGAGGCAGGACTTGGCAGATCTCTACGTTGACAATCGCGCGGAAGGACGTTTCGAAAGCCACAAAGTGCAGGCCATGTTGAGAAACAGGATTCCTCCAACGATCACCGAGGAGGTGGAGGATGATGAATAAGATGAGGAGGAGAAAGGGATGAATGAGAGGAGCAGGTTATCGAGGAGTCATACTGGTATGACTCCCTCATTCTGTGAACCTAACTGGGGGCGTTTCATCAAGTGTCTTGTCGGTGCAGACGCAAGGATTTCAGTAGCTTATAACAGTTATTGTAACTTGTCATTGATGACAAGTTTTATGACACAGGGCCTTGTATGTTCTTTGGACAGTCCATTAAATGACATCACAGGAAAGCCAGATATGGATAACGACACACCGCCCTGTGGGGATATTACATCGTCCTCTTTTGATTCAGAGCCTGAGAATTCGCGACAAGCACTGACAAGAGGGGCTTATTTGAGGCCGGGGTATCGAGGAGGAGGGATGAAGACGATAAGCATCCGTAGTCCATGAAGCTTGGTGATGAGGATGAGGATAGGGATGAACCGCTTATGTAAATGAATTCCAGAATCCAGTAATTCAAGACAAGTGTCCTTTAAAGGTTGGAAAAGAGAAGGAGGAGTTAACTTGGTCGTGGTTAAGAACTGATGGTGAGGCCACAACATACGATTTCTAAAACTACACAGAAAAGATTCAACCATGAGAGAATAAGCATCTGCAATAAATATCAATATGCAATGAAGAACTATGCGATAGGAACATAATTATGCAATAAAGAACTAAGATTTAAAAAAAAATATCTCACACTCTTCTATGTGGTTTTCATAATGATATTTGAGTGAAGTACATGAGATGATATCTATATATTTGTGACATACTAGAAGTATAATGCTTACTTCATCAGTAAGTAACCGAACCATAATGGCAACCGGTGTGTACCAAGAGATCATCATTTCAATTAAAGAGAGGGAGAAAGATACTGAGAAGTAGAGATAGGAGAGGTGAATGAAAGTGTGGTGATGACTGATGAGGATGATGATAGTGATGCTGATGATCAAGACGAAATTATAATGATGTTAAATATTATGAAGGTGTGGTGCAGGGGATGATGATGATAGTGATGTTGGTGATAAAGATTAAACAGTGATGATAGAAGGGCGTGGTGATAATGATGATGACGATGGTGATGCTTTTTCATGAAAAATATAATTTTTCTATGTGCTATCTGTCAAAAGAGCTTTAAACATGTTACACATGTTAAAGTTTCTCATCATCCGGTGCAACACTACTTCAAACTCTGCAGCATTGCCTCTTTACGTCGTGAATGATATTCATTTACAAGTCCTTGTTTTTATTTTTGCCTCAGGTATATTTGCGAGAAGGCTTTAGGAGCCTTAATTTCAATCGCAAACCTGTCTCCCGATGGACGAGGAACGAAATAATTATGGTTACAATTCCACTGATTTGTGGTCAATAGTAGTATGCATCGGGGTAGGATATTTCAAAACAAAAGATTAGATAGAATAATGGCTTGATTAACTTCAGTAGCATTATTTAAAACTTAATGATAAGAGGTGTGGAGAAAGGATGATGAGAGGCGGAGGTAGATATGATGTCCTGAAGAGGACCATGAAACCGACTCACGGAAAAGGTAGAAGAATAGCCTGAATCAGAGAAATATAACATTGAATCATGTATATTTTGGGACCCCAGAGATGGGGTGGTATAGGTAGTAAGAGGGATGAAGAAGATCAACTGAGGATACGGAATATATATAGTACTATAGTAATAAATGATTGTCTCGGACAGAAAGAAGGGTTAGAAGAGACAGAGATCAGATAGATGAGAAAATGGAAGTGTGATTAATGGAGAAAGACATAATTGGTTCAAGAAAGATATTCAGAGATAAAGATATAGAGAGGAAGGAGGGAGACAGAGTTAAAAGTTAGGTAAATAACAGATGAGAATCCAAAAATCCCAGATACTGATATGTTGGAGCTGTATAGGCTAAGGGAGATGGCGGAAGAGAGAAAAAGGAGAGGGGGAAATAAATGGGAGTGAAGGAGAGAAATAAGAGGAAAAGGGAAAGAAAAAGAATAGGATGGAAGAGAAGAGAGAAAGGGAGAGGGAAATGAAATGGAGAGAAAGGGAGAAATGGGAGAAAAGGAGAAAGAAAAAGAATAGGATGGGAAAGAAAAAGAATAGGATCGGAAAGAAGATAGACATATAAAAAGAAAGAGAGATAGAGGTGGAGCGAGACAGAGAGAGTGAGAGAAAGAGAGAGAGAGAGAGATGTTTTTCCAGACGTACGTATTTGACTCTAATCCCCTTTCCCCATGCATGTTCTGATTAAGAGGTGATGACTTACCCTTCTAAGCCCCTCAACTAATCTTATGTCTCTCTTGATCCATCCGCACTTAAAATATTATTTTTAGTCAAGTGATCTTCACTTCTCATTGCTATTATATACCCAAAAGGCATTCGCCGTGAATTTATGCTCACTCTTGAGTTACAGGGGATTTATAACCCTTCATGCGAGGATTGGCGGAAGTCGAAACCGAAAAATCATAGACATAGATTAATAAAAGTTTGAAAATATAAACGGGCAAACGGTATGACCTAAGAATTTACCATTCCGCATGGGTAGTGTGTACATAATAGTGATTATACAATTATCAATTTAATATCAACTACCGTGCTTTTCCAGGCATAAATCCATACTTTATTGATTTGCATGAATAGTTATGAATAGTTATGAATAGTGGTCCTTATGAATGGAGGTCCTTATGAATAGCGAAGTTATTTGTCCATGGTTTGCTCGCTATTTAGAAGGACCGCTATTCATTTAGTCATGCGCTATGAATAACAGTCTTTATGAATAAGTGGTCCTTATTCATATAGCGGTCCTTATATAGCGAGGTTACCCCGTCTATTATCATCACACATTCGCGACCATGGCGACTGCATTGCCATATATGAGATTTCCTATATCATGATCATTAGTGATTCCAATCTTCAAGGTAGGCAACTTCATTCTGTTTCTTTCGATATTTTTAATACTTTCACAGCAAACCCGTTTCTCTGATTTTCTACTTTCACCTTTAGCTGACTCTTTATTATAGCTTAATTCTCTCTGAAGCACCGTAGCATTTTCCAGATGTATCTTCAAGGGGCAAAACTCGAAATGATTGCATTGGACTCTAGGGTAAGGCAATTCAGGTTATCACCCCGAATAGTCCATGAAATAGAAGTAAAATAAAAATAGAGGTACTTTTAGCGGCGGATCCAGGATTGATTGCAAAAAAATCCCTGACAAACAAACAATAAAATTCTCCCATGTTCAAGTGTGTCGGGGAGGGGGGGGGGGGGGAGGGGGACACATGAACACACTTCTGGGTCACATTATTTTGTTTGTTTCTACTTTAGGTATGCCACATTGTGATTTTTTGGAGGGGGGACATCCCCCGTGTCTCCCTCCTGGATCCGCCACTGATTATTCCAGAAGAAGTGGCCTAGAGAGCATGGGTAAGGAAAGGCACCAAATGGATGACCTGTGGGAGTTTATTCCATTGCCAAGCGCAAGTATAGGGCGTAGATAATGGGGGGGGGGGGAGAAAAAGGGGCCATGAAAAGTGATCCATCATATTGAAATTGCGCATCTGGAGATAAATAATAGACATAAAAACGACGTCACCTAGGGCCCCTCGATGAAAATAGAGGCTTATCTTTTAATGCATTGAATTTTAGTCTGTACAGGGAGCAGAGCCATGGAAGAGGAAATCTTAACAACACAAGCTAATTCGGTCATAACTATACGAGGAACCATTGGCAGATTACAGGTATATGGAAGTGACGATAAAATAAATCATTTTATTCTAGAATTGGACAACACAAATTAAATTTTATCTAAATATAGCGAGCATTAGCCATGTTTATGGCATTCAACTATGGTCAATATTGTTGGGAACCCCTGCACATGTGCCCCTTATTCTGTTTTCTTCCACAATAACTATCGGTGCTCTGAGGGACTACGCGCCATAAAAACGAGCTGCAACAATGTTCTAATTCTTACACACATTATACGGCCATTTCATCTCAATTGTATCCATACCTCTGTAACTACATACCTTTGGCATACTTATCATGCTTATAGACTGTCGGCCCCAGAAACATGATAATAAATGAGGAATCCACACAATTTTTGAATAATGGATTAATCATACAGTTTAATAAATATGATATTGCATCGAACTCGAATTATCTTAAAACGTAACACATTGAGAACGTGGTCATTCTTACTAGTTACGGCAGGCCAATACATCGTAAAGAGTAATGACGCTTTGTAATTGAAATAAAGAGTAATAATGCAACCATTAATCTTAACAAGCTCAAAATACAACCGCTGAGCTTTACATACTCGCAATGCTGCAGTATCCAGACATTGATCAACTTGGGGCGCATTTGTAGTCATGCTGCCTTGCTGCCGTGGATATGTCAGCTAGACATAGACCCCCCCTTCTAAAATTTTAATGTGAGTCGGCATGTTTTTTAAAAATTCAGTCTGATATATACTGTTGGCCTGAAGCAGTTTGAGACATGTTGCATTCTTTTACAATAATTTAAGGCAAACCGTTATACTCTGCTACTTAACATTTTTATTTTTTCTGCTGAAGGAAATGGGAGGGGGCATTCACCTGCTCCGCCCTATGCTGGATACGCCACTGACTTGCAATTATATGAATGGTGGTACTTTATATATCAGGACTGGCTTTCAGTTTAATCTTTTGGCTAAGTATTTTACCCTTAGTGTCAGACAGCTCCCAAACCTGCTAGCGAGCTGTCCGATACTTAGGCTAAAATACTTAGCCAAAAGATGAAATTGAATACCGATGTTGCTTAAGTATTTTATCTCAGCTTAAGTATTTTAACTCAAACTGAGTAAAATACTCATATTTCGTTCGTAAGTATTGAACTGAATACAAGCCAGCTGAGCCTGATGTCATTATAATGGCTTCATATCTACTAAAGACTGTCTGACAGAGTCTATCCCAACCATGCATGGGTATTTCATTTTTAGGAATTACGAACCTTCGGAGTAATGCATCACATGTTCGGAATCATGAATCCTATATAATTTTCGATATAATGAATTCCCAATCAATCCCCTGCTATATGGGAAATTTATATTCGGGAATTACGAACCTTCGGAATTATGAACTTTCGGAAAAAACGAACCTTCAGAAAAACGAGTACCCCAGCCCATGCATGCAGGTATTATGTTTGCTTCAGAGATGATGTGAAAAAAAACGGTTTAAATTTACCGTGCAGCAATAACCAGAGGTCAGAACACATGTTGTACAATAAAAAATGTGTCATGCAGAGCAAATATTTACCATAACATTAAAAAAAAAAAATATGCAGAAAGAAAATCTAAACAAAATCTAAATCGTGTATCTGCATGGGCAAGAATAATGTACTGGCATGGGTATGACATACAACGCAAGTAATACATCCATATAATGTGAAATCACGTTTTTACATTTCATTCTTACTTGCTTTCCATAACCAAATTAAATGGTACGTAGCACTTTAAAAAGAAACACAAAACGTACTTGGCTTTATTCATCTTGACATGTTTTCAAAGACGTGGGAATGCTTAAGTAAATGGAAAAAGGGTTTTTCCCCCTTCAAAATCGTAATTTTATACACATACAGTTGTGGTTGTTTTGGAGCAATGAGTAGATTACATAATAAGAAATATATTAAGATAATGAAGATAAGAAAAAATAACAGTTACTGCTGATATTATGGAAATTATTGATACAGACAAGATCAGTTTTTATGAGTGCCCCTATAATTTCTTGCACCTTATTATAAAACTATTTCTTTGAGATGCTGCTAAAACTGAAGTTTAAAGATCACATTGCAAGAAAATTCCATCAAAATAAATATTGGCTTAATACTTATTATTGCATAGATGGCATAAATTATACAAGGTTATCCAAATTCAACGTTTGGAAACATTTGAATTAATGATTATTATCAATTATAAAACGGTAAAATACAGCCCCCGATATAGCAGCTGAAGAGCTCCTTGAACGCTGCTGAGATGTGTGACGACACACGAAGGACCAGTCCTGTCTAAGCAGACGATGTCCCATAACATCTTACACATTTTTCAGTGCCTGTTTTGTCATCTCCTTTTCACTTATTTCTCTTACTTGACTAGCGTCAGTCTTAATGTTAGTCTGTTGCCTCACTCTTAACTTCGTGTATGGTATTATTTTGATGAAAAATGCAGCGTTAAAAAAATAAAGGAATCAGTCACTTGTAAACAAAATAAGACGCCATTGTATGTTCAGCTGCTTGCACCGGGCATGTTCGGCGTTTCAAGAGGGAACGAATACAATCTGTGATATTATTCGGAGGGCTTTTCAATTTGAAAATGGGGTTTATTTCATTGATCATTGACCCTTCTCCTGTGTATTTACAATCAAACGGTTTTAGTTATCAGAATCAGTTTCACTTTCCCTTTTAGAATGGTGTGAAATAAGGTCATGTTAAATATACCAAACTCTTTATAATTTGATAAATAATTGCATTGCAATTACGTTCATTCATTATAGGACGTCGTCTGCTTTAGCAGGATCGATCCCTAGTGTGACGACATCAAAACATCGCTATATTTCTGGCGAATCCTCGGATATTCCAGATGCTTAGAAGAACTTTTATTTATGTTGTTTTTATAATCATCAGATACGCAGTTGACATAAAACTTAATACGATTGCCATCTGTAAGCTTCCCAGTTTCTAGTGATACATTAATTGCCATATTTGTGATTTTCTTGCAATGTGATCTTTAAGAAATGTAAGTTTTCGATTCAGCTGTAATAATGACAAGCGGCGTTCTAGTAAACACGATAAGAACTACTTTCGAAAAATAAACCCAAGGGCAATTTCAAAGGCCTATTGTACACCCATAGAAATCAGGTTCGGATTATGTAATACAAAATTGTAATGTTCGCACATTTCTAAAGGTGATAGACAGGGCTACTGAAATTGAAACCATTATTTTTCGAAAATAGTTTTTATCGTGCTAGTAATAATAATGATAATGATAATCATATTTTCTTAATCACCCAGGGTAGCCTCATCAGAATTAATAATTAATAATGTCCTTCCTGAGGGTCCTGCAATCACGTCATTACCCCGGCCTTTATTTAGGTGCCACAATTTTACAAATATATAATTGTACTTAAACTCCGTTCAAAGGTACCATTCAACATTCAATATACTCAAAGTGCTTGGGACATCAAAATATTAAATAATTTAGTGAAAATGTTTGTTATTATTTGAAATGAAATCGTATTATTCTTAAATCAGCAAGAACCATACTATTAATAAAGTAGGGACCGCGGAACCGGAGGGTCTGGGGGGGGGGGGGGGGGCTGTAGCCCCCATGTAGCCCCCCACTCAGTAAACACGTGCAAACTTATGGTAGTGCAAAAATGTGGTTATACACGCAACCCCCCCCCCCCCTCAGCCCCTCCACTTTCCAAGACGTAAAGGGCAATTAAACTGTGATAACAAGTTGAGTGAAAGCAGAAATACCGAAGAATAGATCTGTGAAAGTCGGAAAAATCGGAAAAAAAATTGAGAAAAACCATGTTTGAAAGTTGAGATCTCTAAAAGAAAAGCCTATTCAGTCATTAAAGTGGAAAAGTGATCGCTTCAACGGGAAAGATGTCCTGTCATTACATCATCGATTTTAGATTATACTATTGAGTATAGATTGAGGTGCACTGTACGCGTGCTTGTTTGCAATACAAATACTAGTTTATGATGAGTTTTATTATCAACGATCAATTTATTGTCATAAATTGTGATGTATTTAATGGGCCCATCCTTGACTAGCTACCAAAATTTGGTTTGCTCTATATACAACATGTATATCATACTTATTGTCATGCTGAAATTCAATGTTTCTTGAACATTTTGCAGACATCATTATAAATTAATAAATGTATGAATGAATGAATGAATGATGAATATATATTGTGATCACACATTTCTTATATACTGTGCTAGTATATCGCATTCTGTTAAAATTTCATCGTTTTCTAATATAATATCCGTTTCTGATCTGGGCCCCGCTGCATAAAACTCACCATTAACGGTAACTTTGCCATCAATGGCAACTCCCATGGAAACCTTGATTTTGATTGGCTGTTGAGTGATGTTGCAATGGTAGTTACCATTGATAGCAGAGCTACCATTATTAATGGTAAGTCTTATGCAACGGGGCCCTGATATTGTTTTCGTGTTTAACCTTTTATTTAAAACAAATTTTTATTTTAGTTGGAACACGCATTTACCTTGGTTTACACATAGTTAACATTTCGGCTACAGCCCACGAGACAGCCGGCCGGCGAGGCCCACAATGTCGGTCTTCGAGGCATTCTGAAAACTTAATCCAATGGTAAATTCACGAGACCGGTTGCCCATAAAAATAATGACCGACATGTCGATCTCGCGGGCTTTCTGACAACTTGTTTGAGAGTTCATGATACCGACATTATCGGTCTCGTTGGGCCGTCTGTTTCTTCGGCTGTCACCCAGGATGGCCCCCTCCCCCTCCCATATTTTTGGTTATGTTGAAACGTCTTAAATCTGAGAAATTCGTCATTTAGGCTTCTGTTTCTACCTCTGTCACTGTCGTTGATTGCGATTGTGTCCGAATCTGACTTCGAGTTTGTATAATCCCGTTACTATTCGACGTCGGACAGCTACCGATAGACGAATTCGAAGAAGTCTGATACACGGATGCGCGTCGGATATAATGGTTGCTATGGGAATCGCTCCCATTGGAATTCCGATAGCTAGATCCCCGTGATCGTACTTTACGCTCTGTCTGCCCGCAGCATCCCGCTTTCGCACACACCATCTTCTTAAATTCCTCGCTGTAACACGCAAACAGTGTTGGATTCACAAGCGCGTTCAAAGCGCCCATAAGGTTAGCGATGACGAATAGCAAGAATCCGTTGTTCCTTAAAAATCCGAAATAAATATAATAGAGATTGATGTAGAAGTAGATAGAATAGCAGAAGCAGTATGACACTACAGAACATCCCATAATTCGGATGACGTTTCGCGAAGCTGTGCGATGAATTTTTTGGCGGTTGACGCGCACCGAGTCTCTGCGCATGTAGATGGAATAAATTCGGTCATCCTCGGTGGATGTCGAAGGTTTCCTTTGTCGCAAAGAGAACACAATTTTGACGTAGAGGCCGAGGGTTGTGACCAGCGTAGACAGATAGAAGATACAAAATACGGTTGCGGTGTAAACATGAGGCGTGTATGGATTATCGCTAGGTTTACTGCTGAGGCAAAAATGGACCTCGTAAATGTTGCCTCCACCATGCATCACGTAAGACTCACTAGTTACCTCATTGAAGAGGAAGATGTTACCAAACTGTGGAATCATGGACACCGACCAAACCAACACAAGGATGAAGCCAGCTCTTGTCTTGGTGGGTGTCGCGAACGCCCTGGTCGTCAGCGGGTGGATGATCATGCAGTAACGGTCGATGTTGAGGGCTAATTGGGTCATGATCGACGCCGTCCCGAAGAAGGAGTTGAAGAAGAAGGACATGATGCACACCCAGTACATCCTTGGGTTGAAGATCACTTTGGAGACATCGCCTGGCAATAAGAACTGCATGTACACGAAGGGACACTCTATGAGAACGACCATGAGGTCGGAAAAGGCAAGACTGGCGGCATAGACGTTGTGAGACGACTTCCGTACTCGGGTCGAACTCGCCATGACGAAGAGGACCAGGGAATTCATCACGACGGCGGCAATGATGACGAAGCCGAAGGTGAACATGAGGAAGGTGGCAACGTAGGGGTAGAAAAGCGGATCTTGACATACCTGTCTTACATCAGGTGTTCCTGGACGACATGAACCACTATCTGCCAATGGAATCGTTGTTTTAAAAAGCGTTATCCCACTAGTTGTCGAGGATGCTTTCTCCGAGTTTAGCGGCAACACTGAAGTTATAAGGCTAGAATAATCCGAGGTGGGCAAGACGTCAGTCTCGCTTGAAGTGAGATATATTCCATCCGTAAAATTAATCCACGTTTCTGTTAAGACCTGTGTGACCACTGTAACATTCACCAAACTTGTTCCATTCTGAATAAGGAGCTCCATAATTTGTGTTCAATCATGGTCTGACCAGGTCGCCATTTTCAGTCTCCCGTCAGAAAAAGAGATTTGCAACTGGATATGACTGCACTTTTCATGTACTCCTGAAACATTACTCCTTTCAATCCGCAGTCCCACAGCAACCCGCAACCCGGCAATCAAATAAGTCCAAATGAGACGTATTAATATCGCCTGATCAAAAAGTTCATGACCAGACGCCACGCACTGACAGCAATGTTTAGGACGATAGTCGCCGTCCGACACGCGCAGACCAAAAGAATCCGTATCGTACTGGTGAACACGAACTTTGCTGAAAGAATGTATCTCCCGCCTCTCGCGTTGTATTTCGGTTTACCCACCAAACACGACCGTACATCTAATAATGGCTTGTTACAAACATGTTTAGTGCGCTGAAAGGAGTCGCGTGTTTGCTGAAACAAAGAATATATAGGTCTCTCTGCTGGAGAAGATTTTGAGAGGTGATGTGGTCAAGTACGGTGAGGTATAACCTATTATTTCCATCGTTCCGATTCAGTTATTGTAAATGCTGATGCAAAGGTATGATGGAGAAAGAAGAAATTTGAATTGAATATACAAGAATCCTTCTGACACGAAATAGCTTGTGGGCATTCTTGCATATTCTGTAAATGCGTTGGGGGGGGGGGGGGGGGCTGATAGTTGTTTTGAAAAGTAAGAACGTGGCGAAACACCATTTTTAAATGTTACTCTCACAAGTTTAACACATAATTACGTTTATACAGTTTTACATTTTACACTTCACCTGTACACCAGATAATCATCAAAAATAAATGCGATATTTGTCATGTACACGTATCTCCAAGTTTGAATAGACAACAACATTAATTCATTATTTCGATAAGCAAAACATTATGCACCTAAAAATATTTTCTGGCTCGCTTGTTGCCCTCCGTTTACTCTATTCTACTTTTCTGTTTTCTTCTCACCCTTTTCTCCATTTTCTTTTCTTAAATGAATGTATATTCATTCTACTTTTCTCCTTCTTGTTTTTTCTTTTTTCTTTTTGGTAGTAGAAAGCTTCTCTAAATTTCAAAGGTTATGAGCAGAGTAGCTTTAATAAATCAAATGTACAATATATTATAAAAAAGTGTCATCAGCATTATCAAAACTACACGACTCCCTTTTTCTCCTTTAGCCGATCAAGTCTTTATTAAATGTCACTTTAACGTTACTCCTCGTGACATCACAAAGGAAGAGTGATGACATCAAGACAATATTGATCGGATGATAATGATACAATGTCCACATCGTATGATACATTCATTCACGATCGACAAACATACATGTACTTGGATACTTGCTTGAACAATACCACGTGCATGCGCCGCTATTAGAATTAACAGCGGTGTACCCAACGTAGGGCGGAACCATGTATACGCCCTTCCCGTATACAGGCCCTGAAAGAGTAATTTTCGTACAATTATCATGCCCATCGTAATTGCCTAAGATTTTTTCCATAATTAGATCTCTCTTTTCTTATTCAAATAAAGTACATGTAATTACTTCAAAATATTCTGATTTGGAAGCATGCCCCGAATCTACCAAGCGACCACTTTGGCAGCCCCTGAGAATTTTGTTTCACCACCCCACCCCCTTCACATAAAAAACTAGAAAGGCCGTCAAAGGCGGCAGACCCACGCCTTAACCCAATAGGTTTTGTTTTGTTGCGATTATTTTTGTAAGCAGTAGCCATTCAAAGGGGATAACAAGAGGCACATCTCCCCCCCCCCCCCCAAAAAAAAAAAAAAAAAAAAAATTTTTGCCATAATCCAGGTCATAGCTTTGTGTGTCCCCACCCTTGAAAAAATTCTTCTGAAAAAGATATTTTATTATTGAAACATCCCTCCCCTAAAAGTAATTGATTAGACATGTCAGAGAGCGTGGCGTGATGAGAAAAAAAATGTTAGCAATTTGTATTCAGTGTTCAGTGACATGTCAGTGTGTTAGTAAATGTATTCATGTTCTATCTTTACATTGCAATTCGGGTTGTTGTTTTGTTTTCATCGGGCTTGGATAAAATAAATATGACGACAAAAGAAGTTGGATCTCGACTTCAAAATGACGTGCATGCGAGGAACAGAGCTTATTCACTCATTACTACAGTCAACCCCAGGGCACTTCGCGACAGTGCTGTGTATATACGTACACAGCGATCAACCACTCACTCAGATCAACACACGCGAACACTCGCGAGTGCGATAGACACTCACGTCGAAGAAACTCACCAGATTTTCACCGAAAACAATTAAAATCACGTACTACACGTCCACCAGGATAAAATAAATCACAAAAACTTCCACAACAAAGTGGAAAGAACCGGGGAAAATAAACAGAAATGCACAGAAGATAAGAAATAGAGGAGAAATTAGACGTGCTAGGCTATACGAATACCGTATACCTAGCCGCTTTCGATTTCGCATCGAGAGTACAGTTCGAGTGCAAAAAATCCCTTGTTGCTGGGATACGTTGCTTTGAATATTCATTGCAGGCTCGTACGGATTTGAAGTGAAATGGCAAATAATGGGTCTAAAAGTCTTCTAAAATTCATAAACCTGAAATAGACTTTTGGTGAGAAGAAGTAATGAATGTTTTGATTGGCCCAAATATTTCTGCATCTGCAGGCGAAGTTTGGGGTCATCAATCTTTCTAGTTTCTTTCCTGTCACTCTCTGAACTGAAGTTCCTATACTTTACTACAGGGTCAAAAGTTCAAGGTCACACAGAATGTGCAGGGGTCAACCAATCATCACCAAAATCTAATCGATTCTTTCCTGTCACTTTCTGAACATTCCCTGAAAATTTGGTGCAAATCCGTTCACCCGTTCTCTTGTTATCTTGTACACAAACAAACAAACAAACAAACAAACAAACAAACAAACAAACAAACAAACAAAAAAAAAAAAAACAAAAAAAAACAAACATACGGAGCCCTTTACATAACCCTGCCGATTTCATCGGCGTGGGTAAAAAAAACAAACATACGGAGCCCTTTACATAACCCTGCCGATTTCATCGGCATAAGTAATAATCAAATTCTATAAGTATGCCACTGTAGTACAAGCAAGAGAGATTGCTGCAGCAAAAAAATAATGGCATCATTTGGTATGATATGTACACATCACTTGTGAATGAACGAACATACATTGTATCTCTTTATACTGGTTTCATACCGGAATAATGACGAATGTTACAGGTTTACCTAAATCAATTTCTTCACTTCTTTATTCAGCTTTGAATTGATATATTCAACCAATACATGTACTTTCAAATGTGTATGATCTGCAAATATTGGTCTGTTATTACTTTGCGATAATCATAAAGCGTGGTAACAATTTACCTCACAAATAAAGTAATAATAAGCCTATACTGAATTAGAGATTTTAATTAATTTAATGCTGGATTTATTTATACCATTCGGATCAATATAAAGCTATGATAAAAATAAAATGGAAGGGTTTGATTAGGCCCTAACTGCGATATTTCGTCACGGACACATTGTTTCTGATTGTATGAACCTAAATAACACTTTACTTTGCCTTTCATCTTTTAAAATCAGTGTAAAAATCTGTGTTGCAATAAATGTTAAAAGAAGACAGATTCTCCTTTCATTCAGAACGCTGTCTTTCAGAGTTCAAAAAAAAGAGAAGAAAATCCTTATATTTTTTACATAAAAAATAGTACAGTCATTGCTTTCTTAAAAGTTCCGATTTTAGAATGATATTTCATAAAAACAGGACAAAAATAATTTGAATTTACTCAGTGTCTGAACCGGAAGGGACACCGTGAGGGGCACATCCCCTCCCATCATGCTGTACTTATATACAATGCAAACATGAAATTTGATTTAAAAACAAATGATTGCTCGACAGATTATTTTGACACATACATTTTGTGCCCCGGTGAAATTAATCGTTGATCCGCCATGTTGCATTCTTCAGAAAGTATATATACAGGAATAATGGAAAATGGGCACGTTTGTATATACCATCTTTGTATATACAATGTTTGTTATACCTAAACATTATTGAAACAACAAATGCGATAGAACTGATGATGGGCTTTTCGGTTAAATCAAATTTCCCTCCAATTCTATGAACTTAATGTGAACAGTGTTCTTTCTTTTCGTTGCCTCACCGCATGTTTCCATTTTCAAAACATGGTTTACATTTCTTATTTACGTGCAGAAGATATCATGAGCAACTACTCACTCAAAAAAAATCCAGTGTTTACAGTATTGTTTCGACCGTAACAAGAAAACGGTTGGATTAATCGAAAATGAAGAAATAGAAAATGCATAGTACATCATTATGTACATCTCTCACATCTATTTACAAAGTACAATGTAACCATATATACATATGATATACAGTCAGGTGCGTTTCGGGGTGGGGTGCATTGAGGTTACAGCCCCTCCCTCCTACTCCTCATTTCTTTTGTGCGATTGGTGTAATTTACACACTAGGAGGTACGTGCTATACACTGTAAAAAATATTTGTATTTTTACAGGGGGAAAAATACAGATTTGTTCTGTTTATTATAAATACAGCAGTTGTGATGTTATTTTTACATTTTTCCCGTAAAAGTACCTCATTTGTAATTGCGAAACTGAGTTACATCTTGTGAAACTTGTGATTTTAAGGCAAAATAGGGTATTTATACAGTTTTTTGTGTAATTTTACAGTTTAATTTTTTACCTTAATGTATTGTAGGACTCGGGTTCCAACGCAATTACATAAGAAACTGTTATCTGAATTACCAAAAAATGTTTAAATCTACTATCATATAATATTGATTCCATCAATTAACTCTAACATCTCGTAATTATATATAATGTACAATTTTGTGCACGTGTGAAAGCCCCCGCCCCCCCCCCCCCCCCCCCCCGGCAGATCATACCCTACTTTGAAACAAAACAACGAAAAGCGCCTGCTATGCCTAATGTTCAATAGTAGTAATTCATTCTCTATATCATTTTTAATTCAAAATCCACTCTCTGCCCTTGGCACGTTTCCATAGGCTAGCTCTTTGGCATTCAATGTCAAATAACTTTCCTCTGATTTGACGGATTTCAATACGAGCTCATGGTAAGTATGTCCATCATCGCAAACACTTTCATAAATTTCCTCAGGTCCTTTAGGCACATGGTAATGGGTCGCAGCAATGGCTTTCTTCTTATTCTCTTCCAGCTTTAGGGATCCGTGATTAGATGCTCGCCTGTAAATGACACCAAAAAAACCCCAGAGATTTATAAACATTATGACTAACAAAAAGAGGAAGTCACATGCAGTTCACTGCGATGTTCTTTTATGGAGAAGTTGTGTATGTAGGCGTACTCCACAACCTGAACTAGCATAGTGATAATAGTAATGTGATTTGCAAACGGCCACAATGTTAGTTTAATTTCGAAGTTTAACTAAATAATATTATTAAGCCTTTCCTGGCCCTGCATACAGACCCAGTAGAGTAAATTTGTCAAAACCAGTGGCGTGACTAGGATGGGTACGGTGGGGCACCGTCCATTATTTGATGATGCAAGAAAAGAGAGAGGGAGAGAGAGAGAGAGAGAGAGAAAAGAAAAGAAAAGGGGAAAGCAACATGAAAAGAAGTTGACATAATTCCCCTCCAACACCTCCCCCTCACTCGACTGCTTGGGGGGGGGGGGGGGGTGTATTTCATCCAAACAGCATGACCAGTTTCCCTAACCCCTACCACCCCACCCCTCCCCCACCCTTTGATGAGTACACTTGCTTAATGATACATCAAAAGAAGATCAAATCTTTGAAATGAAGAGACGACCTACATTCTGAAGATGAGAATGAAGACTGTGATGATGCAAATGAGAGCAATAGTTGATGGGATGATGCTGCTCAGTGATACCGTCATTATAGAGAATCCTTCTCCTCCTGGAACAAGTGACGTGAATCAAAGGAATGAACCGTCTTCATTCATGGTGATATTTTTTTGGATCAAATCGTGACATCATAATTTATGGGAAGCCAAGACTAATCACAGAAATTTGTTCTAATCATTGTTCATGTGTATTACGTAACAGCCATCTTAATAGTATTTTTAATAGGAGAGTAGAATCATTTAAGGGGACAAAGTAGAAACTAAATTAAAAAAAGAAAAAGGAGCACAATATGAACCATATGCCCGAAAAGTCAGAAAAATTACATACTGCCGAAGAGTTCGGAAGAAATATCGCAAAAATAACGATATAATTCTCAGGAAATATTTTGAAGGAAAAAAAAATCAGCCGCGAAAAGCAGTAGCAATCGTATTTTTAAAAGCCGATTTATTTACTCTCTCTCTCCATCTCTCTCTCTCTCTCTCTCACTCTCTCTTTCTCTCTCTCTCTCTTTCTTTCTCTCTCTCTCTCTCTCTCTCCCTCTTTCTCCCATTAGATGCTGAAATGCGTCAGTAAGAGATATATTTCTGCTTGAGATATATATTTCTGTTTAGGATATTATTTCTTCTAGATTCGGGAACAAAGAATGTCAGCTATGGCCGTTGATGGTTATGATGGCGCTCTTTCATCGGGCTCTGGGATTTGTCAGTGCCGAGAGTCTGGCCAACTCCGCTCCAGTGGGTAACAATATGGCGGCATGATGCTGTGTTAGGCAAGCATGTAACAAAGGAATATACGCGATGTACAACTGAAACCGAGTTGGCCAGACTCTCTATATACGGCACTGGGATTTGTATGTTCATTGTAAATTTTAGACCTTAAAACTGTGTTTGAAAAAAGATATCGTAGATATATAATTCGGAGACAGGTCAAGTCGGATAGAAATATACCTTTAAAAGAGATTTGGCAGTTTCATAGAACGTCCCTGCGAAATGAAATATTATTAGAGATGTTGTTGAGTGCATTGTGTTTGTCTAGAAGTTATTTTGAATAGTTGATCAAGTGAAGAATACGAATAAACAGTTACTGAGTACTGAGAGTTTTTTAATTTATTATGATTTGGTCAAATTGATAAAACCTTGCTGAAAATTACAAAACAAGGAGAGAACTGAAAGTATTTTGGGTATAACTGGAACTACTCAAAGATGCGGAATCCAAAATTTGATGTAAAGTTCTGAACTTTTTACGGTCGTATATGAAATATGGGAACATATTTCTATAGAGTAGTCTCTTTCATGTAAATTGCTACGATGACATTTTCCACCGAGAAATAAGAAGAATGAGAAAGCTCATAGCTTCTTTTCCCCATTAACCAGAGCACAACCTTTATTAAGATAGCTGCTGTTATGAATACTATATATACGCAAGTTTTCGTTTATTTCTGAAGCTCATAATTATTTCAAATAAATGCAAAGAATTCATCTTACCAACGATTTGCACGGAAGTTTTGGCGGACCACTCGCCAGAGCCAACGCCGTTAACTGTGTTTATCTAAAGAAATAATAAATAGAAAACAAGTTTTTTCTGTCAAGACTCCTTTAACAGAGAAAATGCATAATGGTGCTTTTGATTCGTATGGTTTAAAAAAAGAAGATAACGTTCATTCAAATAGAAACTAATGATTGGTTGAATATGCTAGCAATTATATTCTTCATGTGTTTTTTTAATTCCATTTTGATATAGATGTACAATTGAAATATACTTTCAACAACAAAGATGCTGTACAACCAGATACTTGCGCGAAATGTTAATTACAGCCAGTTTTGCAGCAAGAAACTTTCGCGAATTGCAATAATTTTATATTGTTTCAATTGTGATTTTAGCATTTCACGGCATGAAACTTTCGCGAATCTCGACCACTCGCGAAATTCGCAAAAGTTTCATGCACGGGAAGATTTCTGGTTTTGAATCGCTCGAATACAGTATTAAAATGGGTGTTCTTGCCTCTTTGGGACGACGTTCAATACAGTGTTTTTTCCCTGTTTTTCGTAAACCGTTGGGATGAGTATACCAAAACCAATGAAAACATTTCGTTTTATACCGCATTTTATAATACAATCAACGTCCCTAAATGCACTTCCAACATGTCCAAAGGGCTTTTTTGTTTGTTTGCTTTTATTTTTGCGTTCTAATGACAACTACAATAAAATAAATTTGTACATAAGTATTACATAAGTAGAAAATCATGTACAATAATAGTAATAAATATAATACAAAATATACAAACAAGAATAAGGAATATAAAAGACCTATGTACATTTTTTTCTCCAATAAACTAGAGAGGTAATTTAGAACGCAGGAGACCGCCATCGTGAAAAACCATTACCCTGTCTTTAGCTCTGGCAACCATTACAAGCGCACACTTCCAATCATTTCAATAACTCCTGACAGGTAACTCTTTATAGACCTGAGTCAAGAGAGACAAATGTAGATGAAATGCCTTGGCTAAGAACATACGCACCGGACAGAGACTCGAACCTTCAATCCCTTGATTGCGAGTCAGGTGAATGAACCACCATACCTCGGTGATTTCACTGCTACTCACCTGTATCTCGTAGGTTTCTCCTTCTCGCACCCCTTCAATAACATAGATGTTATTGATAATCAGACAGGACTTGATGAACTCAGAATGTATGTCTGTAGATGGAGGTTGCACCCTGGTGTAGTTAATGGTATACCCCTTTAGGTTACCATTCAGATGAGCTGGAGTTGATGCATTCCATTTTAAGATTATGAACGAGGAACCCGCCATGAATTGAATTTCAGATGGTGGCGGGGCACCTGTTTATTTGATTAAAAGGAGAAAAAGAGAAGAAGAACAAGAAGAAAATTCAATTTATTTTCTTTCATGAACAAGTCTGGACTACTAATTGCAGATGTTAATACTACTACTACTACTACTACTACTACTATTAATGATAATAATAATAACCACAACAACAATAATAATAATAATAACTTTCTTTTTATATAATATAATGCCTTTCTAATTAAGTAACTAATCAAAGTGCTTTTACAGTGTATTAATTACACCGGTACTCATTCTCATCTCCGCTTGGGAGCATTCCAGTCTGGCGGCTCATTTAAAGGCGCACATAATTATAGGTACGTTCACACGTAGAGCGATAGCATCGATGCTATCGAGGTGTCGATGCTATTTTGGTGAAGACCAGATAGTGTCGAGACCAAACGCTGTCTGAACGCAGATAGTCACGAGATAGAAGCGAGTTTCCAAACTATTCTTGCAGCGAGTTTAGCAGGAGTAAATCTCAGGATCCAGCGACAAAGCATCGACGCTTTGCGGTAGACCACCCACCGCGCTTGTGACTATTTGTCGTGTGAGCGCAATCGCTGCTATCTTCACTCGCTGCTATTATAATTCTATCTGTTTCATGTGATGTACCCTCTTCCCTACTTTTTTTTTCTATTATCATTCTGTCTGTTTCATCTGGTACTGTAATGTAATGTATGTATTCATGTGATGTATATAGGGGTATAGTAGGGTAATGTGTATACTGTGTGGTAAGGAAGGGGTTTTTTTTTTTTGGGGGGGGGGTACCTTCTTTTTATCTTTTTCTTTTTTATATATGTAACCAGGCACCACAAAACCACCCAAAAGTCGCACTGTGTGATTTTCAGTTAGAGATCAATCAATGTGTTTTGGTTGGCATGCATGGTCAAATTTTAGTTTTGGGTATTTCCTGAAAGAGTATACTTTTTTCTAAGTAATCTAAAATGTGGAGGCACCAAACAATCTAGAAGTGGTATTTTTGCCAGCTTTTTATCAGACTTATGTGTGTCTTCTCTGGATTTTGTTGTATTACTTTTCTTTTTCACGACCCTGAATACTTGTCTCATTTTAATCTCCCATAAATCTCCCGGAGTAAGTTCTTGCATTGATACTTGTGCACTATGATAAACAGGATATGTCTATGTAGTATGCCAAGTTTTAGGACAATCTGATAATCCCTTCATAGAAATTTTCATTGAGTTCTAATCCTCCATTTGTCACCTTAGCACAACACTTTGCAAGTCAGAGTGCTTCAATAGACTGCAAACTTATTAAGAAGTAACATTATGAGGGACTGTGCATTCTTCTCTTTGTACATTGAGGTATGAACATCCAATGAGTTATATATCATTTTAAAGCTGAGAATCTGCTCTTTCAGAATCAGACCTTAACTAAAATATGATGTGGTCTTTAGATATTGATTTACATGTGCTTACCAGAGAATATAGTGTGCATGCATGTGTTTTATTTTGGCATAAGATTGGAGTTCAGTCAATTTTGACATGTACAAGGTTTATTTAAATTAAGTATTATAACACATGTATTTGCTACTTGATTGTATTATCGATATTACAAATGAATTGTTATTGTGTTATTATGTTGATTTATGAAGACATATAACTTCCACGCGTTTGACCATGCATACCAATTATACTCGGGTCACTCTGTGTGGCGCAGTAATTATTGTTTTGGCAGCGGGTGAGCGATGGATAGTCACGAGTGGGTGATAGAAGCAAGTCGATCACGGCCTGTCTGAACGTACTGGAAATATTTTTGAAACTTACATAGCATCGATGCTATGTACTACGTGTGAACATAACTTATGCTATTCCAACCATAATGACGTTCGCATCCTACCCCCCTGGGGGGTTTCATAAAGCTGTTCGTAAGTTACGCACGACTTTACGCACGACTGGTGATCAGTTCTTGTGCTAAATGATTGAGAATCTAATTAGTATAGCACCCAAGAACTTGTTTCAGTCGTTCGTAAAGTCATTCGTAACTTTACGAACAGCTTTATGAAACAAAAGCTGTTCGTAAGTTACGCACGACTTTACGAACGACTGGTGATCAGTTCTTGTGCTAAATGATTGAGAATCTGATTAGTATAGCACCCAAGAACATGTTCCAGTCTTTCGTAAAGTCATTCGTAACTTTACGAACAGCTTTATGAAACACCCCCAGGGGGGTGTTTCATAAAGCTGTTAGTAAGTTACGCACGACTTTACGCACGACTGGTGATCAGTTCTTGTGCTAAATGATTGAGATTCTGATTAGTATAGCACCCAAGAACTTGTTCCAGTCGTTCGTAAAGTCATTCGTAACTTTACGAACAGCTTTATGAAACACCCCCTGGAAGGAAAGGAGCAACGTATATAAAATGCCTTGCTCAAGGACGTAAGTGCGTGCTGGGGTTCGAACCCACGACCTTTGCATCCCAAGTCAAGTAATTAAACCACTCGACTACGACACATCTACTGTTGAAACCGAATTGGTGGCATGTAATTTCTTTCTTAATGTGAAACAATTATGAATGTTTAACATTTCCAGTGACGAAACTCATATTTCAGAAGGAACTGTTTGCCAATTAGAAGAAGGAAACATAATTTCGACTAACTTTCTTCTGCGGTCATAGCCACTGATGGCTCACTCCTGGGACTCTCAGCATCGCGGTTCAGCATCGCAGCAGACACCCTGTATCTAGTATAGGGCTCCAATGACGTAAGGTCGTAACCAATAGATGCATTCAATGGAACATCAACGGAACCATTGGGGATGGAAGCAGACCCTACTGCTTCCCAGCGGATCTTGACGCCAATAAAGCCGCTTCGACAGTTGACGTCGGGTGGCGGATTCTGTGAACGAAAGATAATAGGAATTGAAGATAATTTATGAAAACGTTTGAAAAAGATGATAAGGTTTTTTTGTTATTATTAGGTACGTTCACACGTAGAGCGATAGCATCGATGCTATCGAGGAGTCGATGCTATTTTGGTGAAGACCAGATAGTGTCGAGACCAAACGCTGTCTGAACGCAGATAGTCACGAGATAGAAGCGAGTTTCCAAACTATTCTTGCAGCGAGTTTAGCAGGAGTAAATCTCAGGATCCAGCGACAAAGCATCGACGCTTTGCGGTAGACCACCCACCGCGCTTGTGACTATTTGTCGTGTGAGCGCAATCGCTGCTATCTTCACTCGCTGCTATTATAATTATATCTGTTTCATGTGGTGCTATAATATAATGCAATGTATGTATTCATGTGATGTACCCTCTTCCCTACTTTTTTTTTCTATTATCATTCTGTCTGTTTCATCTGGTAGTGTAATGTAATGTATGTATTCATGCATGTGATGTATATAGGGGTATAGTAGGGTAATGTGTATACTGTGTGGTAAGGAAGGGTTTTTATTTATTTATTTATTTTATTAATTTTTTTTTTTGGGGGGGGGGTTCCTTCTTTTTATCTTTTTCTTTTTTATATATGTGACCAGGCACCACAAAACCACCCAAAAGTCGCACTGTATGATTTTCAGTTAGAGATCAATCAATGTGTTTTGGTTGGCATGCATGGTCAAATTTTAGTTTTGGGTATTTCCTGAAAGAGTATACTTTTTCTAAGTAATCTAAAATGTGGAGGCACCAAACAATCTAGAAGTGAACGAAGAAGCTTGACTGGGGAGGAATTTTTAATTTGTAAACAAATCTTTCGGCATATTACTCCCAGTGTTAAAGATCGTATGCTCGATCTGTAATGAAAAACACAAGTCAGAAAAAATTGGAACCAGCGGGATTCGAACCTGTCATCTACTGCTTGCCGGGCAGCGACTTAACCACCAGGCTATTCTGGTTCACGGCCAAGTCACGACGAACTAGAATGAAATACCCAAGATCCTCTTCTTTCTGACTCATTAATATTCAAACGGTCCGCCGTAGACAATGGTTAGTAAACGAAGAAGCTTGACTGGGGAGGAATTTTTAATTTGTAAACAAATCTTTCGGCATATTACTCCCAGTGTTAAAGATCGTATGCTCGATCTGTAATGAAAAACACAAGTCAGAAAAAATTGGAACCAGCGGGATTCGAACCTGTCATCTACTGCTTGCCGGGCAGCGACTTAACCACCAGGCTATTCTGGTTCACGGCCAAGTCACGACGAACTAGAATCAAATACCCAAGATCCTCTTCTTTCTGACTCATTAATATTCAAACGGTCCGCCGTAGACAATGGTTAGTAAACGAAGAAGCTTGACTGGGGAGGAATTTTTAATTTAAGAAGAGGATCTTGGGTATTTGATTCTAGTTCGTCGTGACTTAATTGGCCGTGAACCAGAATAGCCTGGTGGTTAAGTCGCTGCCCGGCAAGCAGTAGATGACAGGTTCGAATCCCGCTGGTTCCAATTTTTTCTGACTTGTGTTTTTCATTACAGATCGAGCATACGATCTTTAACACTGGGAGTAATATGCCGAAAGATTTGTTTACAAATTAAAAATCTAGAAGTGGTATTTTTGCCAGCTTTTTATCAGACTTATGTGTGTCTTCTCTGGATTTTGTTGTATTACTTTTCTTTTTCACGACCCTGAATACTTGTCTCATTTTAATCTCCCATAAATCTCCCGGAGTAAGTTCTTGCATTGATACTTGTGCACTATGATAAACAGGATATGTCTATGTAGTATGCCAAGTTTTAGGACAATCTGATAATCCCTTCATAGAAATTTTCATTGAGTTCTAATCCTCCATTTGTCACCTTAGCACAACACTTCGCGAGTCAGAGTGCTTCAATAGACTGCAAACTTTAAACCCTTATTAAGAAGTAACATTATGAGGCACTGTGCATTCTTCTATTTGTACATTGAGTTATGAACATCCAATGAGTTATATATCATTTTAAAGCTGAGAATCTGCTCTTTCAGAATCAGACCTTAACTAAAGTATGATGTGGTCTTTTGATATTGATTTACATGTGCTTACCAGAGAATATAGTGTGCATGCATGTGTTTTATTTTGGCATAAGATTGGAGTTCAGTCAATTTTGACATGTACAAGGTTTATTTAAAATTAAGTATTATAACACATGTATTTGCTACTTGATTGTATTATCGTTATTTCAAATTAATTGTTATTGTGTTATTATGTTGATTTATGAAGACAAATAAAATATTATTCAAAACAAAAGCTTCGCATCATATGATACACAAACTTCCGCGCGTTTGACCATGCATACCAATTATACTCGGGTCACTCTGTGTGGCGCAGTAATTATTGTTTTGGCAGCGGGTGAGCGATGAATAGTCACGAGTGGGTGATAGAAGCAAGTCGATTGATGCTAACATAGCATCGATGCTATGTACTACGTGTGAACATTATTATTGTAAGAGTTTCTAAGATTATTAAAGACCTCAGCCTGACCCAAAACAACCATATATTGACGTAAAGCTTAGTAAACAAAGAATATAATTACCCTGGGTATTCATAAATTTTCGTCTCCGTTATCCATAAAAAATAAAAAAGATATTTTTTTTTGGTCCGCCCCCGTAACAACAGAGGAAACTGCAGGGGGTCGCTAGAAGTGTGACGACATGTCATGTATACAGCTCCGAGTGCGTCTACACGTTATGTCGTCATCAAATTTTCACCCCCCGCAAAGTAGCGTTCCTCAGAGACGGGGCCCTCGTCAGAAAAACCACCGGGGCTCAACATTCGGGACGCTGTTACTCATTCCACAGAAAACGGAATCTCATGAAGTTGGTTTCAATTTGTTCAGAAAATATATAGCTCCCCGTGGATGAATAAAGGGTATATTTCAAAATTCGGTCAGGCTGAGGTCTTTAATTGTCCCCGAGTTGCTTGGTTACAAAACGATGAAAAGAAAAAAAAAAGTATATATTGAGTATCGACTCCAATTGCACATATTCAGCATGCAGGCTTCAATTCTGAATTTTCTACAGCTTTAACCATTTCCAGGGGGGTGCAGGAGAGGGGGTGTTGGACCAACTTTGTTGACAAGGGCAAAAAGCGGTTATCAGAATGTCAAATTTGCTGAAATATGTTGGGTTTTTTTTCAAGTTCATCAATAACAATTAGGCTCTAAAAATGTACAATTTGCCTACAGAATTTTAAATAGATTTCATACCCCATAATCTCCTCTATAGCGACGCCGGCCCTTTTTACTAACCTGCCATCTGACTTGTATTGTCCTTGTAGATGGAGATGCTGTGATTGCCAGAGGTACACCGTCGGGTGCTTCAAAGAGGGTGAAAAGGGTTAATCTTTTTATTTATTTTTTCTCGCGTACAAGCGTTTGGAGTATTTTGACACCCTAGACTAATAACTTGGACTATATAGACCGGTGAAAATATCGTCTCCGTTAAGAAATTCCCCTACTCTACATCTGTCGTTTATTTGTGGATTTTTTTGTACATGATACATTTTTATTGTTCAATCATTTCACAACTGATCACAAGTACCTCAGTAAAAAAAGGAGATAATCCTGATTTGATTTGATTTGATGTTCATTTATTTCCATATACATCATCATAAATTTACAGTGATATCTTTCAACATGTATGGCCACATAAAATCATACATAGAAAAGGGGTCGACATAGCAGAGCTTGAGATGACGTCGTCATCACAAATAAAATAATCATACATTGGATATGCAAACAATGCATAGTGGAAAGCAGAAGGTCAAAGAAAAAAAATAAAGGGGAAAGAAAGAAAGAGAGAGGGGGAGAGAGAAAAAATCCCAAACAAACGAATGTAACCGTACATGAGCACTTCGTTCTTCCTCGAACTACTACTACTGCTAGACGTCTGCTCCTTTTGATTTTCGCTCCAGGTCTCATTGCTGCAACAGCAAAATCATAATCCGTGTCTGGACTTAGACCGGTTACTGTTTCTGATGTTACAAGTAGGTCAGTACTGGTCCTGACATATATTTCAAAGGTATTTGGGTTGGAGCTGGCCAGCCTGTACCACACACGGTATCCCCTTACTGGAGGATCGCCAACATCTTTTGATTCATTCCAGACACCCCACATCAGGGTTACGGAGTCATTGGTCGTTCCGCTCACAATAAGAGGGCTGGAAAATCCGCTGCGAACTTTGAGAAAACAAGAAAACAAACAAAAAATAAAGAAAAGACATTATTGTACAATCATGATTATCATTCTAGGAAAACTGGCCCCTGGACAACTGCTACTAGGACTATACCACCACGAACAACCATGCACCCAGAGCACTTCCCAGCCATATGACTTCCAACCACAGATACTACCTCCTCCTACCCATTATGATACCAACCCCTATGGTATCAACCCCAGGGGCGGCGGAGCGTCTTTCAAAGTGGGGGGGGGGGGGGGGGGGGGGGGTACCAGCAAAAAAGGGCACCTACAAGGGGTGAACATAAAGCGAATCATTTCGTAATATTGGTATTACCCTACAGTCCAATTAATACATTATCAATCACAATCTTCTTCATGTTTACTGTGGTTCTGGACACTGCTTCAGCTTCCCCAATTAGTAGTTTTGTGTAATGGTCTAATGATTTATGTGCGAGCGAGCGAAGCGAGGAAACAATTTTTTAAAGACCCTTTTCTAATGCTGAAGTCTTGGGATGTGCATTTTATTAACAGCGATATAATGAACAATGACAACTTAATATTGTATTTGTGTATTCAGGCATACCCACTAAAGCGTCTGCTTATTGCCTTCTTCCTTGTATTGCAAATTCTTGCTTATATTCATACTACTTTATATACATGTAAATTGTACTTTTTGAACACATGTTGAATGCCGGGTTGAATGTTGTCAAAATCAATGGGAGAAAATAAATGTTAATTTGAATTGAATTGAATGTCGAATGATCGTTTAATTCGTACATTAACCCTGTCATTTTTCTTTATGATTACATCGATATCAACATACTTGATGTGATCTGCTTGATTTTTAAAATATCCTATAAGAGCGAGGGTAGCGAACGAATTTTGGGCAAATTTTCCAAATATATTGCCCTTACTTGGTGTAAAGTAGAGCGAGCGGAATGAAAAATCCTTTGCTGGGGGGGGGGGGGGGCATTGTACCCCTCTTGCCTCCAGCTCCACTGCCTAACATTGTATGGTTGTAGTAATATGGATACCTGTTACTAAATAATAGCCGCACCGAATCTTTAAAGCTAGATATAGCTCTTTTTGTAAGCAACAGTGGAAAATATATATAGATAAAGGAGGCATTTATCAGAAGAGCAAAGGGCGCTTATAAAAGATGGAAAGGGGCACTTCTAAGAGGTGAAAAGGGGCGCGTATGAGAAGAAGAAAAGGGCACATATTAGATAGGAAAAGGGGCAATTATTAGATTTGAAAAGGAGCATCTATCAGAAGGGGAAAGGGCAATTATTAGAAGGAAAAAGGCGCACATATCCGAAGTGAAATTGCACATAATCAGGAGAAAAGGGCACTTATTAGAGAGATAAGGAGACAATTATCGGATTTGAAAAGGGGCACTTATCAGAAGGAGAAAAGAGGGCACTTATCAGAAGGGGAAAGGGCACTTATTAGAAACTTTAATTGGCAATTGAGTAGTAAAATGGCACTTATTAGAGAGAAAAGGGGCATTTTTCATAAATAAAAAGGGCACTTTTGAGTTACTTGAAAAAGTGGGGGCACTGTGCCCCCTGCCCCCGGGCGCACCGCCTCTGATCAACCCTGTAGGAAAATTACCCCCTTTTCCGAGGGGTAATTGGGATCATGTTTCAGGAAAATAGTTGTCTAGAGGTACGTGTCCTATAGTGGTAGTTAAGAACCTGGTTAGAACTTTGGTATTAGCAAAAAAAAAAAAAAAAAAAAAAACATAAGAGAACGAACGACCCGTGTACTTCCACTACGGAAAACTCCCCCTTGAACAAAAACTCTGGACAATATTATTGTTCAAAAATATGTTTTCAAAGGCTGCATGATTTGAAAGGTTGCTGCTACATTTATCACAGTTAAGTTCGTAGAGATACAATGAAAATCATTGTTGACCTTGACGAACATAAGCTGAAGGAAAACATTAAGGAAATAACGAAGAAAGAATTATATTTAATAAAAAACATTTCTCATATTCTTAAGATATGGCGGAAACGGACAAAGTGCAATACCCTTTTCTCTGAATTCATATGAAAAGGGAAATACCAGCACTTTCCTGAAAGTGTCTAGTTTCAATGCTTTGCAAACTCAAATATCCTGTCGGCTTCATAACTAGACTTGCCTTATTTACGAAGAAGCAGCGGCTTAGCCAGGATTTTGTTTAGGGGGGGGGGGGACACGCATGGGGACATCGATTTCTGCATGAGGGGGGGGGGGGGGGCTTAATAAAAAAAAAATCGTGTTTGAGCGTTACAGTATACGAGAGAGAGAGTGTGTGTGTGGGTGTGTGTGTGTGTATGTGTGTAGCGACCGAGCCAACGAAAATGCATTTTGATGTGTGAGCCTGATCGGTTAAGAGTAGGCATTTCGTCCGTCTGTTACAATGAATATTTTATGAATATAATTTTAGTAGGCAACCATGGCAACCAAATTTTATGAAATTTCAATTCCTTCAGTGATGCCCTTCACAATGAAAAATAAAACAGCTCTCTTCAATTAAATACACATTTTCTACAGGCCTTCAAACTTTCACAAAAATTTGTAATGTCCGTCCGTGACTAATTAACTGATCAGGCGCTTGTTGAAAGTGGAAATTCTGGAGCATAGTTCTGAATCATTATAGAAGCATTATATACAGTGTTACTACGTCAAAATATTAGCATTATTTATTCGCAGCGGTGACAAAATACCTTGACAGTTGATTCCTGTCCATCCTGGTTGACACTCAGTAGAACCTCCAGGACAGACCCCAGTGAATCGGTCACACTCCCCTGATACACACCGACATGTCTCGGTACAGCTTGCACCAAACTCTCCTGGTTTACATTCTGATGAGCACGACAACAAAATTAATTCACATACATAATTAGTGTATATATTCAATCAAATTAAAAGAAGAGCAACATAATAAAATATTTGCATGGTTTGATGTACTGAAATTGGCGAGTCAAACATATAGGCCTACCAAAATAATGTAGATTTCATTTTATTTTATTTTTTAATTCAAGCATTTTAAAAACAGTTCTGTAAAACAATTATGTAAAATTGATAAGTAAAATTGATACGTATTTTTTTAACGTAGTAACATTGCTCCTCTCCACCCAGGTGTTAAATGGGTACCCGGGAGGATGCGAACGTCATTGTGGTTGGATTAGCATGTGCGCGCTTGGAAACAGGCGACTGGCTGGAATGCTCCCCAGAGGAGTGGAGAATGTGCAATGTAATGTGCAGAATCGCAACTGAATCCAGTGACCGGGGTAATAATGCTGTAAGCGCTTTGGTCGGTTACATTGTAACTGGTAATGCGCTATAAAAGAAACAGCTATTATTATTATTATTATAACAAGCAAATATAATGAGTTATAACAAGCAAATATAATGAGTAATAATTTTCGCCGATGTAAAATATTATAGACACTGATCTAGAAAAACAACATTTTAGCTCCCTGCGAGGAAATGTTTTGCAAACTCATTGATTTTCAAGGAAATGACAGTACATTTCGTCTCATTTGTATATATTGATAACTAGAGATATTCGCCTTGGACAGCCCCCCACTCAGCCAATCAGATGCAAGGATTTCACCAGCTTATAGCAGTTGTCGGTGAAAATCACTGACAAAACGCTTGATGAAACGCTCCCCTGAACAATTACCACTAATAATTTCTCAGGACTGTCTAAAGCCGGGCTCACACGAGGCGCATTTGTTGACGTTAGGACCGCGTCAGTGATTGGTACGGTCTTTCGCGCGTCATGAAAGTGTGATATCGTTTAAAAAGTAATATCGTCTAAAAAAAGTTTTAAAAATGAACAGTGCAAACAACACTTTTAACAACTGGCGTAAAAACGATGTGTCAGTTCCCTTCAGAGGCTCGATTAGCGTAGGTAATGACGCAATCGAAATGACGCGTCGTGTGAAGCATGTTATATTTAGCCTTCGGGTCATTTCTAGGGGTACATTAATTGTTCAAGCTTGTGTATTGTCCAAGGGCAAGGGGTGTATACTGTTGTCTGGAGATGGTTGTGTCCTAAAAATAATATCAAGCCTAATTAACTCACACGAGGAGTCATTTGGTGACGTTAGGACCGCGTCAGTGACTGCTACGGTCTCTTGAGCGTCATGAAAGAGTGGTGTCTTTGAAAGGTGATTGCAAAAAGGTTCAAACAATAATTTAAACAACTGCCGAAGAAAATAATTGTCAGTTCCCTTCACAGGCTCGATTGGCGCAGGTAATGACGCAATAGAAATGACACGTCGTGTGAACCGGGATTTAGGCAACAGCTCTTATTGTAGAGCTACCTATTGTAGACTTTTTTTTTTACTGACCTGTTGTACAGTTCAATCCTCTGTATCCTGGTGTACAAGAACATCCATATGGATCAGGCACACACACCTGGAATCCACTACAAGCCGTCTCACTATCGTTGTCGTAATCACACCTATACTCACAGATAAGACCATGACGATTGCCACCACAAGCTAGATAACACACAAAAAACCCAACAAACAAACAAACAGTCGTATCATTCAGGCCCTTTGTTGTTGTAGGACGAGGTCGTGCGTCCGGACTCTTTAACAAAAGCAAAGGTTTCTCATTTGCCTTTTGATTTCACGAAACATATTATGCATTAAATAGCCCTAACCATGCACCATGCAGTAATATTTTAATTTGTAGTATTTTCAACATATCTTATGAAAGATTCATGGAACATCGCAAGCAATGTTGTTGAATTACCCATTGCAACTATTGCTTCGGGTAATCAGCTCTCCGGAAACACAACGAGTAGGAATTTCGATGAACAAACATTAACTTCATCGAATTAAGTTAAAAACTTCAGATGGGATTGGATGGGATTGGGAGTTCTTGAATTTCCCTTTCAAAATGGAAAATTAAATCACTGATTGTTTTACAGGCGCGTAGCCAGGGGGGCGATGGGGCGGTCGCCCCCCCCAAATGAAAAATACCCCCCCTCCCTGCGCGCCCACCGCTGTTAAATACAGTGCTGTATTGCGTCCAAATAACTAACTTTTCGCCTGAAAAAAGTGCAACACGAGCCGTCATCTTTCTTTCATATTTGCCAGAACGTCAAAGCTTTCGCGCTGATCGCGCGGGAAGGAAGAAACTCTCCCTCGATCCCTGTGCCCCCCCCCCCCCCCCCGTTGTTACATATAGTGCAGTATTGCACCCAAATAATTGAAAAGCAGTCAGAGCGTCGAACTAACTTTCCGCCTAAAAAAAGGTGCTACGAGCCGTTATCTTTCTCTCGAATTTGCTCAAATGTCAAAGCTTTCGCGCTTCGCGCGGGATGGGGGAAACTCCCCCTCCCTGCACCGACCCCCCTGCTCATCAGCAAATTGCTCAACCGCACCCCCTAAAATGAAATCCTGGCTACGCGGCTGGCGTTTTACAATGATTCAGTATTTACACATAGTGGGTGATGCAAATGTTGTGAATTTGTATGAATAATCCAACATAACGTAAATTTGTAGTATACCTGGATTAAAGAGAACTGTTGCTGGGCTAGCGCCATGAGCGTCCTTGGACGGTGTGTGCGCTCGATAAGTTTTGACCATTATTATTATTATTATTATTATTATTATTAACGACAAAAGACAAAAATATACTGTAAAATGTAAAGAAATCAAACATAATCTTACGTATTTCACAGCCAATTCCCTTAAATCCTGGAGGACAGATGCATCTCCCTGTTACATCATCACAGATGCCTCCATTATAACATGATGGACATGACTCCACACATCCATTAGATGCATTGAAAAGACCAGCAGGACAGGCTGAAACAAGTATTAATCAACATTCTTTTTCTTTTTTTCAATTATGGAATTCAGGTATGACACTTCATGGGGGGGGGGGGGGGGGGGTTGCTAAACAAATACATACGTTTAATAACAATTCGAAAAGCTTCCTCTCAAAAATAACGCATTCAACTTTTAAAATGAACGTGTTATACCACAGAGGTGGAAGAGAGACCACCCTGGTTATACAAGGACCCTTAAACAGGAAAGGCAGAACTAGGGGTATCGCCATAAAGGGCAGTTTGAAAAAAAATAGAATGTAATTTGTTCACAGAGAAAATGATGAAACGATTTGGAGCAAGAGGGACATTTTCTTGATTTTGTAAACATTAGGGGCATGAGACACGTAGTGTTCCCCCTCCGCTGCTCGTGAGTAAGCTTATGAAATACAAGAATTATAATCACCATAATAGTGCAAAAGAGAGTCATATACTTGCCTATACGGTATAGAAAGAATTGGGTGATTTTGAAAAAAAAGTTGTTGCAGAAACTATATTATGAGACAAAAAAGTGAATAGGGAAGTGCAATTAAAAATAGTTGTTGATAATATATAGCTTGAACAAACTGCGTAAATGGCTTTGTTCCAAATGGCATCACGCCAAGTCGAATCATACTCTGTGGAAAGATCGAAAACGAAAATAGCCCTTTTATAAGGACACTTTATTTTCTTCGTTTGTCATCACACTCTCTATTTTATTTTCTTACTAGGTACCCCCCCCCCCCCGTCTCTCTGTCTCTGTCTCTGCATGTATGTCTGTCTGTCTGTCTGTCTCTGTCTCTGTCTCTCACTCACTCACTCACTCAATTACTTAAATGCATATACGTTCACACTTATTAGGTCTACTTACCAAACTACCCTTTACCTCTCATGCTTTGCTTAATCTGAGAAAAGCGTTTTTGATAGTGGGGGTGCGTGTGTGTGTTGGAGGGGGGGGGGGGTCGGCTGAGCTTGCGAATGATAATTTTTTTTTGCGACATGAGCATTGTGAAACGTTTCTACGCAAAAAAGCGGGATGTGGGCTGCAGCCTCCAACTCCCCCGGTTAAACGGCCCCTGTCTCTTCCCTTCTTTATCATGTTTTCTCATACTAATGTCTAACTCTTTAAAGACCTCAGCCTGACCCAAAACAACCATATATTGACGTAAATCTTAGTAAACAAAGAATATAATTACCCTGGTTATTCATAAATTTTCGTCTCTGTTTATCCATAAAAAATAAAAAAGATAATTTTTTTGGTCCGCCCCCTCCCTATGGCGTAACACTGCAGGGGGTCGCTAGACGTGTGACGACATGTCATACAGCTCCGAGTGCGTCTACACGATATGTCGTCATCAAATTTTCACCCCCCGCAAAGTAGCGTTCCTCAGAGACGGGGCCCAAACCACCGGGGCTCAACATTCGGGACGCTGTTACTCATTCCACAGGAAACGGAATCTCATGAAGTTGGTTTCAATTTGTTCAGAAAATATATGGCTCCCCGTGGATGAATAAAGGGAATATTTCAAAATTCGGTCAGGCTGAGGTCTTTAAATGTATTACAACCCTTTCTTAAAGCCATGTAATAATTTGTACAGCAGCATAACTCACAGGGGCGGATACACGATTTTCAGAATGGGGCGCACACTGAGGAACCCTCCGTTTGACGAAGCCAAACGGCCATCTAGGGGGTCCGGGGCATAATTTGTCAGACAAAACGGGGGGGGGGGGGGGCGCACGCCCCTTGCGCCCCCCTCTGGATCTGCACCTGACTCATAACCAGTCTTAAAGCACTTGCCAGTATTGTTTGATTTATTACAAAATATTGGAGGGAAATTCCGCATAGCTTTGAAAGTTGATACTGATGATTATTTTGGATCGGAATTAGACACTAGAATTAGAATATTTTCCTTTTTTATGTCGCTCAATAATTCAGTAAAGGTCACATAATGGATGGTTCATTAAAAGCAATATTTACTTCCTCGTCACTGTGAGCTGCTGTGCATGTCTGTCTCTGTCTGTCACACCCAAACGCGCTTTTTCTCTCTTTCTCTCTTTTTATCTGTCTGTCTCCATCTCTCTTCCTTTCTCTCTCTCAAACACACACACACATACGCTCACCCCCTCACACACCCTCACATAAACGCACACACAACCCACACACACACACACACACACACACACACACACACACGTTTACATGGCTTTACTTCCGAGGACAACTATTGTTCCTCTATTGTTACTCGTCCTCGGACAGTCGACGGAATAAGGCATAAATTCATTGTTCGACGTTCGAGGACTATTGTCCGGCTTCCGAGGACCATTGTTGTCATGATTTTTTTTTTGTTCTCTGTCCGAAAATGTCCTCGGACATAATGCTAAACAAACGCACCCACCCTCACACACATTGATTTGTGGAGAACTTTATTGTTTTCTCCTATTGTATTTTGTACCCCACAAGCATGACGGAATAAAGGCCATCATTGTGCTCTATTGTTCTCTGTACCCCACGAATGAATCTATGTAACCCACCCCCCCCCCACACACACACACCTACACATGCCCAGACATGCGCAGTAATATCCCTAACCATCTTTTCTCCATCCCTGATTTTCTCTACCACATCTTTTCCCGTTCCAACTTTCTTTCAAAACGTTACATCTCATATCTACTCCCTATCAAAGTCCATGTAAGATTGAAACTGCTGCTTACCTCTTACGATGAGTCGGAGTAATCCAGCTTTTGCCTGTCCCCTCTCTCCCCCTAAATAAATCTCATAGATACCAGCATGCGAAGTATCTACTTCTCCTGGAATTGTGAAGTTTGTTGATATCCTGGAGATTGACGAGCCTAGAACAGTAGTCTCTGTTGTACCGTTAAACATCCATTCCTTTTCCAGACCACTTGGTTTAACTTCCGTGAAGTCGATTGAAACATTCCCATCCCCCTTGTTGACTGTCTTTGAGAACCTGCCGATTGATGGCACAAACTTGGCTGGAAATGAAGGGGCAAAAATTCATTCAATATTTAACCTCGTATGGTATGGGGGGCCGCGGAACGTCTTGGAAAGTGGAGGGGCTTAATGGGGGGGGGGGGGGGGGCTGCTTGTATAACCACATTTTTGCACTGCCATACGTTTGCAAGTGTTTACTGAAAAAAGTGGGGGCTGCAGCCCCCCCCCTGGTTCCGCGGTCCCTGGTATATAGTTTAATATTTTCAGAGAGTGGAAATATATGCATGAAGTGAAATGAAACTGTTCTCCAAGCCTCTCTTACCATCGGATCTCAGAAAGATTGTCGGTACCACTGTGCATCTTCCACTTCCAACGTGAGATGTCGCGGCACAGTAGAAGACACCGTATGAACCATGCGATAACGTAGAAAGATGTGTTTGGTAGACCTCAGCAGGAGGACTTCCCACTTGGATACGAGTACTTGACGGTGGAGGATCATTAGCAGGTTCACTTCTACCAAAATATGTATTGACATATCGCCCTGTAGTCACGTTAGCATCTGTATGTTGAACACTTTTGTAGCAAGCAAAGTAAGGACTACCCGATTCTGTCCTGGTGTAACCCATGCTGACGGTAGATACATAGGGAGATGACGAGGCTGAAAATTAAGCATATACGTCATAATAATTACATTACAAAATTGGAAAATACATCCTCAAAATAACCAGAAAGGTGATGAGTATTAAAATGATAGGGTAGGTCTCTGAATGTTAATTTTCTTGGAAATTATACTCCTCTATGTTTTAGTGTTATTCATACTAAGGGACGGATTAACTCTTATTGTTAATAGGAAAAGGATTTATTTTCTCCAGACTAAACGTTGCCAATGCTTTCAGGGATGTTTTTCTTCATTCCAAGCCAACATGATAACTACTTTCTAACATTTAAACTACTTTCTTAAAAAAGAAATAAAAGAAAAAAAAAGGGCAAATACATGTATTCGTAACTTGCATCAACATTTCGTACAGAATTGTGTGTTTAGGTTGATCCTGATAAAATTAATCCAGGAAACAAAAACGAGAAAATATTTTCCCTAAACTAAATAGTTCCTCTAGAGTGTTAGAATATTATTTACAGAGCATCTTTCAAAACTAAATAGCTATAACCCATACATGGATTTGTTGTGTTTTTAGATTATCCAACAATGTATTGCGAATCTCTAATCTTCCAGTGATTTGCATGAATCCATAATTATACCAAAATCACTTTTGTAGCTTTTTTAAAATCAGAAAACACTTCTAGAAGCTAATAACAACTATGTCAAAACAAAGAACACAAGGTTGAAAGCTAGCATAAACATGTGTATATATATATATCTTAAGACTAAGTTAGTGGAACTCTGTAAATCAATATTTCAGTTGAAATAAGATGTGTCACACACATCTTAGGGGTAAAAATACCCCACACTAATACAAAGCTAAATGCATCTTTATTGCCTGGCATATAAAACAGTGAAGGTCCTCTTATTATCGATAATAAGCCATTAAATTATGTCAACAATTCAGAGAAAATTGTATTAAAATAAGGCTATATTAAAGCTGACTACATCTTACCCGCATGTAAATAAAACAGCAGGGCTCCGAATATCATCAACATAAAACCCATATCAAATTCATATAAAAGCACAGCTACCAGATTCCGTGCCTAAGCGCTCCTGATATTTCCTCAAAGTGTCTATATATACGTTCAAAACTTTGCCAACTGAAATATTCGCTCCGTTTGGTAACCAAATTTATGAGGAAGGAAATACCACAAATGTAATATGTGATGTGATCCCGTGATGACTATTCTTATATCCGAGCGATACTAATCCAGATTATTGATAAAGTACTTAAGTGCCCGGGGCGGCGGCTTTAAATTAAACTCAATGGCCTGTATTCTGAACTGTTAGAGATTTTTGTCACATTTGGCTGCCCATAGTTAAACGACACATTTAGATCATGGTTTATAGATCACATTACAAGAAAATCACAAATATGGCAATTAATGTATCACTAGAAACTGGGAAGCTTACAGATGGCAATCGTATAAGTTTTATGATGATTATAAAAACAACATAAATAAAAGCTCTTCTAAGCATCTGGAATATCCGAGGATTCGCCAGAAATATAGCGATGTTTTGATGTCGTGCTGCGGTTTCCACACTAGGGATCGATCCTGCTTAAGCAGTGACTGATTCCTTTATTTTTTTAACGCTGCATTTTTCATCAAAATAATACCATACACGAAGTTAAGAGTGAGGCAACAGACTAACATTAAGACTGACGCTAGTCAAGTAAGAGAAATAAGTGAAGAGGAGATGACAAAACAGGCACTGAAAAATGTGTAAGATGTTATGGGACATCGTCTGCTTAGACAGGACTGGCCCCTGGTGTGTCGTCACACATCTCAGCAGCGTTCGAGGAGCTCTTCAGCTGCTATATCGGGGGCTGTATTTTACCGTTTTATAATTGATAATAATCATTACTTCAAATGTTTCCAAGCGTTAAATTTGGAAAAACTGAGTTTTTCGCCGATAAACTGAGTTTTTCGAGCGAAAAAATAAGTTTTTCGAGGGAAACTCTGCATATCAACTGATAAACTTAGTTTTTCATGATAAACTAATTTTTTCACTCGAAAAACTTAGTTTATCACCGATAAACAGGGTTTTTCTCGATAAACAGAGTTTTTCATTTGATATGCAGAGTTTCTCTCGATAAACTCTGTTTATCACTTGAAAAACTCTGTTTTTCGGTGATAAACTAAGTTTATCGGCGAAAAACTCAGTTTTTCAATTGATAAGCAGAGTTTCTTGATAAACCAAGTTTATCACTTTGAAAAACCCTGTTTATCGAAGTGATAAACAGGGTTTTTCGAAAAACTATGTTTATCAAACGATAAACACGGTTTTTCGGTGATAAACTAAGTTTATCGGCGAAAAACTCTGTTTATCAATTGATAAACAAGGTTTTTCGAAAAACCTTGTTTATCACTTCGATAAACAGGGTTTTTCGATATGCAGAGTTATTCTAAATTTACCGAGTGTGGGCGCTACAAAAGTACATAAAGCGGTGCCGTATATAGATAGAGATATAGATGCCGTATGTAGAGTCTGGCCAACTCGGCTCCAGTTGGGTAACATGGCGCATATTCCTTTGTTGCAAGCTTTTAATACATAACAAAGGAATATACGCCATGTTGCTACCCAACTGAAACCGAGTTGGCCAGACTCTCTCTATATACGGCACTGACATAAAGAAACTGGCTTGTGAGCATCGAACTCAAACATAGTCAGCAAAATGCCTTCTTGTGATGTACTGATCGACTTCTTTCTTTCATTTAATATAATCTTCTTCTCTTTCCTTTTCAAGCGCACACTCACAACAATGGTAGGAAAAGATAGAAAACAAAGAAATACATAAGGAAAGAGAAGGGGATAGATCAAATGAAAAACACAAAGAAATACAGTATGGAAAGGAGACGAGGAAAGATTAAAGGAAAAATAAAGAAATGCATAAGGAAAGAGAAGAGGATATGAAATGGGAAAACAAAGAAATACAAAAGGAAAGAGAAGAGGATAGATGGAAGAAAAAACAAAGAAATACATCAAGAAAGGGGGGAGGATATAGATGAAAGGAAAAACAGAAAAATTCATATGGAAAGAGGAGATGATATATGGAAGGAAAAACAAAGAAATATATAAGGAAACTGGAGGGGATAGTTGGATGGAAAAACGAAGAAATACAAAAAGAAAGGGGAGAGGATATAGAAGAGGAAAAGCAAAAAAAAAAAAAGGAAAGAGAAAAGGATAGATGAAAGGAAAACAAAAAAATACATTAAATTCTATATCCTCTGTTCTTTCCTTATGTATTTCTTTGTTTCTCCTCCAATCTATCCTCTTCTATTTCCTTATATATGTTTGTTTTTCCTTCCATCTATCCTCTTCTCTTTCCTTATGGATTTCTTTGTTTTTCCTTCCATCTATCATCGTCTCCCCTTTCTTTATGTATTGCTTTGTTTTTCCTTCAATCTATCCTCCCGCTTCTTTATATTTCCTTGCTTTTTCCTTCTATCTATTCTCTTCGCTTTCATTATGTATTTCTTTGTTTTTCCTTCCATCTATGCTCTTCTCTATCCTTATGTATGTCTTTGTTTTTATTTTCATCGTTCCTCCCCCCTTTCCCTATATATTTCTTTGTTTTTCCTCCCATCTATCCTCTTCTCTTTCCTTATGGATTTATTCGTTTTTCCTTCCATCATCCCCTTTCTTTATGTATTTCTTTGTTTCTCCTTCCATCTATCCTCTCCCCCTTCTTTATATTTCCTTGTTTTTTCCTTCTATCTATTCTCTTCGCTTTCCTTATGGATTTCTTTGAAGAAGATATATTAAATGAAAGAAAGAAGTCGATCGGTACAGTTGATGGCTTCACAAGAAGGCATTTTGCTGACTATGTTTGAGTTCGATGCTCACAGGCCAGTTTCTTTATGTACTTTTGTAGCGCCCACTCGCGGTAGATTTACAATAACTCTGCATATCGAAAAACCCTGTTTATCGTTTGATAAACAAGGTTTTTCGAAAAACCTTGTTTATCAATTGATAAACAGAGTTTTTCGCCGATAAACTTAGTTTATCACCGAAATACCGTGTTTATCGTTTGATAAACATAGTTTTTCGAGTGAAAAACTGGGTTTATCGTTTGATAAACATAGTTTTTCGAAAAACCCTGTTTATCACTTCGATAAACAAGGTTTTTCAAAGTGATAAACTTAGTTTATCAAGAAACTCTGCTTATCAATTGAAAAACTTAGTTTATCGCCGATAAACTAAGTTTTTCACCGTAAAACATAGTTTTTCGAGTGATAAACATAGTTTTTCGAGTGATAAACAGAGTTTATCGAGAGAAACTCTGCATATCAAATGAAAAACTCTGTTTATCGAGAAAAACCCTGTTTATCGGTGAAAAACTAAGTTTTTCGTGAAAAACTAAGTTTTTCAGTTGATAAGCAGAGTTTCCCTCGAAAAACTTAGTTTTTCGCTCGAAAAACTATGTTTATCGCTCGAAAAACTATGTTTTACGGTGAAAAACTTAGTTTATCGGCGATAAACTAAGTTTTTCAATTGATAAGCAGAGTTTCTTGATAAACTAAGTTTATCACTTTGAAAAACCTTGTTTATCGAAGTGATAAACAGGGTTTTTCGAAAAACTATGTTTATCAAACGATAAACCCAGTTTTTCACTCGAAAAACTATTAGTTTATAAATAAAATTAGTTTATCTGACTTATTGGGCATTAAGCTTGCCATACTCGGCTATTCATTTAGTCACGCGTTATGGATAGCGGTCCTTATGAATAAGTGGTCCATATGAATAGCGGTCCTTATGACTAGCGAGGTTAACCCATAATTACAGGCCACCCCCACCTCAATTTTTTTTAAAAATTAATATCCCCCCCCCTCCCCCGGGATCTACACCCATGATTGATATACCCTTTATACAGGATACGGTTTTGGTTAGAGGAAATTCAAGCTAATACAAATGACATCCAATCGGGCTGCTACAGGGGCGGATAATGCACATTTTCAAAACAGGATGTGCGGAGTCGATGATCCGGGAAGACGCTTTTCACGTGAAAAATTTTCCACGGGAATTGTCCCCCTCCCCCGGAATTGAGAACGTCGACCCCAAATAAATTTTGAAATTCCAAACTGGACAATGAAAAAAAAAGAAAGGAAGAAAACAAGAATTGGTAGGTCGCTATGCCTATATGCACCCTCACAAATATTTTTAAACATGTAAATATTAACTAGAATTCAAACTTTGACGCTGCAAATCTAGACAAAATCTTTTCTGGGGTGTCTAATTCCCTTCTTGCCTTCGCTACGGTTTCTCGAAAGTCGCAACACCCGGTCATGACAAGAAAAACAAAGTCGCCACCCATGGATTAATAATAATAATAATATTGGATATTTATATAGCGCTCATATCCACCATGAATGGTGCTCAAGGCGCTCCAATATTACCCCGGCTCTAGCTAGGCTACCGATTTCGGTGCTCACAGCATTCAAGGAATTAATTCATGCCGGTACCCATTTAACACCTGGGTGGAGAGTGGCAAATGTAGATTAATGTCTTGCCAAAGAACAGTAGTGCTGCGCACGACCTTCCCATCTCCAGTCAAGTGTTTAAACCACTCGACTACGACACCTCTACATTGATGCATTATCTGAATTATTATACTGTTTTTGAGAGTGAAAAACGGTAATATTGATATTTAAAACCCGTCAAATGACTGTTTTATTACTGTATTCAAAATATTGCAAGGAAATTCCGTATAACTCTGAAATTCGACACACGTACTTAACGAAATTTTTTAGACAATTGAATATTTGTCGCTTAATAAATGTCATACAGGTACACATGTACTTTTAATGGGTCATGAAAATCGAAGGTACGTGGAGATAATTCATTTGTCCCATTCCGAAACGGTAAAAGGAAAAACAGAATATTAAGTAAAAACCGTTGCAATTTTCTGTTTTACAAACAGAAAAACGGTCATTAGTTAATATTTTTTGTTAAGGTTAAAAACTTGAAAAACGAAAATATGATAAACCCTCTTTTTTGGTTTTACTGTTTTCTTAAAAATTGTTTTTTCCCATTTTATCTGCAGAAATTAGAAATTGATCACCTTTTTCTGATTTCTGTTTTTAATTTTTAATTATTTGTTCTAAAAAATAGAAAATTAAACACCTTTTCAGATTTTGTTTCTCCGTTTTACTTCCTTACAAATTGAAAATTAAATGCCGGTACTTGTTCTGATTTCAATTTTCTATTTTGCTTTCGGTAAATGAATAAATGAAGACTGCCCTCTACGTTTTTTTTTTTTTAAATCTCAGGGCCACTGCAGGGGAGGGCAAGGATCTAGCCCCCCTTGAAAATGAATGTTTTGTGCCCCCTCCCCCTCCCTCTACACCTATGAGTCCCAATACTTAGATATTACATGTAGATTTTAGACAAAGTTCTAGAATATTTGCTAAATAAATGTCGGCTTTGAACACAGACTATGCTTTCCCGCTGCCTGGCTAGCTGGCCTGGCGCGCTCAATTTGATTTGTCAGCAGCTCGATTGCTCCGATCCCGACGTCTCGCCGGCCGGCGCGTCGATCGAGGGCCTCGGGCTAGGAATCGGGGGAGCGTTTCATCAAGCGATTTTCACTGACAAATTTGCTCTCAGCCAATCAGATGCAAGGATTTCAGTAGCTTTTAACAGTTGTCGGTAGAAATCACTGACAAAACGCTTGATGAAACGCTCCCCGGATAGATTGCAATATCTGCTGACAAATCAAATTGAGCGCGCCAGGCCAGCTAGCCAGGCAGCGGGAAAGCTTAGTCTGTGTTCAAAGCCGACATTTATTTAGCAAATATTCTCGAACTTTGTCTAAAATCTACATGTAATATCTAAGTATTGGGACTCATAAGTGTAGAGGGAGGGGGAGGGGGCACAAAACATTCATTTTCAAGGGGGGCTAGGTAATCAAGGTACGTGGAGATAATTCATTTGTCCCATTCCGAAACGGAAAAAGGAAAAACAGAATATTGAGTAAAAACCGTTGCAATTTTCTGTTTTACAAACAGAAAAACGGTCATTAGTTAATATTTTTTGTTAAGGTTAAAAACTTGAAAAACGAAAATATGATAAACCCTCTTTTTTGGTTTTACTGTTTTCTTAAAAATTGTTTTTTCCCATTTTATCTGCAGAAATGAGAAATTGATCACCTTTTTCTGATTTCTATTTTTAATTTTTAATTATTTGTTCTAAAAAATAGAAAATTAAACACCTTTTCAGATTTTGTTTCTCCGTTTTACTTCCTTACAAATTGAAAATTAAATGCCGGTACTTGTTCTGATTTCAATTTTCTATTTTGCTTTCGGTAAATGAATAAATGAAGACTGCCCTCTACGAAATTGAAAATTAAATGCCGATACTTGTTCTGATTTCAATTTTCTATTTTGCTTTCGGTAAATGAATAAATGAAGACTGCCCTCTACGTTGTTTTTTTTTTTTATATCTCAGGGCCACTGCACTGCAGGGGAGGGCAAGGACCTAGCCCCCCCCCCCCTTGAAAATGAATGTTTTGTGCCCCCTCCCCTCCCTCTACACCTATGAGTCCCAATACTTAGATATTACATGTAGATTTTAGACAAAGTTCTAGAATATTTGCTAAATAAATGTCGGCTTTGAACACAGACTAAGCTTTCCCGCTGCCTGGCTAGCTGGCCTGGCGCGCTCAATTTGATTTGTCAGCAGATATTGCAATCTATCCGGGAGCGTTTCATCAAGCGTTTTGTCAGTGATTTCTACCGACAACTGTTAAAAGCTACTGAAATCCTTGCATCTGATTGGCTGAGAGCAAATTTGTCAGTGAAAATCGCTTGATGAAACGCTCCCCCGATCCCTAGCCCGAGGCCCTCGATCGACGAGCCCGGCCGCCCGGCCGCGTGTAATTTTTTGGTAACCAAGCCTAGGCAGATTTCGCATTTTTTCATACTAATACGGTTTATTCCGTCAAGACTAATCGGCATGAATATTCATGAAAACGAATTTTAGCTATATAATAAAACGAGCAAGGGCATCGAGCAGCTGCTCTGTGTGGCGCAATCGGATAATCCAGTCTTCTCTTGGTGAAGGAACCAAGAGTTCGAATCTCGGCAGAAGATTATATTACGAAATTTTCTTTTGCTTATTAGGGTTAGGGTTAGGGTTAGGGTTAGGGTTTAGAAAATACAAGTCCGATACTTGTAGTCTGTTTCAAAGTCTTCAAAAAGGGGTTTCTGCCTAGGCTTGGTTACAAAAAAAAAAGACGCCCCCCGGCCGGCGAGACGTCGGGATCGGAGCAATCGAGCTGCTGAAAAATCAAATTGAGCGCGCCAGGCCAGCTAGCCAGGCAGCGGGAAGCGTGTTATTTTTTGGTAACCAAGCCTAGGCAGATTTCGCATTTTTTCATACTAATACGGTTTATTCCGTCAAGACTAATCGGCATGAATATTCATGAAAACGAATTTTAGCTATATAATAAAACGAGCAAGGGCATCGAGCAGCTGTTCTGTGTGGCGCAATCGGATAATCCAGTCCTCTCTTGGTGAAGGAACCACGAGATCGAACCTCGGCAGAAGATTATATTACGAAATTTTCTTTTGCTTATTAGGGTTAGGGTTAGGGTTAGGGTTAGGGTTAGGGTTTAGAAAATACAAGTCCGATACTTGTAGTCTGTTTCAAAGTCTTCAAAAAGGGGTTTCTGCCTAGGCTTGGTTACAAAAAAAAAAGACGCCAGCGGGAAAGCTTAGTCTGTGTTCAAAGCCGACATTTATTTAGTAAATATTCTAGAACTTTGTCTAAAATCTACATGTAATATCTAAGTATTGGGACTCATAGGTGTAGAGGGAGGGGGAGGGGGCACAAAACATTCATTTTCAAGGGGGGGGGGGGGGCTAGGTCCTTGCCCTCCCCTGCAGTGCAGTGGCCCTGAGATTTAAAAAAAAAACCGTAGAGGGCAGTCTTCATTTATTCATTTACCGAAAGCAAAATAGAAAATTGAAATCAGAACAAGTATCGGCATTTAATTTTCAATTTCGTAGAGGGCAGTCTTCATTTATTCATTTATTCATTTACCGAAAGCAAAATAGAAAATTGAAATCAGAACAAGTACCGGCATTTAATTTTCAATTTGTAAGGAAGTAAAACGGAGAAACAAAATCTGAAAAGGTGTTTAATTTTCTATTTTTTAGAACAAATAATTAAAAATTAAAAATAGAAATCAGAAAAAGGTGATCAATTTCTCATTTCTGCAGATAAAATGGGAAAAAACAATTTTTAAGAAAACAGTAAAACCAAAAAAGAGGGTTTATCATATTTTCGTTTTTCAAGTTTTTAACCTTAACAAAAAATATTAACTAACGACCGTTTTTCTGTTTGTAAAACAGAAAATTGCAACGGTTTTTACTCAATATTCTGTTTTTCCTTTTTCCGTTTCGGAATGGGACAAATGAATTATCTCCACGTACCTTGATTTCCTTGCCCTCCCCTGCAGTGGCCCTGAGATTTAAACAAAAAAACAAAAACAAACGTAGAGGGCAGTCTTCATTTATTCATTTACCGAAAGCAAAATAGAAAATTGAAATCAGAACAAGTATCGGCATTTAATTTTCAATTTCGTAGAGGGCAGTCTTCATTTATTCATTTACCGAAAGCAAAATAGAAAATTGAAATCAGAACAAGTACCGGCATTTAATTTTCAATTTGTAAGGAAGTAAAACGGAGAAACAAAATCTGAAAAGGTGTTTAATTTTCTATTTTTTAGAACAAATAATTAAAAATTAAAAACAGAAATCAGAAAAAGGTGATCAATTTCTAATTTCTGCAGATAAAATGGGAAAAAACAATTTTTAAGAAAACAGTAAAACCAAAAAAGAGGGTTTATCATATTTTCGTTTTTCAAGTTTTTAACCTTAACAAAAAATATTAACTAATGACCGTTTTTCTGTTTGTAAAACAGAAAATTGCAACGGTTTTTACTTAATATTCTGTTTTTCCTTTTACCGTTTCGGAATGGGACAAATGAATTATCTCCACGTACCTTGATTCATGAAGTCATTCACTTTCAAGGGACATCTCTGATTATTTTATTTCCTCATCAAGTGCCAATTCTGTAGAAAAATACTTTCTCATTTTCTTTTCCTCATCCATTTTCTCTCTCTCGATGCTGTGCTCCATTTCCAATCTCACTTTCCCTTCATTGAATTTGCAACCACCTTTCACCATGAATATCAGGGGTATTAAACATAGATTGCTCCTTCAAATAATTCCTGTCTCTTTCAGTGTTACCATTTAATAAATATATAATGCTTTTGAGTAGTCCAGAATTTTGAAAAGCAAAATGTAAAGCATTTCTTTCACTTATTCTGTGTAATGTGTATTTAAATTACAACGCTGATTTCACTTTCAAAAGGATCTTATACTAAGACAAGTGTTGGCTTAAACTGTTCAATTTGTTGTTATTCTACATCAACACATTTCCTTGTAATCTATCTCCCCCCCCCCCCCCCCCTCTATCTCTCTCTCGAGATGCACACAGCATCTGAGACTCTCTCATATGGCCACCGCCTCTCGATCGATCAACCCCATTCCCTATCTGTTTGGGAAGCACTGTTTGAAGCATCTGGTGGGATCCTCTCTCTTTCTCTCTCTCCTCTCCTCCTCCTCCTCCTCTCCCCTTTCTCTTTCTCTACACACTCTTTCTTTAAGGGTCCACTGCAACCCAAATGCAAGTTGATTTCTGTTGATGAGTAGGGATGCATACAACTCCTACTTTGTTATTCAAACATCTAAATATGTTTCATAGATTTTTAAATATTTTTTTGAACCATTTTCTCAAACATGCTAAGCTCCACCCTAAATAAATGCTCCAGATCTCATACCTGTAGTGACATCATCTGTCAATCATTAGTTAGCTAAGGACAGACAGTGGTATGTAGCTTTACCAGAGATGACCATCTTTTCTAATAGACCATACAATGCCTACATAATAGTTGCTATGTCAGACATGCCGTAGCATCACCAGGAAAAGAATGGTAATGAGGAGGTATTGTTCGATAACATGCAATACTGTTGTGAGCATGTGCTGAGCTGGGGGAAGTTACATTCCACTGTCTATTGTAGAACGTTAGTGTAGCTGACCGACGATTGACAGATGATGTCATTGCAGGAATGAGATCTGGAGCTTCTTTTAGGGTGGAGCTTAGGAAGATGGAAAAAATATTTCAAAAAATATTTTAAAAATCTATGAAACATATTTAGATGTTTGAATAACAAAATATTAGTTGTATGCATCCTTGCACATCAACAGCAATAAACATGCACTTGGGTTGCATTTGGTTGCAGGGGCCCTTTAACCATTCTCAATTTCTCTCCACCTTTACCTATACCTTGTTCACCCCTTCACTTTAGTTAGTATGCTACATTTTTATTATTCCCCCTTCCTCCCATACTCTTCTTCTCTCTTTTCGAGATTCTTTGACCTGTCTGTCTTTCTTGCGATTTATTTTTTGTTTTATTTTTATGTACATTTTGAAAACTTCATAACACTGACCCTACGACAGGGTCTAGAATTAAAAAAGAATCTGCATAATTCATATTAGAATTATGTGCAAATTACTGCACTTCTAAATTCTGAAGTTGGATTGTGAACAAGTTTGCATTACTTTACTATATCATTAAACAATAAACTTGAATATATTTGTGACAAAGTAATTTTTTTTTCAAAATGTATTAACAAAAATCTGCAATGATTAGATATTACTTTTAAAGATGTATATCTTTAGAAGAGTTGATGTATTATTCTTTTCTTTTTTGACACTTATTCTCTTTATTTTTTATATCAAAGAAGATACATTGCCCCCTCTCCACAAAAAAGAAACTTTTTTGTCTAAACTGTAATAAACGTGTCTAAACTCAGGCGATATACCATTTAACTCTGTTTCATATTTCTGCAAAAAATGAAATGAGTGATGATCGAACTGAGTGCGATACAATCTTCCAAAACAATGATTAAATCACTTTCCGCTTTGTCACACAAGTTACAGCAGTGGAGAAAACCAGGGGCGTCACTAGAACATTTGAAGGGGGGGGGGGGAGGTGACATCCAAATTTGCCGACAAATTTTTAGGGTGTGACACCCTAATTTTCCGATAAAAATGCTGCACCCTAATCTCCCCCCCCCCACAAATAATAATAAAAGAAAATCACAGATGTAGAGATCTTGATCACACAGGCCTATTTTCGCAAGGTGGGGGCCGAGGCCTTTTACCCGAATATCAACTTTTCAATTGCAGTTACATACAGAAGTTACATAATCATCTGGGAACCTCGCTGCCCAAATATATGGATATTCTGCCTCATCGCTGTCCGAGTGGTGGTTACCAGAATATCAGAGCTTTGAAAAACCTTGGGATAGGAGGGCTGCAGCCCATTGCCGAAGGGGGGCACCTTTTGCCCGAATATTAATTTTTCAATTTCTAGATATTTGCGAGCGAGCAAATTTTGAAAAGATATGGTAGAGAAAATGTACAGAAGTTACATAATTATCTGGGAACCTCACTGCCCAAATATGTGGATATTTTGGCACCTCATTTTGCTGCCCGAATATCGGAACTTTGAAAATCCTCGGGGGGATGCAGCCTATTGCCGAAGGGGGACGCCTTTTGCCCGAGTATTAACCCATAGACTGTATTAAGCCTATGATAGTTAAAGAATACAGTAGTTAATGGGTTAACTTTCCAGCATTTTTTTTTCCTTCTTTTCCTTCCCTTTCCCCTTCTCTTTTTTCTTCTCCTTTCTCTTTCCTCCTTTTCTCTTTCCTCTTCCCTCTCCCTTTTCGCCCCTCATTTTTTTTGCCGACAGAGGTGGCGCATTTGCCAACAGCAATTTTGAGTGAGGGAGGGGGTGTGACACCGCCCACACACACACCCCTCTAGCAATGCCCCTTGAGAAGACTCTCCAAGGGGTAACATACCACACTTTATTGATGACAATGCTTCAGAACTGTTTTATTCATCACATAAAACATATTTTGTAGATTGTTATTGAAGAAATTTTGCCATGAAAAGTATAATGTTTTTCAAAGGTTTCTGCTTGACATTACTGGTATACATATTTGTCCATGATCAGAACTATCAGACATTCCCAAACGTAACCAGGAGCACTTTGCTTATATCAACACTTGGCTGGAGTGAAATACCTTATGCTGGCTATGATCAGAATAAAAATCTCTGAAAGTACATCAACTTCTCATGACGTTTCCTGGGCTATAAACCATCCTATTTTCTCGGATGCAAAATCACTGAAATTTCTTTCTATTATTGTTAAACATACATATTCAATTGATTTGTCTTTGGTCCCAATATCATTAGATCTCACACCAAATGCATTGTGTAAAACAGTGTTTATTCAATTAAAACATTACATTGCTCCTCATGAATGAATAACAACAAGTTTTCAGTAAATCATTTTGATTGCAGCAATGCAACATCACCCAATACATTGTAATGCCCTAAAACTTATGGCCATCTTGCACAAAACATCTTCCTCCAAATGCTTGCCTTGATACCAGATATGAAAATTCCTCAATGTCCACATTTTCGGTATCGTTAATACATGATAAGGCACATGATCATCACATCGCAGTAACGGTTAACCTTTGTCTCCTTATATCCTTTCAATTTTTTCTTAGCAATTGCTGCAGTCTTGGTGTTATCTGAACATACAGTGGAAACTCGGTATAAAGAGGTCTGATATAACGAAGTTCCTGATATAACAAGGTAGTTTTGCTGGTCCCAAGTCTTTATGTTCTTTTTTTTTTACTTGCTTATAATGAGATTCCTGATATAACAAGGCAATTTTCATGGTCCCAAGGTCCTCGTTATATTGAGTTTCCATTGTACTGTATTTCCCTCCCCGACTTGAGCCGTCCCACTGCAACTGAAACCCTCCGCTTCTGTTGTCCACCTTTGGGGCCATCCTGTGAATTGTGTCCCGTATGTCAAAGTCTTCCATCCAAAACGAAAAAAATTTCCTTGATAATACCATTCACGAATTATAATTATAGTAGTCATACCAGAAATAACCATTAGTCAATGGTCATATCAAAAGATTTGTAATTTTGTGATGGAAGACTTACGACATATGGGATACATTTCACAGAATTGTCTCAAAGCAATTGGGAAAGGTTGATTAGATAGCACATAAGAATCGGTGTATGCTGTAAGGTTTTGGAATCACCAAAGTGAGAAGAAATTGACTCAATCCTGCCGAGAGTCACATGCACTGTACACAGAAATGTGGATATGTTTCTTGTCATATTTTAAACGTGAGGGTATTTTGAAGAGCAATCCTTTTCAGGGGACATTTCTACTATGATAATCTTCCAAAGTAACATAAAAAAGAATGAGAAATCTCACAAATTATGTTTTTACCTTTCTCAGAACTCAACCTTCCCTTTAAAGCAGATCCACAATGACTGGGACCTCTATATCTGGCACTCTTACTCCAGCCCAGCACAGCAATCAAGATGCAACAATAATGCTCCAACCCAGTATGATATCACTTTAAATTCCTCTTGTGTAAGTCATGCTTCAGGAGCTGGGGTGGGGTGGGTCATGTGTCCAACCCTCCCCCCCCCCCCAAAAAAAAAAAGGTGGGGGAGAAAGAAAGGGAGTTGGAGAAAAGAAACTTTGGAAAGGAGATCAAATGAGTCCCTCCCTAACTTGGTTCCCTTATCTCACACATTTCAACTTAATAAGACTGGTGCCCCCTGAATGTCTGGATCCATACTATGCCACAAACAGGCAAAGCTGGTTCCTTTGTTTCTTTGACCTTATCTTTGACCTTATGCTGAATGCAATGTTCAATATCCAAACAAAATCCTTGGCCATTATTCTTCTCTGTCTCGTCATGTTTCTTGATTGGAATCTTGAGACTCCTCTGCCGTTTGAGGTGGAGCAGATTCCTTGGTTTCTCTGAACTTATCTGGTAGCCTTACAGCTCTGCTCTAAAGCTCAATGCAATGTTAACTTTCCAAACAAAATCCTGTGTCGTAATTCCTCTCTGTCTCGTCATGTTTCTTGATTGGAATCTTGAGAGTCCTCTGCTGGTTGAGATGAAGCTGGTTCCTTGGTCTCCTTGACCTTCTCTCTTGTCTCAGCACTCTGTCGACTCTGCTCTCGTCTTGGTGCTGTGCTGTCTTCCTTGGCTTTGGGAGTAGTAATGTGGCTACTGGTCTTGGATTTCTTCAGGCCCTGGGAAAGCATAAAAAAAGAGAATGCTTCAGTGAACAGTCACTAATATTTGGAACCAAACTTAAGTTTTACCAAGACGGATGTTGACTGAAGCCCAAGATATCTCAGCGGACTTGAGGGCCAATTGGTCCCTTGATAAATTTTCATAGAGCAAACTGGTTCCAAAACAATTCCATCTTTTAACCATTTCAGCGCTGTGGGCAGACATTCAAATTTTACACAAGGATCAGACCATATCCTATTTGACCTGGAACTTTCTTTCTTTTAGAAATAAAAAAAATGGTTCATGAATAGTGAAGACAGATAGTACGAAACACTGTACGAATGAAGATAAACAATGAAATGGGAAAACTTATTTAAAAGCCATTCTCATGTAATTCAATTTGTGATTCACGCTTGTAACTTTGGTAGCACCGCAAGGATTAAGGAAAGTATCAATACACACATCTGACTGTTATTGCAACACAGACCCTAAAGCATAAAGAAGACATCCCTACCTCATAATAGCCGGTGTGGTATCCACTCATATACCAAGACATCAGCATGGAATGCAGGGCTTCTTTATCCATGTCCTCTACATCCTCTGGCAACGGGGGATGAGGGGGTGGTGTAGGTGGCATGGAAGGTATCTGTTGTCAAAAACAACCAAACAAATCGTATCACATACAGTATACTATATTCTGAGAACTATTGCTAAAACCTGCTTCATTTACTATGACATGACAATAATCAGCATAAAGTACTATGGGCAGCACAATAACCGAAGAAAACGGACAATGTGAAATATTATGCCATTAGGGAATTGCTGCCATTTCAAGAGATTTTTAAACATATCAAAATACGGAGATTATATAAATAATATCTGAAATGGCGTATGAAGTTACTTGGACTCTTGGAGGGTCATTAGTAGTATGTTGTGACCACCACCGATCTTAGACCACAACTGCTGGGAATCATTTTTCAATAGTTTTTTATGTACAGTTTATAAAGGATACCCAGGGCTTAGACAGGCTTTAGAGCCTTTGGGGGGGGGGGGTGTTAATTTGAGAGAACTGTACTCACTGGAGGTGTCTGAGCAGCAGGATGAGGTGAGGCTCCTCCCCATCCAGGCATCATCTAGAAACGGAGAAGAGATTACTTGTATTTTACAAAGTAATAAGCTGTATATATCTATAGAGAAAAGATATGTAAAAGACTTGGCACATACTTGTGCCCTGGTGCCCAGGGAAACTAAAATTTGTAGATAAGACTGTGATGACCACTATTTCAAATAGAGTCCATATGTAGTAAAAAAAAACTGCATTGGAGATGAGGCCATAACTTTTGTTTCTCCTGAACTGTGTTTTCTATTAAACATGTCATAAAGACCGACTGCTTTCCTTGTTTCCTTTAAATAGTCTTTAAGTATAGATTTGACTGTATCTTGAAACAAAACTGTGACAACCTTTGGTACTGATCTGATACTTGTCCTTTGCTCTTGTGGCCCTAAATTCAAACCTCACCTGTGGAGCAGGGGATCCCCATGGTGCGAAGGGTAGCGGTGACATCATTGGTGGGGGTGGAGGCATTGGGGGTGGCGGTGCAGGATGGGGCGGGTACCATGAACCTGCATAAGGACTGGTGTAGCCTACAGGATGTGTCATACCAGATGGGTGTGGTGGGTGCGAGGGTGGGTGATGGGACCGCTTCCTTGGACCACCACCGCCGCCGCTGGGGTGCATGGGACTCTGGCTGTGGTCCGTCCAATCCATGGAGTCATACCCGTTCTGCGTACAGACAAAATGGAAGGAAGTAGCAAAAGTAATGTATGGGGAATTTTAGATAGAATTTAAGAACACAGGTATCCGAATATATGCACAATATAGGTGGGTCAATCCACGTCAAATCAACCAATTTTTTGACAATTTGTCACCCGACCCCCTTCAATTTTTTTTAAACTCGCACCAAATGTTCCTCGGAGTGTCTGACGGAAAACCCCAAAATATTTTGCCCCAAGGTCAACTGGTTGCTAAGATACAGTCTCGCATAGCAACCAATGCGCGTTCCAAGAAATGAGTTTTATGAAAATTATGGTTTTTTAATTGACCATTGAAGCCAGAATTTTTATCCAGTACAGCTCATTATCTGTAAATTGGAAGAACTTTATGCTCTTTAAAAGAAAAATTAATTGTGACGCAAAACTGACCTTTCGTTTCTGCGTACAAGGTCACCGAACATGGTGTCGAATTTCATTTTTGAAATTTTGGATGCATGTTTAGAGCCTCATATCTCGAATACTGTATGAGATCAGGAACTAGAATTTTGTACAGTTAAAGACTTTGACTTGGGCAATAATCCAACAAAAAATCAGCGGAATTGGGCAAGCCATTTTTGTGAAGGGCGCCCTCAAAGTTGGAAAAAATGAAAAAATGTTCCAAGTTCAAGGTCACAGATGACCCTTCGTCCCATCTAGGAATACCATGAAATTTTCTGTATTAATAGACATTTACCAATATTATCGGGGGTTACCAAAGAAATTTTGGTACCGAAAGGTTTAACGGCTAATTTTCACCACCAAAAGTGGTCGTAAACGATGAAAATGGGATTCGGGGGACGTTTCACATGACGACAGTTTCAAAATGGAGAGCCCCAGCCCTGTCATATTTGCTGTAGTAATAGTCTGTAATACATATTTTAATAAAATATACCACAAGACTGCCTATTTGCATGATTTTGGCCTTGAAATTTGATCCAAAATGTGATAAAAACAGTTGTCTTGCCATTTCCTGTGTGTCTTTGTGTGTATTGATTTTTTTATATTTTTACAAAAACAACAGCTCTTCAAGGTGTAACTTTGCATATTGGATGTCTTTAATATGTAGTTTGATAATATGTAACATTCATATCGTTTCTCTCAACAATGACCTTGAACCAATGACCATGAAAATCATGATAAACACTATACCTGACTATATATCCTACCCATATACCTGAAAAACGATGCTTTAAGACCTAATTAATACTGGACCTTTTTTCATACATGCAAAAGTTTTTCTTGATGCAACTTTATATATTGATAGTATTCATTGAGTACTTGGGAGATATATGAAAATTACTTGCTCTCAAGGAACAGTGACCTTGAACTTTTGACCTTCAAAATCACTATAACACCTAATTTTGCCTAAACGACAATGTTTGAAGGCATGATTACTCCTGGATTTTTCATAAATGCAAAGGTGTTTCTTGGTGTTACTATATTATATTCGTAGTATTCAAAAGGTTCTTGGGAGATATGAAAATTACTTGCTCTCTATATGAGTCCTTTAGGTAGAAACATGGGTCGATCTGAATGCTTACTTTGATTCAATTTTTTCGACACTGTTTTCATTTGCAGTAATTAAACCCATATTTTCAGGTGCCTCATGAGACTTACATCATCAGTTTCATTAACATTTGGAAAAAACTGGTCAAATTCATTTTCATTCATGGATGAATCGTATACACTGTAGTTAAATTCTCGTTCACACACAAAGACACACAGGAAATGGCAAGACAACTGTTTTTATCACATTTTGGATCAAATTTCAAGGCCAAAATCATGCAAATAGGCAGTCTTGTGGTATATTTTATTAAAATATGTATTACAGACTATTACTACAGCAAATATGACAGGGCTGGGGCTCTCCATTTTGAAACTGTTGTCATGTGAAACGTCCCCCGAATCCCATTTTCATCGTTTACGACCACTTTTGGTGGTGAAAATTAGCCGTTAAACCTTTCGGTACCAAAATTTCTTTGGTAACCCCCGATAATATTGGTAAATGTCTATTAATACAGAAAATTTCATGGTATTCCTAGATGGGACGAAGGGTCATCTGTGACCTTGAACTTGGAACATTTTTCATTTTTTCCAACTTTGAGGGCGCCCTTCACAAAAATGGCTTGCCCAGTTCCGCTGATTTTTTGTTGGATTATTGCCCAAGTCAAAGTCTTTAACTGTACAAAATTCCAGTTCCTGATCTCATACAGTATTAGAGATATGAGGCTCTAAACATGCATCCAAAATTTCAAAAATGAAATTCGACACCATGTTCGGTGACCTTATAAACAGAAACGAAAGGTCAGTGTTGCGTCACAATTAATTTTTCTTTTAAAGAGCATAAAGTTCTTCCAATTTACAGATAATGAGCTGTACTGGATAAAAATTCTAGCTTCAATGGTCAATTAAAAAACCATAATTTTCATAAAACTCATTTCTTGGAACGCGCATTGGTTGCTATGCAAGGCTGTATCTTAGCAACCACTTGACCTTGGGGCAAAATATTTTGGGGTTTTCCGTCAGACACTCCGAGGAACATTTGGTGCGAGTTTAAAGACAATCGAAGGTGGTTGGGTGACAAGCATTGGTTGATTTGACGTGGATTGACCCAGGTACACAAACATGAAGGTTCTGTTGAAGGCCAATCATAACAATTGCAAATGTCACAGTAAGAAGGATATAAAATAGACCCTTATTCATCTTTTGAACAAAGAAAACTAGATGTCTTGAAATCCTTTATTTAAAGATGTAACAGGGACTACAAATGCAAACAACTACATACTGCAAGTACTTGTTCATCTTGATTGCTTATTACCACCAAAGGCACCATTTAAAAAGAAATTTTACGGCTCTTTAGAATTGTTGGCAATTAATGTGTCGTCTATCAAAGAATTCTGCCATATGGAAATTGATACCTTCTTGCACAAAGGCTTTTACTTATGTATGATAAGAATTGCATGACACATGCTAAAGCAAAAATTGCTCTTGGTCAATTTCTTACACTAGTCAAAGTTCAAAGTTCAACACTGGATCCCAACACTGGATCCCAACAATATATCCAACCTGTGTATAAAAAGGATGATGCCACAAATATTATTCATTATAGACCCATTGCATGACTACCTGTATTCTCAAAATTGCTTGAAAAATAGTTCATGGACTATTGTATAATTATCTTGTCAAAAATGCATTATTAATTCCAGAACAATTTGCTTTTAGAAAGAATTCCTGTACTGATATGGGTGTTCTCTATTTAAGTAATAAGATATTGCAGGCCATTGATAAAAGACAATTTTGTCTTATGGACTTATCCAATGCAATTGATACCACTGACCACCATACAGCTGTATACTGCTGAATAAACTTAGTTTTTATGGGGTAAGGGGTCTTGCTCTAGACTGGTTTAAGAATTACTTATATAATAGGAAACATCATTTAGTGGTCAACAGTGTTGTTTGCTTCAAGGCTGGCCTCGTCCTCGAGGCTGAATATTGCGTCCTCGACCTCGGCCTCGAAATGTCTCGGATCGAGGCCGGATCGAGGCAGCGACAAATGCGGTCATTTTCAGTGTTGAAAATGACTTTCTAATCAGCTCATATGAGAGTGAACACTCAGCCCGTAAATAGTGGAAATGCGCGCTCAATATTCACTGATATTGCAATTCCGCCGTCGCAACGCAAAGCACAGCACTGCATGCTACTGCCAGATACCAGTTACTTGCATAGTGTAAGGATGAGATTGATGTTGGATCGTCAAAATGGGTGATTTCAAGTATGGTGTTGGTGGCTGGTGTTGGTGTTGTGAGAACACCAACACCAGCCTCTATAGCAAACTTTTATCAGGCTGGTGTTGGGATTGACATCGCAAAATATTACGCATTTCCGGTAGTTCTTGTTGAAAGTTGGTGTTGAATGTCGTCTGCTGAACCGAGCTTCACGATTGGTGTTGACAATTTACATGAATTCACATGTACATGAACACCAACCCCTAAGGATTGGGAAATATGTGATTTCAAGTCTGGTGTTGGTGTTGGTGTTCGTCTTTTGCACTCATTTTTATTGTAAAACGGTTTACCTTGATGTTATCATGCTGTTTGTGATGTTCAGAGTCGCGAACAGTATCATTGGAGCTATTATGTTTTTAAAGAGTAATAATATTTTCTCTTTTGATTTTTCGATATGGTTTTAGAATTAACATAATATATGATGAGATTTCTGACTGATTTCGCTCCCGTCGTCGAGCATTTTTGCGCGTAGTTTAACTGAAGTTAGGTAACTTTTATATTACGTACAGTAATTATAGTATAATGAAGGGGCTTAATTCTGGTCTACTACCTCAAATATTTAACGATATGTTTACTTTGAATTCCCATGTGCATCTTATAACACTCGTCAGAGTTGTCTATTTCATATACCCAAGGTGCGCACCGCCACTGTACAACATTCTTCCATTTTAATACTATCCAACGTTGGAATGCGCTTGATAACAACACTAAAAGTAGCACCACCCTATCCCCATTCAAAACGCTTTATTCATCCACGGGGAGCTATATATTTTCTGAACAAATTTAAACCAACTTCATGAGATTCCGTTTCCTGTGGAATGAGTAACAGCGTCCCGAATGTTGAGCCCCGGTAGTTTTTCTGACGAGGGCCCCGTCTCTGAGAAACGCTACTTTGCGGGGGGTGAAAATTTGATGACGACATATCGTGTAGACGCACTCGGAGCTGTATACATGACATGTCGTCACACGTCTAGCGACCCCCTGCAGTTTCCTCTGTTGTTACGCCATAGGGAGGGGGCGGACCAAAAAAAATTATCTTTTTTATTTTTTATGGATAAACGGAGACAAAAATTTATGAATACCCAGGGTAATTATATTCTTTGTTTACTAAGCTTTACGTCAATATATGGTTGTTTTGGGTGAGGCTGAGGTCTTTAATCTTCTCTTCTCTTCTACTCCACTGCCTTTTTCCCCCTTTTTTCCCCCTTTCTCTCTCTCTCTCTCTGTCTCACTTCTTTCTCTACTACTCTCATGTATGTGTGTATTATAACAGATATTTATGAGAGTGTGTGTGTGTGTGTGTGTGTGTGTGTGTGTGTGCACATGTGACTTTCAACGAACAATATCTGTATGTAAAACGTTTACTTATTAAGGGAGTCCCCTCTTACAAGCTCACGCTTCTTCGGGGGATCCTAAACATTTTTTGTTTGTTTTCTTACTTTATGTCTGATATGTGTTGATATGTTATCAGTGAACAATGTATGTACTTTTTAAATGTTTTTAAAAATGGTTGAATAAATAAATGAAATGAAACGAAAAATGAACCCTTCACCTTCCCTAAAACCCAATAGCAAACCCTGATCCTAACCCTACATCTTTGCTGAAATAGAGGCCAGAGCAAATGTCACCAAAGAATATGTCCTTACCTCTAACTCTGCTTTTGAGTTGATAGAGACCTCAGCCTCCGATTCAGTGAAGAGGTCCGATAACCTTTTCTCCTCCTCGTTCCCGTATCCAGTGTATCTAACAACGCAAGTTGCCTTCTTGTTGTTGACTGCCTTGACCACAGCACTGTAGACCTGCTCATCTTCAGTGAACACAGACTTGCAGCGATCTCCCACTTTCCATTTCTGAAAGACAGTTGTGCAATAGTTAGTTAGTACAAAACAGGATCTATCCTCAAGCCAGTATAAGTAAGAAATAATCCATTCATAGCAAACTGCATGGATAATAACGTTTCACTTAAATGAATAAAAAATTACAATATTCTGACATAAAGATTTTCAAGTGCAACTGCTGCTTGATATCTTCTAGAAGACAATTACAGGAAGAATTGCAGCAAATGCCAGACTCTTCAAATCTGTTCAAGTTTACTTCAATTATCAAGGGCAAAATGTTCTGTCAAAAAGAGCATGCATTAACGTCGTATAGCCAGAGGCCAACGAGCCCCTAAAATGCATGTTTCAATGATGGTATTTCGGGAGTTCCTCATGCAATGCGTCACACAGTTTGCTGATCTCAAACCTGGCAGGGTTCCCATTTTATGTGTGTACTTATCTCGCATGCAGCAAAAGCTTCAACTGAGACACTATTCCATTTGGGATTACTTTCAGCATGGCCTAACAGAGGTCGCGTCTTTAGTTTGGTTCAGGATAAAAATCAATGACAATATATTTTCCCACCCGGGGGCAGAACGTTCGACTCTGTTGCATGGTATGCACTTTGAGTAAAAAACCCATCATTCATTCACCCCAACAACATGATTGATAATTTACACTCATTTTCACAGGAAAATCAACAAATTATAGGATTTTCCCCATAAAAACTCACCATAATCTGGCTTTGAGAATGTAAGGTAAAAAGGACTTACTGATTGTGCTAATGTAGAGTTCCTTTTGTTCTTCTTCTTTCCTCCTCTCTTTCTTTTGGGTTTGTTCTTTCCATCCTTCTCACTTCCATCATTGGTCATACCCTTAATGGATGCACAATGAGAAGAAGATTTGTAAAATAACACATCTGAATCTAAGATAACAATAAATGAAACTAGTGTGTCACAAATTAGCTCTGAAAAAAAAAAAACCCTCAAAAATCACTGCAATAAAAGCTGATTTTTTTTTGTAGCAAATCCAACAAGAGTTTCAGTAAACAAAAATATTTTTGACACTGTGTCACATGCTGTTGAAATATTGCTTAATACAAGTAGCGACCAAGACCATCTACTGCCACCCCCCCTCCCATGACTCATGAAGACACACATCCAGAGTTTTGCTCTCCAAAGATCAAATGGCACTAACTGAACTCCTAACTACATTGTACAAACCTGGACCAAAAGCTCTACCAAATTCTAACCCGAAACCTAACCTACATCCTAACTGCAACTTTAACCCTGTATGACGAAAAAATGCCTGGAGCAAATGTTGCAGAACCATAAAACTTGTTATCAATAGCAAGTTGCAATAACTGTTGTAAGCTACTGAAAACCTTATACCTTGAAAATCATACCTTGGCTTAAAGTTATACAAAACTTCTTTGCCCCTCTGCAACCATAAAGATGAATTATGTTCTATGTATTAGGCTCTGTGCAGCTGTAGAAGAACATGGACAGTTGAAAACTTCATTGGGGTCAAATTTGTCCTTGCTGGATGCCCAAAATTTGTTCAAGTTTGACTTAAATATGTTCAGTGATAAGCTCCCCACAGGGCCTACTACATAAGATGGTAAATTATTACATTCTGATATCACTCTTTGAGAAAAGGAGGATTGCCTCAACTTTGACTTTGCATCTGCATCTGAATGGCAGAGACCAAATTTGTCATAGAAATGCAGCAGTTGTTACCGATATCAAGTTTTATGAAACAGGGCCCAGATGTGAGATCACCTTACCTTGACATAGCTGATAGCTTTATCATATGCCTTAATTAGAGCTGAATCATCCCACAGATCAGAGTCATTGTCACTCTAGAGGTGGAGATAAAAAGATAAAAAGTAATTTAAATATAGCAAGCTTGTCCTAATCAACCATATCAGATTCTTAAAGTTGATATGTTTTCAATGAATAGAAAGCAGTTTAAAAACAAAAAGGTTGAGTGTGATTTAGCATGGGAAAGGAGAAATAAAGCTAAATGACAAAATATGAAAAAAGTGAATTTGGTGCTAATGCTAATACCATGTTACATAAAATAATAGGCCAGTTCCGTAATGTATGCACAGACCTTTAAACCCGATTACGTAATCGGAGGGTTGGACAAACAACGGTGACCGGCGGTGCGAAGCTGCTATTGTACATCATGTGTCACTGTGCAACTACTACCCTTTGTTCGCTATTGAACTGTTTGTTGCATTATTGTTTGATCAGATTATTAAAGGGAAGGTAAACCCTGGCGATTTAGTTAGCCGTTTAGTTGAAGGGCACATTGTTGATTATGTCGAATTTCAACACATTTGGGCCCCCCTAACGCCGTCAACAAGTAGTTAGAAATATCATTTTGTCGTCTGCTAGAAGGTCCTATATCGATCGTGTGCGTCGCCATTTTGAACAGATAAGCCCCGCCCTGTGACGTTTGTCGGACCTCTCGGACCAGAAGTACCCGGATGCCGCCATTATTACGCGTTTCAAAATGGTGTACTGCCAGGCGTTCGGATGCTCCAATCGGTCGGGAAAAGTTAGGAAAGGAATGGAAACTCAAATTTCCTCCTTTTCCTGACCAAAAGTATATTCAAAAGAACTTTCCCTCCCATTCAGGCACTCTCGAAACGGAGTGGACGATAGATACAAGTCTCTGCTTGTTGTATCCAACGGTATAATCTCCTCTTTCTCGAAGAAATCTTGTAAATTCTTCACACTAAACTTGCCAAAACATAATCAAAAGTTGAGCAAGGTAATCGTAGACTAAAAGTGAAAATACGAATGAAATAAAAATACGAGGTAACAGAAATCAGCGCAGAACAATACCAAAAGCACGAATCCAATATGGCGGTATGTCAAAGCTTGGCCAACCTGGTTACTATAACCAGGCATTACGTCATCGCGCTCACATCGGCGAAACTGGCCTATTGCCCTTATTCCTCTCAACTGACAGAATATTGAAATTGCCCCCATCAGAAAATTTCAGAATAAACTGAGACTAAGAAGAAAAAGAAGAAGAAAAATGGCAAGACGATGACAAATATTAAATTGAATTAAGAAAGCAAATGAGGTCAGGAAAAGGAGATGACAATATATGGATGAAGAGGAGAAAAGGGAGATGGAAGAGGATGAGGAAGAGAATGTGGGTTGGAGGAGGAAAAGGAGAACGGAAGAACTGAAGAAGAGGAAAAAGAAAAAGAGGGAGGAGGAAGAGGAAGAAGAAGAAGAATGGAAGAGGAAGAAGAAGAAAAAGGAGGAGGAAGATACATGTATGTAAGAGGAAGGAGAAAGAAGAGAGGGCTATTAAGTATGCCCAGTAATCCTCAAATTGGCAAGAATCCTACCTAGGATATCACAGCAAGATCACAGCAAGATCAGATTCGCTGTCAGTTGCTCGTGGTCTAGTGCACTCATAGGCACACGCCATTGCCGACTGTGTAGGAATGCAGCCAACACACATCCCATACCTAAAACTGCATCACTGTGCATTTTTGGCTAAATTTAAGTGAAAACCTTAGATTGAAATCTACTGAAAGATAGCTAATTATGGTGAATTAATAGATGATTAAAACTTACCAGTTTGTTTTGTCACTTTTGAAGAGGGTTTCCTGAAATTTGGGGGAATTTCTTGCGAAATCTCCTATCGAGATCCGGTCAGAGCATCCATTTTGTATTTTTCACGATTATGATGAAGGGAGCCCTCAGCGCTTGTAGTGGTACCGGCGCGATCGGTTCATCGATCTCCACCTCGTTGTTTACCTGTTGTTAAGACAGCTTGGGGGTTGTTAATGAGTTTAGTCTAGCGATAAGGCTCCTCATCTTGCATTCTCTACAATCTGCTGTATTCCTTCTGGTGCAAGGATATTAAGCAAAGTGCTTTAACGGCGAGGAGCAATAATTGAAAAAGTCTTTGGGAGAGAACGGCCACCCGTTGTTGTAATATCGACCTTGTCCGTATAGCTTGTGTGCGTAACATTCTGTGTACGTATCTATGGTGCGTAACCATATAGAGCGGCCTCACTAGTGCGCAACATATTGAGAGCAGTCGTCATACGGATGGATGTCTCTGTGACAAGTTGGAAAAGGAAGGCTGTAAATGTAAGTTTTTATAACTTTCTACATTTTGTATCTTAACATACTTATAAATTAATACGTAGGCCTATATTTTGTATCTTAACGTATTGCAGCGTGTCCAAACTTCGCGGATGTCCATACTTCGCGTATCAGTACTAAATACGCGATAAAAAGTACATTGTACGCGCTACTGTATGTGGGACTGCGCGGAAAATCGTTCTACAATACGGAAAGAACCCAAAAGAGGCAAAATGCGACAAAAAAATGTAAGTAAATGTATAATTTAGTCAATATATTGATGAGAATCTTGTCAATTTTAGTAAAATCAAGCTTAAAATTATAATTTTGTACCGCATTTAAATTCCCCTAAATTATCAAATTCTTACCCCCAATAAATTAGCGTCGGCTCTATTCGCTGTCGGGTTCCGTAGACGAGTGTATTCTGACGTCTTATTTATTATTTATCGTAATTAATCTGCACAAATAGGGCCAAAAGAGGGCACCAAACATAATCCACGAAGTATGGACTCGTCTGTGGTGGGCAAAAGCTGATGGTGAGCGATTGGATTTGGCCTTAAAATGAGAGTTTATAAGATAAAATTTTCAAACATTTTTGTATGACATTATTTTACGGTATATTCTGCTTCATTTGATATTACATTTTTAATGTATATCTATCAAATTGTGTTGTAACGTCATAAAAGGCCAAAATGTCCGCGAAGTTTGGACACCCCATCATACTTATAAATTAATATGTATAGACTTAAGCTAAAGTATCAGTTTGCCCACAAAAACCTCCATTTCAAACAAAATTACATATATCCCCAATACCCAGTATACACACATGTATATTTCCTAATGGTCAAAATGAACATTGCTTGCTGATGTGGTCTAGTGGTAAAGGCGGCTGGTCAGACTGTGTCAGAGTATTCTCTTTCTACACTGCACTCGCGTTTAAGGTCCCGGGTTCGAATCCCGCTCTTTCTTGCTTGCTGATAATTTTTTCAGTTATGATCGAATCGATAATGATAGCGTTTATTCCGTTATAAATAACTGAATTTCAACAATGAAAACCAAGAAACTTGACTAATTATTCACTTGTTCAGGCGGATTTAATGGCGGCTGGGCATAATAACGACTTTGGCCGAAGAGAGAAGAAAAACAGAAAAAGAAAAGAAAGAAGAAGAAGAAGATGAAGAAGAAGAAGAAAAAGAAGAACTTAAGTTCAAGAAGAAGAAGAAGCCAGAAAGGCAGAAGAAGAAGAAGAAGAAGAAGAAGAAGAAGAAGAAGAAGAAGAAGGAGAAGAAGAAAGAAGAGGGAGAAGAAGAAAAAAAAAAAGAAAAAGAAGAAGAAAAAGAAAGAAGTAAGAAGAAGAAGAATGAAGAATAACTCCAACAGTCTAACTCTAAGTCTAACTCTAACAGTCTACTCTAGTCTTTAAGTTCTAACTTTCTAAGGAAGAAGTGTGACCCGTTATATTTTCCACACGAGCACACGAGCATTGAAAACTATGGGGTTTCTGGGACGAACACGTACCTATTCCATAGCTCAGTCGGTAGAGCGCCGGTCTAGCAATCCGGAGGTCTCGGGTTCAAGTCCCGCTGGAATCCCGTTTTCTTTGCTCATTTTTCACTTCATTATATATTTCTGGTCAGTTTCCCCTACTCAAATTTATCCGTTATATTTTCGACACATAGGCCTATTTCAATATGTCATGTATCATGTGTATGTCACTATGTGGGACAGTGTTATCTTCTTGCATACAAATACAGTCATAAATAATGCCAATTGTAATTGCGATTAATCAAGCACACTCCATAGTTTTGGCACACATTTATTGAAATCTTTATAGCAACCAATTCATCGTAATTTAGAGTTACAATTTACCTGATCAACTCTGAAAACTACGTCTCCAGAACGTTCTGCCATACTTCTTTCTACCACTACCAGCATGCAGCATGCAGCATATGTGGATCATGTGGATCACGTGGATCTCTTATTTTCATTTTTGGTTTTTCTTTTCTGTTCTTGAAGACACCATTTTTGAGAAAATTAGGATTTTTCCCGAGCCGAGTGAATTGAAGGAACTAAAAAATGTTGTCTGAACGAGAAAAGAACGGTGTACGGAAGCTCTTAGAAAAGATTTCTGAAGAGGATCTCGTTCATCTTGCAAACACTGTAACAAACAGGCTTGTAGTTGTTCAAAACCGAAAAGGTATGTTATCGAGTTCGAGGAGTCGGGTTCCGGGAGCCCCCATGGCCCCGTGGCCGCCGGCCGAAGCCGAAGGCATCGGCGGGGCTCCAGTTGGCCGGTGGGCATGGTGGGCATGGTGGGCATGGTGGGGATAGCCTGCGAAGGCTTTATGAAGAGTAAAAAAATAAAAAGTCTTCATAGAATCATACCAGTAATAGTAAGCCAGGCGTTCTTCCCCAGCAATCTAATTGAGCACGGGTTAGCAGGACTGGAAAATGCCCTGAAATAACACTTTCCAGCTTTCCCATGTGTTTCCTGATAACTCCCGCGACCGACAGGTCCTTCAGCGTTTCCTCCGGCTCCGATGTCCGAGCATGCCGAGGGAAACTTTTGGAATTGGTATTAGTCTTTTTGATCGTACGTAGTTTTCCAAAAAAATCCAAAAAAGGATCATAAGATATTTCCGAGAACTCACCAGTGTTTCTGTATCCTATTGTGTATGGCGGCTGCGTGCGACGGCGCGATACAACCATAATTGAAACTATACGTCGCCGACAGCGCGCGCCGTTGCGCGCAGCCGCCATACACAATACTATAGCTAGGATACACAATTAGATTGCTGGGGAAGAACGCCTGGCTTCGTGATGTAAAAAGCGTATAGCCAAATTTTTTTTTTTTACACTCACGAAGTCAATTCTGGCTAGGGGGGCGGAGGGGGGAGTTGACCGCCCCCCCCCCCCGATATTCGAAACTTTTTTCTTGTTTGTCTGATTTTATTCAAACTTTCTATTTTCTTCTTTTTTCTTTTCTTTTATTTCCTTCAGAGCAACTTGCTAAAAAGATTGGATTTACCCTTAAATCAGTCTGTCAAATAATGAAGTTACCCCACTGAGCTGAGATGAAGCCTTGCTTGGCTTGTAGAGAGCTCTACCTCTAGACAGAAGCTTTATTTCTTTGACTTTATCCGCTTTGATCAATTTCTCTCTGCCAGAGGCTACCAAGGCAATCATAATGTATACTGATGGTTCAGAGCAGTTTCTACGACGGAAGCTGGTGAAGCGGGATTTAATCTTCAGTTACCTGGCTGATTATGATGTGCCAATGTCTCCCACTGCAGATAAGAGCAGGCTCATTCAAAAAGTGCTCGAGTGTTGGCAGTCTACAGATACTTGGGTGAGAAAAAGCTGACATATGCTGTTGTACAAAACTGACAAAATTTCAAATCAAGTTTTGAAACTCCCCCACCAACCCCCCCCCCCCCTCACGGTGGGAGAACGTGCACAGTAAATGCAGAATCATAAATAATCCAGGCCCCAGGGTAAATACACTGCAATGCAATCTGGTAAGTTAAGAAAACTGGAAAGGCGCTATATAAAAATTTATCAGTGCTATGTTCATTTTTATCTTTCTTGCAATATTACACCAAAATGAAACCTCATGTCAGCTTTCTGTAATGTCTGCTTTCTTTTTATAGAGTGGGATAAAAGAGGAAAATGAAACAGACGATAGTCCAAGCTCATCTCAAGAATTCTCAGACTCCTCTCAAGAAGTGTTCCATCTCTCTCAAGAGAGTTCACCTCGAAAGTCCTCTTCGCAGACCACATCTACCGATGATGTGGACCCTTCCTCCTGGTGTCAGGAGCTAGCAGTACAGTTCTCATCTTGGTTCTTCACACAACTCAATCAACTGCACCCTGAACAGCCTCCAGGCTCCACCACAGACTGGGGACCAAAGCACTTCTTGGGCGATGCCAATCTCAAATTGTGCGTCTTGCGCGGAACCGACCGATCCTTGGACGCGTATGACGGTTCGGACATGGTCTCGCAGAGATTGGGGTGCCTGGTAAGCGAGGAAGCATTGTTGTTTAATCCTAACTTGTCCAAGGAGGGAACGCGAGGATGCAGTGAGCCGCATGGTCTAGTTATGATTGCAGTGTGTGGCACCATTCACAAGGCGGGAACATGTATAGGACTCTTTGAGCAAAACTTGGGACTTGTGAGAGATCCTGTGGCAGACAATAACTGGAAGATCAAATTCATCAATATGCAAATCAAAGATGGGTCATCAAAACACGTACCAACTTTGGGACAGTTCTCTCAACTCAACGCAATCACAGCTTAAAGACAGTGTGGGCACATGCAATAAAAGTTAGCAGAAATTTACTTTAACCCTGTGTATTTCTAAAACAATATATAATGGCAATTTTGTTGTTGTGGAAATGAGTTGCTGATCCTTTGCTCCTTCTTAGAAATATACTATAAATTGTACCAGTCATGATCAGAATTAGATGAAAGATGATAGATCTGGAAGAATATTTTTACTATTATAGAGGTGCTTTGTAAAGTACTTGCTAACACTTTTATGTTTTCTCATCAGGATAGTCTTTATTATTAATTTTTAGATTAAAGATATATATATTCTGTTTTCTGTTGTCATGTAGACACATGACAAAAAATGATAATTTAGTTTAGTGTTAGTTTTATTTATTTCTTCATTTGGCTTTCAAATAATGTGATTTGCAACGTGTGACATGTGTACCTTTCCAATTCCAGCATAACGGACAGGACATTCAGTCTTATTTATGGTTATTTGAGACAGTTTTAAGCGAAATTAAGAGTCCTAAAACATATTTCAGTAAGTGAGTCAGACATATTTGACTATCAGGGACATACACAGCAACTTTCACTGAATAGCTAAAGGGAAACTGGACTCTTTGTATCCATAACGGACATGATAACAAATGACAAGGCGTTTTTGCTCCTGTGAACTGTTTGAGAAATCTATATGTTTTGGGTTTCGATGGGTCGAATTAAGGAATCAACAGAAGCTTATAATGATACTCTAAACATAAAGACATGATGTATACCAATAGACCGCATGTCTACAAATGTATACAAATTTATGCACTTATATTCTCTGAGCACCTAGTGACGAGCTATTCCATGAACCTGATTTTTACAAATGAGCCTCAATGCTTGGAATCCAGTTTGCATACATTATTTGTTGCTATGTCCGGCAAGCTTTCAGGATGTCAAGAACGACCTTTGTTTGAAAGGTATGCATAAAATTTACATACATTACCGAAGCGGTCTATTCGACTACACATTTCCTTGTCAGAGATAAGAAGGAGCGTAAAAGGACATGACACTTTTGTCCGCTTTTTTAAAACCCCTATAACTTTGCCTTAAAATACTTAATGGCTCATGCAAACCTCATATCCACTCATCACAATTTACAACCCCTCCAAAAATCGAATCTGAAATGCTTGTGGTGGGAAATAATGAGACCCAAATGTAGGATGTTTGACTGAAATTGTTGACACATTTTGCCCTAAGTGATTTTTTTTTCTATTTGAAGAAAACGTGCCTAAATGTAATTTGGTGCTATTGATATACCAATCATTTTAAAGAACTTGTTAAGCTCTTTTGTTTGATACTAAATTGGCAATTGTAGCAAAAATACTTCTGGAGTTATCACCAATTGCATGATTTTTGGCAAGTGAACATTTTCTGTGGAATTGCCCATATGCCCAAATTCAAGTAATGCTCTCAACAATCTCTAAGTGTAAATTTGATAGTTTTGATAGTATCATTTTGCATCTGTTGCTTTAACTTGCTCACTCTGGGCAATCAACCCGTGTGGATGGGATGATACTTGCGTGGCATATATTTGATATATGCAAAGATTTATATGTTTTAAAGATAAAGTTGAGTTCTGGTCATCCATTTACATTGTGAAAGAAACTGTCCCAAAGCAGAAATACCCCATATCTCATTTTTGGTTTGCAAGACAGGGTTCCCCAATAACATAAAGAAAATTGAATTCAATAACAGGTACTTTTTTATAAATAGTAGACCCTTACTTAAGCAGGGGCGTATCCAGGATTTCCCAATAGGGGGGGCGCCAGGAATTATTGATCATACCAAAAAGTGTGTTGCATTGCGCGAGTTTAACTTTCCGCGCGGCGCATCACCCACCACAAATTTCCACCATTGAATCATGTACATTAATCATGAAAATCCATAAATCTCAACTTTTAAAACCATTTGTGCCTCCTCAAAACCTACAATAAGTCCAAAAAGCCCAAAGCAAACAGTCCAAAATAGCAAATTTGCTTCGATCAGTCGATTTTCTGTTTTTGATAGAAATGGGTAGTTCCATTATCATTCTATCATGTCTCAAGTTTGTGAGTCGTAATTCGTTTTGGGGGTATTTTAAAATAACTCCTGTTTCCACCTGTCCAGCTAATGAATGTTTAAAGAGCTTTTGTAATACTTTCATTCAATGGCAAATTACTACTTTACCTCTAAAGGTATTAAATTGATTTTTGGAGTGAGTAATGAATAGGTCCTCCTGTAGCAGTTTGCCAAAATTCAGCCTAATCTGATAATCCCTTCATACATTACTGGTTGCTATGGCCTTTGAATACCCAGTTTTACTTGGGCGCACACAGAGAGCGAAGGTTTAGCGCTCTTTTGTTCCGAACTTAAATTTCCATTTTCTCTGAAAAGGAGTTATTGATTGCTGGTTACATACTGATTCTAAATCTGACATTTAATGGTGTTATCATTGAGTAAACTAGGCAAGTGATATACCATTGGAAAGCTGAGAATCTCGACTTTCAGAAAACGTACAAAACAACAAAAAATAATTTTGGCGACTTGTAGGTTTTGAGGCCACATTTTATCTTTTTTAGTTTACACTGGTTTAATTCAGTTAAAAAGGAAAATATATATAGAAAACCCAAAGGCTCTGCTGTACATGAAACTATGACTGTTTGTTTTGTAGAATTCTGGCCTATTTTGTTTCAAAACGGCCTGTTTATTGATGTTAAACACAAGCCGAAACACCATATTTACAAACGTTTCTATGGGAAAGTACGTCCATGCACGTTGACAAGGGTTTCTTTGGTGATTGGTTCGAAGTGTTTCTGATGGCGGAAATTAACCAGTTAAATGGTTTCTTAAAAGAATACAAGGTCCAGCTTTGACCTTTCTATTCTGGCTTTCGATTGGCTGCATGGAATTCTGGCCATCCAATTTCATGAATAAATTACCTTGCCTAATGAGCGGAAAAGCCCAGAAGCAGAAGTACTTTTTGTTGCCAATTTGAATTTTACGCAAATGTTTCCAAATGATGAATAAATAATTGAAAAAGATATTTGTTTGTCTCCTTACATAATATGTGTAAATTTAATATACTATTACTAATAACTATTATTCAACTGAAAAATTGTGAAAGAAAATTATTTATCGATATTTGATTCCCTGAAAATTAGAAGATCTCTTGTGTTTGTAGACTGATCACTCAATAATCAGATCTGTGCGTGTGCTCGTATTGTGCGTGGATGCTTGTCATTCAGGTGGCCTTCAAGTACGCGGATGCAACAAAGTAGGCGAAACTATTGACATGGACCGTCATGGGGGAGGGGTCTTTGGAAAATTTTTGCTTCTGTAGAAGGGCTGAGATGCAAAATAGTGCTATATGTGACCAATTTTGAAGCCTATTTTATAAATGAACAATATTTTAAATTGGTATGAGGATTTTTTTTTTTTTGCTAGTTTTTTTTTTTTTTTTTTACGACGGCCAATAGGGGGGGCGCGCGCCTGTTGCGCCCCCCCTGGATACGCCACTGCTTAAGTCATAATTATCAAAGTGCACATTTTAACAGAAATGAAGTTTCCACTTGGTCATCATGCCTGCAGCCTTGTACTAATAACTAATATTCTATCTTAAATTTTCTATCTCTTCCCCTCTTGCCCCTCTCTCTCTCTCTCTTCATCTCTTTCTCCCTCCCTTTCACCATCTCTCTCTCTCTCTCTCTCTCTGCTCATATGCAATGCCATTATTTCTATCTAACATGAATGTTACAGGACATCATAATTTTGAAATGTAATTATTTGTTTTCATCAGAGGGTGTCCGTGCAAGCTGTTGTTCAGAATCATGGATATGCATAAACATAATACACTATGAACACGATGACAAAGAGAGCTGACAAAATATACAGCTCCTCATTGTACCCTCCACAATTGCTCTGGTAGACAGAAGAACATCCCTTCATTTCTATTTTGTAAAATAAGTAGAACAGGTGAATATGCATGTGACATCTGTTCTACATACTTTTACATAATAGCAATCAAGGGATGTTCTTTTGTCAACCAGAGCAATTGTGAAAGGTACAATGAGGAGCTGTATATTTTGTCCGCTTCTTTGTTCGCCATGTTCATAGTGATAGTTCAGCTGTTGAGAGCTATACAGCACATGTTGTTTTGTTGGGAATAGGCAATTAAAGAATGTGCATCAGGGTGTGTCTAGCTGAAACCGATTAACCGATTTGAACAATATACATGTGTATAGTTGGCTCTGTTTGTGCTTATGCATGATGAACAAACAAGATGAATGCGACTGCGTCTCCTATATGCCTCCGCCTAAATTCAGTTGATGGCTCATACTCTTCTAGAAATATTTGATAACGAGGCTAAAAACCAGTAATTTCATGTAATTTTATGTAAATTGACCTCTGTGACCTCTGACCTTTGACCTACTTACCCCAAAATCTAATCAGTTCATCTTTCTATGGGTATGCATACTGGTACCAAGTTTGAAGTTCTCACCTCAGATAGTTCGAGATATCGCGTTAACGGTGCTAAAAACCAGTAATTCCATGTAATTTCATGTAAATTGACCTCTGTGACCTCTGAACTTTGACCTACCTACCCCAAAATCTAATCAGTTCCTCTTTCTATGGGGATACATACTGGTACAAAGTTTGAAGTTCTCACCTCAGATAGTTCTTGAGATATTGCGGTAACGGTGCTAAAAACCAGTAATTCCACGTAATTTCATGTAAATTGACCTCTGTGACCTCTGAACTTTGACCTACCTACCCCAAAATCTAATCAGTTCCTCTTTCTATGGGGATACATACTGGTACCAAGTTTGAAGTTCTCACCTCAGACAGTTCTTGAGATATCGCGTTAACGGTGCTAAAAACCAAGAATTTCATGTAAATTGACCTCTTTGACCTCCTTACCCCAAAATCTAATCAGTTCATCTTCATATAGGGAAACATACTAGTATCAAGTTTGAAGTTCTTACCTCAAACAGTTCTTGAGATATCGTGGTAACGGTGCTAAAAACCAAGAATTTTTATGTAATTTCATGTAAATTGACCTCTGTGACCTCTGACCTTTGACCTCCTTACCCCAAAATCTAATCAGTTCATCTTCATATAGGGAAACATACTAGTACCAAGTTTGAAGTTCTTACCTCAAACAGTTCTTGAGATATCGTGGTAACGGTGCTAAAAACCAAGAATTTTTATGTAATTTCATGTAAATTGACCTCTGACCTTTGACCTACTTACCCCAAAATCTAATCAGTTCATCTTCGTATGGGGATACATACTAGTACCAAGTTTGAGGTTCCTACCTCAAATGATTCTTCAGATATCGCGGTAACGAGAAGTGGGACGGACGCACGGACGGATGGACAACCCGAAAACATAATGCCTCCGGCACCCACCTTCAAATAGAAAATGATTTATCACAGATTTGGTATTTTTCAGTACTTTCCACCAATCGGATTTGTGACATTCGTCAGGACTTTTTATATGTTATACAGTGCATTCATGAGACTAGAGCAGTTGAAATATTTTCTGTTGCAATTTGTGTGGTCATTTTTTGTAACATTACTGCGTCCACTACAGAAGGAGTTATTTCAGAAATCAGCTTATGAGTAGGCGATATGTCACTAAAGTAGACTAATCCTGTTAAAGTTATTAAAGTTTGATTGAAATATCTCTCGTTTTAGTGTGTTATCTTTTCATTTGGTATCATTTAGAAAGCATGATTATTTTTTACAGTCACAATGACATATTCTGCACACCCCGGATTACATATTCATGACATGGCTCATCATTGCCAAGGATTATACTGGCTTACAAATGGAAATGGAATGAGAATAAGTAGATACATGTTCTCTGTACCATCAGTCAAACTTGCATTTCCAAACTTTCTTTCGGCAATTTTATGAAATGTGGACTTTGATGCAAGAATCAATTTTGTTTCATGTTTACATATACAAAGATAATTTTACGGAATTATAGTAGTGCGACGTTGGTTTTATAGTCATACGCTACTTCTATATTACACTGTATTACAAAAATAAAACTGGAAAATATTTGAGAGTACTGTCAATTGTGTTTTTTGCACCTATTAAGAATAAATTTCTGCATTTTTGGTAGGAGACTTTTTAGTTTAAATGTAAGAAGAAAGAAAAGATGCTATCCGGATACTAGTTGCTGTAGATCATAAATTGTATGGTAAACCATGTACAACATAAATGAAAAGAGTTCCCGAGTCTTTAATGAAATTTTGATAATTCTTAATCCATTTATTTCTGCTTTTATGTGGTGTTAGAGAATTACAGAACATACACGTAATCATTCATCAGGACAGTGGAAATTACACGCGATCCAACAAGTCAGGTCAATAATGGAGGGAAATAGATGGGGTTATCAAAATCAATGCAATAAGTTCAATTAAAAAGCAAGGTCTACATGTAGTAAATGTACACATTTTCACTTTCTTCATAAATGGTACATGAACTTTAATATACATATGAAGAATTTGAAAGGACTATGCATACAGAAGATAGATATTACAAAGCTGTAGTCGTCACAACCCGCAAATGATACCGATGTTAAAAATGTGCACTTTTAATGAAGATAATGCAAAGATTTCTGAACAATTACCACTTTAAATCACTGCAATATAACGTTCCCAAGTATGCATCGTGTCCATATCAATATTAATAGTATCTTACATATAGCTATTTTTTCTATACACTATTCATGATAATGAATAGAATATCCATATTTGCTGCAATGGCAGAATAGACAAGTCAGTATCAATAATCCTACATCATACAATATTTACAAGTATGGATATTGGTAACGGCACGAGAATGCACATTTAAGAGGGCAACATTCGGAAATCTGCAGCACGGATTTCAGATTTATGGAGATAAGGTTCATTAGTACATTGCAAATCATGGTCCAGAATATACATGTTGTTATCATTTACCACATTTGAAATCAAATGTCAAGAATAAAAATAGTGTTTGTCTATAAGCTTGGCAAGGCTATAGAGCTGATACTAGTGTACTCAAATAGATATGAATATGAGCACTTCAATAGCATTACCAGGGAGAATATTGTAAATGTAAAAACGCCCTATATCATCATTTTGACCACCCCCCCCCCCCCCCAAAAAAAAAAAAAAAAAAAAAGAGAAAGATTCAGGAACACCTAGATGACTCATCACAGTTCTGACTCTACATTGTACTTCCACAAAATATAGATTACATTAAATTTTCTTTTACATTAAAAGTGATATTAAGCATGTCATCTTATGAAGTAAGGAAATGGTCCTTGGATATCATATTCTGAGTATAAAACATCATGCAAACTTGTCATTGTCTTCAAAAATACCTCGGCGTCACTGTTTCAATGCAATATTTTTTTTTAACCCTGAAGCTATCGCAAATAACGAATACCCTTGGAACATGTTATTTCTGCCCTAAAACAAAAAGTGTGAAATTCCATGAATAAGAGCAGAATTTAGACTACTAGGGGACCCCACTTCATAAAACATATCAGTATCAACTGCCACATTTCTATGACAAAGGAATTCAGTAGCTTATAACAACTATCATAACTTGTTATTGATAACAAGTGTTACGAAACGGGGCCCAGAAGTGTAATATCATCCGACACAAATGGAACAAGTCCAAATGTGTACCATGTGGGTGGTTGGGGGGTGAAAAGCAATTTACCACCTTGTGTGTGGAAGTGCCCAAAATATGACATTCATTATTCCCTTTTAAAAACTACATCCATCGAATAATCCCATCTGTTTTTTTAAATGAATAACTAAAAACAGATGCAGACAAATAAATCAAAGAACAAATTGTTTAGGATGAACACATAATTTTAAGAAAGGTACACACTACCCACAGAAAACTTAATTGCTATCACTTCAGTATAAAAAAATATTACAAAATCCAAGAAGGAATCACAAAAATGCTTGGGGAAAAAAAAAAATAAGGCAAATAAAATTCAATACTAGCAACATGACTGGATAAATATCTCATGAATATGTGTATATAACTTGGTACATTGTATATGAAAGAAAAAGTCAATTAAAAAGAACATGTTAATGGTTTAATAAGAGAACTCATTCAGTATTGAATAGAATACCAGGAACCTACATACATGTGTACCTTGAAAATATTTGACCAACCAATGAAAAATAGACTACATTTACAACTCCACTGCTGCATTTACTGTGTCTCAAACACTTTATCATGTGATACATTCATTTAAGAGTCTTTTGAAAAAAAAACGATAAATTTAATCCATAGACTTGCTCGATGGCTGGATTTTTAAAAAGGCTTCTGAATAAGGTATGAAAATGGGTGGATTGACAACACCATAATAATTATTTGACAACGATTTAATATTTTACAAAAAAATCACATACTATAAAAAAAAAAATAATTAAAAAAAAAAATAATAAAAAATACAGTTACAATCCAATCATAAATGTTCTTTTTTTTTTCTTCACAGGAAGGTAATCTTACGTTCCGGTAATGATGGAAAATGAAATTGCACAGAATCAACCGAACTTACACTCTATGTTCAAAACTACAAATATTTTATTTTTGCTGATCGAAACAAAGTCTGCAGAAAATGTGCAAAAAGCCGAGTACTGAGCGACGGGAACTGATAAATAAAACTGAGATAGTCATCCCTACCACTTGTCAGTCCCATATATGCACAGGTTTTAGTTAATTTAATTTGATTTTAACAAGCATGTTATGCTTTTCGAATATGTGATATTCCTTATTAAACCTTATTAAAACCATGTAGCACTGAAAGAAAAATATTGTAGCCAATTTTAAGAATAAAATGTGATCAATTTAGCCCTTAAATAATTCTGATCCTGAAAGGGTTAATGCTTCAAATATTCTGAAGTTCAAAGATTCAAGATAAACATAATTGTGTGCAAATTTTCCATGACAGCCTTTCACCACATTAAAAACATGAAAGCCGGCTGGCAGTGATTTCCTTTTCTACTCTTTTCGTTGATTTCTGTGTGATGCTTTATTCCATGATTGTGAAGACATATATCCGTCTATTCACTTTAACCGTGAAACATCTAATGTTGTTCTGATTGCCAATTAAATATTCATTGACTTTATCATGCCACTCTCTGTAATCTGCACGCATGTATCCACAGAATGCACAAGGATTCTTTTTAATAAAAAATTAACATACAAGATAAAAGTTGAAAAAAGGCAAATATACACTTCACACAATTAAAGTACAGAATTATGACTTCTTTATGATAAAAAGGTAAATGGAAAGGAATGGTGAAAATTAAGTTTACAAACAGATCAATCTTTTTTAGAAACAATTTTTGTTTTCATTTTAAGCTACACCTACAGTCAATGTAAACATTCTTTCTTAGATAAATTGCCAATCAATCAACACTCATTCTAATAATAATATTCAGTTCTTGTATACATGTAGCACATATCATCTATATAGCAATACCTCTGTGCACTTCAAAGAGCTGTGGATTACATGGATTACCCAAGCTTTAGTCTAGCTGCCCTGATAACGTGCTGAAGCAGCATTCAAGTAATTTCATTCTACCAGTACCCTTTTACTTCACCTGGGTCGAGTGTGGTTTAGTTTGGTGACTTATCCACTAGACCACAACACCTCTACATGTACATTCTAGTTATTCGAAGTTCATGTTAGCAGAACTGAAAATAAAAACTTGCACGAGTAACTTGCTGAATATGTATCGTTCATTAGGATTTCAATGTTGGATTTTATATAATCATGTGCAAATCATGTAACAAAATCCAAAATGCAGCATCCACACAGTTTTGGCGAAGTAGTGGGTAGTGTACTCAATAAAAGCACAAAAGAAGAAAAAGAAAAGGTAGAAGTAGACAAATTCTTCATACAAAATAGTACGAAACAATGTTTACAAGGGATCCATATTGTAGTACCATCAACAAATCAAAGCGTGTAATGTCACTATTAAAGACAAAAGATCTTATGTCTCTAAAACACTGCTTATGTGGACAAACTGAAGGAGTGATATCCCTCTTTTCCAAACTTAATCATGATGTCAACTCCCTGGAAAATATGTAAATGGGAATCAATACTGTCTCTTTTTAATTAACTGGTGGTCAAACAGTTAAAATCCAATAGGAATTAAACTACACACACAACACCACCACCACCGCGTAATATCTACTATCTACACAAAAGACCATGTATTGGACAAAACTAGAAGTGTCTCCTATGGGGTGTTGCAAGAAAGTTGCAATCAATTGCAAATTGTAAAGTAAATTACAACAACCATTCTGAATGGTTCAGGGTCTGCCTATTCAAGAAGAACAATGATTTTGATTGGTCAATACCGATCAGTTGCAACTTGCAATCAATCGCAACTTTCTTGCAACACCCCATTAATGTCACAGGAATCTACATATAGGCTAATGATATTTTGTGTAAAGTTCAAACTTTACTTGAAACTGAAGCAATAGAATAGTTTTTAATATACATCCTTTTCTCATCCTATTAAAAACTAGCTTTTCGTCCGAAGATGAAAATAGTGCAATCTAGCCTGAAAAGCTCTCAACCGACTGGATATTTGTCCTAATTTGGTTCTGTTAGAATGCTTATAATATAACTCTGCCTTCCTAATTATTCTTGCCTCTGGAGCATATCACCTTTGAATGAAGGTTGGTGATTTTATTATTATTTTTTTCTTTAACGTCATTTGAATAAAATAAAATACATAAATTGATTACTGCCCCAAGGGAAAAGGCACTGCAGAAAAAATTACGACTTACCAAATAGCCAATTTGAGATTCGCATAGATTTAGTGATCTTATTTTTAAAACATCCATAACTTTCTTATTCCTTGTCCGATTTGTTTCAAACTTCACCATCCTGTTTTTCTTATTTTTCTGCTTTTACACAAATCACATGATTACCAAGGTTGGACTGCCCTTTAAAATCACTCATCCCCCCCTCCCAAAAAAAATCATTGAAATATTTGATGTAAACAAGCGTTGCAATGTGTTTAACAAAGTAATAATATCATATTGGTGCTGGTATACTTTATAATGTCTGAATAAAAGTCTAAGGTGATATGAGACACACAAATTGCACATTCACATCAACTCATATCATCCATGTTTAAGATTTTTCTGCTGCACAGATGAGAAATGAATAATTAAGCAGGGGTGCAAATATTTCCATTTAAAAAAAAATCACTGAAAAGTGCATAATATCAAATGAAATGCAAGGAGCAAAGTGTTTTAAGGCATTGATTTGTAAGTGCTTGTTGCAGACTGAAAACAGATTTCACATGTCTTATTATTACAAGATCAACCACAAAGACATTTCTAATACAACTATGGCCATTTACTCATATAACTATTATGAAATGAGGATGATATACATGTGTTAACATTATTAACAGTTTGTAAATCCCATATGTATTACCATGGGGTCTAAAAAGAATCAGTTATGATCTCAACTTCACTATTAACTTATCTCATTTATCAATCTATTTATATTTATACAAATGTCTTTCAGATAGGTCATTAAGCCGTTTTTGTGATTGTGAAAACCCGATTCAAATTTGATACACAAATACCAGGACAACCATTTTACCAACCCTTCAAATTGTCTGATGGGAGACCTTCGCTGCAATGATCACGTTTTGAACAGGAGTGGATAGGGTCAAGGTTGTCATCTCGCAAGAAGTCTGTCGATAGCTGCGTTGACGTCGCCCCCTGTGGCCGTCAGCGCGCGGATGTTGGCCTCGCGATCAACGAACCCCATCGACGCAAGCTGCTGGAGCTGAGACTGAAACCGAACCTCTGGAGGCTGCACAAAAAAAATAATGTAAAGGAAAAGATGATGTACTGGTATGTATAATGCAAATTTTTATAGACCATGCAGGACAATATCACGCTTATGGTATTCATTTTTTTGTAAATTTACTATAAGCGAGTTCCATGTGTACTGGCTACATACAGGACAGAGACCTACCTGCAAAATTAGTTTAACCACCTACATGTTAACAAAGAAGGTTACAAAATGTGGAAAGAACACAAACACAAAAACAAGTCATTTATCCCGATAAGAAGAATTTCACCACCCCCCCCCCCCCCAAAAAAAAAAATAAATAAAAAAATAAAAATTCTGCCATCTTATAAATTCATTTCATTCATTAAGAATCATTTCCCTAAAACAGCCATTGGCTGATGAAAGCTCTGTTAATAAATAAAATGAATTCAATTCCATTAAAAGAAAAGAATAATCATCTCAGCTGCATACTACAAAATATTTTTCTGCCTTCATTCAGAATATAATTTTCAATCCAATAAAAAAACTAGATGAATTCTCGACCGAACGCAGTCGAAATTTATGCCTCCATCATTGCCAGATCAGAAATATATCGCACGTTCATGTTGATTTGTTTTAAATTTTGATTGAACCAGAGTAACAAGCCTCTAATTACATGTTAATTGACCTTACACCTTATAACCAAAAAGTCTGATCACTTTATCTCCTCCTAGTAATGAATACAAAATAGTTGAGATATGGTGATAACATAGATAAACCAGAATAAAAAGGCTCTAATTACATGTTAATTGACCTCTTTGACCTTATAACCAAAAAGTCTGATCACTTTATCTCCTGCTAGTCATGAACACAAAATAGTTAAGATATGGTGATAAGAAAGGTAAAATAACATTAATTTCACATACACCTGTATAATGACTTCTATGACCTGTCACCTTTGACCTATGTGAACAAAAATCTAATGAGTTTGTCTCATTATGGTGATGCATACTAGTTCCAAGTTTGAAGGTAATGGATCAAATGGTTCTTGAGATATCACGTTAAGGCTAAAACCTGCAATTTCAGAATTGACCTCTATGACCTTTGACCTATGTATCACAGAATCTAATCAGATCTTCTTTCAATGGGGATACATACTAGTACCAAGTTTGAAGTTCATACCTCAAATGGTTCTTGAGATAACGTGTTACCAAGGCCAACACCTGCAATATCGGAAATTGACCAGTGACCTACATACCCCAAAATCTAATCAGATCATCTTCCTATGGTGATACATACTAGCACCAAGTTTGAAGTTTATACCTCATGTGGTTCTTTAGTTATCGCTAGAACAAGAAAGTGGGACGGATGGACGGACAACCCAAAAACAATGCCTCCGGCACCACCCTTGGAAGGCGGAGGCATAAAAATTTAATAAAATATTTTATCACTCTAAAGAAATTACCTAAAACACTATTGTTTGACCACATGACCCCAAAATGTATTCAGACTATTGTCCCTCCCATATGCATACATGAGCAAAGTCTGAAGTGATACGCCCAATGGTGGTTCTTATCGCGAGAACAAGCCGTTTTCATATACACAAAGACACCTGTGACCTTTGACCTTTGATCTTGTGACCCCAAAATCTAATCAGATCATTGTCCCTTCCATATGCATACATGAGCCAAGTTTGAAGTTGATCTGCAAAATGGTCCTTAAGTTATCGTGAATGAAAACGAGATGGCCAGATGGACAAAAAACATAATGCCTCCGGCACCCACCTTCGGTGGGCAGATCATACTCTCAAAAGCACACCTCAAAAAATTTGTATAAAGTTAAGATTTCCCTTTAAATCGTACCTGGGAAGAAGCTTGCTGTCCACCCGTTCCTAGAGCTTGTAACATCTGTGTCATGAGCTGGTTAAATTGAGGTTCACCGACTGGTGGTAGACCGCTCAGACTGGGAGGGGCACCTGGGGTGGGTGTAGTGGTCGTCCCTGGGGTCGTCGTTGATGTGGTAGTGGATGTGGTAGATGAGGAGGTGGTTGACGCACCTGTTGTGGTGGCTGTGGTAGAGCCTGTTGTAGTGGTTGAAGCAGTCCCTAGTCCACCACTCCCAGTCATGCTGTAAGAAGAATTGAAACCACTTTTAACAAGTCAGTTCATTTTACCACAATATGTCTACATACATTGTACATCTATATGATTTGACTTTTTCCCCCATACCAAAATCCTGCATCTGCCACATAAAAGAATGTTCTCGGAAATGTGCTTCATAGTCTGGTGACTTATCTAATATCATTTGTGATTTGAACAGAGGAGCACTTGTCTGCTACAAACTTACCCAGGTAGTAGCCCTGGAGCCTCTGAAGCCAACTGTTGCATGCCCTGTTGAATCTGCATGATGGCTTGCATAGCCCTAGGGTTCGTCAACGCTTGCTGGACATCGGGATTTTGCATCTGTTGATAGAGGACAGGAAAGAACAGAGGACTTTACACTCTGATCGATTTTCGGTGATGCCAAAGTTGCTCCTAAGACAACTGCTTCAGGATTTATTACGTCAAAGTTATAGGGTTAGAGTTGGGTTCCGATTTGAGTTTAGGCTAGCTCTAGGTTAGGGTTACTTATAGTGTTTGGTCCGAGGTTGAAGGTAGGAATTTGATTAGAGTAGGAAATTGACTGAAGAGCGATTGCCGATGATGGAGCATGCGTCCTACAGCCGGATTTTCAAAAGAACTCTATAGAGTGTTCACACAGCAGCCATGCTTGAGGACATAACAATAAACACCTGTGGACTAGACCATGACAACAATGGCTTTTCATAGTCTGATGCACAGGTTTTTAGTGTTATGCCCTCCAGCATGGCTGCTGTGAGAACCCTCTATTGGAATACTGATGTTTATGATCTGCTGTAGGTCCATGTACAGTCATGGGCAGTGTGATGATAAATATTCACTTCTTTCCTGGTCATTCAACTTAAAATGAAAAACAAACTGCAGTTGTATATAATTCAAAGTATCTTGCTATTCATCGAATAAAATGAACCAAATCTGGCAAAATTATTCATGTAATTGTGGCTTACACAATACAGAACATACATATAGGTTTCAGAGTCTCTTAATTATAGCCCGGGGGGGGGGGATAACAAGTAACAAGATATTTAGATATATCAACTTTTACTATTTGAGAAGTAGAGCCTGGTGAAAGAGAAAGTTGAGTTCTAGGAAAGGTGAAAATAATTTGTGAGCTTTCTCATTCCTTTTATGTCCGTTTGGAAGAACATCATGGTAGAAATGTCCCATGAAAAGGATTGCTCCTCAAATGCCTTCACATTCAAAATATGATGAGAAGCAGCTGAAGCATTCGGGCCGAACATTCGTCTCAGATGTCTGTGCAGTCCCATATGCCCAATTCTGTGTGCAGTGTATGTGCTTCTCAGTGAGATTGGGAGAATTTCTTGTCATTTTGATGATTCCAAAACTTCACAGTATAAAACAACTCTTATGTAGACATGATCAACCTCTCCCAATTGCTTTGAGACAGTTTCTTTCCCAATGTAAGCACTTGACTCAACTCAACTTTATCTTAAAAGATAAGAACTCACTTGCTGAACGAAGGATGGCATCATCCTAGTCATCTGTTCTTGAAGCTGAGGGTTACCGGCAAACAGTGGGTTATTCCTCATCACCTAAAAGAAATTGGAAGGCAGCAATGAGATGAATTAAATCATAGACCCGTCATACCTCTGCTACGATGAGGCCACAGCACGTCCTACGACTGTCCTTTGACCCGACTATTGGGGTGTTGCAAGCAAGTTGCAATCAATTGCAAATCCCTGATTTGCAATCGATTGGAAATATGATACATGTATTTTAAATGGAACTTGCAAGACTTGGGACTGATTTGGGGGATTTACAATCGATTGATTGCAAGTTGCAACTGATCGGTACTGACCAATCAAAATCATTGTTGCAAGTGCATCTTCTTGAATGGGCAGACCCTGAACCATTCAGAATGGTTGTTCTAATTTGCTTTACAATTTGCAATTGATTGCAACTTTCGTGCAACACCCCATATGACTTGTTTCTCAAGCCATTTGGTAACAGAGCAACTTGTATAAAATAATCATTCCCATTGGTGGAATGCCATATGTATTTATATTTAAAAGACTGTAAAAGGCAGATTTAAAAGTTTCAAAGAAAAATATGAATGTTTAGTGTGTAAAAGAGACGATTTGATTTTCAGCAGCGGGTGTTATTCAAATTATGTATGGATCAAACTATTTCATCTCTAAACCTATCATTCTTTACCTGAGCTGCCATATCTGGGTTATCAGCCATAGATCTCATCATAGACTGCATGTAAGGGGCCTGCATCATGTTCTGCATCAGGTTAGGGTTGCTCTGTATCTGTGACATCAGACTCTGTAGACCAGGACTGTTGTAAATGTTAGCACCTGCAAGAATTCACACAGGATAAAATCACAATGAAGAGAGTCAATTACAAGTTCTTTCCTTGACATCATCGTGCCTTGTAATGTAGGTACTCAGACAAGGTATTATATCTTAAAGATAAGCTTGAGTTCTGGTCATGAGATTACACTGTAAAAGAAACTTGTCTCAAAGCAATTAGGAAAGGTTGATCATCTCTCCATAAGAATCGGTGTATACTGCAAGGTTTTGGAATCATCAAAATGCATGTAGAAATTGCCCCAACCTTGCTCAAGAGAACAAGCACTGCACGTAGAAATTGGTATACCGTGTACGGGATGGCACACACTTGTGGCATGAATGTTCGACCAAACGCTTCAGTGAATACGAGGGCATTTGAAGAGCAATACTTTTCAGGGCACATTTCTACTATGATGTTCTTCCAAACTGACATAAAAGGAATGAGAAAGCTCACAAATTATTTTTCACCTTTCCCAGAACTCCACAAACAAATACCCGATAGGATTTATTCCTGCTCTTGGACTAACACAGTGAATGCTAGAGAACATAGCAAAATTGTTTCTGTGATGTGCTCTATAGGAAAACAAAATAACAGCATCATCAATACAAGATACAAAATGCCCCAAGCTTTCAAGACTTAATAGCCTAGAGTCTTATGCATCTTTTGATACCAAATTTATAAAATCTGGACCAATGAGTACCCTGGAGGGATAAAATGAACATTTCTCTATAATATGTACATTGTCCTGTACACAATACGTGAATATGTGAATTATCAATCAGGGTTAATTCCAAAACGGTTTGAGATATAGATAAGAAACTTCATGGGCTTATTCATTATAAGATGCTCTATCTATATGCCAAGTTTCAGAACTTTCAATCATTCCATGGCCGAGACTTGGGGGGGGGGGGGATGCACCCCCTCCCCCTCCAGCTGATAGAGTACCAAAATAACCTGGCCTTTTTAGGGTTAAAACAATTTGTTGCCCCAGACCCCATGGATTGGTCTGATTGGTTTACTGCCATTATCTAATTTGGAGAATACTAAAAGCTGGCAGGCTATGTTGATGCTTACCTGGTTGTAAGCCAGAGAGCCCAGGCGACGTGGTACTGGATGTAGTGGTGGTTGAAGTAGTGTTTGAAGTGGAGGCCGATGATGAGGAGGACCTTTGTGAAGGAGGGGCCCAGGGGTTGGGGAGGGGATCTGTGTTCTCCACACCTTGTTGGCTTGATGAGTTACCTGAGCAAGATAAACAAGGAGGAGACATGTTATACCATCGTGTAATGGTTGTGAATGAGATGGTAAAGCTATTTCATGACACTTCATAAGATGCAGCTGTTCCTTTCAACAAAGCCTAGCCGAGCTGAATGGAATGCAGCATCTTTTACCCAATGAAATAGCTTTTTCGATCTTAGAATAAAACACATATATTTCGTTGCAATACCCAAAATCATCATTATCACAGACACAAACAATTTCAGAGCAATTGAATGATAATGATTAAAACGTCTCTGGCAAACTTAAAATGTGGGTTAATAACCATCACCAACTATTCTATAACCCATAATTTTCAACACAAAATTATTTCATTTTGACAAAGATAATATGCAGACATTCACTAGTTTGAAGTAATTTGAAAGAACATTTAAAGGTTAATGAGAAACTGTTTTTTTTAAGCCTTTCACATCACAGACACAATCCTATTCCCAATTCCCTCAATGCTTGGTCCAACTAGTATTACATCACACAAACAAGTCAATATCTGCATTTAGAATGTGCTTGGTACTACCACTGTTTGCCAGAGCTGCAAAGGGGTTTCCCCCTAGTTGTTCTTGAGCAGCATTCAGCATGGGTTCTTGAATGTCTGTGTACATCCTCCGTAGAGCATTATAACCACCCGGTATACTCTGCAGGAGAAACAAAGAAAAAGAAAGTAATGATAGAATTTATTTTACAAACAAAGTCATACAAATATATTATTTCATTTTCCTCAAGGCAGTAGTTCTTAAAGAAAGTGTATTCCTTCAGCAAAGTTTTTAAAACGTCATGAAATTTGGAGGAGAAACAAAGAAAAAGAGAATAATAATAGATTTACAAACAATGTCATACAAATATTATTTTATTTTCTTCAAGGCAGTAGTTCCTAAAGAAAGTATATTCCTTCAGTAAAGTTTTTAATTGGTCATGAAATGTGAATCCGGATTATAAATAATAAAGTGCAGGAGTACAAGAAAAATATGAGCATGTGGCAGTTATTGGTTTGTTTTACCCAACTGCCAAGAAATCATGTGAATGCTTGTAAGTAAGCGACCAGGGGACCGGCAGCTTAAAGTCCTCTCTGAGGGACCTGGTAATGAGGATTAATGCCTAGTGCATCCACTTGGTTTCGAACCCGGGTACTCCCGGGTACGAGACCACTGCTACTACCAGTCATCGTGCCTCATTTTTGATAACATTTTTTGTGAAACAGGGCCCTGGAGGGACAATTTGGATGTACCCGAACAGAGCATGTTTTCTAACATCACAAGGCCAAAAAAAAAAAAAATCCATGTTTTTCACAGTGCCCCTGACTGCATTCAGTCTAAAGAGTTACAGTTGTAGGAAAGCTTCCTGCCAGTGCAAAACACCCTTGGTCACAATACCACTGCATAGGAAATTTCAGGAAAAAGAAAAATACTAAGAGCAAATTCTCCCAGACAAGGGTAAAGACAATGGTAATAAATGGGACAATGAAAACTTAACCAACATATTTGTTTTCATCCTCCCAAATCACTCCCCTGGAGTGCTGCAAGACCATGGCCCTGTTTCATAAAACTTGTTATAAAAATTGTCATAGAAATGGGGTACTTGTTATTAATAACAAGTTTTATGAAACAGGAGCCATATTTCACTTTGACTTGGACCAAGGGTAACAATTTCCCCGGTGAGGAGCGTGATTCTAGTTGTGAAGATTATGCTCACCTCCAGATTGCTGAGTGCTCTGTCTTGAGTTCTCATCATCTCCTGCATCATGGCTGGGTTACGAGCGAGCTCCATCGTCTGACGAAGCACTTCCGGGTTGTTTAGCATGTGTGATACCTCTGGATTCCTCTGTTATAATCAAGGGATGATTGACAGTATGAGATAGGGTTCAGTACAGAACAATTCTTCACATTCATCAATACACTTTAAACCTTTCAGGACAGTAATGATTTAAGGGCTACATTGATCACATTTTGTTCTTCAAATTGGCAAAATTCATATTTGTATATTAGTCCTACATGGTTCTAATAAGGTGTAATGTCTTTGAAAACAATATACATGGTTAAGAATTTTGTAGAAAAGTTGAAAATATTGCAAATTTTGATAAAAAACAATAATAATTTTGAACCTCTCAATGCATTGCCAATTTAAGGATTTAACCCTGCGTTAACTAGGGGGGGGGGGGTCAATTTGACCCCCACCCTGTAGTAATTAGCGACTACTCTGTAACCGTGGCAGATATCAAGTTCTCCTTTCATGACTTTTTTCTTTGAAGTCTTGTGCAACTTTTGTTACTAAATTTGCAAAGTTTGGACCAAGCATTAGAAGATCACATGACAATAGGCCAGTTTCGGCGATGCGAGCACAATGACGTAATGACTGGTAATATTAACTAAAAATATCACTGAAGATGATGATTAATACAACCGCCCGTGACAACAGCCTTTCTTGACTTTTGGTCGAAAACTGAGGAAGTAGTTCGATCCGCAAGATTTTTCCCTGATTTACTGTACTGCCATAGATATGCCATTTCCATGGCAACGCAGATTCCGACTCATCCGAAAAATATGTCTTGCACATCTTCCCATCAAGACCAATGTGTGTACCAAATTTCATGACTTTCGGTCAAAAACTGAGGAAGTAGTTCGATCCGCAAGGTGTTTCCTTGATTTTCTGCCATAAATATGCCGTTACCATGGCAATGCAGATTCTGACTCATCCGAAAAATATGTCTTGCACATCTTCCCACCAAGACCAATGTGTGTACCAAATTTCATGACTTTTGGTCAAAAACTGAGAAGTAGTTCGATCCGCAAGATTTGCAACGGACCGACCGACCGCCCGCCCGCCCGCCCAACCATCGACTGATTCCTATATACCCCCTTCAAACTTCGTTTGGCGGGGGTATAACTAGGTTGGTCAAGCTTTGACAAACCGCCATATTGGATTCATGCTTTTGGTATTGCTCCGCGCCGATTTCAGTTACCTCATATTTTTATTTCATTTGTATTTTCACTATTGGTCTACGATTATCTTGTTCAACTTTTGATTTGATTTGATGGCTTCCTTACTGTCTTTTGACAAGTTTAGTGTGAAGAATTTACAAGATTTTCTTCGAGAAAGAGGAGATAATACGGCGTAGGATACAAGCAGAGACTTGTTATCAATCATCCACTCCGTTTTGATAGTGCCTGAATGGGAGGGAAAGTTCTTTTGAATATACTTTTTTCTCGGGATTTTATAGGGTTCATAACAAAAGAAATAAGAGATTTAAAAGTTAGTTACAATATTCTCCAAACGCATTTTGTGGTACTTCGCTTTCGTCAATATTGGCTTCATTTTCTGGTACCACGCAATCGACCTCGGGCGCAAGTTTTCTGTGGCCGAGGTGTCTATCGCGTGGACCTGGGCGGACTGCTGTAGCAGCCAGTCGCTGCTTAAGCTCCGTTGCTGCAGCAGACAGTGGATGTGGGTGCTCGGGTACCAGGTAAGCCCTGCTCCCCAGACAAAATATTTTGAACAGATGTATGTAGATTTTTTAATGTTATCCACTCCAAAGTCTTTGCTTCCGCATACTTTCAACCAAATTTTGTATTTGTCCATCTTTGTTTTCTGTTTTGGAAGGGGGATGAAAAAAAAAACCCTTGCATGTACGTGAACGTTACCGTTGGTCATAGCGGGTGTCGCTTTTACACGTCCCATAACAGCAGTTTTTTCCCATTTTCCGACCTTTGTTTGAACTGTTAGTACGCTCGAAATATTGAATAACATGTTGGAAAAAGATATCCAAACTTTTATTTAATAATCTGTTCAAATAATAATGCAACAAACAATTCAATAGCGAACAAAGGGTAGTACATGTAGTTGCACAGTGAAACACAATGTACAATAGCAGCTTCGCACCGCCGGTCACCGTTGTTTGTCCAACCCTCCGATTACGTAATCGGGTTTAAAGGTCTGTGCATACATTACGAAACTGGCCTATTAAAGTAGAACTTTAATGATTTTAAATATTGGCTTAATACTTATTATTGCATAGATGGCATAAATTAAACAAGGTTATCCAAATTCAACGGTTGGAAACATTTGAAGTAATGATTATTATCAATTATAAAACGGTAAAATACAGCCCCCGATATAGCAGCTGAAGAGCTCCTCGAACGCTGCTGAGATATGTGACGACACACCATGGACCAGTCCTGTCTAAGCAGACGATGTCCCATAACATCTTACACATTTTTCAGAGCCTATTTTGTCATCTCCTCTTCACTTATTTCTCTTCCTTCACTAGCGTCAGTCTTAATGTTAGTCTGTTGCCTCACTCTTAACTTCGTGTATGGTATTATTTTGATGAAAAATGCAGCGTTAAAAAAATAAGGAATCAGTCACTTGTAAACAAAATAAGACGCCATTGTATTTTCAGCTGCTTGCACCGGGGCATGTTCGGCGTTTCAAGAGGGAACGAATACCATCCTGCTATTATTCAGAGGGCTTTTCAATTTGAAAGTGGGGTTTATTTCATTGATCATTGACCCTTCTCCTGTGTATTTACAATCAAACGGTTTTAGCTATCAGAATCAGTTTCACTTTCCCTTTATAATGGTGTGAAATAAGGTCATGTTTAAATACACCAAACTCTTTATAATTTGATAAATAATTGCATTGCAATTACGTTCATTCATTATAGGACGTCGTCTGCTTAAGCAGGATCGATCCCGAGTGTGACGACATCAAAACATCGCTATATTTCTGGCGAATCCTCGGATATTCCAGATGCTGAGAAGAGCTTTTATTTGTGTTGTTTTTATAATCATCAGATACGCAGTTGACATAAAACTTATACGATTGCCATCTGTAAGCTTCCCAGTTTCTAGTGATACATTAATTGCCATATTTGTGATTTTCTTTGAATAGCTACTTTAAGGGTCAAAGGTCATCCCATACATGTGTGTATAATAGAATGGACATGTTCTGAAACTTGTGAAAGACAATCCATTTTTCCCATATAACTGTTTTTATCCTTGCCTTTATGCTTGTCATATCTAATATTGTCATAATAATACAAAACATAAAAAATATGAACAATAGAATACAAAAGAAATGAAAAACAAAGAAATACATAAGCAATATATGCAAATTTCATGCATGCTTATGTAAATATATAAATAGAGAAAACCTAAATCTCAAACTTATCCATGTCTGTAATTCATTTTGACTCAATATAATAAAATTAGCAATAAATTAGCGTACATTAGTAATTAATATGCCCATAATTTTGCATATTTAACATTGGATTGTTTAAACAAAAACAGCTAATACTTCAATGTACCTCCATGCAAAATTTCGCATGAATCGGATATTCGGTATCCAAGATCTTAAAGGGGGGGTTAAATTGCCACCCCTCCCCCAAGTAAAAACCTGGTCTGAAATAGCCCAGTTAAAATAGGGTTAAAAGCTTATTCTTGTTTTTCAAATTCCTGGTATCAAACATAATGTCATGCAACATATATGGATAAAGAGGTGCAGAAATTTTTGGTTTTTCTACTCGTGCATCTGGTATATTTCTGAGAGCTCTGAATCAAAAGTTATTGAGCCAAACCACAAAATGTGGTCAGCTGTCTCGAAAGGATCGGTCAATAATCAAAATGTTGATTAAAAACAACAAACAAAATCTGATAAACAGATCAGAGAAAATTATAGTAAAGTGATATGAAATTATTTTCATGTTATGAAGACTGCATTCTAAGGAGGAAAAGTTAGCCTTTCAGTCACAGAACTGTTACGAGATTATTTAACTTTCACATATGTAATCAAAGAGAGTAGCCTTGTTCTGCTAAAACACATAAATAATCTGAATAAATTGACAATCACTTTTACTGATTAAACCTTTTAATAATGTTACATTTAGGAATTGAAGACTCACAGATTATAATAGAAACATGTTGCTTTAAATGAGTTAATGTAAACTAATTTTAGACAATTTACAATTATTATAATTACATGATAATTTTTTTTATTTATATAACAATTTCTATAATTTTCAAAGCAACAAATAAACTAATAGAAAATAATGTCCACTTAATTTAACCCCTTCTGTGACAAGTTTTGGAATGAAGTAACATAAATTAACTTTAAAGTGTTAAAATTTTTACTTCAATATGCATCTTTTATTATTAAATTGGTCTTAATATATATTCCATGGGCATAAACTTCACAATGAGGCTAACTTTTTTCTGTTTACATGAATAAAAATGAAGTGGAATAAAGTTTACCTCCATGATTTGTTGCATCTGAGGGTTTCCGAGTACCAGGTTCCTCAAGAGTTCCGGGTTCTGCATCATGTTCTGTACCATGGGGTTATCTAAGACCTGCCTCATCATGTCGGGATTACTCATCAACTAAAAAAAAAGGGGAGCAATGTTTAAAGGTAAAATGGATTTATTCAGGTTCAGGTTCAAGTTTTGTTGTCCATGTAATATACGGCAATTTGCTATCCATTGGTGTTACATGCAAGGTAACTTTAAATCAAATATGGTATCATGCGGTTGAACTTAACAGAGAGGAATGCAATGGTTATGCACATACATTTAATTGTAACAAGTAATAGTGTACTCTCTCTCTAAAGAAGATGGCATGAAAAGATCTGATGTGTGCTGTGGCTAAAGCCTTTTCCTATGTTTCCCATAACTTTAACTGTACTTATGATGTGTATACACTATTTTTAATATTTTTTAGAACATGGAAATGGTTTAATAATTTTGCATTAAAAAAAGAAATTTCAAACTACAAAAAAAACATTGTTTTTTTCTCTTCTTCAATATTCCCACTGAGTATTTGGTTTTATTATTAAGACAAACAGATGTTAAATAGTAGATATTTATATTAAACATCACTGGATACTTATCATACATAGAGCCAGGGCTTTATACAGGATTACATTGCCCATTCTGGTCTAGAGGTAGGACCCTTTCCTTATCCTCCACTGGTGATTCGAATTGATGACCCAACATTTTTCCTCTCCACAGAGCTTGGAAATATATCCTAATACCTCTGCTTCCAAAATCACATGTAACAAATTCTTCTTTACAGCCATTATCTACCTCAACATCACTTTTTTCCCAAAGATATCTACGTTTAGGCATCAATTTTTTTTCCTTTTTGGAGATAAAAACAGGTTGTAATATCTACAAATGTGAATTTGCTGGATGTCATTCTTAGATACAATATAGCATGTCCAGGGGGGGTGTTTCATTAAGCTGCTCGTAAGTTACGCACGACTTTACGCACGACTGGTGATCAGTTCTTGTGCTAAATGATTGAGAATCTGATTAGTATAGCAACCAAGAACATGTTCCAGTCATTCGTAAAGTCATTTGTAACTTTACGAACAGCTTTATGAAACTCCCCCCAGGGTGGTCATGATGATTATTGTAAGTACTCCGGTGGGATATCATGAAGTCCCAGCCCCAGCCCCCACCCCCCCCCCCCCCCCCCCCCCAGTCACAATATCATTTAAAATGTAACTTGGGAGGGAGTGGTCATGCTGATGAATATTCCATGCTAAAACTCTAATAACTGAGTTGGTTAAAAGCATTTTGAATGTGCTTTGTTTAGCATTTTACAGAATCTGTCTATCCTTTTATTTTTCCTTTCCTAAAGCGTATAAAGATGCTATGGCACTGATATCTGCTCCAAAAGCACCGTATTATATTATCATTATTATGCTAAACCATCAGCTCACCTGTCTCTGCATCTGTTGCTGCATCTCGGCAAAATTAGCAGAATCAAGTCCCATGCCACCCAGGCTTCCAAGACCGCCCATCCCACCTAACCCACTTAATCCCCCGAGGAAGGGATTCCCACCTGGAGCAGCGGTGGATGGGGTCGATGATGGGGCCGTGGTTGATGAGGAGGCTGCTGGGTTGGAGGGGGAAGCAGGACTGCTAGAGGTAGCTGTGCTTGTACCTGGTTGATCCTGGACAGTGTGCAAGGGCAAGGAAAGAATGGAATCACTAACTGTGCAAAGTTGCATCTACTTAAAAAAAAAACTTGTAAAGAACGTTTTTGAGAAACTATATTTCAGTATAGAATTGCACAATAAGTTTGAATAGGACACTTTTTATATAGAACCAATTAATGTATTTCTACTCATCCAAACAGGACAAGTTATGTTATACACATTTGTTTTTTTGCCTCGCACACACACACACACACACACACTTATTTTAATAACGTTTTTAGCAATATCTTGGAAAGAAACATCTGGGCAGTCAAGATTTTTACTGTAGTCCAGTAAAGGATGACTGTCCACCCTACAACACTGACGAACATGTGTACACATGTAAATTATAACAGTTTCCATAAAATGTTTAACTTAAAACTGTGTTATTACCTTTTTCGACCTGATGACCAGATGCACAACCATGTTATCTTTGATATCTGGTATGAGATGAAAGCAAATAAAATTGAAACAATGTAATAAGTTCCAAACTTCCAAAGCATGATAATCCAAAAGAGATACTATTTTCTCCTTCCTCTTATCCTCTATATAGATATGTACCTATGCAGGTAATACCTTACTTATTAAAACTCATTTTAAGTGGTAAATAAGCATTTAGTCACAGTTATTTTGAGATACTATTTTGCCCTTTCTCTTATCCTCTACATGTATATCTACCTATGCAGGGTAATTTCTTACTTTTCAAAACTCATTTTGAGTGGTAAATAAGAATTTATTCAGTTATTTTGAAATTTGCATTGCATGTGCGTTTGTCTATGAAATATAATTATATAATTTTACATGTATTGATGTCCATGTAAAATGTGATTAGAATAATACTTTTTTTCTCAAATTTGGACACATAAGCCATCCAAAGTGGTTTCAGTTGAAATACTGCATGTCTGCAGGACTATCTTTAATGATTAATGCAAGAAGATGCATCAAATTACCTAGTTAAAAAAAAAAATTGAAGAGAGAGGTGTTCTTCAAAAGATTGCAACCCTTCTAAAAAGTTAAGTAATAAAGTCGTCTGAGCAAATACATGCACTAGAGCAACTTTTTCCAAGGTTGCAAAAATATAAGATGCTTCGTTTCAATTAAAATGAGTTTTAATGAATTAAGAAGTAGACCTGTGCCATTTACAGTCTTAGCAAAAACATCTTGAAAGTCAGAAGAATACTCACTATTTTGTTCTAGGGTATCATTATCTTTGAGAATCTTTCCTGCAAAGATGAGGCATAATTGTTCAACTGTGGTACTGAACTTTTTGGAGATTTCATCTTTAAGCTGTTAAAAAAAGGAAAAAAAAAAGAGCGACAAGATAAAATCCACAATAGTACAATGATGTGCAATAATTACTTACAATAACCTCATTGACTTGAATTTTCATCACGTTTATATTAATAATTTTATTGATTTAAACTGATAACTGGTGTGTTCACACTACTAAAACATGCTATACTGGACAGGGTCAGGGATATTGCTAGTAAGATAAACAAATTTTCATATTTGCGGGTAGCATGACCGCCAATTACATCGCTAAAATGCAATATTTATGGATACTTTTTTCATTGCTATTGCGGTTCCCCTGTGACTTTGGTATGTATTGTATATATATATGTGTGTGATATGTGATAATGCTATCATGCTATGCATTTAGAGTGATATTGCCATGCATACGACTAGCCTGGAAAGACTCTTTGAAGAGTAAAAGCACCAGGTTCTTTAAAGAGTAGCATCAGATATTTGTTGGTTTTTACTAAGCCTGAGTCATATCGAATATTTCATAATCCGGGATTTGACGGCTTTGATTCGATCGAATACCGGTGCATCGATAAATGATGGGCGGTGAAAACAGAGTTGCACAGAGTTGCACACAGTGCATGCACCATCCACCGGTGACCGGTCCGCTGGAATCGCGGGCATATGTATGGGCTCTCGCTGCTCGACATTAACGATAGCCCGCTAGCCAATGGCTAGTAAAAATCACAGCGGACGAGCCAAAATCTTAAGTTTCTAGTCCGTATGGCTAGCCAAAATATCACTCTAGTGTCGCACGAAGCGATGCTCATTGTCGACACACCCGACAATGATTCAAATTCAAAGAATTAATAATCTTACTTTGTCTTTGGAGAGCTGAATGGAACACGTTTGTTCGATGCAAAAAAAAAAAAACAATACGAAATAAACTTTTCGTCCCTCAATATAGACTCGACTTCATTCAGCTTCAACTCATTCAGAAGTAATTGCCAATTTGATGAGAGTGTGATATTAGTTATTGCGAATTAAGTAGGAACACTCGTACTCATGCCCGTATTTATCATGTTCAATTATACAATTGTCAAATTGACAATGCAGAGAGAGTGCAAGAATATTATCGTAAACTTCAGTTCGTAACGACAAAACGATTTTTCCATAGAGAAAGCACAGGTAAAGCGCGACGTCCTCCGCGAGCGAATTAGCGAAAGTTAGCCAACAGTTTGAAGTCGCCTTCACGTTCTCTGCTAGTATATATGCTGTACGTTACGGAGTTTCTTTTTTTATTTGCTCTTTTCATGGTGGCTACGGTAGTCAAAAATCTGGCAGACTACAAATCGATGCACCGGATTTGCCAAAACGAATTCGGGATTCGGTGTCTTCGATCGAACACCGGCTAACCAATCGATTCGACTCAGGCTTAGTTTTTACTCTTCAAAGAGCCTTTCCAGGCTTCATATGACAGAATCTCACCCCGCCGAAAATACCAGCCTCTTCTCTAGACAAATATTGCCATGGCAATTCTTATTTTCTGGGATTTTTATTGTTGAAACAGTAACAATATGGGCTTCCATGAGTTAAGTGAGAAGTGAAAATAATTCTAATATAAAGAGTCCTAAAATTGGATTTTGTCTTTAATAAGGGGAAAGTCCACCCTGATGTTAAGGTGGTTTTGAAAGAAGCAGAAGAATGAAAGAAACAGATCAATGAAATTTTGAGCAAAATCTGATAGAAATAAGAAAGTTATACATTTTCGAAGTTGTAATCAATCAAAAACAAATTGGCAACTCTGTGACGTATCTTGCGAGCTCCTTTCCTATTTACTCCGTACACCCAAAAAAAAATCATAAACTGTCAATTTCTTTATTTATGAAATGATTAGATCTATATTAGATCTATATCCAAGGTCCATGTATGATAAAATATTTTCTTTTGAAAAAATGGAAATTTATTACTTTTTCAGTACAAATGGGAGAAGAGCTCGCAAAATCTGTCACGGAGTTGCCAATTTGTGTTTGATTGATTACAACTTCAAAAATTTGTAACTTTCTTATTCTATCGGGTTTTGCTCAAACTTTCATTGATCTCGGAATAGTTAACTAGATAAATGGCGCAATATAAGTGCGTTGTATTATCATGATTATCTGTTTCTTTATTAGAAATGTGATATTCGATACTTGATTTCTCATATTCTACAATAATTTATTTATAAAGTTTTATACCAAACGGAAAGCAAAATTCTGGACTAAAACTTGATTCAACAAGAACATTAATCGACGAAGAATTTCGGAAATATCGCGATCTCAAAACCCAGTGTCGGATCGCAACACACTGAAAAAAAAAAAAGGGCCTAAAAACCACGAGACCTAAGTTCGCGCACGTAAATTAACATCTAAGTTATCCAACGTAGCGGTCCAGCAAAGGGAAGATAATTGCATCATTTGTAAGACAAAATATCATACAATCATTTGGTATCACGTTTTACCTACAACTTTGATGACATCTTCTATCAAAATGAGGATTTTTGGACCGTTGTCGGTAACTTCATATTTTTCGGAAACTGACGCAAAAAGTAGCAAAATTGCCGATATTTTGTCAATATCTTCATAATTTCTCACCCAACTTAAAAGAAAATATAGTCCATATGTAATTTTAGCTTCCTTTATCTAATAGCGCTATCAGATTTTCGAAATCTTTTGTAGTTTTTTAGATATTGCCCTGTGCGCGAACTTAGGTCATGCGCGAAATATGGTCACACCACCATAAAACTAAGTTGATATAAATAAGGGTGGACTTCCCCTTTATATGGCCAAATTCTCCCTCCCTTGCGCTTGCTGCTCTAAAATGAGACTCTATCCCACTCACAGTCATACTTATGTGACTTGTGAGGTTATTGTAAATTTGTAGATGACTCTATCCAGCAACGGCAATGCCAATGCTAGGGAGGTCCACAAAAAAAAAAAACCAGCACTCACTGTCACAAAACATGCCTTAATATTGATTAATATTCCAATTATCACACAGATGGCTCAAAACTTAACTGAAAATCTCATAAATAGTGAAAAATAAGGGCTAAATAGTCCATATCATGTGCTGAAAAATACGTTGACATATTCTGCGCGCAGCGTTTACGTGGCTTTACAAGCAATGTACTATCGATAGTCAAACGATGCGCGCACGCGAATAAATTGGAAGAAATTCCCCCAAAATCGTAGCTCACTGCATGACAAGCCCATATCTATGCCTCTCACATGCATAGGCGATTCACTGCGGCGCGATTATTCAATGACTCATCGATATATATAACGAACTCAACTCCCCTAAAATACACAGATTCTGACACATCTCACTACATCACCCACTCAAACTATGCAAGAACAAGGTAAGTAGCGATAAAAATGCCTAAAATTGCATACATACCGCCACTTTGTTTGTCCTTCAGGGAAAAAATCCTGGGTTTGATGGGATGTATAGGGCATCCCCTGAACAGTAAACTCGCAGACATTCAGAATACGTCATTGATAAACATAGGGGGACCAATCACAGAAGGAAAAAAAGCTCAGATTCATTCGCCTGTCATTCGCTTAACACAGGCGGTATCGGAAGTGTGTGCATGCATAGCGGGCCGAATCGCGCATTGACTATCTGTGCACTTGCGCGATAGCGCCATCTAGCGCCCGTGGTTGTGCCTACCAATGCCATTCCAAATGTCCAGATTTCTTTCTCATTTTCACTTTCATTTTCCTGTAATTTCATCCTGATAAAAACAGTTTTCAAGAGTGAGAAAAATCCTGGATTACATCTCTAATTCCTTTAAACTTATCAAAAATTAGTACGTGTTTGGCCATCACATCATCCAACCAACAATTACTCACTGACACTGCACTACACTGACATGACTGAGCTGAACGCCCCTGTACATGCTGTACGGCGGTTGCATTGGCATTGCACTGCACTGTCTGCAGTGTAGATCATGATTGTGCAGCTGGAAATGGAATCATGAATAAGCAAAAGCCAAAAGCCAAAACTTTTCCCCATTAAAATGTTCTATTTTCAATCACTTCATTTATGTATAATTACTTCTTTGACTGTAGAATCAGGCTTTATCTCTATAGTTTCTTTGTCTTTTGGTGTCTTTACAACGACGTTGATCAGATCTTTTGTAGAGGTTCCCGAAGTTTCTGTGGGCTCCGCCATGTTTCCAGATTCTCGTTCTACTTAACTTGACCTTTATTGACCTCGGCCAGAGGTAAAGTGAAGCCTATGGAAAGCGACCTGTGGATGCTCTAATGCATTCATGTCTTTGAGAAAGAAGGTTATGATTTTTTCCTTATTGAAGATCGCTGACTAATGAAAAAGATTTGAACTGGGTCATAAGACTGTTATGTCAATCTTATAATTCTACCAGATATATATGCGTATGAGGCAAAAGGGGAACTAGGAATGTAGCCTCGACCCCCCCCCCCCCCCTCCCCCGATAGTAGGTCTACTTCTTCAGTCTGAGCAAACGACATCTAATCAGGCGAGGAGGGGCAGTGAAAGCCTTTTGATCTCTTAGTTGAATTTTTTTTGCTTGTCAGAATTCGGGAGGAAAACTGGACCAAAGAAATCTGATAACCTTGTCAGAAAATTTGTGTGCCCCCCTTTACAAAATCCTGGATCCGCACCACAGAACTCTTAAATCTTTTAGAAGAAATCTTAAACATTATCAAATTAGCTTTTACAGTGTAAGTCCATAACAATTGTACAGTATTTGCTTTTCTGCCTGTGTCTAAACAGAACATAAACAAAACCTTTCCTTCAAGACATCTTTTTAATGGTACATGTACTTAATTTTAACACATACATGTATTATGTGGGCTGACCGCTGATAGGCTGACCGCTGACATTAACTGTATAGTACATTGTATTTTGATGTTTTAGTGATGTTTGTGTGTGTTGTTTTTGTGTTTTTTTTTCTTTTAAGCTATATATATATATGTATACATAATTACATACATGTATTTCGAGTAATTCTCTCTGTTATTGGGGAACCTAGGTTTAACAAGCTGTGCTTTTCCTTATGTTCTCCCATGATACTGCTTTTTTCCATTGACTAATGTAAATTTTTCACTTTTTACTATATACATGTACATTGAAATTGTTATTGATTATGGTATTCGACATTTTGAACAATGTATACTTTTCAATGGTAATGTTCATGGCAGATTTCTGCAGTATTATGATATAAATTCATTCATTCATTCATTCAGAACTCTTCTGTGATCCGCCACTGCTATTATGTATGGTGATGGTGAACTTAATAATGTCGAAATATTTGCTTGCTTGCCTCGCTCAAAGTTTATAATATATGCAACTGTGTATTACTGTGAATGTATACCATTGCTGTCATTTAGTACACGTACCATTTTTAAGCATGTTTTTAAAGAAATGAAAATATATATGACGATATTCGCTTTTTTACATAGTTTTTATGCCAATTACTAATGTAGAAATGCAGAAATACCCAGCTTCTGAGCTTGCTGATGTGGAACCATCGGGCCTATTCTGTCCGTGAACTCAAAACACGAATAAACCATTAGACAGCGTGACGGTGACGGTAAAATTGAGTTATAGTTTCTCGTCCCGGGAGCCTGAATAGGAAGAGGAGGGGATTCGATTTACGATTTTATTTGATATTTGATATTTTCCCCGCACACACATAACAATTGGGTCAATCATTTCAACAAAATATTTTGAAAGATATCTAGGCCTATGCATTGCAAAGGTTCTAACGAGTTAAAACTGCACGAAATTATTTTTCTTGTTTGTCTAATTATCTAGTTTTCATCAGATATTTATTTATTTCAAGTATTTTTTAAATAAAAAAGTACCCCCCCCAAAAAAAAAAAATAAAAATAAAAATAAAAATAAAAAAATAAAAAATTGAGGCGGGTTGAAAAAAGGAAGGAGGAGGGGACGAGGCGAAGATTTTTTTAAAATTAGAGGCCCTATTGAAAAGAACTGAACTCCCGACTGAACTAGAAAATCGGGCAAAATACGTCAGCGTGCTATCTCCGGTGGCAAAATTGTGCCACTACAGACTACACTCTTTAAAAACCCCGGTTAAATCAACAAACAAAAAAGAAGTAGGAGTGGACGAGATACCAGGATTTTTTTATTAGAGACCCTCAGGGGCGGCAGAGCGTCTTATACAGAGTGCTAGATCCGCCCCTGCCTCCTATACAGTGCGTATACAAAAAACAAGATTTGATTTCAAATTTGTGAAGATTGTGTTAACTTTACACCAAAGTGAGTAGCAACATCTTAAAACCACATATCTCCTCTTTCCAATGATATCTTATTTATTCATACACGGTCATGGATGGCTGGCATGGATGGCAAGTGGCCACCACGATCTCCGGATCTGACTTGTTGTGACTTTTTTCTTTGGGGTTATCTCAAGAGCAAAGAGTTCATTACCCCTCCACCTGACATTGCAACTCTGAGACAAAGAATCACTGATGAGTTTGAAGCTCTACGCCACCAAGCCCCAATGATTCGCAGGGCTGTGCGTGAGATGGAGAAAAGAGCTAATCTCTGCAGGGGCGTATCCAGGATTTCCTAATAGGGGGGGCGCCAGGAATTATTGATCGCCGTCATGGGGGAGGGGTCTTTGGAAAATTTTTGCTTCTGAAGAAGGGCTGAGATGCAAAATAGTGCTATATGCAGAGCTGCCAACCTGTCACTTTCAAAAAACATATTATTCAGCTAGAAAAAAATATATTTTTAGGTGAAAAAACATATTTTGCCGGTTTTATATGTTTTCGCTATTTTCCTTAAAAATGCTAATGCGACTACTGTACATTTCTTTAATAAGAACGCCTTCAGTTGCATAAAGTCGTTTCATGTGAATGCATTAAAAAATAAAAAATACTGGTCAAAATTGTGCCCCGCACAGTTTGCAACAGGCACTGAACTCGTCTCGTCTCGAAGCAGCTCCATTTTGCTGAGCTGCATACTCGGGTTTGAATGTTTGCTTCCTTCAGCTCAAAAAAATCCTGAAAACCCAAGCCGGAGGTACAGGGGCCCGCTCAGGGCCCCTGATGGGGTCGAGGGGCAAAGCCTCTTTTGAGGGTTCAGGGAGCGAAGCCCCCTGAAGCTGGTACGTTTTCTTGTTCTTTAGAGGGCTAAATTCATTAATCTACAGTACATTATAAAGAAATATTGACATGATTAACTTAATATTTTAGCCAATTGATCTGCTTTTTACCACACCACATGCAAATTCACCTTGCCCAGTTGCCTAGTAAGATCTAAACTAAAAACCAGGAACTAATTTTTTTTCGATGGAAAATTACTTTATCTTCATTCTATAACATTCCAGGAATTCCCTGATCGTATGTAGTTAACCACAGCTAAATTCAAACACCCCAACATAAAGTTAAAGAGTAGCCCGATTGGGAGGTACATTGAGCAGTGTTCTGAATTTAGGGGGTCTCCAAAGCAGGAAAAGCCCGCGCAAAGCCCGCGATAGGGGGGTTCAGAAATTTTGGCAGCCCTGAGATAGAGGGGTGCTTTCAAAGGGAGGGAACAAGCATACGCGTACCCTAAATAATACTGAGTGGGGGCGTGAAGAGTAGAAAACAAGCCACAAAAGCCTGGTCATGAAGAACGATTCACGATATGCACGCACTGTACCCACCACACTACCAATTATCTAGGCCGCTGGTGCTGGGGAAGACTTGGCACCTGTATCCTTGTACCTTGATCATAGTCTCTTGAAAAAATCCCTGCTGGAATTCACTTTCCAGCAGGGATTTTTTCAAGAGAATATTTCAACAAATTAACCAACAAATTAGACATTATCTCTCACCTGAATCATGAAAAATAGCGATGATATTCCATTTGGACTCATTTGTGAAATTTAGAATCAGTTCTCAGAGGACAAATGCCGGTTATTAGGGGCTGTGATTTCCCTATCTCGCGATAGCACAATCGTGCACTGCCATCATGCATAACATGGATTCGCTGCACAGTACGTTATCTTGTCAATGTACACTGTTTGTTCTCACACCCATGCTTCGTATACACTGTACATGTTAGCACAAACAGTGCACATAGACAAGATAAGGTAGTTGTAGGGTATCTACGTAGTGTAAGTTCGAACAACCATACTCGGAATTTTCAAAAAACGTAGGGACGTATTTTACTCCAAAAAACGTATTAATACGTTAAAAACGTACTACTTGGCAGTTCTATATATGTGACCAATTTTGAAGCCTATTTAATGAACAATATTTTCAATTGGTATGAGGATTTTTTTTTTTTTACGACGGCCAATAGGGGGGGCGCGCGCCTGTTGCGCCCCCCCCCTGGATACGCCACTGTCTCTGTGTGGAAAGGATTGGGGCCATGTTGAGGGGCATGGGATGTAATGTTAAAAAGAGATATCCGAAAGAAGACAATGGGGGGGGGGGGGGGGACACAAATGCAGGTTTGTCAACTTTTGGAAAAGGTAGACCCGTATTTTTTTGTTTCAGTTTCAGTTTCAGTTTTTATTTTTTTGATTTCCAACAAAAGAGAAATATACAATAATCACATAAATATCATTAAATCAACAAAGAAGGATACACGCAATACAAAACATAAATATAACAGAATTGTAGACTAGATAAGATGTATCAAGCTATTGCAGTATGAAAAATAATTCTATCAATGTTTGGTTGGAAATGGAGAGGTCCACTGTGAAGCTGAGCTTGTAAATTGTGGATCCCTCAGGTGAAAGTATTCAATAATAGTAATTTACATAACACAAAAAGAGAGGATAATGGCCAACAGAGAGGGGAAAGCATAAACATGCAATGCGTGAAAGTAACGAGGGAAAAGTAAAAGGAAGGACAGAAAGAGGAGAGAAATTGACTGCATGTGGGACTGAGGAATGACGAATGAGAGATGAATATATCTATGTAACGAATCAAAACAAAGGTAGTAAGCAACATCGATTCGTGTGTTCCTGGTTGACGAGTTCTTTGGATAATAATAATTAAAACAAAAAATAATAATATTAATAACAATAATAATAATAATGATGCATATATACATAGACACACATACATATTTAAATGCTGCATAGTATATAGAGGTAATCTAACTGCTACAAACAACTGACAAAGGGAGTTAGGGTTTTGTAAGGAGCCAATAAAAATTTATTTAGATTTCTCTTAAAGATTGTGAGCGAAGAGGATTTTTTCAAATCATGGTGCGAAGTATTCCAAAGTTTGGGACCTTCAAAAATAAATGAGTGTTGTCTTGTCAGCTCCTCGAAAAGTCGCTCAGTGGGGACCTCCAAAATTCGCTAGTGCGGGGGTTATCGGGGTCCAGTTTCCATCCATAATTCTCTGACAAGCAAAAAAAAAAAAAAAAAAAAAAAAAAGGTTTTCATTCTAAAAGGGGGCAAAATCGACAAAAGGGCGGATCCTTTATGGTAAAAATGCATACTTTTCTTCCAAAAGGGGGGGGGGGCACGGGCCGGAAGTGCCCCCGGATCCGCCAATGCATCAAAGTGCGAAGACTTCTTATTTGTACCCCCTTCCATTCAAAGGATTTATGTACGAGTATAGTATTATTTCGTTCCTGGCGCTTTAGAAAATTCTTACTGGCTCAGCCCCCTCAAAATTTTTGGCTCATTATGTTACGTCTGGACAAACATGTAGGCCTATTGTAATTATACGATTGCCAAGAACGGGTGATCATTCATACGCTTTGGCGATCCATACACGGATCCAGCCACACGCAGTATTATGTACACTGCATGCAACTTACTATATACGTACATGTACTATTGTAACACACTTTATTTAGAACGTTGATTGTTAAAATATATACGGTCTCTTTATTTAATGTAATAATAATTTGTGGAAATGTCGAGAACGAAGCAACTCTTAAGCAGACCGGAACTTCCGAGTCTTGATGAAATCATGAAGGACTTGGAATCGGCGCCCAGTGATGATGTGGCGTTTACATTTTTGCGGAATTACACAAGTGGCAATGGCAGTGGCAGCGGCACCCAAATTTTCACGGGGAGTACCGGTAAACAAATTGCCGAGTCGAGAGCTACACAAAGTGCAGGTTGGTGTCTGCGTCAGATGATGTAGATACTACTACTAGTACTAGTTATCTAGTATTTTCCTAAGTAAATACTATTATCATTATTAATTTGAGTTTATGTTTGTTTAGATGGAGCTTTTCATGCCTGTTCATTCATCATCTTTTAAACTTAAAGTTAAACAGTTAAAATTATAATAAAAAGGCCAATTATGAATTAAAAATAAAATAAATAATTTTCTTTTTGTACAAAAATATTTCAAACAGGGGAGGATGCAAGCAATTTTATTATTAATCTAGATTCTATAATTATTATTCATTTTTATTATTTTTTTTTTTTTGCTAATGGGGGTAGGCCTAATGGAATTATATGTATTGTAGATTAAATGGCTGTAAAAAGAGCCTATCTTGAATCTAGTTTGCAGAAAGCCAGGTTTGAAAGTGAAACTTCAGTAAATGACAAATGTGAAATTTTGAAAGAAAATGAAAAATGCATTTATGTGTAGGGGTAGTGATCCTTGTATTTGTAATCTCTTGTCATGAGATGCAATATTTAGCCTCCTTTATTTCAAATGACTCAACAGGTGAAACATCGGCAAGAGCCGATACTACAAAATCCTTTGAGTCGGCAGCCAAGAGACCCCGGCAAGAAACCAGTAAATCGACAACGTCCAGCAAGCAGAAACCTGAAGAACAGCTGGGACAAAGCAAGGAGGAAATTGAGATCCAGGACTGTTACCAGAAAGTTCTCAGATTCCTGGAGATGAACTCATATCTTAAAGACTCGCAGGAGAATATGACGCAACAGTGCACAGACTTACAAGAATTAGGGCAGACAGTGAAAGATCAGATCGACTCACTAAGAACTCAGCTCCATTCTTCGTAGTACCCACCTATCGGCACAGACCCTTGCCATTTATAGCCCAATATCCTTTGACTACACTTGCAAAAGAGGACCTTAGAAAAGTAATTTTCAAGCTGATCACGTCGCCATAATCAGATAGAGTGCCAAAATAGAGTCTGTGCTTACAGAAGTGTACCCCTTCAGGGCTCTTGCTTAACGTTTAATTTTAATTGAGTTGCCAGCTGGGCAATGTACGCGATTACTAACGTTGCCCAATTTATCTGTTGTGGCAATTTACAGTAAACTTCCCAAAAATTTACACAATTTCAACGATACTGTTCAAATGCCACCTGTGCAACAAAGTTGGAACTTTTACAATGAAGAAATAAGATCTAGGTTGCCCAGCAGGATTTGAGGTGGTCACTGGCACCCGGGCAACTGCTAATTTTGAGCCCTGCCACCAAACATTGACAGTGTGATTGTCATGATGAAACAAATGTCTTAAGTAGAAAGTAAGATGGTAATATATTGTAATCCATTGTTTTCTGAGATTGTTACAAATTTCTGGAGGAGTAATAGTGTTATGGGATCCAATACTACTGAAATTTGTGCAATTAGAAGTAAGTTTAGATAAAAAAAGGATAAGGGATGCTCTTGACATAATTTACAAACTCTTTCACACAGTGCTGCATGAAAGACAAAAGCATTGATGGATATTGACTTATACCTACTCGTGTAATTTAGATGAAAGTTCGAAAAGCCATGTACCGGTATTGTGAAAAATAGACAGAAAACCCTCAAGCAAGGGAGTACTTGTAGTTAGATTGCATTGCAGGTAATACACAGTGTTGGTTATGGTCACTGAGTGAAAATATGTTTTTCTTGGTTTCTTCTTAGTCCGAGTGCAATCAATAATTAATTTGATTAGCTTTTAAAGTTCTATACGATCTCAAAGACTTCTAAGAATTTGATCTTAGGCAATTGCAACAGCCTTGTGCATCCATTTGTCTATCGGTCTATCTATCTATGTCCCGTAGCTTGGTGCTGTTGGGGCGACAGTGTGATAGACCTTGATAAAGTTTCTCCATCACTTTCTGTCTTCAGCTGTTCTAATTAGGATTTAATGTGCAAAAATTAAAATGTCATTACATAATTTGAACATGATTTCAATACAAACTACAATAGGCTATTTCAGCCATCCTTGGATCTTGCCTTTGAAGGGTCTAATCAAAATGAAATTTTGGGGAAGCATCAATAATAGTGTTAAATTCATGACTGTAAAAGTGTAAAGTCTGTTTGCCCAAAAGTTGTAAATTTCATACATGTAATTATTATAATTTATTCAAATTATGCATAAATTAAAAAAAATTAGATTTAGTTCAAAATGTCATATTATTCTTGCCAAGTGGCTCATAAATCATATTTTTGATATAAACTCCTCAAAAAAAGTTTGGAAATCTGACTTTGATCGATCATTTCTCCTGAGTCTTAGTGAATATTGATGTTTGATTGATACCACTGAAAAGATCATTCAATTCTCTTTAAAATGATACCCTACATGATATGATTATCGTTCACATGGAGGTGCAGTGCCTTGAAATGTGGGGCAAGGTAAAAATTCAAAAGTTGCAAAATGACACAATATTGAAAGTCAATGTTCTTTTTTACCGTGGTGATGAGTGAGTTTCCCAGTTGTTTCTTTTGTTTTCATGCAAAATTAACATCAACATTAATATAACATGGAATCAAACAAAACTCTGCACAAGCAAACACATAACAAACACAAACGTGCATGCATGAGTATTTCAAAACACGACTCAAACCATGTTATCTCACAGAACCATCACTACATACAAATGTAAACCACAACAAAACATCGAAAATGAAGAGGCAGGGGATTGATTTAATGGATTTTCATCTTTATTGTCACATACAGAGATCTTTGATTTCATCAATTAACATGATCAAGGCTCAGTAACGGGTGGACGACCCAAGTGCTCTGTGGGGTCTCGCGTTGTCGTCTTGCAGGATTGTGTCGTTCCCCCATATTCCTTAATACGGGACAGCTGTTGGTTGGAGGATCTCGTCTCTATACCTCTGAGCAGTGAGGTTTCCGTCAATGACAACAAGTTCTGTTTTTCCTGCAGTCGAGATGCCTCCCCACACCATCACCACAGTAAAAAAGAACAGTGACTTTCAATATTGTGTCATTTTGCAACTTTTGAATTTTGACCTTGCCCCACATTTCAAGGCACTGCACCTCCATGTGAACGATAATCATATCATGTAGGGTATCATTTTAAAGAGAATTGAATGATCTTTTCAGTGGTATCAATCAAACATCAATATTCACTAAGACTCAGGAGAAATGATCGATCAAAGTCAGATTTCCAAACTTTTTTTGAGGAGCTTATATCGGTTCATTTAAATCACACAAAACTTTTTCCTACCACTAAAGTCCAGGGGCCGTATTCTGAAAACTATGTTAACTTTTATGTTAGTAAAACGATGTTAATTGTCATAACAAATCAAAATCAGGACAAGTCATTGGTTAATGATTGCGCAAAGATGGCTGTGCCTGTGAAAAGTTGAGAGGCATCTGCGCAAGCACCAATGATTAGTGTTTAATGTGTGCAATTTCAATTTGTTATGACAAGTAACATAGTTTTCCATAACATAGTTTTCAGAATACCGCCCCAGTTTATCACACGAATCACACTCACTGTTACGCGAGTCACAATTTGAAGATCTTGTTGTTGATTACCAGGACAATGTTATTCTTAGCCAATTTAGTGTAGAATGCTAAAGGTCATCAACTTTGTATTCCTTAAATATGAATTTGATATTCCCAGTGACTTTACACAACATCATCATAATGTGGAGTGGTGCATGAAAAATTAATTTCTAGCCTGTCACGCGAGTCACACTAGTTAAATTGTGATTTCGACAACAAAAATATATTTGCTATAGTCATTTTCTGCCATTTCAATATCTCCACTAAATCGGTAATATGAAACAGATATGTGCACTTGATATAGATTTGCCAGAAGGTTTTTAAGTAGAATTTTCCTTTAAAATGTCATGCGAATCATGGTTGTTTCCAAGAATGTTTATTGACAAATCCGGAGTGACAGATATATCCTAAAAATTCAATTTTCAGTTCAATTCAATTTTGATTTATTAATATAAAATACACAATACAGTCGTCCGAGGACTAATAATGCAATTTTTTACATAAAATCAGAAACGGAAATGATTTTATACAATTAAAGTTATTGTAAATTTCCATACATCAAACTATATTCATATTGTAATAAAATAATTGTGATAAAAAAATTTAGCTTCAGGCTTCAAAAGTTTTGAATAAAAGAGGTGATTTTTTTCAAAATATCTAAATAAAATCAAACACATAACATGATTTCTCGAAAATGCAGTGGATCTGTAGTTCTGTAATATCAAAATTTGTCAGTGGGAATTATATGTATGCACATATGTGTATCAGCAAATCTGCAAATGAAAGAATTCTAATTTTGGACCCTTCAACTTTTTACAACATTGATTAGTGTTTACATGTACATGTATAATGTACTTTTGTGTGATTGTTAAAATGCTGAACAGAGCACATTACTCCCTCCCCAAACTATGCAAAATAACAATAAATACACATGTATGTAGGAATGTTGTGAATTTAGATGGAATATTACATGTGATGCATAATTCTATTGTTCTACCTGTATATTTTTATTAATATCAGAACCGTGTAACATAAAGCTTGAAATTGATCTTATGATTGATTTTTACGATTGATTGTACATTGGAGTCAATTGGATTGATCGTAAAAATCAATCGTACAATGAGTCTTAAGTTTTATGTTTACACGGCCTAGAAATATGATCACCCAATTCCATTATTCATTCATCAGTCTTTTATCCCCTTCTCTTTTCTCAGCTAATTATGTGCATTTCAATGTTGCATCAGAATTGGTTATCTCCATTAATGTTATTTCCTTTCTTCACAACTTCTCAAAGTCCATTTTTTCACCTGCCCCTTGTTGTCCGTGGTGGATGTAGACTTTGCAAGTTTTGTCTTTTAATCTTTACTGATCAAAATTGCAACAGGACTTTACATACATGTATTTTCATTAATGTCCTGAACTTAGCTAAAGTGGATTATACTTCCATATACATCTGAGGTACATGTACTGTATATCTGTTTTAATATATTTTAGTTTCTTCCTTAGAAACGTGTACATGTACATCAAATAAACATTTCCTGATTGGAAAAATGCAAACACATGAAACCATTATACCCTTTCTTTGTGTCTTATGTGTTGGTTTGATATTTATTTTCACTTCTTTTCTCCATACCACCCTCTCTCTCTTCCCTATTTTTTTCTTATGTCCCCCCCACACCCACACCCACATTCTTTTTCTTCTTCAATATCTCCCTCACTTTCATCTCTCATGCCCCTCTTCTCTCTCTCTATCTCTCTCTCTTTGTTTCTCCTCTGTTCTCTTCCCCATCTCTTTTTCTATCTCCATCTTTTTGTATTTTCTTCCCTCCTTCTCTTTATCTTCTTATATCTCATGCTCTCTCTTTCATCTATAACCCTTCTCTCTCTCTCCCCCTCTCTCTCTCACACATTCTCTTCCTTCTCTACTCACTTTCTCATCTTCTCTCCCTCTTTCTTTTCATCCTCTCATCTCTGTCTCTCCCCAGCGCCTTAATGGAATAACGAACAAAGCATTATTCTGCAGTATATGTATATCAATTTACAGAATGTAATAACCAGTTATATGAACTACATGTACATGTACTTGTGATCACCGTATTGTCTTGTCCTCGAATGAGATTCTTTTCTTTACATCAATATTGTTTTTCTTTTCTGTAGTTTTGAGAAAAATAGCAAAGTACACTACATTTGAACCAACAAACATTATTGAACTCTATAGGTCGCATGAAGAGAAATATTTAATGAATTTACATATAATGTTCTCTTTATTTGTTAGAGTCTCAAAATAAAACTTTTTATTCCCAAAGGGGAATACATACTAATTATTAGTACTCTTGAGGTTTTCCCGCCCATTTTCGTCACCTCATCATTCAATTACATCAATTTTCAATTAAATTTCGTCAGGAGAAGCTTCAAATTCTATAAAGTTCAGTTTCGTCAAATTGTCATGATTCGTTGTTTGTCTATCAAATTAATGTAAAAATTTAACCATTCAAATTTGTCAATTGCCACTGAAATTCGTCTTTGGCGCTAAGCAATGCTAGGATCAAATTCGTATTTTTTTTCAAAAGAATTTTCAAGTGTTATATGGAGGGTAACCCAGGTATATAACTTTTTTTCTCGTGATATTTGTACCCGTTCAAGATGATACGCAGTGAGTGCTGTGAACGGTAAATTTATATGTTTTTATGTATGATAAAAGCGACGTAAATGTGATGAGTAAGCGATTCGACGGTACATCTCGAAGACGGGTTTTGAGTGAAACTTTGACGAAAATGAATGCCAGTAAACGAAATTGATTTTGCTGTCTCGTCTTCAGTTATTGTGTGACCGACGAATTTGGATTGCAATTAACGAAAACGGGTGACAAAGCACGAACGAATGACAATGGTTCAAAATTGATCGACCAAAGACGAAAAATTGAAACGAGCATTCGCACATCCACACTGACAGGACGACACATTTTTAAAAAATTGAATGAAATGGTGAAGAAAATGGGCCGAAAAGCCCATATTTTATCCCGACGAAGTTGTCTTCATGGCTTGTAAAGCTAATTAAAGAAACATAATTATTGATTTGAACATAGATCAACAAGATGCATCAATGGAAACGTATTGTCACCCAATCAGTGACCATGGAAAGGCGTGCATTTCAAGTGTACCTGAGCAAGTCCAAGCTAGTTTTCCCATACGTAGATAATTAGTATTTCTAATGATTGTATTTAGAAAATAGCTCTACTAGAGCTGGTATGTCGATGAAATATTTAGTAATATGATACATCTGATGTCAGTATACTATGTTCATAACTTCATATAATACTTGGTAATTTATGGGACATCGAAATGACCAAATTCCATGGACTTGCCCTGCTATCGTCAGTCGATCCTAGAATTAATATCATTGAAGATTTGTCATTAATTTGAATGTTTTATTAAAAATTGGTAATAACAGTATTGATAATAATACTCAATAATAATAATAATAATAATAATAATAATAATGATAATAAAAATAATAATAATTATAATGAGAATAATAATAATACTAATAATAATAATAATGATAGTATATAATATTGCTTTATATCCATCAAATGGGATGCTCAAGGCGCTTTTAATAAAACATATTAATGGGGGAATAGTCCTTTAGAGACAGTGTTGTAGCTATTTTCTCTTAAAGTAATCTGCAGTGCCACAAACTTTCACTGAATGACATTATATAAAGTTAAACAGTTCTGCGACGGAGATACAAAATAGAGAGCGACACAAACAGAAGGAATCACTCCGTTAAACACAAAAAAGTTCAATATATCGCCTATAGAATTATAAAGGATTCTTCAGGAAATTATCAATTCTTTGTGTGTGCATGTCTCTCTCTCTCTCTACATATATATATATGCATATAGTATAGGGCCTTTCATGGCAGTACATAATACTTGTCTACAGCTATCCCCAGACATAAACGCCTGTAATGGGGTCGGGCTAACTCGGCACAAGGCCTAGGGCGAACTCGGCGCTGCGCGGTGACTATTATGTTTCCAGAGTTGAAGTCCACACTATACGCACCGTACCGTTTTTAGCCTTAAATTCCATGCTTTGTATAATTTTACTTCTTGAAATTTTCAACATTACTTCTTTGGTAATGATTTTACACATTGATATCAAATAATTTTGAATTGAAGTGTTTTGAAATGCGCAATTAATGCGAAATTCAACACAAGTATTTCAACTCTTTGGGCTCACTCCGAGTTTGCCCTAGTGCCGAGGTAGCCCGGATCCCTGTCATAATCGAATGAGATACATGATACTAGTACATGTATATACAAATAAAAAACCCCTTTTCGCCATTTGACAGGGAACATCCTCCTCCCTGCCCGTATTCATAGCTATGCATGCTCAAATAAAATTATCAAGAAACTTTCTACATCATTTTTTCCGACCCGTCATCAATCAAATCAAGCGGATGTGTTTCCATTATAGGCTTCCACGTCCATGTCATGTAGACTCGGAGAGATAGACGATGATTATGATGCATTATGCATTGTCAGCCGGCTCTTGGACGTCCCCAGGCAGGGTAAGTCTTGTGATACAGAAACATACAGCGCTACAAACGTGAGAGAGAAGGATTAAAAACAACATGTAACAAAATTACGATCGAAGTTAAAGCTCTACAAAATAGAGAATTCCGCAATCAAGTCATCTACAAACTACTGCAACAAGATTTTGAGATGTCGTATAGTCGAGTGGTTTAGTCATAATTGGAGATGCAGAGGTCGCGGTTTGGTTTTTCCTGAAATCAAGTTCTCAAGATCCACTCAGGTTTCAAATGCAAAGCTATATATATATATATATATATATATGTGAAAGAAATTGCGAGAATAACGTTGCGTAGCTCAATCAAAGTTCCCCAGAGCTGTCCTCCCTTTTTGAAAAAAATTTCAAAAAGGGAGGACAGCTCTGGGGAACTTTGATTGAGCTACGCAACGTTATTCTCGCAATTTCTTTCACATTTGTATTTATTTCCACGAGATTTGCCAAAGCTGTTGTATATGTTATTTCCTTACACTTGTTTATATATATATATATATATATATATATATATATATATTATATCCATAATTACGCTAAGGATTTTTCTTTGGTTTGAATAGGCGCCTCCCCTGGCATCTTCGGGGAGCATGTTCAGAAACACGTATTAGTGAGTTTTCGAATGTGTCGACGTGAACGCCGTCCTAGATTCTCCTAGCCTCTTGTCGAGGCCCTGGCGCTGTTGAAATCCTTGGCGATATGGAGGCAAAAAACCGAGGCGCTTGCGCCGAGGGCCTCTTGACACCCGACCTGAATTATATATTCATGAGGCACGATGTCCTACTGAATTATGCATGAAACGTGAATAGTTAGATAACCGCGGCGATCGCCCAGTAAATTGGCCAATGAAATCTCAAGGATTTCTAACTTCAGTTCTGGACTAGTCTATTATTATTATTTTTTTTTTTTTGGGGGGGGGGGATTACGTAAATCTCTTGCTCAAAATACATTCACAGACAAGCACATTATGAAGAATTCGAACTCTAGCTTACAAACCATGGTAATTTGAAATAAGACAAATGTACATATTTCTCAAGAGATCATCATATATTTACATACTAGAAAGGCCGTCAAAGGCGGCAGACCCACGCCTTAGCGGAGCTATTATTCTTGAAACTGCAGATATATTTTTACTGGTTGGTTCCCCTGTCGTGTATAAAAAAAGTAAACCCAATATAGGTTTTGTTTTGTTGCGATTATTTTTGTAAGCAGTAGCCATTCAAGAGGCACATCTACCCCCCCCAATAAATTTTGCCATATCCAGGTCATAGCTTTGTGTGTCCCCACCCTTGAAAAAATTCTTCTGAAAAAGATATTTTATTATTGAAACATCTCTCCCCTAAAAGTAATTGATTAGACATGTCAGAGAGCGTGGCGTGGTGAGGAAAAAAATGTTAGCAATTTGTATTCAGTGTTCAGTCATGTAAGTGTTAGTAAATGTATTCATGTTCTATCTTTAAATTACATTGCAATTGGGGTTGTTGTTTTTTTTCATCGGGCTTGGATAAAATAAATATGACGACAAAATACGACTTCAAAATGACATGCATGCGAGGCACAGAGCTTACTCACTCAGCTCATTCACCACCCATCAACAAAGTCAAAGTGGATACTGGCGTGCATGTATTCGGCGAACCTCGATCAGCCACCAAATTTTGCAAATCCACACAAATTTAAAAAAATACAGTTTTTGTATATATTTTACAACTACGAAATCCACTCAAACAGACATAAATGAGTTATAAACTAACTCAAATCTCAAATGACAGGACCGTTATAACCCAAAGAAAAAAGTTCAATCCTACTACAGTCAGCCAGGCACAGGCACTGTACTCCCTTGGGGTTATGTACTCCCTAGCCCGACCAGATCGCCGTCACTTCGCGACAGCGCTGTGTATAGTTATGTACGTACAGCTAGCTACAAAGCCCACTCACTCAGATCAACACACGCGAACGCTCGCGAGTGCGATAAACTCACTCACGTCGAACAAACTCACCAGATTTTCACCGAAAACAATTAAAATCACGTACTACACGTCCACCAGGATAAAATAAATCACAAAAATTTCCACAACAAAGTGGAAAGAACCGGGGAAAATAAACAGAAATGCACAGAAGATAAGAAATAGAGGAGAAGCCGTAAGGCTAGGGTAGCCTGAATCTAAATGAATTTGTAGATAAAAAAAGGTATCGCGATAGCTAGCTAGCTATAAGCTATAGAGCCGCCTATTACTAGTATACCGTACATAGCCGCTTTCGCAGTAGTAGTTCAAGCGCGCGAAAAATCCCTTGTTGCTGGGATACGTTGGCTTTGAATATTCATTGCAGGCTCGAACGGATTTGAAGTGAAATGGCAAATAATTGGTCTAAAAGTCTTCTAAAATTCATAAACCTGAAATAGACTTTTGGTGAGACGAAGTAATGAGTGTTTTGATTGGCCAAAATATTTCTGCATCTGCAGGCGAAGTTTGGGGTCATCAATCTTTCTAGTTTCTTTCCTGTCACTATCTGAACTGAAGTTCCTATACTTTACTACAGGGTCAAAACTTCAAGGTCACACAGAATGTGCAGGGGTCAACCAATCATCACCAAAATCTAATCGATTCTTTCCTGTCACTTTCTGAACATTCCCTGAAAATTTGGTGCAAATCCGTTCACCCGTTCTCTTGTTATCTTGTACACAAACAAACAAACAAACAAACATACAAACAAACAAACAAACAAACAAACAAACAAAAAAAAACAAAAAAAAACATACGGAGCCCTTTACATAACCCTGCCGATTTCATCGGCGTGGGCGTGGGTAATAAATACGGAGCCCTTTACATAACCCTGCCGATTTCATCGGCGTGGGTAATAATGAAGAATGGGCAATAAAAGTCACCGTTCAACAATAGATGCATCTCCATCAATTCTGATGTAACCAAGGAGTTACCAGCAACTTCACTGCCCGGCAAGGCCCGGGGGCCGGGGATCCGCCTGGCCGCGCCCAGCTCGCGAAGCAGCGCAGCAGTATCTCACTCTCCATCACTGGCCCACGGAGGTAATCAGCACAGAGCGATAGGGCGTGAAAAATAACACTTTTTCCATAGCCAGTAGGCAAATTCACAAAAACATCTTGTCCTTTAAGTGCAGATTTGATTGCATCAACTTGCAAATCTTTGAATCTGTCAATCTTCAACATTCTAGCGGCATATTCTAAGCTCTTACAAATATCGTCATCACTCGTCGTGGAAGAAACGTTGAACGCCTTTTGAACTGCGATTAATTAATATGTAAGATATAGCGTGCAGTCGAGTCATGAATATTTAACATTACGTCATGGTAGCTCGCGCTTATTGGATGATTTTCACCGACCAAAATTTGGTCGGAATATTCGTCAAAACAATGAAATACAAAAGAAATTCAGATCAGGTGTCAAGAGGCCCTCGGCGCAAGCGCCTCGGTGTTTCTGGCTCGCTTCGCTCGCCAGAAATTTTGCCTCCATATCGTCAAGGATTTCAACAGCGCCAGGGCCTCGACAAGAGGCTAAGATCCTCCCAGCTACAATGGACTGCTTTGTGACCGCGCTTTGTGCAAGAACGGCTAACCGTCCACTAGCTTCTCCCTCGTCCACTAGTCAGATCGAGAACGCGTCAAACATGGCATGCCGTCTTCGCTAAAACATGAACCTCGCTTCACCAATTGTTAGCTTCATGCTTCACCTACTGTATGCAGTTAACGCAAAGCAGTCCATTGTCGCTGAGAGGACCTAGGACGGCGTTAACGTCGACACATTCGAAAACTCCCTATTATTGTTTTGTATTACTACTGTTACACAATTTTGTTTTCATTATAAATTTTATTTTGCATGTATATATTGATCTGGTAAATAATAATAATAATAATAATAATAATAATAATAGTAATAATCAGGGGCGGATCCAGGATTTAGTAAAAGAGGGGGCACAAAAATGAAAGTTTGTGAAAAGGTAGATCCGTATTTTTTTGGTCTCGCCAGCTTCTCGAAAAGTCGCTCAGTGGGGGCGGGGGGGGGGGGGGGGGGGTGGGGTAGGGACCAAAAAAAAAAAATTTCGCCAAACCTTCCAAAATCGCTTAGTAAGGGGTTATGGGTCCAGTTTCCCTCCATAATTCCCTGACAAGCAAAAAAAAAAAAAAAAAAAAAAAGGTCTTCACTCTAAAAGGGGGGGGGGGCACAATAGAGAAAATGGCGGATCGTCTATGGTAAAAATTCAAACTTCGCTTCCAAAAGGGGGGGCACGGGCCGGCTGTGCCCCCCCCTGGATCCGCCAATGGTAATAATAATAATAATAATAATAATGATAATCAATCAATCACTTGTTTAGAATGAATATCGAGTGAATATTTAGTGCATTCTCGAAAGAAAAATCTTAACTCCTCCGGGGAGTGACGTCAGTGATCACTCGAGAGACTATTCAACATCAGCTATTTATCCCTCCCTCTTAATCTATATCCGGTCTCTCTCCCTCTCTTTCTCTCTCTCTCTCTCTCTCTCCCTTTCCCAGAGAGTTTTTTTTTAATTATTTATTGTACTGAATTATGATCCTTTGTCTTCTTTCACCCATTTCTCCATATTTTTGGATATAATTCTTTTCAGTTGAAAAAAAAAATCTACTCAGATGTCCCCGTAAAATATTCTACTTTTAAAACTTTTAAGCATGCACTTTGTAACAACTTAATTGAATTATTAAACTAATCACGAATACAACAATAAATACTGACTTTGTTTGATAAACAAATCAGACGAAAAGTTCTGACGATTTTATGGATTTAAGCAAGGCATTATTTTACTTACATTGCTCCTCTGCACCCAGATGTTAAATGGGTACCGGAGAGGATGCCCATGTTGTACATTTATATTGAAAAGTTGGAAATAAATGTCATTAAATTTTAAACAAGAGCCCCAGGGGCACGACGCTCACCTGAGGTGGATCAATTCACATCTGGTGCATGTTCTCTCTTGCACCACCAGGAGATATGTTAGAAATTGAAACAACTAGGAGGATGTACATGAGATGATGTTAGAAATTAACATAATTCCCCCCCCCCCCCGCCTGGTTCTGGAGATGAAGATGTTTGAAATTTACATAGCTTTTACAATTGGAGGCCCTCTCCCTGGCCCCCCCCCCCCCGGGGGGGGGGGGCCACATGTACCATTTTAGCAAATTTGGGTCCTCTACCCCTGAGGATGATTCCTACCAAGTTTGGTTGAATTCCGATCATGGCCGGGTTTTGGAGAAGAAGATGAAAATGTGAAAAGTTAACGGGCGACGGACAAATTTCCATCGCAATAGCTCACTCGAGCCTTAGGCTCAGGTGAGCTAAAAATTGATTTGATATTTATTGTATTGCACTCTTATGAGGGGCAGTACCTATGCGTCTAATATAAGTAAGCTAACGACATTATAAAATAAGATAATCAGAAGTGTCTGCGATGTACAGTCTGGAACTCACACTAACCCCATATTTCATGACTTGAGACTCTTAAAATTTGAAGATATTGTCAGTTACCAACACTATACGTGTTTATGTATAAGTGCATTTACAATATCTCCTCTAAAAGTGTGGTAATCTGATTAATTATCCAACACGATCTGTGAGAGACATCCATATTCCTAGACATATAGACAATTGCGTTTCAACGAAATATTCGTTTTTTCTTATCCCAAACTCTGCATGGAACAACTTAAATGCCTCTATCAAAACATGTCTTTCAGTTCATACAATTACTCGTACTTTAAAAAAATATATTAACACCTCGTACAATATGTAGCACATATTGCAGATTTCGTTTTTTATTTTTCCCCCTTTTTTTCTTTTAGATTTCTTGTGTATGTTATCGTTGTTGTATAATATATTTAAATATGTATTGTAAAGGCAACCCCACCACAAGCCGTGTGCTTCTTGGGAACCTCGCCTCCTTAAATCAATGTTTTTTTGTGAATGTACATTTCATTTTGTGTTTATTTGATTATGAGAAGGAATTTTGAATCTGACATCTGAATCTGTGATTGGATTAGCATGTGCACGCCCGTAAAAAGGCGACTGGCTGGAATAATAATAATAGTGATAAAAATCATTATTATAATTATTATGATCATTATTTTTATTATTATATTTTATTATTCATATTGTAATTATTTATATCATTATTATTATTATTATTATTATTATCACTTTTAAGAATTATCGTTACTGATTGTTCTATCCGCTTAATTTATATTCTAGAAAATGATTTTTAGACCAATAATTATGATGTATTATTGTTTGACAAAATGACAATGGGAAAGGGTGATAAATTTGAATGACTTACTCTCAGTGTTATTATTGGCAGTTGATAAGGAGCCTGATGATTGGTCAGCATTTAGAGTCCAAAGGAACATCCGACGGTTTCCAAGAATTTGTTGCCTGCCAGTCATCCAGGACGGGATGTCCTGTAAAAGTCCGTGATGAAGAAATCGTAAAATAACATATAACGAAGAAGGAGACAAAAATGAGTATGCTCCACATTTTAAAATAAATATACATCCCTACAGTTATGATAGTTGAAAAGGCTCCTAATAAAACTTATCTATTACGTAACACACGCTGTAAAGAAGACATAGGCGTACAAGGTGGGGGGGGGGGGGGGGGGAGGGGGAAGATATTTTTAGACTTGCCCCCCCCCCCCCCCTGTCAAAATGTTTTGGATCCGCCACTGCTGGACATGGTTGCTATGATATAAAATGACTATGACTAATAATAATGATGTCAATAGTGTTAATAACAATTTTAGTGAAAAAATATTGATAATTTTGATTATACAGGGTGGCCCAGAAAGAATGCAACATCTTACATCTGTCAATTACAAAGACATCATTGGCACAATATCATTAGATTTGTTTTTGTGGGTATATGATTCTTTTCTGAGTAAAATGACACCAATATCATCGATTTGAGGGAAGGCGTTTTGATTCTACGGCTATTTTTGTGATGCAATGTCTTTTCAAATTTCTTTTGCAACCGTAGTCATGCTTGAAGCAACGAGAAATGTATAAAAGTTATGACGGCTTCTCATACAATCTCTGTTTTCGTCTTGACTCTATGGCAAGCCATCGTACATACATTTCTCGCTCCTTCAAGCATAACTACGGTTCCCAAAGTATAATATCGGCCCTTTTTAACCAAAGTATTGACCAGCCGGTGGTGAAAGTTCTCCAAACTCCCATTTAATAGCCAGTCCACCCAAATAATCACCAGGATCATAGCAGTTTATACTTACTGACAAAACCAATGGGCCGCGTGTATCTCCTGATAAGCATGCCTCTTCGTCGGTCCGGGCGTCATTCCTGTCGTCGTCATCGTGGTGTTTGCATTTTCGTAATCTATCGAAGCAACCAGTAGTACGATCTTCCACCATGCTTTTTAGAGGTACCTTAGGTACGGCAGAAAATGCAAACACAGTTGCACTGATATGACCATGTACGGGAGTGTACTTGTGACTGTTCAAGACAACTGCAAAGAAACAAGAGAATATTCTTTATATCAATATTTTTTTCGCATACAAGATTTATATAAGATTATGATTTCTTTGATAAGGAACACACTGCAATAGGTAAGCCTGAACTGAAGTCATTCATAATCGTAAAAATGCACATACAGTGACTGGTACTAAGTGGCGTATCCAAACCTTGGCTTCAGGGGGTAGGGGCTCAAAACGCCCAGGCTATAGCCATTCAAGCATTTCCTGGAAGAAACCATAATTTACAGACCTTGGGTCATCTTATGAAGGGGGATATAGGGGTGGCATACCTTTTTAAACTGACGTCGGCAATATTCAAATTTTCCCTGTACACTTTCTTTTTCTTTCTTTTTTTTTCTTATTTCCTTTTTTTTAAATTTCTTTTTAATTATATAGGCTTCTTAACCTGCATGAATAAAATCGAGTGATCACTGTCGTCACTCCTCGGGGAGTGAAAATAGAGTGAAAGTGCACTCTTTTCTTTCAAGAAAGCACTCGATATTTACTCGATATTCACTCCTAAACAAGTGACCACTGATGTGACTCCCGGGGAGTGAAATTAGAGTAAAAATTCACTCCTTTTTTTTAAAGAGGGTATATCACTTTTGTATGAGGTCCGAGTCGCAGAAAACGTTAGAATGTGTCCTTTCCTTATGTTTTACCTATAGCAGTCTATTGATTACTAAGTTTCAAATGATTGCTTGACTAACTGAATATATCTTAAAGGGAAATTCAACCTTAATCGCAAGTTAATCTAAAGACAGAGGAAAAATCAGAGAGGTAGCTTGTTGAAAAACAATAAGAAAGTTATGAATTTTTGAAAGTTGTAATCACTACACATATGGGAATTTCAAATTGGCCGAACAGGTAATGTCACTGTGATGTAGTTGCGGACAACTCCCCCATTTGCTCCCCCATTTTGCTCCAAAATGACTAAAATATCATATAAATGTATTACTCAGAAGGATCTTTTCTTTCATGAGAACCTACAGCAATATGCTATCTCCATTATACTTTGAGTACTGCCCCGAGGCTAAAGGCGCTTCGGAGAAAACCCCAAATTAATGATATTTTTGTGCACGACAAACTGGAGACGGTTGTCCGCAAGTATGTCACAGTGGACTCACTAAATTGCCAATATGAGATTATCACAGATGTAGTGATCTCATTTTTCAAACATCCATAACTGTTTTTATTTTATTTATTTATTTATTTATTTATTTGTGCATGCTTCATGAATCATATTTACAATCACATAACAATACAAAGTATTACACAGTAATATTGTTTCATATTGAAACACGCAGAGGTTTGGCAAAATAAGCTATAAGCTTGAGAGGTATTGCCACACCTGCATACTTAAAACAAACAATATAAACGGGTAAAACCATTATAATAAAATAAACATAAATCAAAACGAACCTTAAAATGGTAAACGAGATAATAAGAAAAACAAAAGAGGGAAAGAAAAAAAAAGAATAACACGTGAAAAGAATATGGAAATATACAAAAGAAAAGAACCCCTATATATAGTTAGTAATATAAGTTATAAAGATATAGATTTACATGTACACCCAGAGAAATTCACAACGCTTGTAAGAATCTATATAAAGTGAGAATATACCCAGAACTGATGGATACAGAAACAGCACTAGTTACATATGTGAGATAAGCATGCATTTAACACTGCTTTTGAAGGAGTGTATGGTCAATAAGTTACGAGTTTCATTTGGTAATGAGTTCCAAACATCTGGGCCATAATGCCGTACAGATTTATGTGCTAACACTGTGCGGGGGTTGGATAAATGAATGTTTGCTGATTGTCTAGTCCGATAAGGATGAATTTCGTCGTTTCTTTGGAACATTGAACAAAAGGTCGCAGGCAAGAGCTTGGTGTTATAACGATACATAAATGTTGACATTTGAAGGAAATTAATGTCACAGACTGGCAGAGTTTTCAGTTTAATAAACAGGGGATGTGTGTGGTCAAGGTAACCAGCACCAGCACATATTCGAATTGCTTTCTTTTGTAGCATGAGAATATTATCGGTTGTACCCTTGGATGTAGCCCAAAGGATATTACAATAGGAAATATATGGTAGAATAAGAGTGTTATATAAAGTAAATAATGTTCTGGGGGGTACAATATACCTAACCCTATATAAAATACCAATGCCACGAGAAATCGGTGTCCTTATATGCTGCAAATGATCTCCCCAGTTGAGTTTTTCATTTATCAGAACACCAAGGAACTTCGTACATGTTTTCTGCTCTAATAGGACATCATCAAGTTTGATGGAAAGATTTTGTTGACATGATTTTTTACCCTTGAAATGAATAAAATTAGTTTTTTGCAGGTTGAGAGACAGCATATTACTTCGAAACCAATTCGCTATTTTTGGCAGTTCCGAGTTAACTCGGTTTTCTAGTAAATTTATGTCTCGATGAGAAAGGAATACACTCGTATCATCAGCAAATAAAATGTAATTCAACAAAGTGGATACATTACATAAGTCATTAATATATATAAGAAAAAGCAGTGGCCCTAGTATGGAACCTTGAGGCACCCCACATCTTAAAAGTGATATATCAGAATTGACAAAATTATAACAGGTGTATTGCCTCCTCTGTGAAAGGTAGCTGGAGAACCATTCTAAAGCAATGCCTCTTACCCCATAGTGTTCAAGTTTATATAAGAGTATGGAATGATCAAGTGTGTCAAAAGCTTTGCTCAGATCCATGAACACACCTATAGTGTGTTCCCGAGTTGCCAAGGCTCCAGAAACAAAGTCATAAAATCTCACCAACGCAAGGTCAGTAGAGTGAGAATTTCTAAATCCAAACTGGTTAGGATTAAGTAATTTGTTTTTGTCAAGAAAGCCGATGAGTCTATTATAAACAATTCTCTCTAGGATTTTTGAGAAGCTAGGTAGAATTGATATTGGTCTGTAGTTATTAATACTAGAAGTGCTATCTCTCTTATGAACAGGGATAACCTTTGCCAGTTTGAAATGACAAGGAAACACACCAGATGAGAGAGAAAGGTTACAAATGTGCACCAAAGGTATCAAGATCGAACCAATAATTTGCTTTAGAAAAGCTGAACTAATATCATCATGACCCAAAGCCCTACTATTCCTAAGCGAAGAAACAATATTTAATATTTCAAAATAATCTGTTGGCTTAAGGAAAAGTGACACCTGGGTCTTCCCGTGATTTAGAAGATGGTCCTTGAAATTCATGCCGGTGGAATTTATTTTCTTTGCTTGATTTGGGCCTATATTCACAAAATAATTGTTGAATGCATTAGCAATATCTTCAATATTGGATATTTCATTACCATTATGGACAATTTTTTTGGCAGATTCCGCCTTCCGTCGCTTGCACAATAAATCCTTAACAATTCTCCAAGTAGATGACATGTTGCCTTTAACATTTTCAAATTGTTTTGAGTAGTAAAGACATCGTGATGATCTAATGATCGACGTCAACTTATTACGATATTTCTTATATTTATCTTTATTTTCTTGAGAAGGTTTCTTAACGCTTCTTTTATATAAAATATTCCTTCTTTTGATAGATTGAATGATCCCTTTTGTTATCCACGGATGTTTACCAGATTTCTTAATAGATGATTTCACCAAAGGAATCAGTTTATCAAAGTGACGGTAAAATGTACTTCTAAACAGATCATAGGCTTTTTCAACATCGTTACATCCCAGTACATCATGCCAGTCCTCTGACAGAAAAGCTTCATTTAGATGAGAAATGTTTTCTTCAGTAAAATTTAGTTTCATACTATTTTCGCGTTTTCTAGGAATGTCATAGTGTACATCATAAAGCACACAAAATACAGGTAGATGATCAGAAATTTCACAATAGAATAAACCAGACTGAAACGAACTTTTTACACTTTTTACAAAAATGTTATCGAGAAGTGTTGATGACCGGTCTCCTATTCTTGTTGGTTTATCAATCATTACTTTGAATGCATTTGAATCTAAGATATTCTGGAGACAGATAGTCTTTGAAGTAATAGCCAAGAAATCTATATTAAAATCACCCATTATACAAACAGACTTATCAGATGTATTAACTGCTTCCATGAGCGATTCAAGATCATTAAGAAAAGTATCAACATCATTGCTTGGTGGTCTGTACACTATACACACAATAAAATTCTTCTCAGCGGGCAGATCTACCTCTATACATAAGAGTTCAGCACTCTGATTTGAGAACGAGAGATCATCTCTGACTTTAAAAGTTAATTTGTCAGAGATATACAAAAGGACACCACCACCTCTTCCTTCTGGTCTGTCTTTACGAGCTATGTTGTACCCCTCCAATGTAAACAGAGGGGGAGATGATGGATTTAACCACGTCTCAGAAATACCTACAACTGAGCAATCAAATTTCAATGAGGATAGCAATAAATTAATACTTTCAAAGTTTTTGGATAGGCTTCTGGCATTACAATGTAAGAAACTCAAGCACTGCGAATGATGAGTTTGAATATCATTTATGACAGGGTTATACTCATTGGGAACATAATACCTACAATCAATGCTTTCTTATAAATCATACTCTTCAAGCATCATTTAAGCACACCAATGTATTATTCCAAACTGACGAACACACTGCATGATCTGGTGTCATGATGGGGATATGTATTTGGTACGAGTTACAACTAATAAGGGGTAGCATAAAAGAAAGTGGAAGACATTAATATATATACAAGTCTTGTACACAAGAAGCATACAAGTATATACAAATAAACACACAATTGTATGGCAAAGCATGAAACAAGTGCACGACCATGCCCACCTTGATTAAAAAAAAAAAAAAACAAAAAACAAAACATGATAGCTTGTCTGCTCTTTCAAATTTTCACCATCCTGTTTTTCTTATTTTTTCTGCTTTCACACAAATCATCTTATTACCAAAGATGGATTGCCCTTTAATTATTTGTATTTCTTGGTTGGAATTCTCTTGGGGAGGATGGGGGACTTTCTCTAGTGATAGTACTGTTATAGTCATGCCGGGTCATACCTCATCGATAACGATGCAGCTGCCCTATACTAACATACACGAGCATACTCACACGTACCCACACCATTGTAGGGCGTACCTTTAACCCTTTCAGGACAGGAATTATTTAAAGGCTAAATTGACCACATTTTGTTCTTCAAATTGGCAACAATAATATATATATATATATATATATATATATATATATATATATATATATATATTTGATTCTACATGGTTCTAATAAGGTGTTATGTCTTTGGAAACAATATACATGGTTAGAAATTTTGTCGAAAGGTTAAACAAAAAATTGTCAATTTTGATTTTAAAAAAATACTGATTTTCAACCTCTCAATGTGTTGCCAATTTAAGGATTTTAAAGCTTATTCTTGTTTGTATAATTCCTGGCATTAAACGCAGTATGGTCATGTAACAAAATTGGACATAGTCTATGCAGAAATGTTTGCTCTTTCTGGTATATTTTCAGAGCTCTGAATAAAAAATTATTGAGCGAAACCACAAAATGTGGTCAATTTTCTTGAAAGGGTTAATTGAAAATCTCGTTATCGTTATCGATATCGGTAAGGTCTGACAGCCCTTTGATCAGAGGTTGAAAAATAATGGACTATTATTACAAGAACTCACATGTATCTTCAGTGAACCTAGGCTTTGGAGCTTGTGAACCTACAAAGAATCCTAGGTAAGGACCTTGGTTGTTCTGTCCATTTTCCAGGTAGATCTGTACAGTTGAATCATACCTAAACTTGAGAGTAGAGGACGTGGTTTGAAGGGCCCACTTCGGCAATTCCTTGTGGACTCGCTTAGCCTGGTTGATATTGGTTCCAACGCTTCGCTTGGCTTTCTCTTTGACAACGGGTTTCCCTCCTGTAACCAATGGACAGATGCATGTGTATAAGGTTTCTTTTACTCCCCCCCCCCCCTCTCTCTCTAAATATATAGGAAGAAATCAAGTGATCATTTATGTCACTCCATGGGGGAGTGAAAATAGAGCGAAAACAGAGTATAAAAATTCACTCCTTCCTTTGTTAAAGAACAATCGATATTCACTCGATTTTCACTCCTAAAAGTACAAGTGTGACTCTCAGGGAGGGGGTGAAAATAAAGAGAGATAAATTTCACCTTTTTTTCCTAGAGAGAGAGAGAGAGAGAGAGAGTTTTGTATATTTGGTGCTACTGATTTAATTTTTAGGATCTTTTTTAAAAGGCTCTCAAAATCATTCTATTCCATTTGAAACACTAACCATTTGATGTCATGAATGATTGAACATTATAAAACGGGTTCAAGAATGTAGCCATCCTGATTGGTCCAATAACACCACGTGACTGTGCAAAAAAAGTGATAACATACAGCAAAAGGGAACTGTTGCACATGTAAACATGTAAACATATGTAAACATTTATGTAGCGCAGACGATACGACTCGATTTTGCTATATGTTTTTACACGCTATCCCGTATACGCTATCGATATTGCGATATCGATCGTCGCGCTAAGGATCTCCGAATGATGATGGTAGTGTGAAGACGTGCCGTGTTTCTCCTCCCCCTCAACACAAGCATTTGAAGGGCATTATACGCAGTTAACTTGCTTGCTAGTTAATCGGGACAATGGCTTCACAAGCGCCGAAAAGACCCCGAAAGTCAACAACGCCTAACAGCCCAGAAAGCCCATCGCAGTTGCTGCCGTCCATACAAAAGCTTTTTGACGTTCAGCTAAGTCAAATTGAAGAAAAGTTTGGACGTTTGGAAATGAAAATGGAGCAACAGGTCAAGAATATGGAAATTAAGTTGATAGAGTTAACAGCCTCACTTAATTTTCAAACAGAACAAATAACAAAACTACAAAGTGAGACATCCTGTTTGGATAAGAAGACAGAAAGCGAGAAAGTTAAGCTACAAGAAGAAATAGCTAGATTGTCCACCTACGTCAACCGGGAAAATGTAGTTTTTCTCGGAATCACACAACTCTCCGAAAACGAAAATGTTACAGAGGTGTTAAAGGATTTCTACCGTACAAAGCTAAAGTTAACAGAACAAGAAATAGAAGGAATTGAATATCAACGGATACACAGAGTTCCGTCTGCTACAAAGCCCCGCCCTATAAAGGCACGCTTCCTGCGCTTCAAGGACAAGTTGCTCGTACAGGGCAAAGCGTCAAATTTGAAAGGAACGTCTATGTTTATTGTGGATGACCTACCACATCGTATCCGTATGGAACGGAAACAGCAGATGCCGGCGTTGAAAGCAGCCAGAAGGATCGGAAAATTAGCGTATTTTTCGCGGAGTGAGCCGGGAAAGTTGTTTGTCGATGGAAAGTATTTGAGGGATGATCAGAAGTGTTTTGTAGAAAATGCGGATCGAATGGAGCGGCAACAAAAATCATCGGAGAGTAATGCCATGGATACTGGCCTGGAGGACCATCGTCGTGGTACGCTATCAGACGGGAACCGGGATAGCGCAATCCAAGCAGGTCACACCGCTGACGGAGCTACCAGAGCTGTAGGAGGAGCCAGACCGAAGCAGTTGAAAAACGGGGGCCTTAAGAGTGTTTAGGAGTTGTTTCTCTCTATGTCTCAAGTTTGGAGGTAGGTGTGACGTCGGCAGTGATTTAGTACCAAGCTCAGTTAGAGGAAAATGGGTTTGAATTAGGCTAGAGATGGAGGAAGAATGTGTTATGATAGCGAAAGCAAAGTTTTTTTTTTTTATCAAAACCGACTTTGACTTTAAAATTTATGTTATTGAAAACTGATTGGATTGCAGCATTGAGTGAAAAATTCATCAGAAGAACCGAAAGTGTGAGCTTTCATATAAGTGAAGAAGGAACAGACAATGTTGATTGTATCAAGGAAGCTTAGAAAAGCTAGATCAAGTACAAGAATTGAATGCAGAATATCAGTGCAAGAGTAACAGAAGTACAGACAGATTACATAGAGAATTGCATCTTGTTTAAAGTTGGAGGTAACTTGAAATTAAAAACTGCATGTGAAGCCTTTACTTTAAGGTTTGAGTTTAATTGATCCACAAGGACTGATGGATTTAACTATATGTTTTGATGTGTAGTGAAATTATGTATGTTCTCTGGATAGATATAATAGAGAATCTTATAATATAATACACTAAGGATTTCGGGCTCTTTTTTTTGTTCAAATAGGCTCCTCCCCTGGCCCTTTCGGTCCCCGCCTTTTGGTACCCACGGGTGGGGAAGGGTTCTTAGGGTGGTGGGAGGCACTTCTTGAGGGCTGACGTCCCGTCCATATTTCACAAATTCATTTTTAAACATTGAATTTCCGCAGGGAGTAGGCTTAATAATTCCACCAACCCATGAAGCGGGTTTATATCTTCAGGCCCAGCCAACCCATATACCTTTCCCTGTGAAGGGGAGCTATGCCAGAGAACAGCATGGCCATATATCCGCATGGCTTCAGTGTACAGTACAGTATTATACACACGTGTTAGATCGTTCGCACGTACGTGTACAGGTCATCATACAGGTATAGAGTTACATCATTTGAAGCTTCATGGTCACACACAGAGTTTAGTGTGTATGTTTCACGACGTTCGCTACCGGTAATTTGACACTTTATCAGAAAACCTGATAAGAAGAAAATTCCTTCGAAAATCCCTTCTCCCCTCGCCCTGGGGGTGATGGGATGACAATGGAATAGGGGGAGCTGGAGGGGGGAGGGGAGGGGGGGGGGGGGGGGTAGTAGGGGGAAGTCAATCCGTCGGTCCTCCCAAGACCCATATAAAGGGGCCATAATCCCCCTGAAAATAAAATGACAAATTCATTTTTTCTCATTATTGCATCCTTTACAGGGGACGTACCGCTAATTATGGATGTTACTCTGAGTATTAATAAACCACAGAAACATGGCAAGATCAAATCGCTTCCTCTAGGTCTATGCATGGATATTCTACTCGAACATAATTATATCCATATCATCAATTTTCATCAAGATTAAAAGGAATTTTCTTCAGAACTCATGCAAGCTTTGGATAAATAAGACATATTCACATGATCAGGGGCGGATCCAGAATTTAGTATAAGGCAGGGAAAACAAGTGCAGGTTTGTCAACTTTTGGAAAAGGCCGAGCTGGGGGGGGGGGGGGGGGGTGGCGAGAATTTTTTTTTCATCAGACCTAGAAAATTCTCTCAGGAGGGGGTGGTTATGGGGGTCCCTCCATAATTCTCTGACAAGCAAAAAAAAGAAGGTTTCAAGGGGCGGGGTCACAATCAACAAAAGGGCGGATCGTCTATGGTCAAAATGCATACTTTCCTGCCATTGAACGGGGGGGGGGGTGGGGATGGCACGGGCCAGAAGCACCCCCCCCCCCCGGGTCCGCCAATGGACATGTTGTAAATACTTCTTGGTAAAAATAACTTTACCCGACTTTTTTATTTATTCACTTGATTATTGTAACAAATATACGGTACGGTGATTAATCATAAACACAGCTAGCGCCCGTGGATGTCCACGGGCTGCTTCTGCTAGTGTCAATATAATTCGTGATTGATATAACCTGGGAAATCTTGATTATCTAGATTATGATATGATTGATCTGTCAAAGAAAGGATCTCAAATTTTAAGATGGTGGTGACTCTTGTTTGATCAAGAGTTTTGAGAGGTTTTTTTTTTCTTTGCCTTTTTGGGTTTTTTTTTTAATGTTTTGTTTTATAAAGTATGTTTGGAATGCAGGATATGAGTGGAAATTTCAAGAGAAAGTAAACGTAAGTTTTGAAGAAATAGACAATGCTGGTAATATTAAGGATACTTCTGGAGAAGCTATAAGTGAAGAATAAGCCAGTTCGGGGTTAGCGCATGGTACTGAGATTGTACAAATGACCCCAAATATCCACAGATATTTTAGACATGGAGGGTCCCTTTATGTGCACTTCAGAAAAATAACTCTGGGAGTGATAGAGGTGCCTCATGAATAGCTTTTGTTTCCCCTTTAAAAAGAATACTTCCACCTGGATATCATGGAATGCACCATTAGTGCATAATTGAATAATGATTACATGACGTTCATGAGCACATATCGAATATTAGTGTCAGTGGGTTTTAGAATTTGGTACAGATGACCTTTATCTGCTCATGCTCAGATTGCATCCCCGAAGTGGCTTATTGCATGGATCAGGGGAATGAAAGGAAAGAAAAAAAAATTAAATGCAAAATAATAGAAATAGCGACAGAGTCGTAAAGAATTCCTCTTGATTCTAAATATATCTGGAGGAAATTTTGAGAATCTGTACATGTATGTGACAGGGACGGATCCAGGATTTAGTAAAAGAGGGGGCACAAAAATGAAAGTTTGTGAAAAGGTAGATCCGTATTTTTTTGGTCTCGCCAGCTTCTCGAAAAGTCGCTCAGTGGGGGCGGGGGGGGGGGGGGGGGGGGGGGGGGGTGGGGTAGGGACCAAAAAAAAAAAATTTCGCCAAACCTTCCAAAATCGCTTAGTAAGGGGTTATGGGGTCCAGTTTCCCTCCATAATTCCCTGACAAGCAAAAAAAAAATAAAAAATAAGGTCTTCACTCTAAAAGGGGGGCCACAATCGAGAAAATGGCGGATCGTCTATGGTAAAAATTCAAACTTCTCTTCCAAAAGGGGGGGGGGGGGCACGGGCCGGCTGTGCCCCCCCCCCCCCCCCCTGCATCCGCCAATGTGTGAAACTTTACTTTTAAGTTTTAGTGTATTGTTCTGCAAGGACAATGGCTGACTTGTAACTGATTCACATGCTTTGGTTCACTTTATGTTCACTATATAGCTATTTCTAGGTACTGATGATTGTTGATATAAATGCAGTGATTGACATTTGGGAAAATGTGATTATCAAAGTTATAAAATAGAAGACAATATGCATCATAGCTTCTTGGTTGATTTGTTTTTGTTAATTTTTGGTACTACTATCAGGTTGTCTTGAGGAATTTTAGTGACTCTTCTGATTTTTATTTTCTTTTTAATAGGGAAAGGGAAATAGAAGAAGAGGAGATAGAAGGAAGGGAAAAGGAAGAAAAGAAATTTTGAATGGTTTATATATTGAATTTGGAGACTTTATCAAAGAAAAGATCTCAATTTCTAAAGCAGTGATGATTCTCATTTTGTGCCAATGTGTTGAGAGGGGTTAATTTAATTTTTGTTGGTGGAAAGTAAACCAGCTTGGAAGAAGGAAGAGAAGGGGAAGAGAGGAAAGAAAAAAAAATATATTATATTATCTGGAAAAGAAAAGGAAAGAGGGAAGAAGAATGTCATCAAGCCTCTATTTGTATGATAACCATTCATGGGGATACCAACATTCACAACTGTTATGTGAGAGCGAGTTTTATTAGAAGTAACGCCCATATTTAACAGTGATCTTGTTTGGTAATGAAATGACCCTTCTTGTTAGATAAGTATTATTCAGGGCATAGGGCAGGAATCTATTCTAACATGCCAAATTCAAAATATTCTGCGTATTAAGCAAGGACACCCCTATTCAGTGTTTTGATGTTTGCTGGAGAGAGAGAGAGAGAAAAGAGAAGAGGGTTTCCAAGCTTCGATCTACTTTGCATGATACATGTAATCATAGAATGGGGGTGTCATGCTCAAATCCTTCATGTGAGATAGAGAATTTGATTGGGACAAGCAATTTTTTTTTTCTTCTTCTGCAAACATCGAAGTGGTTTGATAATTAAATGACCCTTTTGTAGATTTGTATTATCCAGTGCACAGAGCAGAATTATATGTCAATAAGCCAATGTAAAGGCATTATGGGTAATATGCATGACATCCATATCTAGTTCATGTTTTTTTTGTTTTTTTTGCATGTCAAATGTAATGTGTAATTTGTATGCCATCCCTATTTAATTCCCTGATGTTTATTTGGGGGAAAAGATGCTTCCAATTTCTATTTGCATGAAAATCTTAGAATGAGGACGGAATACTCACATATTTTACATGTAAGATAACAATTTGACTAGTTGAACTAATAGTCACATTTTATGCAAATAGTGATGTTGCATTGAATTGTCCTTCTTTGTAGAGGTGTCACATGTATTTAATGCACAGGGCAGAATTTTACAACTGCAGTGTTAAATTGGGTGGTCATCCTTATATGTTGCCTTGATGTTTATTGAAAAAAAGGAGGAAGAAGGAAAAGAAGAAGAGAAAGAATAAGAATGTTTTCAAGTTTCTGCATGTATTTGCATGATAATCATAGAATAGGATGTCAATACTTATAGGCTTTTATGTGTGATAGCAAATGTGATTAGCAGAAACAACGCCCACATTTTATGCAAATACTAATGTGGTTTAGTAATGAAAGACCTTTTGTAGATGTGTATGTTCATTGCACATAGTAAGGCGTAGTTGGCATGTCATCCCTATTTTAGTGAGCACTTAGATGTTTATCGGGGGGGGGGGGGGGCAATAAAGAATGTCGTTAATCTTATATTGTATTTGCATGGTAATCATAAAATGAAAATGACCTTTTGGTTAACTGCACAGGGCAGAATTTTACTTTAATCCCTTTCAATGCATTGTGTAATTATGTCTATCTGTATAGGTGACAAAGTAAAAGAGTCATGAATATTTATGATCAAGGAGGTTACTAGTAGTTGAGATGGTCAGTTGAGGTTCAGGTATGTGAATTGAAAAGAAGAAATTTTGAATGGTTTATATATTGAATTTGGAGACTTTATCAAAGAAAAGATCTCAATTTCTAAGGCAGTGATGATTCTCATTTTGTGCCAATGTGTTGAGAGGGGTTAATTTAATTTTTGTTGGTGGAAAGCAAACCAGCTTGGAAGAGAGAAAAAAAAAAAAAGATTTTATATTTTTGGGAAAAGAAAAGGAAGGAGGGTAGAAGAATGTCATCAAGCCTCTATTTGTATGATAACCATTCATGGGGATACCAACATTCACATCTGTTATGTGAGAGTGAATTTTATTAGAAGTAACGGCCACATTTATCAGTTATCTTGTTTGGTAATGAAATGAACCTTCTTGTTAGATAAGTATTATTCAGGGCACAGGGCAGGATTCTATTCTAACATGTCAAATTCAAGATATTCTGGGTATTGAGCGTAACGCCCCTATTCAGTGTTTTAATTTTTCCCCAGGAAGAGAGAGAGAGAAAAAAAAGAGTGTTTCCAAGCTTTAGATCTACTTTGCATGATACATGTAATCAAAGAATGGGGGTGTCATGCTCAAATCCTTTGTGAGAAAGAGAATTTGATTGGGACAAGCAACATTTTTTTTTTTTTTTCTTCTCTTGCAAACATCGAAGTGGTTTGATAATTAAATGACCCTTTTGTAGATTTGTATTATCCAGTGCACAGAGCAGAATTCTATGTCAATAAGTCAATGTAAAGGAATTATGGGTAATATGCATGACATCTATATCAAGTTCATGGTGTTCTTTTTGCATGCCAAATGTAATGTGTAATTTGTATGTCATCCCTATTTAATTCCTGATGTTTATTTGGGGATAAAGATGCTTCCAATTTCTATTTGCATGAAAATCTTAGAATGAGGATGGAAATACTCACATATTTTACATACATGTAAGATAATAATTTGACTAGTTTAACTAATAATAGTCACATTTTATGCAAATAGTGATATTGCATTGAATTGACCATCTTTGTAGAGGTGTCACATGTATTTAATGCACAGGGCAGAATTTTACAACCGCAGTGTATAATTGGTTGGTCATCCTTGTTTGATACCTTGGTGTTTGTTGAGAGAAAGGGAGAAGGGAGGAAGAAGGAAAAGACGAAGAAAAGGAATAAGAATGTTTTCAATTTTCTGCATGTATTTGCATGATAATCATAGAATAGGATGTCAATACTTATAGCTTTTATGTGTGATAACAAATGTGATTAGCAGAAACAACGCCCACATTTTATGCAAATACTGATGTGGTTTAGTAATGAAAGACCTTTTGTACATGTGTACTGTTCAATGCACATAGTAAGGCGTAGTTGGCATGTCATCCCTATTTTAGTGAGCACTTAGATGTTTATCGAGGGGGGGGGGGGGGCATAAAGAATGTTAAGCTTTTATTGTATTTGCATGATAATCATAAAATGAAAATGACCTTTTTGTTAACTGCACAGGACAGAATTTTACTTTAATCCCTTTCAATGCATTGTGTAATTATGTCTATCTGTGTAGGTGACAAAGGAAAAGAGATCATGAATATTTATGATCCAGGAGGTTACTAGTGGTTGAGACTGTCAGTTAAAGTTCAGGTATGTGAATTGATGGCTTAATCGAATAGTTTGTACATGAAGAAGGAATACGGTTACTGTATCAAATAGCGCACTTGCTAGTGTCTGCAGTAGTATAGTTTATTTGTTTGGTATTCTGAATGATAGATAATACATGTATTAAGGTAGTGTCTGAGACTATTCAAATTTGATGAGGTACATTGTAAATGAGTACTACCACTTGGGTGAAAGCACTTTTTTTTTCTTTTCTTTTCTTTCCTTTTCCATATCGATTTAACTGGGTTATTCCGGGGAAAGAATGTGTAGTAAAATTTAAGATGGTAGAAGTTAAGATCTGTTATAGGAAGGGGGAAGGGGGGGGGGGGGGGGGGAGTAGACAGGAAGAGGCAAGATCCCGATACTTTCAGGCACGTCTTTCGGGGGTTTGTGTTATGTGTTTTATATGTTTGGTCTTATGTTTAAATGTATTCTTTCTTTCCTTGGGGACAGTTGGTGGCGGCCCTTGGGGATGGTCGGCTGTATATGGCGTGAGCGCGGGCACCGGCTCTTCCACTTCTCATCCACTTGCATTTTCTCCCCCACACACATAGATGATGAATAACCCTATAAATTTTCAGTCTGTAATTTTATATCGTTAAATGTCAAAGGTATTAGGGAGAAAAATAAAAGACGAAGCATTTTTAAATGGTGTAAAGAGAAAGGAGGGAATATTGTTTTTCTACAGGAAACTTTTAGTACACAAGATATAATAAATAATTGGAAATCGATGTGGGAGGGGAAATGTATATATAGCCACGGTACGAACCATGGTAAAGGGGTTATGATATTATTTGATAGTAAGGTAAATTTTAAATTCAGACATACAATTATTGATTCAGGAGGCAGATATATTTTCTTAGTAGGTCTCCTGCAAAATCAGGAGGTAATACTCGGGAATGTTTACTTTCCAGTTGGGAGTAAAGAGTTTGAACAGTTTATGTATACTATTATAAATATTCTACAAAAAGATGAATTTAAAAATAAGCCTTTTATTATTGGAGGGGATTTCAATATAGGGATATATATTTGGATTATAAAGGAAGTAATATTAATAAAAGGCAATCTAAGCTTAGTATTAATTTTGACCAGTTTTTAAGTAATCATAATGCAATAGAGATATGGCGATTAAAAAATGCTAATAAGAAACAATATACATATCATCAACAAAATCCTTATATGCAGAGTAGACTGGATTATTGGGTGATCTCAGATATTTTCGTCGAAAAGGTCTTAAACTGTGAAATAATACCTTCTTTATAATACCTTCTTTATCACCCGATCATTCAGCAATAGAATTAAACATTAAATTTGCTATAAATAATCCGGTAATAAAGACAGGATATTGGAAATTTAATAATAGTTTATGCCATGATGAAGAATACGTTAAAAATATGAAAGAAGAAATTATTCGTTTAAAACTTCGGTTGTTCGAAGAGATACAGACTGTAGAATATTGTGGGATTATGTAAAAATGGAAATTCGAAGTTTTACAAGAAAGTATTCCAAGAAAAAGGCTAAAGAAAGGAAGGAGAACGTTGCTAGATTAGAAAAGGATTTTTATCCTTTTATTTAAACGAAGGTGTAAAAATCAGATCGCGAGCTTCGTGGTTTGAAAGTGGAGAAAGAGAAACAGCTTATTTTAAACAGTTGATAGATTCCAATGGAACAAAATGTTTTATTAAAGAACTTAAGTTGAATGGAACTATAATCAATGACGAAACTAATATTTTAAAAGAAATCAGGGAATTTTATTCTACGTTATATTCTAAGTCAGAGGCAGGATTATGTGAGAACATTTTTCTACCTAACAGCTTACCCAAATTAAACGAAAATCAAAAGAATCAATGTGAAGGAAAAACAAATCAAGGAGATTGTATTGGAATTTTAAAAGAAATGCAATTAAACAAATCTCCGGGAAATGACGGACTGAGTGTTGAGTTCTATATTACATTTTGGCAGGAAGTAGGTGACTTAGTCGTTGATGCTTTTAATGATGCCATGAAATATTAAGAAATGTCACCTTCTCAAAAACAAGCAATAATTACACTCATACATAAGGAAGGGAAAGACCCAATGTTTATTAGCAATATTTATTATAGACCGATTTCATTGCTCAATGTAGATTATAAAATCCTCACCAAGATACCTTCTAAAAGAATTAAAACCATTTTGAATAATGTTGTTTCAGTCGACCAAGTAGGTCACTTAAATGATAGAAATATTGGTGAAGCTGTCAGAATAATAAATGACATGATTTTTCATACATCAACCTTTAATAAGCCAGGGTACTTATTAGCAATTGATTTTGAAAAAGCCTTCGATTCAATTTCACATATTTTCCTTCAAAAGGTACTCAAGTCATTTGGTTTTGGACCGATGTTTAGTGAATGGGTTAGTAGTCTCTATACTATAATGCACAAAGCTGTGTCTTCAATGGGGGAAAATCTACCGGTTATTTTAAAATCGAGCGGGGGCTTAGACAAGGAGACCCCCTCTCCCCATACCTTTTTATACTCTGTATAGAATGTCTAACTCATTGTATTCGAAATGACAATTTGATAAAGGGGATTCGGTTTGGTGAAACGGAAATTAAACAAATTCTTTATGCTGATGATATGACTATTTTTGTAGAAGATATAGATTCAATATATAGATTAGAAGTAATCCTTGAGAATTTCAGGAAAGCATCTGGACTTAAGATTAATAAGAATAAAACATTTATTTTGCCTTTAGGGCCTTCGGTTAAATCTGAAAATTCTTTCCCTTTGGAAAACAAGTTCATACTGTTAAAATATTAGGTATTAATTTTTCATTAAATCCTGATGTGGCCGAAGAAATGAATTATAAAGAAATCTTAAGCAAAATAAAAAAGTTATTAAACTGGTGGAAACAAAGGGATCTTACTTTGATTGGAAAGATCCACCTACTTAAAACATATGCCTATTCTAAATTGATTTATGTGAGCTCTTTAACGCCAGTGCCTGAATGTGTTTTTAAAGATATTGATGAAATCTGTTTCGAATTTTTATGGCGAGGAAAGGATAAAATAAAAAGAAGCACTTTATATCTGGATTATAGACAAGGGGGATTAAAAATGCTTAATTTTAAACTTTTTGTTATGGTACAGAGGGTGATGTGGGTCAAAAGACTCGTTAATGGCGTCCAGAATGTGAAGTGGAAAAAATATTTCAAATTTCTACTCAGATCATTAGGTAGTAATTTAATCTTTTATTGCAATTTTGCGCCTGACATGATCAATATTTTCTTAAAATATAATATTACCAGGAGATGCTAAGTATTTGGTTTGATATGAGGGTATTTATTAAAAAAGACACAAGGAATAAGAGAAATGAAATCTTTTTCAATAACAGGTATATTCAGAAGAAAGGAAAATCTTTTTTTCATGAAACTATTTTTTTTAAAAACATATAAATTACATCATATTTTAGATGAAGAAGGTGCACTTAAATCAAACACTTATTTCAGATCTATGGGTCTGGATGGCGAGGAAATAGCAATAATTGAAGAAATATATGCATATACTCCAGTAGAATGGAAAGTTGAAGTAAAGAGGAATACTTCAATTGATGGTTTAAAGATCGACTTTATGTTCTGTAAAAAGGTTTTTCAGTTTGAATCGGTTCGTTCAAAAAATTTGTATAGAGCATGTATCAAAAATAAGGTCGATACTCCAGTTAGCTTTCACAATCTAGAATTATTATATAACATGTCTGAAAAAGAAATTGAAAAGGTATTTTATCGTCCTAGATCGTGCACATTGGATAATAAGTTGAGAGAATTTCAATTTAAATTATTATATAATATCATCGTGGTCTAGTGGATACGTCACCGGACTGTGGCTCACATGGTTCGCGGTTCGAATCCCGCCACGGCGCTAATGTCCTTTGGCAAGATATTCATCTACATTTGCCACTCTCAACCCAGGTGAAGTAAATGGGTACCCGGTAGGAAGAAATTCCTTGAAATGCTTTAGCGCCATAATAGGCAGCTCGGCTAAAGCCGGGGTAATAATGTGATACTTTGTATTAAGCGCAGTAGAGTATATCCATATAGTGGCTGCGCTATATAAATGGGCATATTATTATTATTATTTATATAGGTTTAAATTTATATCGAGCAATAAATGCTCTTTTTGTGGTAAAGATGAAGAAACCTATAAACATTTATTTTATGAATGTGAAATGGTTAAAATATTATGGAAATTGTGTAGCAATTTCTTAAATTTTTCAGTTCTTAAGGAATTAAGTTGGAAGGATATCCATGTTGGATTAGAGGAGACAGCTGAAAATAGATACTTAATCATATTATTTTACTCATTAAATTTTTAATATACCACGGAAGGGGGAAGAATAAACCACCAACTGCTGAAGAGATACAAGAAAAGCTAATTAAAAGTAAAGAAGAAGAAAAGAAGATAGCAATAGAGCGAAAAACATTAACACAACACTATAAAAAGTGGGAACATTTAAGGTATTGAGAATCAACTAAAGAAGGATGGGGAGGGGAAGGGTTCGGTGGGTCTGCGCGCGTCCGAGGTTGACCGATCAGTGCCGCTGTGGACTGCCCTCATTTTTTTTTCTCCCCCTTTGTTTTTGTTTTGTTTTGTTTTGTTTTTGTTTCGTTTTTGTGTTTTTTTTTTGTGTGTATGTATGTTCCGTCTGGTTCGTTTTCGTTTTGTTTTCCATGCCCTTGGGTGGGTGGGGGTGAGGGGTAACGTGTTTTTTTTTTTTTTTTTTTTCCTTATTCATTCAGTGTCATTTCATTGAGCAATTTCTGTATATTAGGTTGTTGTGTACATGCTTTACGAAATTGTTAATTTATTATTGTTACATTTTGTATTATTTGAACTGAATGATATATTGTTACATTTTGTATTATTTGAACTGAATGATATATTGTTACATTTTGTGTATTATTTGAACTGAATGATATATTGTTACATTTTGTATTATTTGAACTGAATGATATATTGTTACACTTTGTATTATTTGAACTGAATGATTTTAATAAATATTATTACAAAACAAAAAAAAATGTCAACAAATCAACAAATCAACAAAATTACAGCTGTAGCGCTACCGCGGTACGTCGGATCGTTGCAATTCAGTACCGAAAATGAAAGTTTAAGTTTAATTTTAGAAGCGTGTAAAAAATGGCTGTATATCTTCTAATCTCGGTTTGGGGGTTTTGCACTTCTCACGGAGGAAGAACTCGACGATCTACTGAATGGGAAGGATTCCAACAGTACGAAAAGAGCAGTGAAATTTGAATTTTCAAAGCTTGAAAGTTTCGCTAAACTCAGTCGCACGGACCAATCCACCATCCCGCAACGTGAGTAAGATACGCTGTGTTGAGCCATTTCTATGCAGGCATATCAGAAAAGCGGATTAACGGACTACACAAAGAACACAACTGTGCCAAGTGATTCCTACTCCGAGTCCTACTCCTAGTACTAGTGCTAGTACTAGTCCTGTTCCTACTACGAGTGCTAGTACTTCAGGCTTCAATTACAAGCTCAAATTCGAACATGCCCAGCCAAGCTCAAGGGAATGTCATCGGTGAACCAGATTCAATACCACTTCCATTACACCGTACTAACAAATAGGTCTAAGACGAGGCCTAAACATTGTAAATAAACATGTGTAGGCCTGTAGGCCTAGGCCTATACGTTCGCAACGGTCTAGACTAGGCTAGGCCTAAACATTGTAAATAATGTTTTGCTGAGCAGGATTCACGTATGGGACTTACTGCGGCAGCCCGAACACGTAGTGTTCGGGCTGCGCTTCGCAGTCCTTTGATCGCATGGATGTCACATAATTACAAGGTCGTTTGTCAAAATGATAGCGATGAAACATGAAATCAGTTGATTTTAGGCTATTTTAGGTACTTACAATACTTTACGATTGACTGTCGTCTTTCTTTTCAATGAGGATGATACAAAAGGCATATTTATCTCCAAGAGCCTGTAGTAAAAACTTCCGAAGGTCGGTGTTTTGCTTGCAATGCGCATGCGTCAGCAGCTCCAATTATAATACAGACAAGAAGGGAGGATTATGAATATTCATTAGACGAGCTTGAGCGAGAGCACTAAATCTATACGCTAGCGATCGGCGGATTACAGTGGGCATATGAATATTCATTATTTCCATTGACGAAAACTATGCCGTCATTGTAATAAACATTCATAGGCGCATGCGCAAGTGCCTATTTTCAATTTGGCTTTAACAACATGGCGAATGGGACTGGTTTCGAAAATTGAGAGTAAAAAGTGACATTCATCGATTCTACACATTTTTTAGGAAAAGCTGATTTGCGTAAAGTCTGTTTAGGTAAGTGGCATCGTATATATGATACTTTAATTAAAAAATAATAATTACATGGCCATTTTTTAAATGGTCATTTGAACATTGGTAGATTGTGAGACCCACCGAATCGTACTGGTTTCACTCAGGACGCTGCCACTTCGTGGCAGCGTCCCGGGGCTAGTATGGGACATGCCATGACAGTTTGAGGTAAGTGAAAGCACTAACAGATTGTAGACCCGTTTTTATAAAACTGTTAATAGGCCTACATGGTTGTGATGTATTAACAGTATAGGCCTATAGGCCTAGGTCTACTGTAGACAATTACATATAGACAATTACATATAGCCATGAGCGCCTGAGTTGGCGGATACCGGCGCGGTAGAAGACTTCATTATTGTTTATTATCATTATCTTCTTGTTTTATAGTCTTTTTGGTTGGTAACAACCTCACCCGAAATAAATATAACTGACATCCTGATTGTAAAGAAGGAATTTATTGAGAACATGATGATTTTAATATGATTATTTTCCTTGTAAAAATTATCAACACTGATATTAAGATGGTTATTTTCCAACGAACAGTCATTTTGCTCTTATGTGAAATGAAAACATGAGATTAAAAGTTGAAGTGAACAGTTGAAAAGTTCTTACAGGAAAAGCGTGATTATGAATTTACTAGCGTGTAAAAAACTTAAAGATTTGCAACACTACCATTACTACAATACTAAATTTTCACAAGAAATGTTAGTATACACAAGATTCGTAAAAATGTTGCTTTTTTGCTTGGCCAGAGGATACACATTTTAGTACTCACAAATTGTCTATAGGATGAAATAGTATAAAGGAGGGTGGAGGGGGGGGGAGGGGGGGGGGTATATGGACGGGCAAGGTGTGAAAATCTGTTGAGTAGACCTAAATTGTGCCTGTTTTACTTTTAAAAATATGAGCTAGTTATTTACCTTTTTCATTGATACGAAAGGCTATCCATGAATACATGCTCTGTGCATTGCTTTGATCACATCTGATAAGCTGAATGAAAGAAGTTATCGAATAGGATATATAGGCAAAAAGGCGTGAAAGATTGTGTTACTGAAGAGAGATGATATAATTTGAAGGTTTTTAAAGTGCGTTTACAAAACGCAGTTACAGGCGAGTTTTAAATGTTCTCTTTTGACGCAATAAACATGATTAAGTACCTTTTTCGGAGTCTTTCCACTATATTCTGTTAAAGTATTGTGCACAACTCAACCAGTAGCAGATTTAGGGGGCACTTCCGGCCCGTGCCCCTCTCCCTTCCATTGAAAGAAAAGTGTAGAATTTGCCCCCTCCCTTTAACAGCTGATAACTTTTTTTTCTTTTTTTCTTTTTTGTTGTTCTTGCCAGGAAACTTTCTGACATTTGTCCACACCCACCCCCCCTTTTTTTTTTAATCCGAGATCCCTGATTCAACTACTTTAATGTTTGACTCAAAGGAGACTGTATGCCTACATAATGAAATAAGAAATTATGATAGCTTGATCTATGGTACTTCATTTGGGTGTATACCTAGTTAAAGGAATATCATACCATGTTACATGTTTGTCCGTCCTCTCGCAGATACTCGAGCAGAGAACAATGATTAACCCCTTTCATCTCGAAATCGGCAGCATTCACCGCCTCGATGACGTCATGGTTTCTGTTTTATAGAGCGAAAAATAGATATATAGATAAAATAAATGGAATGAAGTAAAATGAAGTAAAACAAAGAAAAATCAAAAAAGAAATGTGAATAGCAGTGCACTTCCACGGTAACGGAAAGACACAAAAACACTCAACGCTTAAGTTTGCTGCTCAGAAATATAGGATTACTAATTCCAAATGTTTGGTTCGGATTATATTGTTTAACAAGTTCCCGAAAGACTTTATCTTGATAGCTGCTTTATTTTACAAAAATAATTATTAACGGTGGTCATAGGTGTACGGGTACCTTTTTCGCCAGGGGGCTGATGTCTCTTGATCGAATAATATATCAGCTTCCCAATTTTCACACTTCTTTATGCTGAAATTTGATTTGATTATAAGAATAAACAAAATCATAATAAGAAGGAGGAGAAGGGGGAATAGACGGAGACAAGGAAGCAGAAAAGAAAAAAATAAAAATGAACAAGATGGTGATGTTGGCGATGATGGTGTGATGGTGATGATGATGATAAAGATGATGATTATGATGATGAAAATGATGATGATGATAATAATGATGCTGATGATGATAAATAAGAAGCGGAGGAGAACACTAAGAAAAAGGAGAAGAAGCCATGCAGATGAAGAAGGAGACGGGGAAGCAGAAAAGAAAAAGGAAAAAGAACAAGATGATGATGATGATGATAATCATGATGATAATCATGATGATAATCATGATAATAACAATCAGGACGATTATGATGATAAAGAAGAAGGAGAAGGAGGAGAAGAAGAAGAAGAAGAAGAAGAAGAACAAAAAGAGAGAAGAAGAAGAAGAACAACAAAAATGACCAATATGATGATTATGATAATGATGATGATGAAGATGATTATGGTGATAAAGAAGAAGAACGACGAGAAAGAGACGAAGAAAAACTAATGACAAGATATCTCACCGAAACCCAGCCTCCCAAGCTAGTCCAGACCGATCCACGTCAACCAAACTATGTTCACTATCGGTTCCTCCGGAGCTCTTGAGAGATGCACCAAAGTTAGTTGTGACATTTGGCTGATTCTTCTTGTACTGAACGAAAACGCGATCAGTGTTATTCGTCGAATTTGCCATCGCAATATACGTGAAGACACCGGAACTTCAGAGACGTTCACCAAAATATCGCAGTTTCAAAAGTGCACCGGTGAAAATATACCTCATAGAAAATGTATAGAAAGCAAAATTATTAAGCGTGAACGATTCAGAACACAGTCGCAGTAAAAAGTCCCTGAAAGCACAAAGCAATGACGTGATTGGGGTTTTCCCTGCTGTTCTCTTGCTGTACAATAATCGTCATCATTTAGATGAACTCGGTATTTGAAATGATAACAATAGGCCATTCTGGTAATGCATTCAAATGTAAAAAGGAACTTCAGACACAGCTCGTTGAATGTATAGATGAATCCGACTTCAGAGCACTGGGGGGCTTCCAAAGAAGAACAAAAGCATTTTCAATGGGTGATGCAATGAGCCAGATGGGTTGCTATGCCAGTGCATAAATTATCTTTTGTTAGACATATACTTGAAGCCCCCCCCCCCCCCCCCCAGTTTGAAATTACCATAAAAAACAGCACCCAAACCGAATTGGTCTATACACAAGCACAGGTCTGCCGAGTAGTGATGATTTATCGGTGACCCGACATTTGCTGCGGCGAAATGTTGGCCTTATTTTGCCAGTATAGGGTCAGGGTAAGGAACTAAGGATATATTGAGTATGAGGATATGTTTAGGGTTAGGGTTAGAGTTAGGTCAGATTTCCTCAAATTATCTGAAATAAGCCGTTAAAGTCACTGACAAAGTTCATTACTATGTTGATTGTAAAGCACAATGGAACATATATTATGTAGATTTGTCTTGCTTGAATTGACTTTAAATATGATTTTGTGAAATTATCCAATTAATTCGGCCAAGTGTGGTCATGAATATAGCTACCAGTGATCAAAAAAGAGATGTTGGACTTCACATGGCTTCACTAAAATCCGTTCATAATAAAAACGCAAATTTGTTTCCACTATATTCCCCAATATTTAAGGCTTATTTAAAGTGTTCAGCACCTATATACACGTTGTTAACAGAAAGAATTTGAGCACTATTTTAATTTGTTTCCCCAAAATCAGGAATCCATGTCGTAACTGTAACTCGTTCTGTAAACAAGCTCTCGTGGATTTACCATTGCTAAGATTTGTTGTTCCATATATAACTGCACTTATTGCCAAACGAAGTCAACCAGGGGGCGTTTCATGAAAGGACTTGTCAGATATTTTATCAGACAAATTTGCTCTCAGCCAAACAGATGCAAGGATTTCAGTAACTTATAACAGTTGTCGGATAAAATATCCGACAACTTCCTTCCATGAAACGCTCCCCTGATAAATGTCTATATAATGAGAACAAGAAATTTTACTCAGCTTTATCAATTATTACCAGGGATTGGAAACATACTGTTTTAGGAGTCAAAATATGGATCACTTCGTTTTGAAGTTGGCTCCGCTTCAAAGTAGTTGTTGGAATTACGCTTTTAAGAGTGGATTCCACTATTTGGAGTCTTGATTCCACTCCAAATTGAGCTGATCCCTAATATATAAACATTGTATATATGACCCCTAAAAGAGTGGATTTCCACTTCTGTATATATAGAGAGTACGATGGTGTTATTTGCCTCTTAGGAGATGACGTACTAATCGCAATGATGCACCTTAATATGCTGAGGGGGGAAGTCCCGATAATAGCTACCAGAAAACAATAGTCACGTGACCTGAATACCTGTTCATTTTCGTGACTGTTCCCGGATCCGCCTATGGACAAAAATCACAAAATAACATTATTCGTATTTATGTACGGAAACGGATACAGAAGCGACCTAGAAAGATTGAAATCATTAGATATTGATTGCTTCCATGCAGTATAGATAGCATTGTCATATTGTATAGGGTGAGTGAACGTGTTGGAGGTGTTCATCATAAATATGAAAAACGCTGTCACAACAACTTGGATAATAATGACGACTTTGCTGTCATGGTAATGAGAGGCCATATAGTGCACAATTGATTAGATTTGTTTTCTTTTTACAATGGCCTGATTTTATTAACGATCGACTCAACAGTGAATGTATGTTGTAAAATTCTGTACTTTAACAGTTACCCTCCCCCCCCCCCCCCTCTCTCTCTCTCTCTCTTTTTCTTTCTCCTTGTCTCCCTTTCAGTTTCTCTCTCTCTCTCTCTCTCTCTCTCTCAGAGAGTTTTTTTGTACTCATTTTGGTGCGGAGACCGACAGCCCACGGTCACACAGGCTTTCTGAAATTTTCAGAAAGCCTGTGTGACAATGGGGGTCTCGTAAGTCGGTCTCGCCAACCCTCGGATTACGAGACCCCCATTGTCTGTCTCGTGGGCTGTCGGTCTACTGGGATTTCGTCCCCCTCCCCCAATATTACAATCATCATTATCCACGTCTTTTCCTTTCTTTCCTTTTTTTCTCTTTTTCTTTCCTTATATTTTTTGAGGGGGGGGGGGTGTTAAAAAACAAAACAAGCCAATATACATTGGTAATCTCTTTATACACTGAGTACACATTTAAAAAGATTATCAGATAACTTGTTTATTATATAGGTATACCAGACAATTGCGGTTATAGTAGAAGATTAATTCAAGTTTCGACAAGTGATACTGCTAAAACATATATATTTGCAACCAGTGCATGAGAGAGAAGATTTCTATGGGCGTATAAAATGGATCAATAAATGAAATGACAAAGGCCTAACTTTAGTCCAGGTTTCAGAGGGCGAATAATTATAGTCTACTGATTTATGGAGCGCCAAGTGTGAAACTTTCCTTGTCATAAAAATTACCCTAATGCTGGTAAACTATAGCTCGGATACCCCGAAAGAAGCATACAGCTTTTGATCATGAGATAATTAATTGATCAATAAATTAATCAATTAGTTGAATGCGAAATTGGTAACATATATTTACAAAATAATCAGTATAAGCACATTATCATCAATACACCTCAAAGGATCAAATTTGAAAAACAAAAGCTATAAATAATTTCTGTCGATAATGTTTACTTACGAATGCGTCAGAAACTTCGATATCCTTTATACCTATAGAAAAGAGGTTTATATTATAGAAGTGCATAAAGATTTATGTATATCAACATTTATACCTTTTGTTATTACCTGTTTTTACTTTGCTATTTGTAATCGCAACACAGCTCATCTGGCGTGTTGATATCCAAAGAGATAGGGGATGGGGTATAGGGCATCGCCTCCCCTTGCCCCTCCCTCCTTACGCTGTACCCAATGTTTCTGTTTTGTTTTAAAGATGAAATTTCCTTAATGTTTTATCAATACAATACTTTAATGTTTCTTTCCTCATGCAGTCCAGAAGAAAATTCATATCCCTAAGACCCTAACGAAATTAGGTAACGAAGATGTCATACTCAATCTCGCAAATTTTATAAAGGAAATCGTACCATTATGGGGATAATTTTTAAATAATTTATATTGTAACAATTATGTGCCAATGAAATATTTATTGTATTTTTACATACATAATTGTTGTATGGATTGCATATAAGTTATTAATCTCTTCTATTATTTCTTGTTACAAGCAAAATATTGATTTTTATATGCGAATGGTATTAATAAATTCAGTTCAATTCAAATCAATTTCATTCAACCACATTTCTAGTAAACCTTTAATTGCTTTTTGATGAGTACATTCTAATGAAATTTCAAGGACTAATTTCACTTCATTTAAAACCAAGCTCAAAAGTTCAATAATATCTACTTATGCCAAATAATCATTATAAGCTCGACCTTTTCCCACCCCCTTCCCCATTCCCTGTAGAATTATCGTTTTTTGCCTTTTAGGTTGTTGTTTTGTTTTCTTTAAGAATTATTTTATAGTTATATGCTATGCATTTATGTACTTTATCTTTTATGTATTGGGTGCCCCACTTATCAAGCATGTGCTTTTAGGGGCATCCTAATCATTTAAACTGCATTTGCAATGTTTGTAACGTGTATGATTTGTATATTTGATTTGATTTTAAATGATTGAATAAACCAAACTGAACTGAACTGAACACATTGATTAATGTACCGTGCATTTTAAATATAGTTCATGAATCAGTCAAGTGACAATATTCGCTGTTTTTTTTAATTTCTAGTGCAATATTTTGACAAATGTGTTGATATCACATGCATTTTTAGTATGATATTTAAAAGAATCCTTATTAATCAATTTCACATAGACTTCTCGATTCAAGAATTTCCCGTAACTGGCATGAGAAAATATTGATAGAATATGAAATAAATAGTTTCTCTATCAAATATACAGTTAACAACAAAATTATTCATACCCCTTGGAAAATTCTAGTTTTTTGCATTTTTCCTAAAAATGAATGGTTAACTGAATTTAATTGCACATCACTTGAATACATTTAGTTATCATCTGCAAATGAAGGCTGTTTCTGGTTTCACCTCATTTGCATAACAATAGAAAAGGTGAATTATCCAAACTGGGTGATGTTCAAAATTATTCATACCCTTGGTGATCTATTGACTTTGTCAATCAGTATGAATCCAGTCCTTGTGATTAATGCTCGTAACACTTTCTTCACACTGTCACAATGCTTCTGGAGGTCTCTACTGAGATATCAGGCCAATACCTGGTCTCCAATGGCCCAATCTCCTTGAGGATGTTGTCCACACATGCCATCACCTGGTCTTCAGGGGATTCGATGGATTTAAAGCAGATTTTGTGTTTGCAGGTGGTGTAGTTTTAGACGTCATGAGGATAGGACTATGATATTGATATTTTCGTTAATATTCCTTACATTTTAATGAAAATTCTGTATCTAAGTTGAAACAAAGCACTCTTCCTGGAGAGACTTCCCTATAGAGGCATTCACTGTTGCACTGTCAAGGGAAGGTTTTTCCTGATACTTTTGTTCCATTATTATTAAGAATGTTTAGGGAGGCCATGGTAGTTGTCTAAAGGTTGGATGGTGCCAATTTTATCAGTTTATTCAGTTGCACTGATTGACACATTTTTGATACGGATACCTGCAAGTGGGTACTCTACTGAAGCTTAAAATACTGATCTTTATGTTCCAGTGCACTGTCAAAGTGGTAGCATTTTGTGCACTGCAGCTGGTAACATCGAGGGCATATGGTATAAATTTGGTTTACATTCATTTTGATATCAAGGATTGTAGCTTTCATACCAAAGATACAAAGAATATACCATATGAAGATTGATATACAGTAACAGTCAATGTGTGATGTGTATGGTACTCAAAGGTTACATACTGTTATTCATGGTGACCTGACGTTAGAGTCATGCAATGACTTTAATATCACCAACATAGCCTTCCTGAGCACTCTGATTAAGAATGGGGCCAGTGAATAAAGGTGAACCCTCCCACAGGCAGTGCAAAAGGGAAGGGCTCTTCAGGAATGGTGCTTCGCTTCATAAGTAGATACAGAATTTTCATTAAAATGCATGGAATAAATGACCGAAAATTTCAATATCATAGTCCTGTCATCATGAAGTCGATAACTGCATCACCTGTAGGACACGAAATCTAATGAACTCCCTGAAGGTCAGGTGAAGGCATGTGTGGACACATCCTCAAGGAGATTGAGCCATTGGAGAACAGGTACTGGCCTGATATCCCAGCAGAGACCCATCCGGAAGCCTTGTGACGGTGTATTAAAATAAAGTGAATTACAAGCATTAATCACAAGGATCGGATTCATACTGATTGACAAAGTCAATAAATCACCAAGGGTATGAATAATTTTGAACATCGCCCAGTTTGGATAACTCAACTTTTCTATTGTTATGCAAATAAGGTGAAACCGGAAACGGCATTCATTTGCAGATGATAACTAAATGTATTCAAGTGATGTGTAAGTAACTTCATTTAACCATTCATTTTTAGGAAAAATGCAAAAAACTATAATTTTCCAAGGGGTATGAATAATTTTGTTGTTAACTGTATATTGTGATGATTGAAAATGAAATTGGAAATCATTTATTTCCATGATCATCACACCAAATATATACAAGATAAAAAGATGGAATATCACATCACTATAATGATAATCATCACCATCATCATCATCATCATTATACTAATAATGTACTTTTTACGATAATAAAAGAACAGTAATTACAGGAACAAAATAATAATAATGATAGTACTGAAAATAACAATGATGACAATATTATTAATAATAATAATTTTTATTATAATAATTTTAATTATTATTAAAATAATACATCATCATCTCATCAAATATATACCAGATGAAAAGATGGAATACCACATCATTCTATGATGATGATGATCATCATATTAATAGTATTTATGATAATAAAAGAATAGCACTTATAGGAACAAAAAGGATTTTCATCGTATTTACGGCCTCCTGGACATGAGGTTGTTACTAGGCCTAGAATGTATTTAGTTCAGATTAAAGGGAAAGTAACCTCAGCGTATGAATTAGCTTATTTTGAATGGTGTAGTATATGCCTCTTATTTGATACATGCAATTTCATGTAAAAACACAGGATATAGATATAAATCACTATTTTCCAGCCAAGTTATCGTCTGCTAGCAATAATAAGGGGGCTGCCATTACTTTATGTGTACACGAACATATTTTTCATCCCAAGTAAAATTTCCTTCATCGTTAACTTGTAATTGATTTTTAGAGGACAAATATATATTAGATAAAGTCACATATTCTGAAATGTAAGTTTAGTTTTATATATTTTTTAAAAGGTCTTAATTTGTTCATAAAAAATATACTTCATAAAAAATATACGTCAAGGACGGAGAATTGACGTCAAGGACAGAGACAATCGTAACAATACCAAAACAAAGCGAGGAATCTGCTTTACAGGATGGCTATTAGAACTCATGGGTCGTCAATTATCTAGGCCCATGGCCAATAACAATCGTAATACAATCAGAACAAAGCGACGTATCTGTTGTAAAGGTAGGCTATTATCAATGCATATGGTACCTAATGATCCGTGTCATGCACAAAATGGCAGCCTCCATGGAAAGACGTAGCAGACAATAGGTGCATCTAGAATATCACGTGGGGTTACTTGTCCTTTAACTTGGAGAAATTTCAGGCGTCAGTTGGAATGTACTCCCTGTCTCTGCAAGATACACCTTGCCATTGGAGTAAGATACGTATAGCTCTGTTAATGAGGAAAATGGATTAACAAGTCATCATTATCGCAAATAATCACCACCATCATCACATTAATAACTTTAGCCGTTATCATAATGATAATCATAACAACAACAATTATAAATAATATAATAATAATGATAATAATGAATATTAAAATAGTATTAATAGTATGACTATATTATATTGCATTAAAAAATTATATATATTATCTACCAACTGAGCATACGTCGTGGAGAAAGTAATAATGATAATTATACTACTACTACTACTACTACTACTATCACTAATGATGATGATGATGATGATGAAGAAGAAGAAAAAGACGAAGAAGAATATTAATATTAAAAAATATATAATAATAATATAATGTCATATCTGAGCTCTGGGCAAAGAATTCAAACCCTCAACTCTTTGACGGAGAATCAATAAATGTAATGCAAGAGTCAAGAGATAGTCGTCACAGAATTATATAAAATACACCACAAAAGAAGTTGACTTACTCTCTTCATCACAATCTGCAGTTGATATCGTAAAGGTACCGTCATCATTTAGATGAAGGGCAAACACCTTAGGGTTAACCAGAATTTTGCCACTGCCAATCATTGTAGCCGGGAATCGCTTTGAAAAAAATGTACAAAATTCATCTTTTTACTAATCGTTATCAACTCTCTCTCTCTCTTAAATTTTGTTTCAATCTACGGAAGGGGGCTGGAGGGGCATGATTTTAATGCCCTTTCCAAGCACAGAGAAAGCCTCTGTGCCTCTTTCAGTATTAAAAGATGTATATTTTCAGCTACTATATAAGGATCTGTTTCGTAGTAAAGACGCCCTTTTAACATCAAAAGATGAAGGCTTTCTAAGATAGCACAACATGTTCTAATGAGCTTCTCAAGTTTGTATCTTTAAGAAAAAATTCTCCTTAATACCCTCAAATAAATTTAAAGTAATATTCTATATATACACCATGAGGATTATCTAAATACTAAAATAACAAACCTTTAAAGCTCCCATCGCGTGCCATTTTTAGCATGGTAGAAGTTTCCAGTTCCAGGCAACTGAAAATGGCATTTTATCCATGAGCGGATTTTTTGTGGGGGGGGGGGGGGGGTCACAGCAAGCCTGTACCCTATTTGGCATACCTTAAGTACACAGCAAAAAAGGTGTCCCCTTTCAAATTTTCGACCCCAAAGAGAAATGTGATAATCCTTCGGATTTTATTCATTCATTTACTTTTGCTCACCAAATTTTATTGTGCTCACCTTGTTTTTATTTCTGTTTCTATTTTTGTTTTTGTTTTGATTGATGCTGTTTCAAGATTAAAGATTAAAGATACAAGATTCATTTATTTTTCGATACCAATTCATAAATAATGTAAAGTATTTACATCGTAGAAGAAGCTCATCATTCAACTATGTTTTACATAGTTTTTTTTCGAAAGTAAATGTTATAACAGAGAGAGGTGTACACACGTTTCAATTGTCTCTTAATAATAATCGAAGAGGTAACGAAAGGGAACTAGCAAAGAAGCGGAGCTTGTACATAGCATGTTCCCAATTAAAAATCATTATAATTATATACATGATTTTTGGTTGTTTTTTTTTGTTTACATATAGAATACGTTAACTAACTAACTAACTTAATAAATATGTTAACTATGTTAAATATGTTAACTATGTCAACTAACTTAATAAAATGTTGGGTTTTTTTTTTCTTTTTACTGAATCCTAGATCCGCCCCTGATTTAATCACTAAGGGTACATAAGATGAAGTCAGTAGGCCTGTGCTTTTCTGATGAAAAAACAAATCTGCTCTTCAGCCGTTTCATTTTTGCACATGATCGACTCCAATCACAGAATCGCAATGATATAATAGATCATTAAATTTGATTTGATTTGATTTGATCTTTTTCATTTTATCGTTACAATACAACAAAACAAACATCCGTGAATACTATCAACAGGACACTGAATATTTGCACATCATTAAACTGTCATTAATGGATCCTTTAAGCACTGAGGTTTGCCAACCTTGTTATGGTATAACCAGACGGAAACTTTGTGCTGATTTGCAGTGGCGGATCTAGGGGGGGGGGGGGTTAAGGGGTTTAACCCCCCCCCCCCCCCTTGGGCTACCAAGTAAAAAATTTTATGTGCATAGAAAAAAGCCATCATAATATGTCCAGACCCACACAGTATGTTCTTATAGCATTTTTAAAATGCTTTTTATGGTCTCCATTGCGTTAGTAGATGCCAGGAAAACATCACTTGCGGGGTTCAAAATAGCAAACAAAATCGGCTCGCCGCTATGCGGCTCGCGGACATCGTCGTTGGGTCAACCCCCCCCCCCCCCCTTGGAAAAAAGCTAGATCCGCCCCTGATTTGATGTATCTGAGGTTGAGCTATGCATGAGTAAATAGGATTAGGGTTAGGGTTAGGGTACAACTAATAGGCGACAGCTTACCAACATAAAGAAAACTGCAAAAAGGTCAAAATTATCGAGAATAACACACCTCAAAAGATGACGAAAAAGAAGATATTTATATAATGAGAGGAATAATCATGAGTAGATTCATAAGTACACATTAATCAGGAGGTAGAGCAAAAACTAAAGTGTATTTCATGTCATTAGGCTTTACATTCATTCCTTTTATAAAGTGGTGTAGCTACAGGGGCACTGGGTCCTTGCCCCCCTCGAATGGCGAAAAAAAGGAGGAAAGAGAAAAAGAGGGAAAAGAGAGAGAAAAGGAAACTCAACTGACGAAAAATGTCGCCCTCAGACGAAGTCGGTGATAAAATTTCACATGCAACTACGGGCAATAAAAATAAGTAATCTATGCAGGTTTCTTTTCTTCTTTTTTAAAGATTTTGTTCACAAATAACAACGAGGTAGGCTGGCGATTAATATTCGTCGCTTTTATAAGTATACTTGGAATAAATAAAAACACAAAGCAGAATTGGTTGTACGGATAGTTAGACTGAAAGAAAGCGAAACTTGAATAACGATTAGTCCAGGCGAGCGCTACTCGCGACTGATAGGAATTTGATTGACAAAAATGATTGGACTGAATGCATGGGTAAACCTATAATAATTAATCATATCAAATTTGTTGAATTACTGTTATCTGCATTGGACCTTTGACGTCGCCAGACAAGCAGACTTCCTCATCATCACCGTCGTCATCATCACCGTCGTCATCATCACCGTCGTCAACATCACCGTCGTCATCATCACCGTCGTCATCATCACCGTCGTCATCATCACCGTCGTCATAATCACCGTCGTCAACATCACCGTCGTCATCATCACCGTCGTCATCATTATCGTCGTTATTGTCCTTGTCATCCTTCTGAAATAATATGTCAAAGCAGCCAGATTCACGCAGTCTCACCCCGATTCGTTTAGGGGTGGCAGAGAATGCAACAAGTTGTTCTTTGGTTGGTTTATATACAGACTGGTATTTGCGCATGTTCAGTACAACTGTGACGGAAAATAAGGAAGAAATTTAGCACTCTGCAAGCAATTTCTAGAATTTGATTTGGTTTCGTAAGGGTTTTATTCAATATTATTCAAAATTGCAGCTAAAAGCAAAGTTGATACAAGTAATATTTGGGGAAAAACATTTCATTCGTCCCCCAAACTTAGTATTTCATGGATCTACTTCAAATATTTTACGTCGAAGCAACAAAAACAGAGGGGTAAATATCCCGGTAAATATTCTACGTTTAATAAACATAATTTTGTCACGAAAGATCATTCCAAACACTCACAGTCTTCTGTGGTAAACCGTGGCTCACAGACCTCTGATTTTACAAAGAATCCTAAGTAGTAAACTGATCCACTTGTCTGTTCAATTGGCAATCTGACCCGCACAGTGGACTCATAGGTAAGTACAAGAGGTGAAAATGCGATCCGCCGGGCCCATTCCGGTAATTTCACATGAAAACTCTCGGCATGAATGATGTCATTTCCGATGCTTAGCTTCACTTTCTCGGCTATGATGGGTTCCCCGTCTACAAAAGAAAACATAAACAAATATTTAAGAGGTGTTTGTCCGTTTGATAGTTATCCTACATAGGTATTTTGCCCTGTATGTAGTTTCAATATTGTGTATTCCTAGAGGTGATAATTTATTATATAGGGTGTAATTATCCGTGTGATCACTATAATAGTTATCCTAAAGACAGTGGCGGATTGGGGGGGGGGGGCACTTTCTAATGATCAGTTACGCGTTAGGAAAAGTAAATGACTGATCACGCTCTCAACCAGTCATTTTGATTGAGGTCTACGTTATCATGTTATCAAGCCAATAAGTCAACAAGTAAATATCTAAATTGAATAGTTACTTGTAAATATTCGAATGGAATAACAAGCGCATTTAAAACAAAATCAACAAATATTGAATGACTATACCTTACCCTTGATTTTGACACGATATGCTATCCAGTAGAAGTTAGTTCCTTTTTTGCGATGACGTCTGATGAGCTGAAGAAAATAGCATTTTGAAATTAATTTATGATAATGTAGACTGTATTTCATACACTATTCTTCTTCTGTTTTGATCAATTAATGATGGGGCTGAAAAATCTTGAGAATGTTTCCATTTCTTTCTCTCTTTTTTTATGCGGCGAGTGATTGCATTCACCGTTATTTCTACCAGAAAATAAAAACATGGATACATGAAGCGTTGTATACTAAGTATTTCTAATTTAGAAGAGCACAAACAATCAAAGATGCATAGTTTATAATTGTCGATTACCTGATGGAGGGGGAGGGTCCGGTCCACAACCATTTTAAATAATAATAATAATAATACCTGGTATTTATAAAGCGCCTTTCCCAAGTACTGGCCCAAAGCGCTAGATATTATTACCCAGGTCATTGGATTCTGGCACGCCCGCACACAGTGTATGCACATTCTCCACTCCCTGGGGAGCATTCCAGCCAGTCGCCTGTTAAGCGCACACATGCTAAGCAAAGGACATTAACTTTCGCCATCCTACCGGGTACCCATTTAACACCTGGGTGGAGAGTGGCAAATGTATATTAACGTCTTGCCAAAGGACGCTAGTGCTGCGGTGGGATTCGAATACTTAAATAGTTTTTATGTGTTTAAAGCATACAGATCGATACCTGATTTTTTTTTTTACCTTACAAGAGTGATAATTATGCTACAGGTCTCTAAACTTGACATTATGACTTATCGAAGAGGGAGACATACCACAGAGCATGTTTGTCCGTCCTCCCGCAGATACTCGACCAGGGAACGATGGCAAACATCCTTCATCTTCAACTCGGCAGCATTCAACGCCTCAATGACGTCATGGTTTCTACAGAGGGAAAAGAAAAACAGAGTGGAGGCATTCGTTTTTGGTCGGTGGAAGCCACATGTGACCCCTCTCCTGGATCCACGTTCCAGTTTTTAGTAATAGGCGGGTTAATGGTAGTGGGATTCGTTCGTTTATTCGTTGGTTAGGCTACATGTCGTTTTCCGAACGTTCATAATTCCGAAGGTTCATAATTCCGAAAATGAATATAGGGTTCAGAAAAAAGGTTTGCGGTACAACCATGTGAGTTGGAATAACTCCACGTTCCGGTCAGAATGCTCTGGCCGTCGTCAGGAGAATGAGAAGAGCGAATAAATCAGCAGAATTTATATATGAAGCGGTAGAAATGCTACAGCTTCACAACGTGGAGTTATTCCAACTCACATGGTTGTACCGCAAACCTTTTTTTCTGAATTACAACTTCACCATGCAAACCTTCAAATCCTATAATATAGGGTTCGTAATTCCGAAGGTTCAATTGAGCCCTATAATAATGTTCGGAATTGTTTGTTTGTTTGTTTGTTTTATTTCCGAAATCATAAAAAATACAAAATCTGTACATAATTAGAGGCTTAAATATTACACGAATGAAATACGGTTGGATAGCCCATTTCAGAGCTGTTTACAAAACAGCTCTGTTCTTCCATGGGGTACAAAATGACTGATGAACTCTACTTCCTTTTCGGAACTGTGAACCCTCTTTCATATTCGGAATTACGAAACCTGTTTCATTTTCGGATTTATGAACATTATTTCATTTTCGGAATTATGAACCTTCGGATATGGGCAATTTTGTGTTTTTATGAACCTTCGGGGGGAAGGAACCTTCGAAAAAACGTGTACCCCGGTTTTGTTTCACTGTGCAAACTTGTAAAAACTTCTGAATAAATATAATCAATTGACCAAATTCATAAACTGCATGGAATATCGATCAATAACAAATCTTACCGGAACCCAGCCGTCCAAGCGAGGCCAGACAAGTCCACCTCAACCAACGCATGTTCACCTTCAGTTCCCCCAGAGCTCTGGAGAGATGCACCAAAGTCAGCCAGTATCTTTGGGCATTTCTTCTCGCACTGGACAAAGAGTCGACTCAACTCAACGCGATCATTGCTATCCTCTGAGCGTGACATAGTACAACAGACAGACAGATTGGTGGCCCGAAGTCGAAGTTCCAGCGATGCACGAATCAAAATCTCACCTTAAAAAATGAAAGTCTATGCTTCTCTTGTTTTGAGAAAATAATTTTGATTAAAAGTCTTTTTACATGCGCTTCTCTGTCACTCTTCCAATCGTCGGTTCAGGATACTTAAAAAAAAAAAATTCAAGTATCGAAGAAAAATGGACTCATCTCTGTTGTGTCTATATAAGAATGTTTTTCCTTCTTTCTACACAGAATATAGAAATTTGAAACGATTTGCATATTCTATTTTGAAAGAATACCTCATAGAAGTAAACAAACTATACAAATCCGTCTCGCAATGGTGTGGAATGGTATAACGATATGTATCCTCTTCGACGTATAATATAGACAAATGGTGATTTCCTGTAAATATGAGAATCATCATATCATTAAAAAGCAACTGCCGTCAAAAATTCGTAACAGTCAGTTCATTGCAGTCAATCCCAATAGTTTAAAGATAACAAAACAAACAAACAACAAAACAAAACACGCTTTCCCATAGCGTGATCGAAAATTAAGCCCCTTTGTTTCAGTTTCAAAACCTCCTAAATTTGATTGCACAGTTTCATATATCACATTACACGTGGGAAAATTTTAGTTTCTAGATTTTTCGTGTGATTGTTTTATCTGTATTTCTGCCTACTGGTAAATCCATCATCTTTATAAATGTGAATCATAGGCATACGATGTTGGGGGGGGGGGGGGTAAATTCCAATATTCTGGCAACCACCATCTTGTGAGGTGCCCAACTTGTAAATTTAGAAACCGACAAGTTGATATTGGGCGAAGGGCGTCAGCCCGCCTCCCTCCTTGCGAAAATGTGCCTGGTCGCCCATGTTTTGAATCTTTATGACTCATTTCGTACTCTTATATTTTTATGTTTTTCAAACGATGAAATGTATAATGTAAACAAAATTTAATCGCAAAAAACTGTTAATTGTGACCAGGTCAGATCGTGATAAATATTGACAAGAGTTATTGTTGTTGCAGTAAAGCTAAATTTATTCCCGTTCACTGGACGTACACAGATGCCCCTGTTAGCAAATCTGTAATGTTTTAGAACAAATTTGTATTATTTATTTTTCAAATTCTGAAGCCGTGTGCTCATATTTTTTAAGCAAAGGACATGTTATTATTACAATTGTCGTGAGAACCCAATTTCAGGTTTATACGTTCGCAAATGTGGTCCAACGTACAATACAACTTTCAACAATAATTTTACATGATAATGAAAGTCATCTTCAACTACCACTTTTAATGATAATTATTAAAAATGAAAACAAAAATACTAAACTATCTCATTCATTAATTTCCATGACCTAGACACGTGACATTGTGGTTTCTATTCATGTGATTGTCGCATCATCTCTCATGAATTATGTTTCAAAACTTAAAACGTTTGTCGCGTCCTTTTTTTTTTTGGTTCCTTTCGATTTGATTAATCCAATACAAAAAGTAATTTAAAGCGGTTGTCATTAGGGCACTTTATTTTGGAAAAAAAGAAGTTGTTCACAGGTTATGAGCGGACAGCGGGGTAGCTAAAGGGGGCAGCGGGGCACGTGCCGCGGCAGCTCTCATAAAATGGGCGCAAAAATGCAACAGAGAGAAAGAGAAATGGAGGAAAAGAAAAAAAAATAATGACCCTTCATGCTTATAATACGCCCTAATCCTGGACAGAATGTGGAATAATTTTTCAGATAATTTAAAATGTGATTTTTTTTTCTAAAGCTCGGTTACTCAGTTGCTTTCTTCCATGTGTGAAGCATGTTCAGGATCTTGTTATTTCCAATATATGGCATTATGACGTTTTAAAGAGTTCAATTTTGAAGAAATAAACACTTGTTGCTTTGCTCCCTATATAGTAGCATACTAAGTTTCATCAGGACCTTGTTAAATAAATAAAGTGAATAACGAGCATTTTTAAATTTCATCATTCTAAAGAAGTATATCTGTTTGAGAAGAGGGAACTTTGAGCAATTTTTGTACGAAACAAACGGGAAAGTTCTCCATGTATGGCATCACACATCTTGATCGCATTGCTAATGCGAAGATCTCCATTTAATTAGGGATCTCAACTTTCAAAAAATCATAACTTCCATATTCTTTGTCCGACTTATCTCAATTTTTTTTACTAATATGTTTCTCTGATTTTGCTTTTTTCATTCAAGCCAACTTTTCAATGGAAAGAGGCCACAGATTTTCGATACAAAGTTGACGAATTCAAACGTTTTCGATCAATGACTTTGCTTTGATAGGGCGGAGTTGTGAAAATAAGTAGAATTCTTATTCAGAGTGATTAGTTACGATTAAAAAAAAAGGGATAGGTATTCTACTCCAAAAAATGACAAGTTGTTTTTAGAGTGTAAGCTACTGAAATCCTTGCATCTGATTGGCTGATAGCAAATTTGTCGTTAAAAATCACCGACAAGACACTTGATGAAATGCCCCCCTGATCCCACCTCAGACGGTGTCACTACTACACTATTAATTAAGAATGGGAGTTGCTAATCTAAATTCGCCGACAAGACAGACCCAAAAAAAACAAGCAAGCAAAAAAAGAATCGAAAAAAACGAAAGGCAAAGAAGAGAAATAAATATTAATAAAACTGAGAAAAAACGCCATAGAGTTTGGCCACGTTGGCTCCGCATGTTGCTTTGTTAGGCAAGCATGTACTAAATGAATATACGCTATTATGTTCTGGTCCAAATCAGGGACCACAGAGTATGGTTGTAAGCGGGGGCTGATTTGTTTTCACTCATTAGTGACGAACCTTTTCCCCCGAGATTTTATAAAACGTATCTACTCAAAAAAGTGTGGGGGCTGCAGCCCCCCCCCCCCCCCACCTCTGGTTCCGCGGACCATGCAATAAAACCGAGTTGGTCAAACTATGTGTATAGATGGCTCTTTTAGCGACGACCCTGCTCATCTACTAACATTACCAGACAATTTCGCGACGTAGAAATCCGCGTATCGCAAATTTTTAGTGTTTTGATACATTTTTTAAAAAGCATGAGAAGTCCAGGGCCCTGTTCCATACATCTTGTTATCAATAACACCTGACTCATTTCTATGACAAATTCGCTCTCAGCCAATCAGATTCAAATATTTCAGTAGCTTGTAACAATTATCGTAACTTATTCAAGGCCGTACGCAGAATTTTTTTCCTGGGGGGGCAAGATGATCGCTTTTTATTATTGGATCATTTAAAAGTCTAAAACCCTATTAAAAAAAAGTATGATTTTGAAATTTCTGGGGGGCAACTGCCCCCCCGCCCCCCGCTGCGTACGTCCTTGAACTTATTAATGATACAAGTTTTATGAAACGGGGCCCAGATTCGATTGATACATTTTCATGCCGCTATATATTACTGAATTCATTTATGCAGTTAGATGTTTGTAAAGTTTTTTAGAACAGACTAATCGGCGGTCAGCCCACCCCACTTACGTTTTTGAAGAAGAAAAAATAACGCTTTATACATGTATAGATACTATATACCCATAGGATGAAGGGATCACGGACCCTTTCGCCGTTTTCGAATATATGCACCCCCTCCCCCGCCATTTCTAACATTCCCGGATCCACCTTTGTAACTTATTAGTAATTCTTGTCGGAAATGATCGCATGATCATCCAGTTCATACAAAGCTATTATCAAAGCGAAAGAAATACATTGCTTTCACCTGTTTGGGGAAATTTGCAATCGTCTCTTATATCCAGAAAATGTACCACCCTGCTATGTAACAGAATAATGATCATTTCAGTAAATCATGGTAGCTTGTAATTGAGGACAATAGTCTCAAGAAACATATCTACGATTATTATGATGAATGAGTAAAGATTAGTGAATCCGCCCATCATTCTATGGTGGAATTATCAATTAAATAGACAAACTATTAAAAAAAAAGAAACAAAAACAATATAAAGAAAACAAAAACAAAACAAAACAAAAACAAAATAAAGTATATCAAGACGAAATGGAAGGAAAGAAAACGAGAAGGGGCAGGAGGGGAGGAAGGGAGGGGAGGGAAAATGAAAAAGAGAGAGAGAGAGAGAGAAAGAAAGATATGGGTGGGGGAGAAGCAGTCACGTATCTGGACCTTGCCTGTTCCGGGGAAGCAAGTAACCGGGCTAATGGTAATAATGATATACATGTAAATGATGTAATAGGCCTAATTTGTTTACTATGCAGGGAATCCTTATCAGTTTCATTCCTGAGGGAAATTGCCAGGTACCCATTTACACCTTGGTGGAGAGAGACAGATGTGGGTAAAACATCTGTCCAAGGATTGAGCCCAGGACCCTCGTATGAGAGACAAGAGCCTTCATCCATTATACCACAGAACTCCCACTGGTAATCCATCCATTTCTGCAAGAAAATTGCTTTTCTCGCTTTATCTCTCCCCCCCCCCTTTCTCTCTCTTCCTCTCTCCCTCTCTTTTTCTCTCTCTCTCCCTCTCTTATTCTCTCTCACTCCCCCTCTCTCTCGTTTTCGGTCTTCTCCTTTCCCTCTCCCTCTCACTATATTTCTCCGTCTCTCCCCTCTCTCTCTTCTCTCGTTGTCTCCCTCCCTTCTATCCCTCCCTCCCTCACTCCTACCCCCTATCTATCTTTCCCAGCCTCCTCCATCATACACAATTATCATTAAATTTATCTCCATCTCTCGAACAAGCATTCTCTTCTGATAAATTCTAGGTCAACGAGCTCCTTGACTACCATCCTGGCGAAGTACCCCCCCCCCCTTGTATGTTGTACAGTGGCAAAACTGTCTGGGGGAAATACCTGGGGTAATTGTCTTAGTACTTTGGTGGGCTTGCTTGTATAGGGTTAATAGTTTGTGTAAATGTTGTTTTTCCGAAGGTTCATAATTCCGAAAAGTTCCTTATGCCAAAGGTTCATACTTCCGAAGGTTCATAGTTCCGAAAAGGAAAAAGGGCTTATAATTCCGAAAATGAAATAGGAATCGTAATTCTGAAAGTGAAATTGGGTTCGTAATTCTAAAAATGAAATAGGGTTCATAATTGCAAAGGTTCATATCAATTTTCCGAAAATGAAATAGAACCATGTATTGTTTTCGGAATTATGAACCTTCGGAAAAACGAGCACCCCCGTGTAGTTGTCCTGACGCATCTTTTATTCACTGCCTTTCTTTTTTTCTATCGCTATTTCTCTCGAGACACTTTCAATTTCGAACCACTGCGTTCTCCTTAAAATAAAATCATAATTTATTAAGACACCATGAAGAAAAAAAAAACATACCTTGCCCAACTTTCTTCCAAACACAAAGAATGGATAAGATTTTCCTATTTGACAATTGTCATTATGATTATTTGTACAGATGTGTTTTAGTCTCCCAAGGAATCGATATTGACGGGCCTATTTCAGATAAGAGTACTGTTATCGACAAATCAATCCATTAAAGCTGACTAATTCGGTTATCTATGAGTAATAGGTGACGTCATCATATTCCTACAGCTGTATTTTGTGCTCATGAAATATTGATACCGACAAATCAATCATCAAACATGTTTTTCAACAGGGAAATAGATAAATTTAAAAAATGTATATCATAGTTGAATGAAATTCGACTATACAGACTTCCCTCATTATGAAAGAAAATTTTGTATCGAAAAATCTTTCTGTTAATAGTTTTTAGGCATATATCTTACATTTTCAAATGCACACGAAAGTCAATCGACTTACCACAAGGATAGCCAACATTGGGGCGACCCGCACTCCTTGTTAACTTGTTATTATACTCAAAATTTTCTCCTAAATCGGTATGGTCCATTTGGTCATCATGCTTATAATCCTACATGGGTAAATGTCCTAGGGGACTTATTACCCGGGAATAATCATCCTGGTAGTAATTATCCTAATAGTACTTGTTCGGATAGAAATAGTCCGACCGTGGTTGTTGTCCGGTGATGCCGCGTTGTACGAATACGTATACTTGCCCTAGAAAGGCCTTATTTTCATACTATGTTGGGTAAATTACAGAAATATACATTGTAATCATTAATATTCTGGTAAACTGTGGATAGTATCCTTAAAGGCATTTTTAACGTACGTAATTGAAACAATTTAAAAGGTGTAGAAAAACACGTTGAAACGTTCACTGGTTTCGATTGATATTGGCTTAATTTTCGATCGTGAAAATTTAAAGTCACAAACTTACAACATATTTTAATATGTTTTAATATGTTGCGCATTGTTTTACCAATAAACGCGTATAATAACATTAGATCATTAATGATTTTTATTGTTACTAAGGAGTTTTCAATGTCCAACACATCAAGCCTCTGTAACTAACGGTTTTGTACAAGCACGATATGTTCAAACAAGTTAAGTCAGTTTATCTAGAGATACCCCACTAGAACCAGAAATGTTCGAACTTTTTCCTTGTCGTTCCCTTCTCTTTGACATGACCTGGGTGACGGTATAGATATAGGGATTTAACGCGGAGTTGACGGGGAGCAGGATGGCTACAATGAAAGCATAGAGAGTGGCAGGCATGTTCCAACCCTGTGCGATCACAAGGATGAACATGACGACGATGGGGAACCAGGCTGCAAAGTCCGTGCAGACGATCACCGCCATCCTCCCCGCCATCTGGATTTCCTGGACGCTGTCCTTGGAGCGTTTAGCGCGCCGTCCAGAACGCCTCACCGCGCAGAATATGATGACGTAACAGAGGAGGATGATGACCAAGCAGAGAAGGTTGATCCCGACGTAGATGGCGATTCCAAAGTACCACGACGATCCTTCGATCTCCAATTCACCAGACTCACCACCTCCTGGAACAGCGTAGACGTAGAGCCCCACCGGAAGTCCTATGCAGACGTCTGAGTTGCCGTAGAACCCAGTGAAGCTAGAAGGAAACATGAACGGGATAGAGCAGATAATGATTGATACCATCCAGATGAGCATGATGGTAACCCCAGTTGTCCTGGTGCCCATGTGGAAATTCATTCGGAACGGGAACACAATGGCGATCATACGTTCGATACTAATAAGCGTCAACATAAACACTGACATCTGACCTGAAAGCGTTGCCACAAAGCCAGCTATCTGACACAACGGGCTTTCAAGCCATTTATCTGCAAAGAAGTAGTAATCATGACCGAATTTCACATCAACACTGCCAATTATGAGTAGATAGATGCCGTTGAGAATGTCCGCAGCGGCTAAGCTAAGGATCATGAGTGCATTGATGCGAGTCAGGCGGGCTGTCTTCGAGCAGAAGATACTGCGAGATCGCAGAAGCAGGACCAACGCGTTCCCGAGGAAGGACGACAGCCCGACGATCCAGACGAGCATCTCGATGGCAAGGTTGTCGAGAAGCTTGTTGCATGACGAGAAGGCTGTCAGCGATGTCTCACATTGAAAACTATGGTTATGCAAGGTGGCATTACAGCATTCTTGCCATTCTTCAAGGCTGAAAATAGAAAGTAAACAGATTCTTTATAAAGATAAACCAATTTTGTCGTGGCGTCAATTCTTTGTTAGGACCAACGTGGTAGATTTATCTATCTGGTTAGGACATTACATGCATACTGCTTAGTACCTTTAATAAGTTGCACAATCTTATTGATGGTTATACCCGGGTATTTGTGAAAGTGGGTTCTCGTCAACACTCTCCGAATGCCCCGGAAATATTACCCGGATGACGAGAGAAATTGCTTAACCTAAAAGTTCATGGCTTAATATAATGGACAAAATTCGCAAATATCGCGTTTATACTTTTCTTTATGATTGTATCGGCAACTCCTTTCTTGTAACATAAGCGTTAAAACATCATCTTTAAAAAAAAGTATATCAGAACCATGTTATACTTAAGAAAGTCCTAGTTAATGAAGCAATTAAAAAAAAAATCCGATCAAAATCGGTTACGAAATGAGAAAGTTGTGAAAGTATCAAAGTCTCATTTTACTTTCTATATGTAATTTTGAAGCAACATTGCCAATTTGAGGATTGCCATAGAAAGTAAACTGAGACTTTTCAAACTTTCATAACTTTTTCATTTCGTAACCGATCTTTATGAAACTTTTTAAAATTGCTTCTCTCTATCCTCTCTTTTCATTAAAATTCATATTTCCCCAGGGTTTTATTCTCCTTTAAAGACCACGTGCGAGATGGCAGAGGGGGCTCAGAACTTTCAGAAAACGAACAATCCGGTAGGAAATCCATAAGAATACGGGAATCCCAACTACGATTCTAACAATGGGGTTCACTTGTTCACAACTAAACGAAACAACTCAATACAGAACTTTTTTACGCTCTCTCTCTCTCTCCGTTTCTTTCTTTCTTTCTTCATCTCTCTTTCTCTGTTTCTTTCTTTCTTTCTCCCACCACCCCCTCTCTCTCTCTCTTTATTGGGTAGTAATTAGTATTAGGAAGTAAAGCGGAATAGGTAAAGATTTTGTGTACACAACCTTTTCGAAGGACAGGTATGGGAGGGCCTATATATTGAAGCAAAATTATTGGAGGGCAAAAAAAAAAAAATTATTATAGAATAACGTTTTCTTGCGACGAAGGTTCCTCGTGATATAGTATAAGATAGCAAGACGGGGAATTAATATTATAATTCGATAGATGATCACGTCTGGTCACCATAGAAACTAATTTGATTATCTTTAATTGTTTTTGTAAGTCCTTCAGTGTACCACATTTTGCATTGTTATCAAACCATTCCTTTTAAAGTGCGATCACGGAGAAGGTTATAATTATAGAGAAAAGCTTTCTAGAAAATTCAATTTAGCAGCATGCTCGTGCAGACGATCATTAATCTCAGTTTAGCATGTAATCAGACAGTAACAGAAAATGTTACAATACATTCTTAAGAGGGTGGGGAGAAAGGTAAAGAGAGAGGAGAGAGAGTGGATGTGTGTGTATGTGAGTTTGAGAGAGAGAGAGAGAGAGAGAGAGAGAGAGGGAGAGAGTAAGGAGAGAGAGAGGGGAGAGAGAGTGGGGGAGAGGGAGGGAGAAAGAGAGTATGTGAGAGTGCGTGTGTGTGTGGCTGTGAATGACAGAGAGAGAGAGAGAGAGAGAGACGGAAAGAGAGGGAAAGGGGGAGAGGGGATATATACACAGATTTGTTTTCCTATGTGGCAGGTCGTATTATTTTTTGGGGGGTGGGGTGGGCGGAGTGGTAAAAATTCTATAAGTTTAAGTTTTTGAAATACGCCGGACCGTGTGTTGACTAAGGACTGAAATTCAGATCTGAATGGCTACAATAAACTACTGAAAGGACTCTTTGACATGATCCCATTTTTATAATTCAGCTCATATACACCTAAAAGCAAATCTAAACTAAAAACCCCTTTTTATACCATCGAATATATCCGTATTTGTCGAAAATCGCGTATATTGTCACAGAAATCAGAAACATACATGTATATATTACAAAGTACATACATTAGAGGGATTGTGTACATTGTTCGTAAAGATTATTGACTGACCATCTGAAATGATAGGCGTGCCATCAACCTAAAATCGAGTGACTTCACAGAGCTGTTGTTACCACGCAGGTAAAGTACACAAGATCCATTCAACTTGAAAAACACAAAATACACCCCACGTGGACAAAGAAAGGTATTGTAAGGAGGACTAGTGTTTCTTTATTTTCGGCGTCAGTTGTTGCGCCCCCTATAATGTACTGTGAATAAATTCTAGGTCAGAGCACAGGAAGGTCTACGTCTTATTATAGAATACAAGCACAATGATGTGAAATAATTGCAAAATGGCCTGTATTAAACATCCCATACTGCAGGGAAGTGCGCGTCAGTTCCAACCTCTGGCACTAAAATGGGAGTATATAGAAATATGACTAGCTGTGCTAAAGATAAAGTTTAGGTTAGTAAAAGAAAGGGCAATTTTACTTATTGTAGAGATATGAGGCCTAATGAAAAGTATTTTCATTAGTGTATTTAATGATATTTGTAAGTAGAGGAGACATTGCTATTGTTACAATAATAGTAGTAGAAGTAATAGTAGTAGTAGTAGTAGTAGTATTAGTAGTAAACTAGTAATAGTAGTAGTAGTTGTTGTTGTTTAGTTGTAGTTGTAGAAGTATAGTAGTTGTAGAAGTATAGTAGTATATAGTATAGTCGTCGTCGTCGTCGTAGAAGTAGTAGTATTAGTAGTAGTACAAAATCTATGCAGTAGTTGAAATAGTAGTAGTAGCAGTAGTAGCAGTAGTAGTAGCAGTAGTAGTAGTAGTAGTAGTAGTAGTAGTAGTAGTAGTAGTAGTAGTAGTAGTAGTAGTAGTAGTAGTAGTAGTAGTAGTAGTAGTAGTAGTAGCAGTAGTAGCAGTAGTAGTAGTAGTAGTAGTAGTAGTAGTAGTAGTAGTAGTAGTAGTAGTAGTAGTAGTAGTAGTAGTAGTAGTTTCCCAAATCAACAGCTTTCGTTGCAGTGGTATATTGGATTCAAGAAACAAGCATATTTTTCTTCAGAGTGAATAAAACTTCAAAACAAAGATGTCTTATAAGAAATTCATATCAAATGGTAAAGTACGGGAGTGTAGTAAAAAGACAGAGAGGGGCGAATCGAGGGAGAGAAAGAAAGAGAGAGATAGAGAGGGATAGATAAAGAGAGAGAGAGAGACTTTTGAAAGGTCCAACCTTTACCAAATACTTAAAACAAAGAATGATCACTCCGCACTGCAGATTGAGGGTTAGGACACAACCGGCCTTTGCCCCCCCCCCCCCTCATTAAAAACAAAAACAAAAACAAAGTTGTGTAATATAATTTATGCACACAACATGATGTGTCTCCTTTTCATCTTTTCACATTTTATCCCCCAAAGTCACCTTAAAGGTGAAAAAAACCACAAAAAACATTGGACTTTGTTAATATATCAAAAATTATGCATCGTAAAACTTTTTTCCCCTTCTTCTTCTCTTGTCGAAAATGTTTTAAGTAAATTATAGCATCGAAAAAAAAGTGATAAACTTTTTACAAAATCCTGAATCCATCAGTGAGAATTATTACTTTTTTTCTATATCTATAGATTGAAGATGAAAGCGTATAATTGTTTAGTTTGAAAAGAGTCTGTGAAGAAGATTAACATGTACATACCTTGGAACATATTCTTCTTCCCCCGATCCAGAGCCCGGAATAGGCGTCCTAGTAGGAACCGGTGTTGAATAAATCATCTTTTAGTTTGAATCCTTCCTAATTCAGTACTTCTCCTCCCTGATCTCCACAAGTACGAAACGGAACCCGACACGGTAGACCATGCTAGATTGCAATGAAACTTCGCCCTCGTCGAAGTTCGCTTCGTCGTCAGTACAGTCCGAATGAATGAAGATCCCAACTCGTCACAGCCTACAGAATATTGCTAAATCCGAGCGGCATCTAGTAGATTATGCGCATGCGCTAGTTAATACTGTAGTTTAGTCGGATTCCCAAATTGCATTCAACGATGAATCATGATTGAAGTAACCATAATACTTGGACAGGAGCTATTACCTCAATTACATTAATAAAAGAGAAAATATCCAACGGAGGATCCCGTGACTAGCATGAACTAGGATGAATATTCCTGCTCAGAACGATATACGCAGAGCACTTATAAGCGAGTTCGTAATTGGACTATGAGCAACTTTTCCCAAATGACCTTTCCCTTTTTTCATTAGGATATGCATCTTTTCAAAGAAAGATAATACGTAAGATTGCCCGACATAGCAAGCTACACAATTCAAACTCTATGAAAGAAAGACATCGTAGACATATAGCACGTCAATGAACACTTGGGAAAGCGCATTGTTTGCAAGCTGGCTATCATTTAGCAGACTGTCAAATACCAACCATCAATGAACACTTTGTTGCTTTTCAGTGGATTTAACGAAAAGTATAATAAAATGAATATATGAATAATCATTACATCACAGTCGATGCTTATCTCAGTGAATTTTAAACGAACATGCCAGTTTATCTCAAATGACCTTTATCTGCTCATGCGCATATCCTAATTACGAACTCGCTTATTACGGAAAGTGGTAAATTTACTCATGCCATGATGGGCCCCGCATGACCGATATAAGCAAATATTGTTGCTTGTAGTTTTGTCTTTATCAGTCAAATATTACTATTTACACATAGAGCTGAATAAAACAGACTCTGCCTACGGAGGAACAAATCTACCTCTGTAGGCCCTGTACTGGCGTTTGTGGTACATAACTTGAACACACAAACAAAAAAGAGCCACTAATAATTTCCACATGTATTGTTGTTGTTGTGTTCTAATTCGGTCGAGTGGTTACCGTCAAAGGACTTCTCTTTTGTGTATATCAGATCGATGAAAGCATCGGCTGGCCCCAAATGAATCAGTGTATAAATCCAAAGGGGGACATGCACATAGTGAAATAGCCTATACGGATAACAGTATGCAGTTTGAAATGCTAGGATTTATATATTGTGACATACGCTCGGGATGAGTCCAAAGACTTTCTATGGAACTCTTGCATTGATGGAAGGTTGGATTTAATTTGATAATAGACCTCTTTTCCCCCATAATCACAGCCAGTGGCGTACCCAGGATTTTTTTAAAGGGGAGGGGGGGGGGGGTACTCCAAAATTCTCTGACAAGCAAAATATAAAATAAAATAAGGAGGCGAGTTGGCTCGGTCGGTAAAGCGTCTGCCTGTCGAATCAAAGATCGTGGCATGGAGCTCCATGGTTCGAATCCACCCCGGGCGGATGACTGAAGCCTGCGTTGTGTGTTAACGTGCCCCTCTTTTGTTTCATAGACACGGGATATGTTACAGTGCAAAACACCCCATACCTCGGATAGGACGTTAATTGGAGGCCCCATGTAGACGACATGCACCTTTGTATTTTTACTCAAAAATACTCTGACAACCCCGCCCCCCCCCAAAAAAAAGGTTATCCTCATTTGGGGTTAAAAACAAAAACTGCAAATTAACCAACAAGGTCCATTCATATTGGAAAAACTGAAAATAACGAAATATTTGGAGTTTCCCGTATGAGAATAGTGTATGTACCCATATGACTCCCTTGGAAAGCAGGCCTTGCAGCTTGAATAGGAATACCCTGCTTTTTTTAAAAAGACATAAAAAATAAAAAATAAAACAGATTAGTCCGCCGGACGGACGGATAAACCCGACCTATGCTGTCCTCTTATGAGCTTTTAAAGCTGATCCACCTGCATGATTTCTTATAAACCAACTTTGTAATATATATATATATTTATAAATACATAAAAAAAAACAATCGTCATCAAAATCCATGACATTTAATGACCTTTAACTACATCGACGGCAAACCGATAATTGGTGTGTTTAATTTATGATTATTATTATTACCTGCATAATGAAAAGAAGCAGAATCGTAAAGCAAACACTCTTTATTGGCTTTTATCTTCATAACATCAAAGATAAAGAGGTAAGTTGGTTAAACTATGGTGTCATTGATCGAAGAAACTGTAAAGAGAAAAAACACACAGCAAAGCGATAATTTTTCGGAGAAAATTGTTCCAATTATTGCCTCGATTTGTTAAAGGCCGCTGTAAGTCGTAATTAAATAAATGGTAATTTGCCATTCTTTTTTGTGATGGTATCTCCGTTACGACCTTAAATGTCAGATTCAAAAGTTGATAGTTATGTGATTGAAGTAAGACAAATTAAGATGGCAAGATGAGATTTCGTTGATGGATTCAAGCCTTAAGTTTGCTCAATTCAGTTTCTCCAATCATCTTCTTGTGCACACATTATTGTAAGAAAGTGTGATTACAGCCTTCATTCGTTAAAAACGACTTGTCACTTCTGAGAATGCGAATGTATGAACCGTTAGTGTGGGGGGGATGATCCAGGAGCGTCGCGAGAGGGGTGTGACACCTCACACCCCCCCCCCCCCCCACACTCAAAATTGTTGTCGGCAAATGCGCCACCTCTGTCAGCAAAAAAAAAGGAGGGAAAAGGTAAGAGGGAAAAGGGAACAGAAAGGAAAACAAAAACACAAAGAAAGGAAGGAGAAGAAAAGGGAAGGAAAAAAAAAAGAAGAAAAACTGGCCAATTTTTTGTTCGCTCGCAAGAACACGGGAATTTTAATATTCGAGCAAAAAGCGTCCCCCTTCGGGAATGGGCTGCACCCCCGCCCCCGAGGATTTTCAAAGTTCCAGTATCCGTATTCGGGCAGCAAGGTGCTAGAATATCCAAATGTTTGGGAAGCAAGGTTCCCAGATAATATTATATAGCTTGTGGATGTAACCTCCGTACATTTTCACTAAGAAAAGCTTTAAAAATTTTGCTGGCTCGCAAAAGAGCAAAATGCGTCCCATTTGGCAATGGGATGCAGCCCCCACCCTCCCTCCACCTGAAGGATTTTCAAAGTTCCGATATTTGGGCAACCACCACTTCATATTCGGGCTACACGGTGCTAGAATATCCAAATATTTTGGATTTCCGTGATAATAATATTATGTAACTTGTGGATGTAACCTCTGTACATTTTCACGACGAAAGTTTTTTTTTTTATTTGCTTTTAGAAATCGAAAGCCCCCCCCCCCCCGAGGATTTTCAAACGGTTCCGAGATTCATTTTCGGAATATCCATTATATGGAAAGCAATGTTCCCAGATAATAATTGGGTATATAACTTTTGTACTTATTCAGTACGAAATTTATGTTAAAAATTTGCTCGCTCGCTTCGCTCTCTCGCAAACATTTAGAAATTGAAAAGTTGATATTCAGGCAAAAGGTGTCTCCTTCGGCAATAGGTTGTAGCCCTCACTCGTCCCCTACCTGAAGGATTTCAAAGTTCCGATATTCGGGTAACCACCACTTCATATTCGGGCAGCTAGGTGCATATTTGGGCAGCGAGATTTCCCAGATAATTAACTTCTGTTACTATACACTACAAAACGAACGACAACAACAACAACAAACAAAAAATGCTCGCTCGCTCCGCTCGCTTGCAAAACTTTAGAATTTGAAAAGTTGATACTTGGGCAAAAGGCGTCAGCCCCCTCTTGCGAAATGGGCCCGGATGATCAATATCTCTACATCGGCGATTTTTCTTGTATTATTGTCTAGCGACGCCCCTGGGATGATCTATTCATCACCCCCCCCCCCCCGCCCGTGAAAACAAATGACACTGCTTGAAAGGTAGGCCCTAATGTAAGAAAGTCATTGCATGGCGGAAATCCATGGGATGGGGAACGCGTTTCCCTCCCCATCCACGACTCAACACAAAATCTAATGTACCCCCTCCCACACACACAAAACACACAAACAAAGTTATTGCATTTCCGGAATTACGAACCTTCGAAATTATGAACCCTTTTTTTTATTTTCGGAATTACGAACCCTATTTAATTTTGTGAATTATGAACCCCCTGGTATATGGGAAATTTGTATTCCGGAGTTACAAACCTTCGGTGTTATGAACCATCGAAAAGACGAACATTTGAAAAAACGAGTATCCCCTAAACAACGATCCTGCTCTGAACGAGTATTCATGATCTTTTCTCTCATTCCCAACTGTATACCATCTACGAGTACAAAAGGTGTACCGGTATACGGGGGCGAGGTGCCCAAATATATAATTTTCCTTTTTTCCTTCACTATAATAAACTTTTTTTTTTCTTTCGCAAAATTTAGAAACTGAAAAGTTGATATTCGTTCAAGAGGCTACAACTACAAGCAACTGGGGCTTCGACCAATGCAAGATTCTCAGTATAGAATGTCGATTAAGATTGAAGCGAATCAGTGCTTCCACCGTTATACCTTAAGAGGTCAACTGAACAAAAAGGAAAAGGGATGCATGATCATACAATATAATGCAGTCGCTTTAGTATACAGTCATACAATGTTGTTTGCCTCGATTCATTTTTTTTCACCCTGCGCATTCTATAATTTGAAGGTTAATGCAACAAAATAATGAGTTTTAATGCTAATTTCACGTTAGATAGATTCAATATGTATGAGTTTCCACCAGTAGGCTTCAAAATCCCATTACCATAATTATCCAGAGGCAATGCTTTGCTTGTGATAATGGTAAAAATTCGAGAACATAATGAAAACAGGAATTTTGCCATATTAAACCCTAGCCAGAATACCATTGAAATCGGCCTGTCAGATAATATATTTTTTGTGGAATATTTGCTCTGATAATTTCATATTATAGATATACAATTTAAAAAAAAAACCAACAACAACAAAACGACAAATCGTTTCAAGGCTTATCCGTGTATTTAGTAAACAGCTTAAAGAAGTATTTTCGTTCTCATAAATTCACTGCTCATCCTGTTGAACGAACACTCAGTAGTAAGAATTAAAAAAAATGCATTCCTTAGGAGCACTTTCTGATAAGCCCCGTGTCAAGCCTTCAAAAGCAGTTTGCTATTTTTCATTATGGTGATATATCTAGAAACGCACCATGCTAAGCTGTTTAATGTGGTTCCTTGTGAAATTCAATAGAGTATGTAAAGCTAATAATACACGAGGTGAAAACCAGATCCCAATATGCAGTAATATATGGATCTTATCTAACCTTTTATTTTGTTCATTTCTGCACTTCCTGTCTTTTTTATGTAAGTTCATGAATTTCAAGGTACCATTAAAAAGCTTTAATAAATTCCCCTACATAAATACCCCCATATAAAAGAAAATTATATTCTATATTTTTGTATTATTGTGATCTTACCCATTATTGTGTACCATGGTATAACATCAAGATAATAACTGTTTTGATGTAACCAAGAGCTTAAGAGCTGGTTTACGTGTCCAAAAGCTCGATCACAATGAAAACTAAATTTCTCGTCTGTTTCATAATTATGTAAACAGAACTGGATTCATCTCCAGTTGTATTTTTAATAAATATTGAAAGAGATGCATGGTAGATGCATTTTAAGCCCGGCGCACATACGATCCGACTGCGACCCGGTTTTCGAACAAATTGTTGTTTGCATTAAATGTGAAAGTTTTAAAAAGTGAAATTATCTCATTTGAAGTTCGGAATAATGATACGAATACTAATATCGAAATGTTGGTTAACTGCAATTCTTCTGGTTAGAGTAAAGGCCAAACGGCTTCAAATCTTAGTCGATCGCAAGATGTCGCAGACGTCACTACGATTTGGAACTGAATTCGCTTTTATTCCTACACGGGGGCTCGCAGTAGCCCGGAATTTCGATTTTAGTATGCATACTAGTATTCAGAACTTTGATCACGAAGATTTTACATGTTTGAAGGTTCATATCAAATGTTATAACAACTTTTCCCAAAATCGCATCGTAGTCAGATCGTGCAGTGTGCGCCGGGCTTTAGGCGATGAAGTAATCACATTAGGCAATTACCATAACAAACTTTAAAAGTGCAGTTGGTATGGTTCCGGAAAACGAGAATGTAGATTGAGAAAGAGAGTAAGAGAGAAGGGGGCGTGGGGAGAATGTGGGTGACTTGTACTGCGACAAAGTCATCATCCTCATTCTATTCACAGTCATAACGAATAAAGAGCTGTTAACAATAAAATAAACAGTTTAAAATGTAGGGATAAATTTACAAACCACACCGTGTATACATGCCTACGTAAAGCGTGCATTGTCGTTGCCTTTTTAATTAACAGTGCACCTCAAAAGCAAAACAGATTCACGTTAATGACACGAACGACTTTCATTAACGTTAATTACTTCAAGCATTCAATGAAATTACAGGAAATTATACAATCGTGACACACTGTGCAATGAACTGGGGGTTGCTCATCACCGTAAAAAGGTCTCCTAATTCGGCATCAGCTAAAACACTTAGTAAAATAATAGAACATCATTTCTTGGGTAGAATTGCTTAAAAGCTTTTTTTAAAGATATATATATAGACCTCTCTTTAAAAACACTACTAGTATACATGTAGAAGCATGTCATAAGCGATAGTGGTGTGTGATAGGTCGGCCTACGTCACAACTAGACGGAGTAATTATATTGATTGGAAGAATTATTATTCAACTTGGAGTTACAAAGAGAAAAACCAATTCCATTTGCTTTTTATTGTTGTTTCTTTTTTCGAAAGCCCTTGCAAAATGATGATGTCATCCACAATCCGTTATTTTCAATATTTTTATATTTTAAATCCATGAAAATACAATGGCGTATATAAATGAATTAATAAACAGTGATGGGGCGTATCCTCCCCACACGGGGAGGTCAGTGGGACATAATGTATGCAGAGGGAGGGGTTCAGGGGCACAGTGCCCCCACTTTTTCAAGTACCCCAAAGTGCCCTTTTTATTTCTGAAAAAATTGCCCTTTCTTTCTGATAAGTGCCCTTTTTACTACTAAAAGTGCCTCTTTTCCTTTCTAATAAGTGCCACTTTTCAATCTGATAAGTGCCTCATTATCTCTCTAATAAGTGCCCCTTTCTGCTGATAAGTTTAATTTTACTTCGGATAGGTGCCCCTATTTGTTACTCTGAATAAGTCCCCCTTTTCCCCTGCTGATAAGTGCCCCTTTTAAATCTGATACGTTCCCCCTCTTTACTTCTGATACTGTGCCTCTTTTCCACCTCTGATAAACGCCCTTTCCTCTTCTGACAAATGCCCCATTGTACATATATTTCCCACTGTTTCTTACAAAAAGAGCAATAACTTCAAAGAATCGGTGCGGTTTTAAGAAGTAACAGGTACCCATTCTGCAAAACTACGATATAAGGCAGTGGAGGTCGTGGCAAGAGGGGCACAGTGCCCGTTATCCCAAGCAAAGGATAATTTACACCAAGTAAAGGCAATATTTTCTAAAACTTGCCCGCACTTATAGTATACATGTATAATGAAATCAAGCAGATTGTAAAGTATGTTGATATCGATGTAAACCTAAAGAAACACGACATGGTTAATGCACGAATTAAAAGATCATTCGAAATTCCTCAAAAATTAATTTGCTGTTGTCATTATCATTATCTCGCTGTAAATAATGCACAACCCAAAGACTTCAGCATTAGAAATAAAAAATGTTGCTCGCTCTCACATGGACCGTTGCACCATTACACACAACTGCTAACTGGGGAAGCTGAAGCAGTGTCCAGAGCAACAATGAAAATGAATAAGATGATGCTTGATAATGTATTAGATTAGACTGTAGGGTAATACCAATGTCACAAAATGGTTCCTTTTTTGGGCTTCATAATTTTAGTGTCTCTTTTTAAGTACAAAAATCTCTGACAAGCAAAAAAGCCCCCCCCCCCCCCGCACCCCAGGCTCCCAGGCCCCTGGTAGACCCTGCAAGTTTTGTTTAATAGTTTTTGTTCTTTTTTTTTCTAATGGGCCCAGTGGCGTATGCAGACGTTGGTCTCAGAAAGGGCAAATAATCTGATCTTATACGGCGATCCCGCATATAATATAGTTCAACAAAGAAATAGTTCTAGGGGGCCTGCTTTGCTTTGGGTATCGCCATTTTATTTCTTTTCTCTTTTTTTTTTAAATTTTATTTTTTGAAAGAAAGGGAAATGTAATGCTGGAATTGATTAATGTATTGGATGATTTAAAACATGGCAAACATAATTATATAGCCGCAGTGGCGTATCTGCGGGGGGCAGAGGGGGCACGTGCCTCGGGTGGCACTTGAAGGGAGCGCAAAAAAGCAAAAGAAAGAAAGAAAAGGGGAGAAAATACAAGACAAATTGTGTTTTATAGGGTTTGAAATGCAAAAAAATCTATAGCTCGGGCGCTTTGCTCCCTCACATAATTATGTTCAAAATCTAGCTATTTCGCACCCCTAATGGCGTTTTTAAAATGTTAACCATTAATTGAATCTAGCTACTTTGGCCCCCGCATAATAAGGCAGGAGCTTGTTAAATTTTGCGCCCCCTGGTGCGATATAAGTGCATGAAAAGCACTTTCAAAGTGTAGAACATTCGAAAGAAATCATAAATTTGCCTTGCAATTGCCTTACTTAATTCCTCAAATATATTTCTTCAGGGTTTTCATTCATTTTGCGCCCCCCCCCAACAAAAAAAAAAAATAGGAATGTTTAAAATTTCAACATAAAAATCTATTGCTATATAGGTCGCTGTATTCCCTTGGATTTTTTTTTTTGTAAGGGTAAAATACATAAGAAATTTCAATTTGAGGGGTGAAAAGGGAAAAAAACTGCAACTCAGTCGCGTAGCTTCCTCGCTTATACAGTAACTCATCAAATTTGGGCTAACAACCTCGGGTTATGTGCAATCAAAACTCATTTTCACGTAGTGCCATCATTTCTAAATTAAAAACGCTCACTAATCTCCGTTTGGGCGGGCGCAGATTTGATAGTTTGCCCCGGGTGCCAGAATACCTATAGATACGCCACTGTTATAATAGCGGGACATTCCACCATCCCCTTCTTTTCTTGCGTGAGGGTTTTGATTTCTCAGCAACTGCTATTATTGCGACATTACAGCTGCATGAATACAAACATGATAATATATACATCCTCCATGTATATTTACATCTAAAATGTAATTATTTGAAGATTTTCACTTAATTGCTAGTAGTTTGGATGAGCTGACAGTGTAAACAGAAAAGACAGGAATGTATACAATGCATGCGATGTTGTAAAATTGCTGTTTATATTATAACGTGCGAAATTTCCCATTCTGTATATATAGGAGAGATGACTGCGATTATTTCTCTCCCTAGAAAACCAAAGAGCCACATGCGGCGTACGGCTGGTACGGGGATGGGAAGAGGCCGGGGCTAATGTCTCATGCTCGAATGTCAGTTGATAGACAAACTTAACCCGTTAACTACTGAATTCTTTTATCCCCATACGCTTAATCTTCGAACCACCCGGTGCCAATAGTCAATGGGTTAAGTTTATTTTCTAAAGTCCCGTTGCACAAAACTTACCATTTACGGTAACTTTGCCATCAATGGTAACTCCCATGGAAAACTTGATTTTGATTGGCTATTGAGTGATGTTATACCATCATGGTAGTTACCATTGATAACAGAGTTACCATTAATGGTAAGTATTATGCAACGGGGCCCAGGTCTGCATTGTAGGGGCCTAACATAAGGGCAGAGGGCTTCCTTGCTTACAACTCCTAAGATTCCCCCGGGGAATGTAATTCCACCGGAATGTTTTCCTCAAGTTGTGCATATTCACGGGAAAATCGGAATATTTTATTCATTTATTAATTTATTTGCTATACCTAGCTTTTTATATGGAACTACAACTGCATTCCACAATTTTTGCACGTAATATCCGCGATTTAAAAGAAAAATATTAATTAAATTATAATGTTCTGCCAGTAACTTGTGTTGAATTATTATAGGCGTTCCAAACACCAGCTTTGCTTTCCGTGTTTTCGCCTCCGCCTGAATTATTTACTGTTGTGTAATCTATGTTCACCGCATTGTTACACATGAATTTCTAATTTTTCACACTGTACCAGGCCCCTGGAAGCCGGGGGAGCTGGGGGCTCTGTAGCCAGCAAAATGCTGATGACCTTTTTTTTTTTTTTGTTTTTTTTTTTTGTTGCTTGTCAGAAATCTTTGGAGTTAAAAAAGACCTTAAAACGCTAAGGACCTTTTTTTTTTGCTCACAGCATCCCCAGTAACAAAATCGTTCCCAGGGGCCTGCACTGTACCAATACGAAGGAATAAGAAATGCTGATTTCAATTCAATGTATCTGTGCATTGTTATAAAACAGAAAAAACAGAAAAGAGAAGAAAGGGGGAGATAATGAGGCAACATATACCCCATACCCCCTTCTATACACTTACACATCTCAATGGCCTTGTTCCTTTGAAGCGCATTCTTCTGGAAAGACGGCGAAGCCCCCCCCCCCCCTAACTAACTGTATTCCTTGAGAAAAAAAAGGGATATTTGGGGTCACTTTTGTGTTCAAAAACAAGTAGTGAATCCATGACATCACAGGATATCACATTCACATAACCCGGAGTTGCCAGTTTGAGATTTCCAAAGAATTTCTTATTCTCTCTTATTCTTTGTCAGATTTTTCTCAAACTTTCACTGATCTATTTCTCTAATTTTTGTGCTTTTGTTTAAAGCAACCTTTTTTCTCATGAATGTGTCCCTTTAAACAATGGATACGTGCGGTAACAATTTACGTCACAATTGCTTGGCCCAGATTACATAGCTGTATGAGTAACCTAACATCAGAGGGACTGACGGGCAAACAGACGTGTTTGTAATTGCTACAAAATAGGCATGTACCTGATATAGGTAATTAATAATGATAATATTGACTGGCTCTACTTTCGGTGAATATCGAAAATATTGCCCTTAAAAGAACCATATTGCCCTCGTCTTCGACTCTTATGATTCTGTACGGGCAATATTCTGATATCCCCCTCAAGGCCAGTCAGTATTATATAATTATGCAATATCATAAAATGTGTTTTAATGTTGAAATTGTGAGTAACTGACTGAATACATTATTTTGTTGTTTCTTTTTATGAATAAATAGAACAAACTCAGGAGTAATTCATACTAAATTGCATGCATGTCGCGACATCACACATTGGTTACTTTTTAACAACAGAGGGCGACAGATGTTCTCCGAAAATCTCCCTTTTCGTGTCGTCTCTATTTGTGAACATGGTAGGAATGAAATTGACTTGAGATATAAATCCTTGAACATCCGTGGCTAATAGTCATGTTTTGAAAAATTGAAGTTACATTCCTATTCATTATTATATTTTCAAGTATAAGTATGATTATTGTAGTGTTTGGTAGGATAATATTAAGATAAAACTGCAATGATATGACGAAGGTATATGAATTAATTTTCATTTTCGCTAGAACACCACCCAAAATCGATTGAATGGGACCAACGTCTAATAATGTCCGAGATAGTGCAAGTGGTCGGTTTTATATCCTGAACTTCTTTTTCCAATAAATGTTCCCTTTTATACACCCTCTGTTAAATATATACAAATTTATCTTGTCCTCATTAGTAGTCCATGTCAGTACAATGTCACATTACATGGGAGGTAACTTTGTCACTGCACTGTCGCTGTTTCTTGGAATGTTAACAAATTTTAGGCACGCTTGATAAAAAAAATTAATTGCCTTTTCTAAATAGGGTATGATGGGGAGCCCTATGTCTCCGCACCTAAGGTTTTGACCTGAAGATGAACAAGAATTTCTTTAATATTCCTCTAAAGCTTTAATTTATATTATTCCTGAGATTCTAAAGAGTAAGTTTGAAAAAAATCTCATAAAAATTAGAGCAAGAACAATGCCATTGCCATTTTCACAAGAAACGGCGGCCGTGTCATTTCAACATTGAAAAAAGAATGGTGCCCATGTCTGCGCACTCATTCATTTTGCACGCAGTTCGGGAGTTTTAAAGTGAACAACAACATTTTGAGGCTTGTGAATAAAATGTGTGAAATAAGACCTTTTTCAGGCCTTCATTTTTGAGGAGCGCGGTCGCGCTGGCGCTCCTACCGCGCTCCTCAAGCCATAGTCAGGAGCACTAACGACAGCGCTCCTTATTTGTTTTCCATATTAGTAGCCTACATATTAATTTAACAAAAATGTCATGTTAGCTTTATTACGAAAAAACAAACCAGTGTTTTATTATGAAAACAAGCCATCAGTGTTCCCGGCCCTACCATAGTCGATGGCCGACTCACAACTCACGTAGCTTCACGTCACGTATATCGCACCGGGCCAGCTACGCAGTTCACAAAGCTAAGCACCATACACGCCAATGCCAATGCGACTATGAATTCGTCTGATATTTGTGCCATGGCTTTTGAATTTATGTAGAAGCCATGACGTGTGGGGTTTTTCCACATGCATTTTTTAAATGTACTTCCGCCAAAAATTACTTTGAGGCAATCAAATCAATCAAATTGCATCAAGAGTATTTTGATCTTTCCATTTTCAGGTAGTCATGATGTGCTTATGATCTTCAACTAAAGTTTTTTGAAGAAAAGAAAAAGTTTTCTTCTCTTGGTTAAGTTGGGACATATTTGCAGCTCCAGGTTCAAATTTGTTTCAAGGTTGTGGAAACCCAGTATTATCCATATGTTTTACAATGATTGGGGCATCATTATTCAACAAAGTTCTAACAAGTAATTTTCACCTACTGTTACATATTGTGCTGCACATACAGTTACATGTCATGTTTGGAAGGGAGGGAAGGGAGTTTTGATTATTATAGTCAAGAGCTCACATAAGCAAACAAAGAAACAATCTACACTGCCATCTTCATATTTGTTAACTTTTGCCTGAAGAAAGTGGAGGTTCTCAAGTCCTTTACTGAATGGGGAAGGGGGAGCATCAATAATAACAAGGATGACCTAATTTCCCATTAAGATTTGGATAACAGAGAAAGAACATGTTTTAGAAAGTACTTTTAATATGCAATAAAATGACTACCGGTAGAGAGGGCATTTTAGGTGCAATTCAAGTCGATGCAAAACAAGTGGAGTGAACGTATAATTGCAAAATGCACATGTAGAATGTTTTCTTATATATAGACTTCCTTTTTGGATGGACATGTACTTGTACCATTAACAGCATATCTAAATTTGATAAATTTTCTCATGGTAAAAGAAGAGGCGTAACAATGAATTTTGAAAGGAAAATGTGCCCACTACAACAATAACAAAGCATTTAAGTTTCTGGATATGAAAATCAACACAAACAACAACAGTGGCAAAATCTTGGATGGGGGCAAAATAAAAAGATTTGGGCGAGAGGTGCACATGTACCTCAATCTTAAAGGAATTGGGATGGCAAAGGGAGGTCATTGAGATCACTGAGGAGCCATTGGAGAAGGTGGATGGGGAGGTTGTAGTCATTCAGAACAGTTGGTCTAAGCTAAGGGGTTGGGGTAGGGTAATTCGGCAGAAGAAGAGTATTTAATCGATCTTAAACTGGGCGAAAAAGGGAAAACAAGAGGGGTGTAATTTGGGCAGAAGGGGAAAATCCCTAGAGAAAATAAATTGTTTAAGCTGAGGGTGAGTGGGCAAAAATATTCCATTCTTCTTCTTTTTTTTTTTTTTTTTTTTTTTTTTTGGGGGGGGGGGGGGGGTGTTAATATTTTCATGTACTTGTTTTAAAGGATACACAGACTAATTGAGAGGGGTAGACAAACTGCCCCTAATGGCAGAGTGGCTACTTTCCCACGATATAAACAGCAATAGAGTGATCATGAGGGGGGGGGGGGGGGGGGTGCCAAAGTGACAACAAATATGCAGGGAAAGAGAGAAAATACAATAAAAGAAACTCAATCTCACTAAGAAATGGGATTGCCTTGGGGGGGGGGGGGGGGGGGGAGGGAATTGACAATACGCAGTAGGGCCAAATCTAAGAGACATTTGATCTCATCGTCATCCAATAGTCATATGGGGTGTTGCAAGAAAGTTGCAATCAATTGCAAATTGTAAAGCAAATTAGAACAACCATTCTGAATGGTTCAGGGTCTGCCCATTCAAGAACATGCGCTTGCAACAATGATTTTGATTGGTCAGTACCGATCAGTTGCAACTTGCAATCAATCGCAACTTTCTTGCAACACCCCAATAGTCATCCAAGGGGACAAAGGAGGGAGGGGGTCACAAGTGGGAAATGCAACTTCATGCAAAAACAAGAAAAAACAAAGAATATCTTTGAAGTCCTTTGGGAGGCAGTAGAAAATCAAAATTTCCCTTTGATCTAATTGGGGATCAATGGGGTGGAATACATGTTAATCTGTCGCCTATACAGGATTTGCTATCAAATTGTACACTTATGATGTGGTCGTTTGAAGAAGTAAAAAATTCTGATTGAGGGACTTGGGCTTCATGGATGTGGGGGGAGGGGGTATAAGAAGATATACATTGTATTAAAGGGAGTCAGTTTTAGAGATGGCTGTGGAAGTGCAAATTTGTATATTATATAATTTTTTGCATTTTAAATTTTTCCCTTTATAATTGGTCACGTTTTCTGTTGACATGTTTTTCTGCCTTAGGAATATGATCCACCTTATCCTGTGTTAGTATCGTGTTGACTTTTTAGTACACCATCTCAATTGAACTTGACTGTGTTGTGCACTTAAAGAATGTACATGTATATTATATGCTAAAATTATTTCATATAATTAGACAGAGCATATTCTATCTTTGGACAGGGGTAATAATATATCTGCAAAGTGCTTAGACACATCACCGATGTATTAATTAGGCGCTATATAAAAGCGGAATATTATATTAGAGCTTTTTTCGATGTAACTCACAGTTTTTCATAGTTAGGTAGGATGAAAAAAAAATGAATTTTTAGGATGCTTCTGGTAAAGTTGGAAAATATTGGCAGCTCCAAGTTGAAGCATGCATAGATACTGTTGAGGCCTTCAAATAAGGCCTACCCTTGGAGATACCAGAATGATCGAGGCATAATAGTCACATATGTTTGTGCAACTCACTTTGAGAGTGGGGCCATTTTGAAATAATCTGCACTACGCTAGGGATATTTCGTACTTGGTGCAAAATTGAGTTAGCCAAGAGAATCAATCGCAAATAGGCCTACTTGTGTGAATGTTTGCATGGAGTAACATTTAAAAACAGGATTTTTCAGAGTAACACTAACTTGATAGGAATGTGTAAAATAGTTACTGGAGAGATAATGATGAAACTTCATGAGTTTTGTAACTCGATGTAAAAAAAAGTACCAACCCCATTACCAATATTCTATAGCAAAAGTAATATTGGGGCATCGTAACAAAACAAATATCATGAAGACTAATCAAGATCATTTTGATTTGTTCAATTATGTTTCGTCCTGAAATGTTTTTGATCTTCAACTTGATGAAGGTTTTTTGTTTGTTTTCGAAAAAAAGTAATGGCAGACAAAATTTGTATTGGTTCTGGCTGGTATCAGCAAAGTTGTGAGTTTTGAAAAGGCATAGAAATGTTTATGTTTTGATCAATAATAGATGATTCATGTATCCCTTGCATGCACTGGTATCGTGTGATTAACAGCTTATTATAAAACCATGATTATTAATTTACTCATGGTACCAAAGAGGAAGCTTTTTGTAAAATTAATAGAGCATAAATGTGCCCACACAATTTGAGAGGTATGTGGACTGATCATAACAAGTCAACAACTCTGAGTGGGAGTTAGTAACAGTGCTTCCGTTTCATTTATGAATGCCTCCAAAACTTCTACCACAGCTTTTGAATTGATGCAAAGGCCATGATGGTTGAGGTTTTCCCACACATTGGTTGAATCTGTTGATCTGCTGCCAAAAGTAATATCGAGGCAAAGTAATGAAACAAATACCAAGAGTATTTATCTGTTCAATATTAGTTAGTCCTCAAATGTTTTGGGTCTTCAACTTGATGAAGGTTTTTTTTTTTTTTTTAAATGAAAAGAAGAAAAACCTAACCATAAACCAAACCAAAACCAAACTCTAAAGGTTCGCTTGGTCAAGTTGGGAAAAATAAATAGCTCAAATTTCAAACTTGTATTGACATTGTGGAGGCCTTTTACCATTCATCATCAAGGGATCATTGTTCAACAAAGTTGTAGAAATTATTTGTCCCTATCTGTTACTAATTGTGCTGCACATAGTTACATGTCATCTTTAGAAGCGAGGGGAAGAGAGTTTTAATTGTTACCAGGCCTTCATTTTTGAGGAGCGCGATCGCGCTGGCGCTCCTACCGCGCTCCTCAAGCCATAGTCAGGAGCACTAACGACAGCGCTCCTTATTTGTTTTCCATATTAGTAGCCTACATATTAATTTAACAAAAATGTCATGTTAGCTTTATTACGAAAAAACAAACCAGTGTTTTATTACGAAAACAAGCCATCAGTGTTCCCGGCCCTACCATAGTCGATGGCCGACTCACAACTCACGTAGCTTCACGTCACGTATATCGCACCGGGCCAGCTACGCAGTTCACAAAGCTAAGCACCATACACGCCAATGCCAATGCGACACGTTCAAATTGGGGTAAAATACACACCGATACACACATGATATGCACAGCCCATATCAATATCAAGATTTGCATTCATTTATTGCATGTGCGTAGCTTTAGAACCTCTCATTTTTCCGAACAAAATTTTGACACCGGCATTGCTATCGACCTGAATGTGTTCTTGACATTTGACCGTCGTAATTTTCTCCACAAAGCAACTTTACAATATGTAGAAACTAGAATCGGGATATGGAAATGAAATTTGTACAAACAATGAGTTTTATGACTTTCTAGCTGCATGCTGAAAACAAAAGTGCGTAGCTTATGTTTAGGCCCCCCACCCATCGTATATTCTCCGAAATAATCCTTATATTGTGACCTCACCAGTGCGGCGCGCGATGTCGATGTCAGCGAATAAATAACGTCGACTTACTATTTGCCTTTTCGATAGTTCATTCACGCGATTGGCTTATCAAAAATTCGCTGCCTTAGGTCTATATAGATCGACTACTTACACGATAGATCTAGCCTAGGTCTACGTCTTAAAGTTAGACATATTTATAAACAGACATGTAACACAAAATAATTTTTGGTTAGATATAATCCACCTTTGACGTGAATTCTGGTCATAGTCAAGGCCTGACTGCGAGGGATTGGATCACTACTGCGCATCACTACTATACTGCACAAATCCACGATCGTGTCTGCAAATACAACTCGGAGCAACTCGACTTGAAAAATCATTTTTGTGTACATATACATACGAAAATACATTGTTGTCTATGACTTCCGGGTTTGAGCTATCGATACACATAATGTTACAGTCCCACCGACGAAACCGACCTCAAACTGATCGATGGTACATTTAGGTATATCATTCAAATAACGCAAGTTTCGATCGCTTTTCCGTCGTGTGGCTGGGTCGTGTGACTGCGAAAACATGTTTTATTCGCATGCAGCGGTGCCATGTAGCGTACAGGCCATGCAAAACGCATGTAAGCACAGCACCGATCTCTATATGTGGGACAATGTATTAACGCTCGCTGAACTGCGCACGGGCTTTGTCACGATTGTGGATTTAACAGAATTATTTCGCGAAACTGGAGAGGATTTGATCAAAATGAGTGGAAAATGGTCACAGAAGTTTAAAGAGCAGTACAAACAACGATTTCCTTTCATAAAGCCAAGCACAAAAGGCGTTGAATTTGCATTTTGCATGTGTAAGTTATTTGGTTTCCAGCAATGCAATTTGTCCGTCTGAATGTTTCTGAACTATCTGTCTAGCTTGTGTGTAAAAATCAATATGATCCAATTAGTAAAGCGTGAGTGAGCACACCTCAAAGGGAAAAATGTGACGAGACATTTCAGCATAAGAAATGAGCATTTCTGCAATGGAAGTATGTCGCGCGAGGGTTTTGTTTGAACTTTTATTGAAGCCAGGTATTCCTCTTTTTTTGCTGTAAATTCCTTCTTTTTTTTGCCATCATGATTCCTTTTTTTTGTTGTACTACAAGGTTGACAGCTCTGCCAAATCGTGAAATCAAAATACGGAATTTCAAATTCATGGAAAATGGCATTTTAGCACCTTTTATTAAATTGAGCTCCTCAAAAATCTCAGGAGAGTGATTGTAAGGAGCTCAGTTGAGCTCCTCGAGAAAATAAGGAGTGCGATTTATGGAGCTCCACCCAAATTCTAAACGTGAAGGCCTGCTTTTTTCAATATTTTGACTCGTTTTTTTTTGCATGAATATCCATCGCTATGATAAAGATGAAACGTTTGTGTTCGTTGCGTGTTTTGTTTTATTAGAAACGCGCAGTTACGCGTGTGCAGACATGGGCACTGCGCAGACTTGGGCACTCTAGCCATACCTAGCTTTATGATCTCTCGGTTAGACCTAATTGCCCTTTCTAGTATAATTGCTTCCAAGTCACATATACGAAGAAGCTTGACTGGGGAGGAATTTTTAATTTTTAAACAAATCTTTCGGCATATTACTCCCAGTGTTGAAGATCGTATGCTCGATCTGTAATGAAAAACACAAGTCAGAAAAAATTGGAACCAGCGGGATTCGAACCTGTCATCTACTGCTTGCCGGGCGGCGACTTAACCACCAGGCTATTCTGGTTCACGAATAGTTCAAGAATAGCCTGGTGGTTAAGTCGCTGCCCGGCAAGCAGTAGATGACAGGTTCGAATCCCGCTGGTTCCAATTTTTTCTGACTTGTGTTTTTCATTACAGATCGAGCATACGATCTTTAACACTGGGAGTAATATGCCGAAAGATTTGTTTACAAATTAAAAAAGTCACATATAGCTTGTACATCATGTCCATAATACCAGAATACTATGAAAATAAATGGAAATTAATTTTTTTCAGGAAAACAAGATTTGTTTGGCCTTTCACTCAGTGCCTTTGCTGGCTTTGCTGAACATGCATGACGACATGTTGCGGCCTCTTCATATTCATGCTCTTTTCAGTTTTATTTTAGTAATGGTCACATTGATCTGTTTTTCTGGTGCCTGATCAACAAGCAGTCTTGAAATGGTTAGATATACAAGGGCGTATTACCATGTTGATCATTCACATTTTGCACCATTTTTACATTTCACACATGATTAACAATTGTTCTACGGTATGCACTATGCAGGAAATATACAATAGGCATACATGTGCATAAATTTGAGGGCCAGGCATGCCAGCAGAGCTATAAAAAGACAATTTGCAAAGTGAAGGGTCTTTTCAAGTGCATCTTACGAATTTTGGCCTAGTCTGGCAGAAATTGCTACAAGCATGACAAGTCAGTTGAGATCTGAATTTTCCAGAAAACTAGACCCATCTATTATTGTTGCAAGAAAGTTGCGATTGATTGCAAGTTGCAACTGATCGGTACTGACCAGTCAAAATCATTGTTGCAAGCGCATCTTCTTGAATGGGCAGACCCTGAACCATTCAGAATGGTTGTTCTATTTTGCTTTACAATTTGCAATTGAATGCAACTTTCTTGCAACACCCCATAAGTCTAACCTACATGACTTGTTTTTTTAGTCATAATACAGTAGATCTAGATCTACTGTATCTAGATCTAACACTAACAGACTTTAATACTGTCACACTCAAAGTCTCAAAGATGTTTTTAGAGAAGATTATGGAAAAGGGCACTTAAATTTTGTTAAGTTATTTTTTTTATTAAACTCAATGGTACGAAAAATAAATCCAAGATTCATATTTTAGTGATTATTTTTTAGCCAAAAAACCCTCAAAAGTGAAGTTCTCAGAATGAGATGCATTGTGTTTGGCTTCTACCAGTGACAGGACATTGATAAATTTACCCAGTCATGCCAGTGTAAGTTTTCTTGGTGTCAAGAGAAAGAGAAAAAACCTGAGAATTGTGAGATTTGAGTTCTCTCAAATTGGATTAATTTTTTTTTTAAATGATTATTATTCGACAATAGAGATCATACTTTTTTCGCATAGTGTCACCTACACTTTAACCCTAATAGAGCCGGGTTATTTAGACCCATCTCACAGCCGGGGGGGGGGGCTGATTCCCCCCCCCCAAGATCTTGGCCGTCCACCGCACATTCGCAACGAAAATCGGCACACACGTCGCCGACCACGTAATCTACAAAACTGTATAGTCAATTTCTCCGAAAAATGTCACAACTAATTAATTATGCTAATTTATGCATAAAATTAATGGTTTGCTCTAATTAATTAAATAAAGCCCCAAAACTGCTAATTTTTTGTATGGAGACTCTTTGTCAGATTCTGATCAAATAAACCAAAAAAAAAATTCGGTAAAATCCTTTTTTCTTATGTATTTTATTGTTTTTTTAATTTCTTATGTATTTCTTTGTTTTTTCGACTTTTTGTTTTTTTATTGTTTTTTCGATGGAATTCGTCGGCGACACTATTTTAATCATAAACAACATAAAATTAATTGTTTTTAAACAGTAAAAGTAAAAATAATGAAACATTTATGAATTTTAGCTGGAAACACAATTTGCATTGGATTTGTACACGAAATCACGTTTTTGAGCAATTTTGGGTCTGACATGCACTTACGAAATGTTGCGTAACTCCGGAACCGCACTCGCGGACATCACAAATTTGGTCTCAAAAGTTGCGCAAGACTTGAAAGAAAAAAGTAGTGAAGCGGCGTGGTGACTGCTTTTCGCGATGCGAACATATTACGCGAAACGTCGCGGGGGGGGGGCGGAATCCGCTCCCCCCCCCCCCCCCGGCCTATTAGGGTTAATCATTAAATTTTTTTATTTCACTCTCTACAGGCAGAAGTTGAGGTTAAGAAGAAGCGTACCTTCAGGAAGTACACCTTCCGTGGTGTTGACCTTGATCAACTCTTGGACATGTCCAAGTAAGTGAAAAATAGTGTCCTTTTAGGATGATGGATCCCTTATTTTATCAGGAAAATTTAAATCCTTTCAGGACAGGAATTTATATAAGGAATAAATTGATCACATTTTTGTTCAAATTGGCAACAATTATATATTTCTTTTAGACTTTTTTAGTGCTACATGGTTCTAATAAATTGCAATGTCTTTGAAAACAATATACATGGTGAGGAATTTTGTCCGAAAGTTGAAAACATTGCCAATTTTGATATTTCAAAAAGAAACAATGGTTTTGAACCCCTCAATATGTTGCCAATTTAAGGATTTTAAAATTCCTGGAATCAAACGCAATATGGTCATGCAACAAAAATGGACAAAATGTTTTTTTAGTTCTTGAGCCAAACCACAAAATGTGGTCATATGTCTCGAAAGGGTTAAAACATTTGACCAAGAGTTGAATTGCTCATTTTTTGCTAAGGGGAATTAGTTTTGTTGATGAGGAGAAGAGGTAGTCTGAAGAAGCCTACATGTAGATTGTCTATGAAGAAGATTCATAGAACTTTGGCGAAGTGTGATGAAATTAGAGGATGATGACATGCACCCTGAGAGGTCAACTAAAGAGATCAACAAAGATTGTAAGAGAATGGTTTCAGAAGGAGAAGAACAAAAATGTTATGTCATGAATGCTGGATCTAGAATTTCCAAATCACATGGATGTCAAACATTCAAGGCAATTTTGTGTAAATAATCTTTAAAAGAAGACACCACTGGCAAATTTTGAAAAAATATGTTGTTCTGCATGTCCCTAGGAACTAATCAGTATCGAAATTGTAATTTTTGAACAGCCTACAAGTGCGTATATTTTGATATAAAAAGTATGTTTTTGCCACTGTCGATACGCAAATTGGCTCGTGTCGGCCAAAGCTGTCACGTCATTGCAGCACTTTGAGTTTCCACCACAATGTGTGTGCGTTACGCGTCCGTAAAAGCAGACGATAGCGCATTATAGCATGCATACATATTCGTGGAGTTGCAAAAATGCCGTTGTGCCAAGCAATTTACTGTTCGAATCGTCGTGAAATGGTCCGGTAAAATCCTTTTTTGCCATCCCTGATCCGAAGAAGGATAGAGAAAGGTGTGCTGTATGGATAAGGAACATCGGAACAACCAAATTCAACGTCAAAACGTACATTTATTCCCGTTTTCGAGTGGTCTGTGAAGACCATTTTGACGTTTCGGCTTTCGAGACCAACCTACAAGCCGTGTGCCTGCATGGGATACAAACCCAGGAAGCTGCTAAAGCCCGACGCTGTATCAACCATATTCTCCCACAAAATCTTTACAATCAAGCAATCTTTCTTCGCCCAGAAAATCCCTCATTCATCTCCTTAGCTTAGATTACAAGCTTATTGAAGAATGTGATCAGATTTTACTTGAAGATTAACCAGGATTTTATGTTAATGTCGTACTTGCTATCTATATCGCGAACGTAAGAACGTAAACAATGCAGCTTGCTGCATTAGCTTTCCGCGCGTGCCTTAAAGTACACTCGTTAATGGGAAGCACGTACGAACGATGACAAACAGTAGTGCCAATTTTAATTTTATTAATTCGATAAATTGTGAAAAAAATTTGCTAAAGCACTTTATTTTTTCAGTAGATAAAAAATACAAAAAACTGAAAAATTAATAACATTTTTTTTTTGTCATACATAATTGTCTCACAAATAGCATTTTTATAGGCGCTGTGAAAGCGATCTGTGTATTGCTCCAAATCGGCATTACTGTGATTTGCCGTGGTTTTTGCAGTAGTGCTGCAGTGACGTAACGGATTTTTGCGGCTCGTACTAGTAGATATTGTAATATTTATTTTTAAAAATCGAGATCTATGATTTTATCGACCTGAGCGATGAGTTTTTTGGTCAATCTGACTAGTTTTATAACATTAAAAATTGTAAAAGTGCTAAAATTTGTCAGTGGTGTCTTCTTTTAAAATGATCATGTCGGGCTTTTCAACAATTTTCTAAAACATCGACTATAAAACTACCAGCTTCTATTTCAGTATGTTACCACATCTTGGAGACACCGTGTTAAATCTATTCCTTTCCATGTTCTTGTTCAAATCCTTGTCATTCTCAGTGAGCAACTGACTGAGCTGCTTCACTGCCGTCCCAGGAGACGATTCAAGCGCGGGCTCAAGCGCAAGCCCCTGGCTCTCCTCAAGAAGCTGCGTAAGGCCAAGAAGGAATGTCCAGCTCTGGAGAAGCCCGAGGTTGTCAAGACCCACTTGAGAAATGTCATCATAGTCCCTGAGATGGTCGGATGCATGGTTGGTGTCTACAACGGCAAGGTCTTCAACCAAGTTGAAATCAAGGTATCTGTTGCCAGTTTGTGTTTGATTGATTACAACTGCAAAAATTCATAACTTTCTCATTTCTTATCGTATTTTGCTGGAACCTTCACTGATCTGTTTTTTTAAATTTTCTGCTTCATTTAAAACCAATTTGTAATCGGGGTGGACTTCCCCTTTAAGCTCTGTACTGCAAGCCTTTTTTTCACAGAGAATATTTCCCTTTAGGTGTTGAAAGGGCTAATGTAGCTAAAGTATACATAAAAACCCAGACTGGCCAGTCAATGATGCTGATATCCTACAGAGTGTCAATTGATAACTGCTGATCCTTTCCTCGTTTCTGAGGCTGGTCAAATGACATTTGAGATGTTTAACTCCTGTTTAATTTTTAAAGCAAATGTCCTAAGTTAAACTTTCAATAAGATTCTGATTTTGTTTTGTGTCATTGTTAAATCAGGCATGATATATCTTCCTCGATGATGACTAATTACATGAATGTCTTTGTTCTCCAGCCTGACATGATCGGTCACTACCTGGGTGAGTTCAGCATTACCTACAAGCCTGTGAAGCACGGTAGGCCTGGTATCGGTGCCACCCACTCCTCCCGATTCATCCCTCTCAAGTAAACCCGGTCATTCATTAACCCTCTCTCAACTCATTTGCAAATCATCAGGAACCCAACCAAGATGTCATGTCTGGGACACTTAACATCAAAAAGACTCTTCTAGATTGATCTTGCTAAAGAAGAAACTCCCAAGTAAATGGCATTCAAGGGTTGGTTTAGTAAACCATGCTCAATATCCAGACAGAAAGGGGCAAATTGAGTTCATTGAAATCAGCAAATCACCTTCATTTTATCATGTTCAGTCACGTCAATAAATCAATCTGCAGGTATATGTAGATACCACAAAATCTGAAGTGTTCATGTTAAAGTGATTTTGTTGAGATACTGTACTGGGTAATGTGAGAAGAATGAGGCTCGTTGGCCCTTGTACGACAAGAACAAAAGTTGTTTGCAGGTGGTTCGGCAAGAAAGTTAGTGCTTAGTATCATAAGTTCAGCGATAGAATCGAACTATGAAAGTGTCAAGTACATTACTCAGTGAACTTGGAGAAAGACACCGATATACATCTTCTAGGGGTAATGTTAGAAGTGTTGGGGTGCTACAGCCCCTCCCCCACACCACTTTAAAAAATCCTGTCGGCAAATTCTACATTTTGTTGTAGGCTGTTGAAGAATCTGAAAAACTAATGTTCTTTTTTTTCGCCTTTTTCGCTTTGTGGGAGGAAAAAAAAATTGGAAAACGTCTAATCTGTCCGGAAAATTGGAAAGTCTGATGACTTGTTTTTTCCAAGTTGGCAAATTTGGTTCAACCACCCCCCTTCAAAATGGTCTAGCAGTGACCCTTTTACATGTTTATCTATCTGAATTTGGTGATTACCCTGAATGAGCAACATTGATAACAGCTACTGTAAAACTAGAAATTTTCTCAACCATAAAATGTTCACAAGTTTTGCAAGGGGTTCAGATTCATGAAAGTTTCATGATGTAAAAAATTACCCTAAATTTTGCAGTTCGCTAAAGTTTCTTGCTGTTAAGATGGCCGTGGTTGACAAATCACAAGTTTCATGTTGTGAAAGTTTTGTGGTTTTACAGTACATGTTCATGTATGTAGAAAATGGTATTTACTGAAGTCTATAGATGTATTGCAACCCTGAGGCTGAGTTCAGGAGTCTTGACAGGTGAAACAAAATGATGGATGTAGAGTGGAACCTCCTTATAAAGAACACTTGTAACAAACTAATTATAACAAGGTAATTTTTCAGGTCCCAATTCTTTGTATTCTATTGCTTTTTAGCCCTGATATAACAAGGTTTCGATATAAAGAGGTAATTTCCTTGGTCCCAAGGGGTTTGTTATAACAGGGTGCCACTGCAAAATACTATGATCAAAAGAATAGTGAGAAAGAGGAAGATGGAGCGAAAAGTGAGTTTGTGAAGAGAAGAGCTTTGTGAGAATGACGCGAAATGACTTACACTAGTAAATATGAACAAACCCCTTGGGACCAACGTCGTATATTGAAACCTTGTCAAATCGCATCTGGGGGTTGTTTCATAAAGCTGTTCGTAAGTTACGCACAACTTTACGCACGACTGGTGATCAGTTCTTGTGCTAAATGATTGAGAATCTGATTAGCATAGCACCCAAGAACATGTTCCAGTCGTTTGTAAAGTCATTCGTATCTTTACGAATGACTTAAATATGACAAGCCAAATGGGATTCTCAATCATTTTTAACTGCATCAGCTAAAGTTGAACGGTGCAGATGTAGATTAACATTCTTATCATAAACATTTTTATAGCAAAGTATATTTTTGGCCATAATTTGAGGTTATTGCAAATACAGTCACACTTTGGGCATCCTATCTGGCACTTCATAGTCAAGTCGTTCGTTAAGTCATGCGTAACTTTACGAACAGCTTTATGAAACACCCCCCAGGGCTGAAAAACAATAGAATACATAAAAATAACGGTGGGACCAGCAAAATTATATTGTCATGAGATTAAATGAGGTTTCTCTGTTGTTAAATGAGCAGTTGAATGAATAGATTCGAAAGAGCAGAGTTTGCAAGTTTTTATATGTGTGCATCAAAATTTGCTCAGTAGAGAGTCCTATAAGAGTACACGCTCACGATTCATTCCATTAGTAGTCGTTGTCGCCAAGTATCTTACATATGTACATAAGCAGTTACATTGTTTAGGGAATGGGCCAATGTGGTGATCGTAAAAGCATTGCTTGTGCAACGTGCGCTCCATAGTAAGCACATGTTGACAGTGATATTGGTGATCATCCTTCACTAAATTTTAACCACCTAATCCTCAACGTAACATAAGCAGACAAAAAGGTTTCATTTTACTGACCCCTGTAAAACCAGAAAATTGTGCCTGCACGATCGTTCAAATTTGTTTAAAGTGGTTCAGATTTGCAAAAGTTTCTTACTGTGAAGTAATTTAATTGCAACTGACCACACTAAAAATTTCAGTTAGTGAGAGTTTATGTTGCAAAAGTTTGTTTTTTAAGTAGTTATTACCAAAAAATACAAAGAAAATAGCATACACTGCACATAGATCCTCGACATGTCTACACAATTATGACAAAAATACACAATAGATACAATTTAAACAAAGGAGGGGGGGGGGGGGGGTTACTGTTCGCCCATTTACTAAAGTGTAAAAAAATGGCTTCCCCCCCCCCCCACCCCCCCCCCCCCCCCCCTTCCCCCCCCCTTCCCCCCCCCTTCCCCCCCCCTTCCCCCCCCCCCTTCCCCCCCCTTCCCCCCCCCCTCCCCCCCCCCTTCCCCCCCCCCCCTTCCCCCCCCCCCCTTCCCCCCCCCCCCCCCCCCCCCTTCCCCCCCCCCCCTTCCCCCCCCCCCCTTCCCCCCCCCCCCCCTTCCCCCCCCCCCTTAATTTTTTTTTAAAAGATTACTTAAAATAAAACAAATTTCATAAAACTGATAATGAAGTAAAAGATTTAAAAAATATAAACATGAAAAAGGAATGACATTAACGTCACCTCCCTCCCCACTTTTTATTTGCACCTCTCTCTCTCCCTTTATCTCTCTCATTCTATTTCTTCCACCATCTCTTTATCCCCCTACTCTTAAACCATTCTCCTTACTATCACCCCAGAAATTTGTATTCACATTCCAAACATATTCAAAACCATGAAAGAAATCCAGACACCTGTATCATTTCACATTCAAACCAGATTTATTTGTACAATATATGTCTGTTCCGGAAGTATTCTCCACAATTTGTCTGTACCTTGTCCATTCAGTGATTTACATTAAGCCAACAATGATTGTGAGGATTTTAAATTCTAAAACATCTCTCACAGAGAGGCATTCGTGGAATATGAAACCATATAATAGTCGTAAATCTTTCTGATATATTCATAACATAATATGAATTTCCTTTAAACAATCGTTGGATCATTAACTTTCAGGTACATGTATAACCTTAAAATCTCACAATGGTATCCAAACTGGGTATCAGTAACTGAAACAACATTCCAGGTGCTTCTAACAAGCAGAAATCCACTGATGTACTTGATGGCCAGATATTGCAGGGGAACGTCGTCAGACTAGAACGTTTCCAAATCTCAAACATTCTGTCTTGTTGTTATAGAACGCTTAAAAACTAAGAGTAAATCAATGAAATATTTGTTACGTTTTTTTGTGCAAAATTTCATATTTGTAAAGTACATACTAACATGAACAAAATAATAATGGACAATATATCATTAAAGAATATAGAGGTGCATTCCTCTGTATTGAAATGGTAAACGTGGAAAATTTTGCCTTTAATAACCATACACTGTTTGCTGTTGAATTTTATTAAGAGGAGACCCAGTCATCTGAAAGAAAAGTATTCAACTTTGCATAAATAGATCAAACTAGGAGAACAAAGGGAAATATTTTTTCTGGGAGAATATCTTCAAAATATTCAAAATCTCTATACATTAGATAAGAACATAATAGGACAGAAGGTATACAATTCCTTCAAATTGCAAGTAGAATAATAGCCAGTTTACTTCCTATACCACATGGTGATATTTTGGGCTCGTTTGATTTTCTTCTGTAGTTGGAGGACACCATAGAGTAGAGCCTCGGCCGTAGGCGGGCAACCTGTGGAATGATCACAAAGAAAGGATGGATAAGGTTAGGATAAAGTTAGCTCTGGGAGAAGAGGTAGGCAAGCACTACAGAGAACATCAAGATTTTCTGTCAAAGTCGAAAGCTAAATAACTTCGCAAGATCAAGGACAATTACCCCCTGGACTATCACCCCTGACAATAGGGAGTTTTCGAATGTGTCGAAGTGAACGCCATCCTAGATCCTTCCAGCTACAATGGACTGCTTTGTGTTAACTGCATACAAAGTAGGTGAAGCAAGGTTCACATTTTAGAGAAGACGGCAATACCATTGTTGGACGCGTTCTCAATCTGACAAGTGGACGAGGGAGAAGCCAGTGGACGGGTGAGCCGTTCTTGCACAAAGCGTGGTATGCAGTTAACACAAAGCAGTCCATTGTAGCTGGGAGGATCTAGGACGGCGTTCACGTTGACACATTTGAAAACTCCCTGATGAATCCCCGAGAACACAACAGGGGATAACTTCTAAGTGAATAGTTGTCTGGGGGTAGTTCTCTGCAAGGGAAAAATCGTCCTGAGAAGGAGTTTTCAGGGGAACAATTGTTGAGATGCAAATCAGGCATCAATGGCAACAGAAATGTCTAATACAAATTCCATCCACAGAGATACATGTACATTCATACATGCCAAATACATGGTTTTTAGAAAGTTCTGTATTGCCAGAGGGGATTCTGGGAAGAATCATCCAAATCTCTTAATACACTTGTCTAATTACAAAAGACATGTCCATTCCACTGTGCAGTCAGAATTGAGCAGTGTATCGTACCAGGCAGCAGAGAGTGGAGCCCACTACACGTAAGCAATCATCACCCTCTAGCAACCTAGCTATGAGCTCTCACATCAAGGCCCATCAGTACCCCTGCAGTATCATCATAAGCACATCTAGACTAACAACATAGTTAGGCAATCATTCCCCTCAAGCAACCTGGCACATCTAGATTAAGAACAAAGTACTCTATACAAACCTGGGACGTAGATATCAACTGGTACGATTCTGTCACAACCCCTGACCACTGCGTATGAATAATGGTAGTAGCCACCTCCATTTGCACAGCTGCAATAAAAGAAAAGAATTATATTCTCAAACAACAAATAAAGCTTTATGAAAAAGAAGATAGATACAGAAAAAGTGTAAGATTAGAAACTGATGAAACAGATAAACAACTCAGAGAGGGAGAGAGGGACTTGTGGGAGGTCTCCTTCCTCTAAGATACCTACCAACTTTGCTTACAATCTTGCAACAGGGCTTAAAGAAGAAGCAAAAATTAATCTAATTACTGCCATTATTGGTGCTCTTGGGAGTGGTGCCCCCAAGACTTGACCCCCCCTACTGTTAGGTACCCCATCTGTATTAACCCTGTCAAGGCAGGAATAATTTAAGGGCTATATTGATCACCTTTTGTTCTTCAAATTGGCAACAATAATATTTTTCATTTAGTGCTACATGGTTCTAATAAGATGTAATGTCTTCGAAAAATATATACATGATTAAGAACTTTCTTGAAAAGTTGAAGAAATTGCCAATTTTGATAAAAAACAATGATTTTGAACCGCTCAATGTGTTCCCAATTTAAGGATTTTAAAGCTTATTCTCCTTTTTAAAATTCCTGGCATCAAACGCAATATGGTTGTGCAACCAAAATGAACACAGTATGGGCAGAAACCTTTGCACTTTCTACCGGTACTCATGCATCTGGTATATTTTTTAGAGCTCTGAATCAAAAGTTATTGAGCCAAACCACAAAATGTGGTCAATTGTCTTGATAGGGTTAATTCAGATCCTCCTTGCCAATCCCTGCCAATTTTGGTTAAATTCACCACCAGCAAAGCTTTTTGAGAAGTCAAAAGCATGTGTACAGTACATGTACATACTATATACATGTATGTAGAGAAAAACAAGATGAATGCGACTGCGTCTCCTATATGCCTCCGCCTAAATTCAGTTGATGGCTCAAACTCTTCTAGAAATATTTGATAACGAGGCTAAAAACCAGTAATTTCATGTAAATTGACCTCTGTGACCTCTGAACTTTGACCTACCTACCCCAAAATCTAATCAGTTCCTCTTTTTATGGGGATACATACTGGTACCAAGTTTGAAGTTCTCACCTCAAACAGTTCTTGAGATATCGCGGTAACAGTGCTAAAAACCAAGAATTTCATGTAATTTCATGTAAATTGACCTCTGTGACCTCTGACCTTTGACCTCCTTACCCCAAAATCTAATCAGTTCATCTTTGTATAGGGAAACATTAGTACCAAGTTTGAAGTTCTTACCTCAAACAGTTCTTGAGATATCGTGGTAACGGTGCTAAAAACCAAGAATTTTTATGTAATTTCATGTAAATTGACCTCTGTGACCTCTGACCTTTGACCTACTTACCCCAAAATCTAATCAGTTCATCTTCGTATGGGGATACATACTAGTACCAAGTTTGAGGTTCCTACCTCAAATGATTCTTCAGATATCGCGGTAACGAGAAGTGGGACGGACGGACGCACGGACGGACGGACAACCCGAAAACATAATGCCTCCGGCACCCATCTTCGGTGGGCGGAGGCATAAAAACTCAATTTTACCACAAACTTACTTAAGTTAAACTGTCAGTACGTGACCTTTAATGTGATGGTCGCACTTGTGTACGGCAATATATACTGAACTACAAAAGAAACGTCGCACTTTTCAAATTGATATCTTTTACACATGATATTGGAATTTGATACGTAAAATCACGTTTTATGCTTTTTTAACATCACAGATATGGAATTGACCGTCCATAACACATCATCATAACAAAATGTGATTTCTGTGTAGGATTAAAACTCATATCCTTTCCGTGAACATGGTAGTGCACTCGAGCGCAGCTTTTTGAAAAACATGATGCACATGCACATCCTCTATCCAGTGGGTTTAAAAGGGACCCAAAACCTTCATCCTGTCATTCGTTTCCTGAGCGCTGTCACCATGCCACGTCTGACTCGAAACCAGAGGGAACAAGCCATCGGACGTCTTCATGCTGGCCAATGTCCTAGAGTCATTGCCAACGACATCAATGCAGCGTTCGGACAGTAGAGAGACTGTGGGAGCGATACAATGCAACCAACAGCACCAACGATCGTCAGCGCAGTGGTCGTCCCAGGGTGAGAACAGCACGTCAAGATCGCCATCTTCACCGGGACCACTTGCAGGATCGCTTCCGCAGAGCAACAGAATCGGCTCTACAGACTATTGGCACACACAACAGACCAATTTCTGCGGCAACTGTTCGCCGTCGGCTGAGAAGCTTCAACTTGTCTTGTCGGCATCCTGCTCGGGGCCCTATCCTCACCGTTCGACATCGTCGGGCACGTCTCGTGTGGGCCCAACAACGTCAGAACTGTCGCTATCAACGACGAGAGTCGTTATTGCACATCTGCACTTGTTAATCAAAACAAAGCAAAACATTTTCTCAGTTTTCACTCTTGAATAAAGAATATGTTTCATTGTAAATAAAACAGTTTCAAACACATACATGTGCGACGTTTCTTTTGTAGTTCAGTATAGTTCAGTGCCCGTTTTTGGAACACAATTGACCTCAACTGACCTTCATTGACCTTTAACCTTGACTTTTGACCTGAAATTTGTTCCACATTATTTGTGATACTCTAGAACCCTTGTGTGCAAGTTTCATGGACATTGAAAATATATGCTTTTGAAATGAGAGCATTTCAAAAATTGTTTACGCTGCTGCCGTTGGAAAAACGGCGCCTATGTCTCACTTTTTGCTGACGCAGGCGAGACAAAAATGTATCACCAAAAGAATACAACAAAAGATATTGACACTAAAGGTTCATTTTACATAAAGATACGTAAGCTAACACGGATTCTAATTAACTATAAACTAATCAAAACATTAAAGGGCTCGTCACATATCATCAATAACAAAAACCAAAATATTAATTAAAAAAAACTTTAATTATGATAGTGGTCTATGTTAAAAAAGTAATCGATCCGAGAAAATTGGTGCTGAAGGCTCATTAGCATCAATCGATGAGCAACAATGATATCCAATACCTTTCTAACTTCAGTAGACTGATTTTAGAGTCATACATGTAGCTACTGTCATTATTATCAATGATATGTGAACAAGCCATTTAGGATTGATTCTGTAGCAATCATCCGTCAGCAAGTACCTTCCCATAGAGATGACCCATCTAGGTTCAGGCATCTGGTCATACACCTTCCTTAGGGCCGGGGCCATCTTGTTGGTCAGGGTACCAGCCACGATCATCACGTCAGACTGCCGAGGACTGGCCCGGAACACCACACCAAACCTGTCCATGTCGTAACGGGGAGCAGCGAAATGCATCATCTCCACAGCACAGCAGGCCAGGCCAAAGGTCATTGGCCAGAGTGAACTCTGCAGAGATGTGGGATTCAAATTCAAGAGTGCTAATTGAAGTCAAGTATAGACTGCAAAGACGTTCTCTGTATCACTACTACCGGTAAAAACCGATGAAACAAAGTGACCAGACCTCTAGATTTGCCTCTTTTTATACGTGCAGGGTTCTCACGTAACTTTTTATTAACCAAGGCATTTGTTTAGATTTCCAAATTAAACTTTGATGGTCAGCTACAGTGAATTACTCAAATTAGTTCTTTTAAAGGGGAAGTCCAGTCCAAGAATTGCTTAGTTTTAACTGAAACAAAAATCAGACCTACAAATCAAAAAAAGTTTGAGGAAAATCAGACAACTAATAAGAAAGTTATGAATTTTTAGTGGCATGAAAAACTAGGGAAAACTAGGGAAAACAAGGAAAAAGCGCTAGACAAATTGGCAACTCGGTCATGAGTTTGTGACGTCATTGGGTCACGGCTCACTAATTATTTTGTATAATTATACAGATAATACAAATTCTCAGTTTTGTCCATGAATATGATTTTCAAATAACTTATAAGTTCTATCTATAGTAATACATGTATGTTTTTGCATGTATAAGCTTTAACAAAATATTTCACAAACCCCAAAATAGTGAGATTGTTCTCAAAATATTAAATAATCACTCATTTTTTATGCATATTGTATTTATAAAATAATGATTTTCATGATTTTTACAGAAAATTATATAGTCTGTATTAGTGTATACTAACAAAAATATATTAATGTCAATATAAGTTGGTTCAAGTCTTGAGGAAATCATATTCTTTGACAAAAACTTAAACTTTGTATTATGAATATAAACAAAAAATTGGTGAGTTGTGACCCAATGATGTCACAGTCTCATGACCAAGTTGCCAATTTGTCTAGTCATTTTCATTGTTTATCCAATTTTTCATGCCACTAAAAAATTCATAAATTTCTTATTAGTTGTCCAATTTTCCTCAAACCTTTTTTTGACATGTTGTTCTGATATTTCTGCTTATATTAAACCAAGTAACTATTGGACTGGACTTCCCCTTCAATGAACAGTTTGAATTGTCTGAGATAATGTACGAGTGAGAGATAAATGTTGGTGCTAATTGGAGGCGAAAAAGCTCACTCACAAGACCTTTGGAAATTCTGAATCTTTATGGGTTAAATATGAAATGACAAACTTACCCTCCTAGCCCAGTTAATGACATCGTCAGCTTTAGCAACCACAAAGTCTGCTGCATTGTTTAGCTTGAATCCACCTTTTTTGGCTGGAGCTGCAGATGTGCTTTGATTCCTGTAAGGTACCAGGCTGCAGAGCAAATACACAACATTAGCTTATTGACAATTCTCCTACACCTCAGGTAAAAATAAATCAAATACTGCCTAAGTCTGCTAGGAATCTCTTTAGAATTCTGTGGATTTCTCTACTTGGGCTTTAAAGGTTTACTAAATTAGAGAGAAAATGGGTGCTCTTTCCATGTAGTTTTGCCTTCTAATCACGAATCTGCCAATCGATTGTCCAAATTATGTCTCGTTTTGGCGAAAAACGGGGAAAAGTAGAGGTTTTGGGACCGTTCCTTAAAACTCGTGAGCTGATTGGCTAACCCCCAAGTGACGTATGAAAAGTAAGAGGCACAAGATCTGCAGGCTGCAGCATATAATACTGTACACAGAATGCGGTATTTGACCCCTCTGTTCAATGGACAATTTATGAAAAAAGGAAATTAATCAATATAATCTTAGGAGTGAATAATCATTAGCAATATATTTTCTACAAGATCAGAAAACGCTTTTGCCCAAATATACAGCTCCTGTTTTGTTTTTATCTTTTCTTTTGAACAATGTTCTCATCCATCTGAGCTTGCCGAACGAAAGTTTTGCATTGGTCATAAACGCGTGCACAGCCGTTTTATGCGTCTGTATATAATTATGTACAATGTCCTACACATCTTTAGTACGGCAGTGACTATGTTCCCCTCGTACATTGCGACTGGTGAATGCTTTTGTTTTGTTTATTTCACACGGCTTTTTTTTTTACTTCGCTTTACATAGTACGTTTGTACTGACTTAGATTTTGGCTGAATTCGAGTAACTTATATAGAGAGAGGAAAAGTGCCGGCGATTCCAAGTTGGAGGACTTTTTTGAGCCAGGCAGATACGAAGTCTGATTTATCAAATGATTTATCAGACACTGAAGGCAAAGAAGCTCGAGTGGCAAGGGGAAATTCGACCATATTATATGTTTGAACCCCTCGCAGAATACGATGAAGGGCCGTGGGTGAAGTAACCCCAGGGAGCTCCAACGCGTTGGAGCTCCCTGGAGTTACGGGTGAAGTAGACCGAAAATTCTGTCTCTCGTTCGTTAGGTCGTCTTTATAGCTAACGAACGAGAGACAGAATTTTCGGTCTACGTGTGAAGCTGCTGCAGCTGCTGTCGTTGAAAAACAGATTGGAAGACTTGACTCCAAGTCTGATCGTTGGAATAGCTGAATCTTTTAGCTAGCTTATCCTTCTCTTCATGTCAAATTCTGAATACAGGCCAGGATCCTCAAATCATCTTCAGCAAAGTGATCGCTGCAGATTGTACTCCACTCACTTAGCCAGCCCTTGCCACTCTGCCCGCGTGAGCTTTACCTTTGCGACCCACAATTTCCGTAGATTTTCATCTTTAGGAAAATGATGTAGGCTTACACCATCTTTAGGGGTCTTGCTACAGCCCGCAACTATACACCGATTAGGCATTATTGATGAAACTGTGTCCCAAAATCAAAGTTATTGTGAGGAATTAAACACACGAAAATACGCAATGCAAATGGTCGATGCGGTGAATATCATGCTCGGCACCGGGCTAGGCCTGCCGGGGGCCTCCGGGCGCGCACGGTATAGATTAGTGGAATATTTTCCCTTACTTTTCATGCGTCACAGATCACGTGATCACGATGTCGCTTCGATGAGTTTTTTTAGGGGCGGGGCTTATGACTGTGTAAATCAGCAAAAATGTACTTTTCAAATGATTATAAAATATGACTGAATGCATAAAAAATTGTCTGATGGATATTTTTTGGCTCCTGATGACACCTTCCTACGAAAAATGGGCAATTATTTTTTTATTTTAGTGACCCTTTAAAGAATATGCCCAAAATGCGGTCTATGAAATAACTTGGAACAATTTAGTATTATAAACATTTAAGTTTAGATACAATGTGCAGTGTGGTCCACAAGGGGTTGTAAATTATTTATGCTTCAAAATATGCCTGATTTTTCACCAGAAAGCCTCAGAGAACCGCAGGACTTCCAGGGCCCTCAAGCAGGCTCTGGACTCAAGGCCGCCAGGGACTTTGCATTTCGCATACATCAGTTTATACTTCTTCCCAGTTGCGATTTTACATGTTTGAATTTTTGTTTGTGGACCACCCTGAATGTGCAGACAGTATTCCTATGTGGATGATATAAATCATACAGACAAGGTTTTTGATGGACCATGGTTTTGAAACTGCGTCACATCTTTTGTATGGTTACATTTAAAAGGTCTGTCCCCAGACCTAAATATTCAGATTTGATTGCTAAACATTCTTACCTTGTGCACTGTGTTTGTGTGGAAGCATTCTTCTGTTCATGGAGACATCTGACTGGTTGGACCTGGGAGCAGGCAGCTGGGAGTGACCTCACTGGGAGGCTAGAGAACCTACCAAGCAAAGCTAGCCGACTGATCATGGCGCCTGGAGATGTGAAAAGTGTACAGTGATAAGACTCGTATAAAAATGGAACTGGATAGGACAATGCTGGGTTTCCACATCATCCCTTTCATGTTCTTCTTCTTCCTGATGTCTGATGGGTGACTGATTGGTGACTGATTATTCTGTCAAAAACCCAGGATTTTAAAGGATGATTGATGCAGATCTAGATATTTAATATGCACACGTATAAGTAACAGCAGCACTGAAAATAAAGTAATGGAGGGAATTTTCAGCCATTTAAGCAGGGCTCCACATTGACTTCGCACCGCTCCTGCTCGCGCGGGTTGTATGGACAAAATAACTAAATACGTACGTCCAAAGACTCTAAGCTAGACTAGTTCTGACCCGGGGCAGTTAGGTCAACGTTTCTCATGCAAATAGCAATAGACGGACTACATGTGCAAGGTAAGAAACCTCATCAGTCCAGCCGAAATCGTGTATATTTACATTGATCTATTTAGTAGTTCAATTTTTTTATATTTTAGCTCGAATATGACCAGAATTACCTTAGCAAACACCGAAGGTGGTATGCAAGGTTCACCGTGCGTTGGAATGGGCAATTACACTCCTGTCTCCTATGTCGGAAAGGGCCAACAGCATGTGAATACCCGGTACACATGCTGCACTGCTACACAATTATCTGTGGCAATACTAATAGTAATAGGACATCAAAAATATGAGATCAAAATACTGGAAAATAGAATATCACTACCACAAGTACCAGCAAGTTGTCTGGGAAAGTCCCTCTTGTTTGGTGACCAGCTAAACTGCTGATTCAGGAAATATGCAATTTGAAGCATTAATTTTTGTCTTCATCATATTTTTCTGCTAAGACCAAATGACTCTTCTGTGCTGCTGCCCTCTCTCTGTGCAGCGAGGAAATCTGCATTTGTTTATTTTTGCTGGCAGAAGTACAGCAGTAGGGGGGCAGCAATTACGTTTTTTTCACAATGACCATATTGGTTTGGCAAGGTTATAATATATTATACAGCTTTGTACATTGGATGAGTGGGCGATTATGAGGCATGGTATTTTTGTGTTTACATGTCTACAGCTAATTTAAATCTACATGAACATGATGAACTCTAGTCCTAGCAATAAAAAATAGCACGCCTAACTTTACTTTAGACTTAGTCCTATCCTATGCAATCATGGCTATGTAGCCAGGACTAGCTTCCTGAGTGTCAAAAAAGAAAAATGGGCTATACGCCTTTTACATCACGAAGCTAGGTGTTTTATTCCGCCAATCTAACTGCGCACGGTTAGCAGGTCATAAAAAATGGGCTGGAAAATAGCTTTCCTGATAACTCCCGTGACCGACAGGTTCTTCACCACAGCATCTCCTCCTCGGGAAACTTTTGGAATGTTTGTTAAGTTAATCTAATTTTTAAAAATATTTATTCAAAAAAATTAAAAATATAGCATAAGAAATTTTGCGAGAACTCACCAGTGTTTGTGTATCCATGCCTCCTCTTGTCATGCAGATTTAAAATGGCGGCTGCGTGCGACGGCGTGCGTGCTGTCGGCGATACAACCATAATCGAAACTATACAATGTGGTGCAGTGGTGGAGATTTCCATTAATGATAAACGTTGAGGTCTCAACTGGCTTAGTGCCATCTACGTTGACTGTTTGTTTAGCATTAATGGAAATTTTGTCAGACCTCTCCATCACTGTACCACATCGTATATTGTTTTCGATTATGGTTGTATCACTGACAGCGCCGCTTGCGCCGTCGCACACAGCCGCCATTTCAAATATGTATGACAAGAGGAGGCATGGATACACAAACACTGGTGAGTTCTCGCAAATTTCTTATGCTGTATTTTTAATTTTTTGAAATAGATATTAAAAAAATTAGAAAACAAACATTCCAAAACTAAAGTTTCCCCAGGAGATGCTGTGGTGAAGAATCTGTCGCCAGTCGCGGGAGTTATCAGGAAAGTTATTTTCAGCCCATTTTTTGGCGATCCTGGGTTTTAGCGGTCTAAACTTATTTTAGGTTGCTAACTTCAGCTCGTCTATGCCCTTACCCTAACCCTAACCCTAGTTAGCAACCTAAAATAATTTAGCCCGCTAAAACCTAGGATTGCTCATTTTTTATGCCTTATGGCCTGCTAACCATGCAGTTAGATTGGCGGAATAAAACACCTAGCTTCGTGATTTAAAAAAAGACGTAAAGCCCATTTTTTTTTTTGTACACTCAGGAAGCTAGTCCTGGGTAGTACGGACTTTGTTATGCCTAGATGCGCTTGAGTTGAACTTAGGTTAAAAGATGCATCCATCTGTGTCGTCTAGACATCGCAAAAGTACCAGTGCACCAGGGCTAGTCGCACACATGGACGCAAGTACACAGATAGTCAATGCGTGATTCGGCCCGCTATGCATGCGCACACTTCCGATACCGCCTGTGTTAAGCGAATGACAAGCGAATGAATCTGGGATCTTTTTCTTTCTGTGATTGGCCCCCCTATGTTTATCAATGACGTATTCTGCATGCCTGTGTGTTCATCGACCCGGGATGCCCTTTGCATCCCACCAAACCCAGGATTTTTTCCCTGAAGGAGCTAAGAAGTGGCGGTATGTATGCAATTTTAGGCATTTTTATCGCTACTTTGCTTGTTCTTGTATAGTTTGAGTGGTTGATTTAGTGAAATGTGTCAGAATCTTTGTATTTTAATTTTTATGGCAGTTGAGTTCTTTATCTATCGATGAGTCATTGAATAACCGTGCCGCAGTGAATCGCCTATGCCTGTGAGAGGCATAGAAATGGGCTTGTCATGCAGTCAGCCCTTCGATTTTGGGTTTTGAATATCGATAGTACATTCCTAACATAGCAACAAAGAATATGTCAACGTATTTTTCAGCACATGATATGGACTATTTAGCCTTCATTTTTCACTATTTATGAGATTTTCAGGTAAGTTTTGAGCCATCTATGTGATAATTGGAATATTAAGCATTATTAAGCCAAAATTTAAGCCAATTAAGGCATGATTTGTGACTGACTGTGTGTGAGTGCCGTTTTTATTTTTTTGTGGCAGTGGCTAGTACCAGGCCCAGGGCACCTAAGTTTAATTCCTCGGCATTACGGTACATCCTTTAGTATTATGGATCCTGCGGAGTATCCTCGTACAAAAGTCGTAGAAGTAAGTTGTAGAAGTCGTAGAAGTCGTAGAAGTCGTAGAAGTAAGTGCCATTGGCATGGCCAGTAATAGACCGAAAATTCTGTCTCTCGTTCGTAGCTCTAAGTTAGAGACAGAAACGCTCCATTCACTCGCCTGTGCAAACCGAATCCCATTGACTCACACACTATACCGTTTGAATACGGCTGGAAGATTTTCAAACGGAGAAAACCTTGGACCCTGAATTACCTGAAAAAGGAGCATTAAAAGGAATAACAGTCAAATTGTTAAGTTGAACATGTTCGTTTAAGTATACAGCCTAGGCCTAATCTATTTAATTTACACAGATATTGTTAAAATGTGAATAATACGATTTACAAAATTACAAAAACGACATGCCTACTGTCAAGCGGTTGACAGTGAGTTTGCACAGGCGAGTGAATGGAGCGTTTCTGTCTCTAAGTGAATGGCCGACCCTATCCAAATAAGAGGCTAACGAACGAGAGACAGAAAATTTCGGTCTAGGCCAGTAAGTATGATCACTTCACCTAATACCGGCCATGTCATAATACCGACCATTAACGTATCATGGCATCTAGCGCGCGTCTTGCAAATCAACCCATGGGACTACGCGTAGAATGCCTAGCAACGTTGAGAACAGCTAAAATAGAGCAAGATGAGGAATAAAAACGTAATTATTATCAATTTTTTGTTTATTTTTCATATTTTCATTAAAATAATCTCTTTTCATAAATTGCCATTGACTTTGTGCAGGGGTCGGTAATTAAAACGCACTTCTCCCTGCTATGCGTAAAATGAGATGACTCTATTGCAACGTCATTTCTACAAGAACGCGCAAGTATTATCGCTCGTTACTACCTGGATCTTGTTCCCCAGTATTTGGGTAATAGTCTGATGAATTTTCATTACGTTTCATGAAGAATCTTTGCCGTAGTCGTTGGAAACATCGTTAAGAGGTCGGTATTAGGTAAAGGCATCATACTACTAGCCTAGTACCACTCACGGGTACATTACTGTAAAATAGTTGGTATTTTCTGTCGCATGTACTAAAGGTATAGGGGGGAAAATAAGATAAATATTTTAAATACTTGCTTTCAAATTCAGCCCTTAAAAATCTCACTCCTACCTCAAATGGCCGTTAGGAAGAACTTTTGATATTTACAGCAAAATCCAAAGTCAAAATCTTGTCCAAAACCGGAGAAATCCCCGCCGATTTGTTTCGCGATCGCGTGTTGTTTACAAACTGCCGATGTCTTAGACTAAAATCGGCCAATATAATTTTTGTCCACGAAGAAACTCGGGATCGCAAGGGCACGTCGATCTTTACGATCGCGCACACAGAAAATCGGAACTTTTCCGTGTACGCCATAGGGACCGAATTTTTGAGGACAAAACTTTTTTGGGGAGATGTCAGCGCCCGCGGCGACCAGGTAATGTACACAATGACTCCGATAGCTCGTTTCGCGAGAATTAACAGTAAATTACGGATTTCATTTTTGTAAATATCTTTTCCAACATTGGTGAGTTGAATTTATTGTATTTCTTGGATATTTTGGGGTCGGTTTTTGAAAATTAAATGCAGATTTTGAGTGAATATTGGTGACTTTTGTGTAGTGGTGTTTTAAAAAGATGAGGTGTATGACTGCCTACATTATACACACGAAGTATAGGAATGTAGCTATGAGTGCCTAGTACTAGGCCTACTACTACTATTAGTGTACGTAGTGGCAGTACCGGTACTATAGTAGTGCGCGCGCGTCATGCCAGCAGGCAAGCAAGGCCGGAGCTTCGGCCTTCACCTCCAGTGCAATTGGCAATGCCAATGACGATGACATCGTTTCTGATCTTCAAAAGTTCAGCAAGCAAAACATGAACTTTCAAAATAAGATTGCAATAGGCAAAACCTATGATCAAACTCGTAAAACTCATACAACGGAGATATTTATCACGTGGTTTTTGTATAACACATTAATATTAAGTATTTTACGTCAAGAATCTTACCTGGTACAGCCATGTTTACGAATACGATACCAATTTTGTAACACACTGGTCAACATCATCGTGCGTATATCGCAGATGGCGCTAGACCTATTTTTCAGAGCTTATCCATGTTTTTTGTGTATGATCGAATCTCTTTGGATGTACGTATAGGAGCTCTATATCTATGCTTTTTGCCAATTGGATAAGAGAATACATGGGCCGCGGGGCCCCCAGCCCCCCCCCCCCACACATTTTTTAGTAGACACGTTTCATAAAGCCTTGGAAAAAAGGTTCGAAAATTGTCATTAATGAGTGAAATCATATCAGCCCCCACTTTCAAAAACGCTCCGCGGCCCCTAACTCCAGGGAGCTCCAACGCTGCGTTCTGTGGTTGGAGCTCCCTGGAGTTACGCGGCCCCTGGAATAGAATGTACAACGAAATAAGAAAAAAAAATAACACATATTTGGGCAGTCTTATGGCAATTTTGTTTTTCTCCAACTACTACTTTTTTTAATGGACAAATTACAAGTTGGCATAAAAGTTCCCAGTTTCGATTTTTTTTCCGGCAATGAGGACACTTAGCCTTACCCATAGCCTATAGTGTTTCTTAGACTGTGTGTGTGCGGGGTCGGGGTGAGGGATGAGATAGTACACACGGGCAAAAATTATATATAACGTAATTCATATTGCCCTAAGACAAATGTACATGAAGATGAAATTAAAAAATATCAGAATGTTAGTTTGTTTATACTTTCCTTTTTTTGTTTAGCGAAAGTCATTGTACTATAAATGATGTGTTCATTAAGCGTTCAATGTATAGGCGTTCATCTATGAAACTAAACTTTTAGACGAGAAAAAAAAATCAGTAAAACTTTGCGGGATTGACTAGCATAGTGCATCATATTGTGGTTGGTTTAAATAGTCGAACATGAATGACACATGCCATTAATACGAAACCAGCCACAATTCATGTAGCAGAAAATTGATAGCCTAATTTATTAAGTTTTTGGACACTTTCCCCCAATCCACCCTTAAACTCAGTAAAAATCTTCCCTTTTTTCGCCATGCTGTTCATCAATTTCTGTGTAGACTAATGAATGCATGTATCGAAATTCGCTGCAGGCTGCTTGCTAGCATCCTGATAATTATAGAATGGGAATTAAATGTACTAGAGGAAGAAAGGCACAACGTCTTCAAAACAGATTTTACTTTAAAATAAACACTTAATATTGTGAGATAAGCCTAAGAGAACATGTTTTCATCTTTAGCGAATCTTGAAAGTGTTATGTAAACATACCATATTTTAATAAATATAAAAGATGAGAACATTCTGTCTGTCATCAAAATGTGTTTGTTTTTTCTCAAAACTCAAGATCCGTTTTGATAGAGTTCGGCCCTTCTTCCTCTCATTCTATTCAATTATATGTACCGCTACGTTGAAGATCGATCGGGACGGTTGGAGGTTAATACTTTTTTTTAAAAATAGACATGCACATCCAGGTATATTTGGGGGTATATCGCAATACAAAAGCTATTACCGAAAAAAAAATAAATAGAAAAAACTATTACCTGACAGGTTTGACTACACTGAAAGATAATCTGCATAATGAGAAAGATCTTTAAGTTTTATTTCATTCCACGGTCCAACCCCAGCGCAGCCCGAACCTGATTTCAAGATTAGTATGTTCTTTTAAACGTTTGATACAAGTGATCTTAAGAACAAGGAGATAATTGGCGACAAAGACGCAAAATAATTCATTGCTATCTATATTTATCATACATTTATTATTTCTATTCTGTAAGAAAAAGAACATTACACAAAAAACGATATCATCAGATCATTTCATATCTATACACATTTCAACACAGAGCACGATTAAATATTTACAGCGTCCGAACATATTATGAATTATAATCACTTGAGAGTTCAAAGGCGTATAGGGTATACGTCTAGCCATAAAGGGGGCACTTTATTATCATTGTCTGTGAACCGGGAATATCAGGATGAATGGCGAGAGATAGCGACAGGGGAATGGGACTCGAGGAAGGGTGGGTAAGGCCTTTACCTCTCCCTCCCTCCCTCCCCCACCCCCTCTCTCTCTATCTCCCTCTCCCCCTCTTTCTTTCTCCTTTTTTTCTCCATTTGATTGGGGCAAGCGCCCTCTGTAGACGGGCAAGTCCAAGGTATTTTCCATACGTGATGAGTAAGTATTATGGAATCGTATTATGGATTTCCTGGGGACCTAGTAACGAGGTATTCCATTAACCTGTTATTAAGGAATGAACTACAATACTTGGAATCCAGTTTGACAAGCCTCTGACAAGCTTTCAGGCTGTCAAGAACAACCTTGGTTTTAAAAGTAGGCCTATATGCATCACATTGGATAAATCTGTTAACTGGTCTATTGTGAACACAAATTGACATAAAAATATCACTTTACTTGATATTTTGTCTGATTCAACCTCTAGGACGGCTATCAACTTTATACAGTCATCAGGGCCCCGTTTCATAAAGCTTTTTATCAATAACAAGTTACAATAATTGTTATAAGCTACTGAAATCCTTGAATCTGATTGGATGAGAGCGAATTTGTCATAGAAATGAGGCAGTTGTTATTGATAACAGGTTTTATGAAGCGGGGCCCATGCAGATGTACTAAAATCTTAGAAGTGGTTGGTAGCGTATGGGACAATTTAGCTTGCCTGGTCCAGGGCCCGCGTTTCATAAAACTTGTTATCAGTAACAACTGCGACATTTCTATGACAAATTTGGTCTTAGCCAATCAGATGCAAGGATTTCAGTAGCTTATAACAGTTTGATAACAAGTTTTATGAAACAGGGCCCATATATGATATATACAATTGTGTTAATTCAATTGATTTATGCAATTTATCTACAAAACATGAAATAAAAAAAGGGATTTTCTTTTTAATCATTATGGATTTTATTGCTTCATTTCAGTAAACAAAAGTACATTCAAGAACAATAAATCATGAATCATATGTAAATGAAAGGTATGTTACAATTCAGCAAGTAGATCATGTGACATATTCAATGATTTTTTTCAATGATATTTATGTCTGTAAATAAAGTACTTAGCATGAAACAAAACTGTGTTGACTAAACCATGCCTTGTATGAATTCCAAAACAAATATCTAAAACTGAAAGTGGCAAAGTAAGAACGTTTAAATCAGCCAACCATTTGTTTACTTCGTTCCAAAATATCTTAACAACTGAACTATAGAAAAACATAGAAAAAACATAAGATTTTGACTTTCTTTGAAATTACATCTTGGTGAACTTTTGATACCAATACGAAACAAAAATTCATTAGTGGCGATTCTTCTATGAATGAACTTAAACTGAAAAGTACTTCGTATCGAGTGTGGCCTTGAATATTCTTTTAAAACGGTCTTGCCATTGAATTAAACGTTTCTAAACTCATATTTAGATCACTTTCCCCATATATTCAAATGATTTGTAGCATTCAAACTTAAACATACCTTATTTAGAAACAATGAATAACAAAATTTTGTGGGTTTCTTCTTCGATAGAAATAACTAATTTTTGGTCATCGGACGAACAGACAAAATTACCTTACGTAAACATATTTATCCACGATGACTTGATAGCATAAACAACAGCACAGTAACGCATAATTGATTAACGTTGAGATTAAAAACGAGTTGCATTTCTGTAAATGATTTAAAACTTCCATTCTCCTTCAAAATATCACTAATAAACTTAATTCCTACATCAAACCATTTTCTGAAGAGAATTGTTTACCATCTATCTTAACAAATGAATTATTCCATATAGATTGTGATACAATTTCCTTGAATTTGACCGGATTGTAGTATTTATAGGAGGACCAAGCTATCAAGACATCGTGCCAAAATTGACTAACATGAAAAAGCGTTATAATTATCTTCTGTAGAGAAATTACTACTGAAAATAAATTCTCCCCCATATGAATTCACTTGATAGAGAAAAAAATGTTTCCACATGCCCTTATTTTGGTTATCTATAGAACCCTTTTAACCCATGAAAATTTTCAGAGCACTACAGAAACTTTTGATATGGGTCATTTTCAACCCCCCATTTTCTTATTCATTGAACATTATATTCCTTTTGATACGGTATTTTTCCCACTCCATAAAAATTCAAAGAATGTCCTTTGCAGTGTATCGAAAAGTGGGGGGTCTGGTAAAATACTGAACAAATAAACAAACTTGGGAAGTATCAATGATATCAATATTTAATTTTTCCTAAAAGAGACAAGTTGCGAAAATTCCACACTTTCAGGAGTTTGTACGTTTCTATCAATTTAACATCAAAATTTATCGAACAAATATCTGGCAAATCCTGTACTTAAAGTAATTAATGACATTATCGACCCATTCTAAAGGTAGTTGTCTACATAATGTACATTGAAAATGTCCTAGCATCACAATTTTACTCTTATTGACATTAATTTTTAAACCAGAAATATTAGAATATTTGTATAACATATCGAAACATGTGGAAAGATTATGCTCATTAGCATCAAGATAAATCAGTGTATCATCAACATATTGAGTTAATCGTATTTCGTTTCCGTTAAAATTAATTCCCTGAATTTGTGTACTCTGTCTCAACATAATTCCTAGTATCTCGGCTCCAATCAGAAACAAGTACGGAGAAAGAGGGCAACCTTGACTGACCCCCTGTGGAGATTAAAAACAGATGATGAGAATCCATTATTTATGACACAGCTTTCGATATTTGTATACATCAGTTTAAAAAAATATTTAAATGTATTGCCAAAGCCAAACTTATTTAAACAAATATCTAGAAAATTCCATTCACAGAATCGAAGGCTTTTTCGAAATCCATCGAAAAGACTATACATTTGATTGACAACTTTTTGCTTAACTCTATTGAATCTAAATATAAACGAATATTTTCGCCAATATATCTATGCTTTAGAAATCCAGTCTGATCTCCATGTATGATAAAAGGGAGAACTTTTTGAAGTCTGATTGCGAGAAAAAAAACCTGTACAATACACATACTTTCAAAATTCTCGGGGGATGCCCCCCCCCCCCCGAGTATATCTATGATCCTCAGTGACTCTAAACACGCTACGCCACTGATAATCCTGATTCATATTAACAATCACATGCAGTGAACAAGAACACAGTAATTCCATATTATATTCCATAAATATCCATGAAGTTGAACAAGGTTCAAGTATAGGATTCTCCCCTCCTATCTATAAATAAGTAATTTAGGTGGTAGATTTCTTAGACTGGCAGGGGGAGGGGGACAAACTTAGTATGTATCTAAACTTTCTATCAATCACCAAAAACTTATAAATTATTACTATCTATCTATCTATTACAAAAATCTCCGACAAGCAAAAGAACAAAGATTTCTAAAATGTTGCTAATTGAAAGGAAGACACGTTTCCATTAACTGTAGGTAGATTATAGGGCAGGACAAAACGAAATAAAGATATATTTTGGAAGGGGTTGTGTCCCCTATCCCCCCCCCCCCCCCCCTCGGATCCACTTCTGCGATTACAGTCTGAGTCTGAGTATACATCAATACACGACTGGCTGCAAACATTTAGTAAAGAGGCTTCATGAGTTAAGTGGCGTCATTTCCTGACGTTATGGTCAGTAACTGGTAGTCTTTAATAGTAATCAATGAGTGACATCTTTAAAAAATAATTGCAAAATCTTTAATAATTGACCCCAAAAATCGCTCGTTTTCAAGATTCATTTATTTTTCGATACCAATTCATAAATCATATAAAGTATTTACATTGTAGAAGAAACTCATCATTCAAACATAACGCGTATGAACTTTGTTTTGCATATTGTTTTCTAAGATAAATGTTGTGACAGAGAGAGGTGTACACACGTTTCAATTGTTTCTTGATAATAATAATCGAAAAGGTAACGAAAGGGAACTAGCAAAGTAGCGGAGCTTGTAAATAGCATGTTGCCACGCTCCACGATCCACCGTAGAATGATATATAAGCATATGATAGTTTGAATATCAGGATGAATGGCGAGAGATAGCGACAGGGGAATGGGACTCGAGGAAGGGTGGGTAAGGCCTTTACCTCTCCCTCCCTCCCTCCCCCACCCCCTCTCTCTCTATCTCCCTCTCCCCTCTTTCTTTCTCCTTTTTTTCTCCATTTGATTGGGGCAAGCGCCCTCTGTAGACGGGCAAGTCCAAGGTATTTTCCATACGTGATGAGTAAGTATTATGGAATCGTATTATGGATTTCCTGGGGACCTAGTAACGAGGTATTCCATTAACCTGTTATTAAGGAATGAACTACAATACTTGGAATCCAGTTTGACAAGCCTCTGACAAGCTTTCAGGCTGTCAAGAACAACCTTGGCTTTAAAAGTAGGCCTATATGCATCACATTGGATAAATCTGTTAACTGGTCTATTGTGAACACAAATTGACATAAAAATATCACTTTACTTGATATTTTGTCTGATTCAACCTCTAGGACGGCTATCAACTTTATACAGTCATCAGGGCCCCGTTTCATAAAGCTTTTTATCAATAACAAGTTACAATAATTGTTATAAGCTACTGAAATCCTTGAATCTGATTGGATGAGAGCGAATTTGTCATAGAAATGAGGCAGTTGTTATTGATAACAGGTTTTATGAAGCGGGGCCCATGCAGATGTACTAAAATCTTAGAAGTGGTTGGTAGCGTATGGGACAATTTAGCTTGCCTGGTCCAGGGCCCGCGTTTCATAAAACTTGTTATCAGTAACAACTGCGACATTTCTATGACAAATTTGGTCTTAGCCAATCAGATGCAAGGATTTCAGTAGCTTATAACAGTTATGGCAACTTGTTATTGATAACAAGTTTTATGAAACAGGGCCCATATATGATATATACAATTGTGTTAATTCAATTGATTTATGCAATTTATCTACAAAACATGAAATAAAAAAAGGGATTTTCTTTTTAATCATTATGGATTTTATTGCTTCATTTCAGTAAACAAAAGTACATTCAAGAACAATAAATCATGAATCATATGTAAATGAAAGGTATGTTACAATTCAGCAAGTAGATCATGTGACATATTCAATGATTTCTATTTATCTTGGTAAACTAAACGTTTGCCTTGTCTAATGGCAATAACTCGCTCTACTTTTTCTAGGAAAATTATGTCTTTTTGAAAATGTTTTATCAATATATTTATATCTGTAAATAAAGTACTTAGCATGAAACAAAACTGTGTTGACTAAACCATGCCTTGTATGAATTCCAAAACAAATATCTAAAACTGAAAGTGGCAAAGTAAGAACGTTTAAATCAGCCAACCATTTGTTTACTTCGTTCCAAAATATCTTAACAACTGAACTATAGAAAAACATAGAAAAAACATAAGATTTTGACTTTCTTTGAAATTACATCTTGGTGAACTTTTGATACCAATACGAAACAAAAATTCATTAGTGGCGATTCTTCTATGAATGAACTTAAACTGAAAAGTACTTCGTATCGAGTGTGGCCTTGAATATTCTTTTTAAACGGTCTTGCCACTGAATTAAACGTTTCTAAACTCATATTTAGATCACTTTCCCCATATATTCAAATGATTTGTAGCATTCAAACTTAAACATACCTTATTTAGAAACAATGAATAACAAAATTTAGTGGGTTTCTTCTTCGATAGAACATACAAATTTACCTTGCGTAAACATATTTATCCACGATGACTTGATAGCATAAACAACAGCACAGTAACGCATAAATAATATTGATTAACGTTGAGATTAAAAACGAGTTGCATTTCTGTAAATGATTTAAAACTTCCATTCTCCTTCAAAATATCACTAATAAACTTAATTCCTACATCAAACCATTTTCTGAAGAGAATTGTTTACCATCTATCTTAACAAATGAATTATTCCATATAGATTGTGATACAATTTCCTTGAATTTGACCGGATTGTAGTATTTATAGGAGGACCAAGCTATCAAGACATCGTGCCAAAATTGACTAACATGAAAAAGCGTTATAATTATCTTCTGTAGAGAAATTACTACTGAAAATAAATTCTCCCCCATATGAATTCACTTGATAGAGAAAAAATTGTTTCCACATGCCCTTATTTTGGTTATCTATAGAACCCTTTTAACCCATGAAAATTTTCAGAGCACTACAGAAACTTTTGATATGGGTCATTTTCAACCCCCCATTTTCTTATTCATTGAACATTATATTCCTTTTGATACGGTATTTTTCCCACTCCATAAAAATTCAAAGAATGTCCTTTGCAGTGTATCGAAAAGTGGGGGGTCTGGTAAAATACTGAACAAATAAACAAACTTGGGAAGTATCAATGATATCAATATTTAATTTTTCCTAAAAGAGACAAGTTGCGAAAATTCCACACTTTCAGGAGTTTGTACGTTTCTATCAATTTAACATCAAAATTTATCGAACAAATATCTGGCAAATCCTGTACTGGAATTTCTATTCCTAAGTAATTAATGACATTATCGACCCATTCTAAAGGTAGTTGTCTACATAATGTACATTGAAAATGTCCTAGCCTCACAATTTTACTCTTATTGACATTAATTTTTAAACCAGAAATATTAGAATATTTGTATAACATATCGAAACATGTGGAAAGATTATGCTCATTAGCATCAAGATAAATCAGTGTATCATCAACATATTGAGTTAATCGTATTTCGTTTCCGTTAAAATTAATTCCCTGAATTTGTGTACTCTGTCTCAACATAATTCCTAGTATCTCGGCTCCAATCAGAAACAAGTACGGAGAAAGAGGGCAACCTTGTCTAACCCCCCTGTGGAGATTAAAACAGATGATGAGAATCCATTATTTATATGACACAGCTTTCGATATTTGTATACATCAGTTTAAAAAAAAAATTAAAATGTATTGCCAAAGCCAAACTTATTTAAACAAATATCTAGAAAATTCCATTCACAGAATCGAAGGCTTTTTCGAAATCCATCGAAAAGACGTGACATTAATTTTGATTGACATCTTTTTGCTTAACTCTATTGAATCTAAATATAAACGAATATTTTCGCCAATATATCTATGCTTTAGAAATCCAGTCTGATCTCCATGTATGATAAAAGGGAGAACTTTTTGAAGTCTGATTGCGAGAAAAAAAACCTGTACAACACACATACTTTCAAAATTCTCGGGGGATGCCCCCCCCGAGTATATCTATGATCCCCAGTGACGCCACTGATAATCCTGATTCATATTAACAATCACATGCAGTGAACAAGAACACAGTAATTCCATATTATATTCCATAAATATCCATGAAGTTGAACAAGGTTCAAGTATAGGATTCTCCCCTCCTATCTATAAATAAGTAATTTAGGTGGTAGATTTCTTAGACTGGCAGGGGGAGGGGGACAAACTTAGTATGTATCTAAACTTTCTATCAAACAACAAAAACTTATAAATTATTACTATCTATCTATCTATTACAAAAATCTCCGACAAGCAAAAGAATAAAGATTTCTAAAATGTTGCTAAATGAAAGGAAGACACGTTTCCATTAACTGTAGGTAGATTATAGGGCAGGAGTAAACGAAATAAAGATATATTTTGGAAGGGGTTGTGTCCCCTATCCCCCCCCCCCCCCCCCTCGGATCCATTTCTGCGATTACAGTCCGAGTCTGAGTATACATCAATACACGACTGGCTGCAAACATTTAGTAAAGAGGCTTCATGAGTTAAGTGGCGTCATTGACGTTATGGTCAGTAACTGGTAGTCTTTTGTGGTCATGAATGAGTGACATCTTTAAAAAATAATTGCAAAATGAACAATGCAAACAATAGTCTTTTAATAACTGGAGTATGGATTAGTTGCCTTCACAGGTTCGATTAGCGCAGGTAATGACGCAATCGAAATGACTCCTCGTGTGAGCGGGGCTTAATGCGATGAAACAGAGCATGACACTCCACCGAAACACACGTATTTGATCTCCTGATACTCGTCCATTCCAAACTTCGACCCCTCCCTGCCTAATCCTGACTCCTTGACGCCACCGAACGTCGCCCCGTCGGTCGAAATGATTCCCTCGTTGACGCCCACCATGCCGACTTCGAGCTTCTCGGCAACACGCCAGATCTGAGCGATGTCGTTAGAGTAGAAGTAACCGGCGAGACCGACGCGAGAGTCGTTAGCGATCGCCAGGGCTTCGGCTTCGGTTTTAAACCTAGATGTCCATAGGAAGAGATCAAATGCAAACATTTTAGAGTTCAGGTTAAGAATATAGATGAAATGATACATACTTGGAATATTAAAAGCTTGAAAGACAAGGGCCGTAAAAATTAAATTAACAACAACGCACAAGAAAATCATGGGATTAGGCTATATTACAAGGAATCATTTGTAGCAAAAATAGTCATAATTAACAGATTGCCATATGAATGTGAATAACAAGAACAATATCCTAATGCTATGTATTAGAAGCGTCCTTCTCCTCACTTTATGTATGTCATAAATTACATTCACACGGGTTGGCGTGCCCCTCCCTAAGCCTAACTAAGCTCTCTGAGGCATTATAAGGATTTCAAGTCTTTAACAATTGACCCCAAAAATCGCTCGTTTTCAAGATTCATTTATTTTTCGATACCAATTCATAAATCATATAAAGTATTTACATTGTAGAAGAAACTTATCATTCAAACATAACGCGTATGAACTTTGTTTTGCATATTGTTTTCTAAGATAAATGTTGTGACAGAGAGAGGTGTACACACGTTTCAATTGTTTCTTGATAATAATAATCGAAAAGGTAACTAAAGGGAACTAGCAAAGAAGCGGAGCTTGTAAATAGCATGTTGCCACGCTCCACGCTCCACCGTAGAATGATATATAAGCATATATAGTTTGACGCTCTACCACTTGAAAAATTAAAACTAAAATAAAATTCTGGTGCCCCCTCCCCAACAAAAAGCTTTGACCTTCTGTGCCCCTCCCTCCCCCAACATAAAAGAAAATAATTAAGTCTGAAGTTCTTACCTCAAACAGTTCTTCAGAAATCGCGGTAGCGGTGCTAAAAACCAGTAATTTCATGTAAATTGACCTCTGTGACCTCTGAACTTTGACCTCCTTATGCCAAAATCTAATCAGTTCATCTTCGTATGGGGATACATACTAGTACCAAGTTTGAAGTTCTTACCTCAAACATACATACTAGTACCACGGTTTGAAGTTCTTACCTCAAACAGTTCTTGAGATATGGCAGTAACGAGGCTAAAAACCAGTAATTTCATGTAATTTCATGTAAATTGACCTCTGTGACCTCTGACCTTTCACCTACTTACCCCAAAATCTAATCAGTTCATCTTTCTATGGGGATACATACTGGTACCAAGTTTGAAGTTCTCACCTCAGATAGTTCTTGAGATATCGCGGTAACGGTGCTAAAAACCAGGAATTTCATGTAATTTCATGTAAATTGACCTCTGTGACCTCTGAACTTTGACCTACCTACCCCAAAATCTAATCAGTTCCTCTTTCTATGGGGATACATACTGGTACCAAGTTTGAAGTTCTTACCTCAAACAGTTCTTGAGATATCGCGGTAACGAGAAGTGGGACGGGCGGACGGACGGACGGACACACGGACGGACGCACGGACGGACAACCCGAAAACATAAAGCCTCCGGCACCCACCTTCGGTGGGCGGAGGCATAAAAATAGAATTGATCCGGCAGCCGCAAGATAATTCACTGGTACTTATTCCGTAATTGTTTTCCCCTCTTTTATCTCTCTATAAAAATATAGGCCTGCAAGGAACATTTGTATATAAAGGCGCACTAATTTTGTGATCACTGTAAACAATGTTGCTGTAAGTGAAACTGATGGAAGCCTGCATCTTCTATTTATTAATGTTTAAGAAACATTGTGTCTATTCATACCCGAGGAAGCATGACGACCGAGTGAGAAAATTTTAGAGCACTAATAAGCTTATTAAGACTATACATCGTTGTAATGGAAAATTATTATTAAATGTAACTTTCTTTTCTTTTTTCTGGCGAGGGGGCCCATTTGGGGAGGGGGAGGTTTGGTTCAAAAAGTGTTTTCGCCCCCAAACTCGAATGATTTTTTTTTTTTGGGGGGGGGGGGGTGAGGATGAAGTCATCAGGGGTATAATTCACGTACAAAATGTGATTTTCCTTTTTTGTTCTTTTTCTATTTTTAGTGATTGCCTGTCCGATTTTCCATACTAAAAACCAACAAAACGGTGACCCTCATTTTTCAGGTTATGCAAAAGAGAACAATATAGACCATGAACTGCATGTCTTGAAAAATATGAAATAAGGGCACCCTAATATCAAGTTTGTGAGACTTGTAAATGATGTTGATTTACGTTGAAATACACGCATAAAAATCATTAGTTCACTGGCCACAGAGAGTTTAAAAAAAAAGATTGCACTCCCTAAACCACCCCCCCCCCCCCCGGTTCAGCGGCCCCTGAACTTGATCTTGATTTGCACGTCCATTTTCATAAGAAAGATTTCCTCTCATATCCCATGTAGAGAGTACAAGCAGTCGCATTAAAAAAAACTGGAAATAGACTATGCCAAGATAGACGACTTGTACTGAGTACTGAACAAAGCACACGTAATTCTCGCTACCCCAAATACGCAATTTCGCCAACAGATGGCGTTTGTCATGCAAACCACGCATGCGCAGTGCTGACAATATTGGGTCGACAAGTGTTTGTCTTTTTGCATTTTGCATTGAAAATGTACACAGGTATTACAAAAATCCTCGAGTTTGAGTATAAATAATTAACCGACATGTTTGAAAAGATATCATGATTTATTGAGACAATTGGTTGCATTTTCAAAATTTGAGTGGTTTATGTCATGCGATCCAAAAATTAAGCATTTTAGCACTCATTTAATTCATAAGCCGTAGTATTTCAATACGGACCGGAAGTGAAGTTGCGAAGATGCGGACCATTTCCATGCATAATATTGCCCTCTACGTCGAAAATTGCATATTTGAGGTAGCGAGAATTGAAAAGACGTGACGTTACGTCAAGTCACGACAGAGTACACGAAATTAGGTACACGTCACGTAACGACTAGACGTCTCGTATCGTTTTGTTTTACCAAGGAGGTTCAAACAGATGGAGTCTCAACTAACGATAATTAATGCTAACACCTGGCAGATTATAAAGGATGTACAATTGAATTAATAAACTGCCTTGATTCTTTGATGTCTGATGCCGCCAAATTAAACGGACAATATTTAGAGATGTTTTGACATTTAAATGTTAACGATGCGCAGTTAAATTCATAAAAACAAACACAGAAAGTGAATGTGCAGTTTCAATGTAAATTATTTCGATTTCATTCTGAAATTCCCCTGCCTCAGGATGAACAATTTTTTTAGATATAGCCTTAAAAGTGTCACATAATTAATGTATGCCTCTTTAAGGGCAATTTTAATACCTTTTCCGCTAAGTTCCGATTATTAAATTTCATATATTACAATCGTGAAAGATGGGTCTAGGAAATATAGCCAACCGCAGCCAGTCAAGAAGCCAGTCAAGAAATTGTCATCGCAAATCTGGCATTTTTGGCACTAAATATGTTTGCTTGAACCTTGTTATATCATTCATGTGCACTTTTCGAAGTTACATTTGGGTCTGCGAAATCTAATTATCATTATAACAGAATATCCTCCATTGTATTTAACCATGGTTATGCAGTGAAACGGAATTTGATTTGTTTCCTCGTTTGGAAGAATGTTTTCGGAGAGCGCATCTGTTCACATTATAACTTAAATACCCTAGTAAATACACTTAATCAAGAAAATTATAACTAATTTTGTTATTTACTAGATAAATCTATGTATCTACCTATTTGCTAGTTTCCCAAACTATGCCGTCATTCGAGAAAACCTAAGTCTAAAACGCGCAGCCCCTGCCTGCGCGCGCGTACTCCCCGTCCACCAATCCAAACGCGCCACCGCCATACTCTTCCTCTTCCGAGCAGTCAGAGACAGAATCTAGGACATGTCAGACAAGGAGAGGGGCTGGAGGGAGGGACATAGGTAGATACATAGATTTATCTAGTAAATAACAAAATTAGTTATAATTTTCTTGATTTACAGCAATAAATCGATGTATCTACCTATTTGTTAGAATAGCACGGATAAAAAACCCGGGTGGCATGTCCCAGGACGGGAGTAACTAACGCGGGGCAGACAGAGACGACGAAGCAGCTCTCAACCCAGAGGTTTCAAATCCAACCTCACCCGAAGGAGCATCCTTAAGATAGAAGGATGTGAAGAAAGTAGGGGAACGCCAAAAGGCGGCCCTCAAAAGTCTTCCAAAGGGATGAACCTGACAAAGCGCCCAGGAGGTAGAACACTCCTAGTGTCATGCGCTCTGGGAGGCTTCCCAGACAGGAGAGCCTCCAAACCCGCAGCTTGGATAGCCTCGACAATCCAACGGGAGATAGTCTCCCGTGATGCTGGGGAATAAAGGTGATGGAAAAAGAGAAGAGCTGATCATCCTTACGAAAACAACCGTAGTCCTATCCAAGTACCATTTGAGAGCCCTAACAGGGCACCAAGATTTATCCTCCATGACGGAAGAGAATTCCGACAGAGGACTCAAGAACACTTCGATTAAGCCAGAAGAATCCGTCTGATTCTTGGCAATAACGAAGGTCGAGGGACAAGACGTACACCTTGCCTTTCCCATCTGATATGCCCGGGGGCCGTAGAGAGAGAAAGGTGGTCTTAATCGGGAGATGGTGTAACGACGCTTTGCAGAACGGCCCAAAGGGCGGTTTGGCCAAGGCGTCCAAAACCAAGGAAGGCTCCACGCAGGAGTCAACTGGCGATTTGCTGGGCGTGTCAAAGGAAAGACCTCAGCAAATGAGTCAGGAAGGGAGAGATTGAAACTCCCGAACCATCAGAAAAAACCCAAGGTGAACCGCAGTAATAGCGGACCGGTAACCACTAAAGTTAGAGAGGGCCCTGCCCTTATCGAAAGGAGTAATAAGGAAAAATGTTGTAAAAGCACCTACCGGGGCAGAAACGGGAAAACAAACCCCTTCTCCCCAACAAGCCTGGAAGGTTTCTAAACTCGAGTTGACAACAGCTCGGGTAGAAACTCTTCTGCTCTGGACTATGAACTGGGAGGCTCTCTCTGAGAGTCCTCGCTTCCTCCCCAATAGCGGCCAGGCGGTCAATGTAGAGCCGCCGGACGATGGTGGAGGATCCCCGACAGGGGCTGATCTGAGGACTGCTCTCCATAGAAGGGAGAGAGGCCGACCGTCCAGCAGAGACAGAAGAAGAGGAAACCAAGGTCTCCTCGGCCAGCAAGGTGCTATGAGCAGAAACCCACGCCTGATCCTCCTGAATCTTCCCCAGGAACTGAGGAATTAAGGAGATCGGCGGAAAGGCGTAACCCCAGAAGTTCTTCCCTGAAGGGAGAACGCATCGAGGGCCCAAGCTTCCGGATCTCGCACTCGAGAGCAAACTCGGGAGGCGATGATTCAGAGCTGTCGCAAACAGGTCTATCTCCAGATGGGCGCAGACTGAACTGAGGTAGTCGAAGACCTCTTGATTCAGTGACCACTCGGAGGGGGGACACATGTCCCGGGACAGCAAATCTGCAATCAGATTGTCCCGCCCGGGAACATAGGAGGCGATCGGAATCACTCGGTGAGGCCGACACCACTCTTAAGTTTGGCGGTTAGATCGTTCAGGGTAGCGGGAAGAGTCCCGCCCTGTCTGTTGATGTAAGCAGCAACAGAGGTGCTGACCGTCAAATCAGGACGGAGCGACCTACAAACATGTTCTCGAAAAGGTGGAGAGACTTGAGGACTGCCATCAATTCCAACACAATAAGTGGGGCAAGGTGCACAGGTGTGACCAGTCCCCCTATACCACCTGGTCCGAACAGGGCGATAAGTAGACGTCGTTTGATCTCCTCGGTGAGAGGAATCCACACCTTGAGCGAGTCTACACTGGGCTTGAAAACTTCAGAAGATGAAGTTGGAAAAAGCCTCATATGAAGCCGACAGTCTTTGAGGACATCCCTATGGCTCGATAAGTGGTCCAAGAACTGGTGCCATCGGCCTGCCCGAACTCGACGTAAGAGACGAAGAGATCGAGCTAGAAAGACAATTGCGTGAATTCTCTCCCGACTGGGGCGGGTAAGTTGGTTCACAATGTCTAATTTCCGCACTCTAGGTAAATGGGTCTGCGGGTAGGAGTCAACTCCTACTTGTCCCAGTTGGCTATGAATCGTACTTCTTGCGTAGCACGGAGAAGTAGGGCCATGTGCGACTGAAGGACGGACACAGAGCTCGCCACCAGGAGCCAGTGGTCCAGGTAAGTGAAAAGTCTCAGACCGCGATCCTGAGGGAAGCGGCTAGGGTAGAGACTGCTTGAGTAACACTCGAGGAGCCGGTTTCAGGCCGAAATTTAAGGCCTCGAACCGGAAAGTTTTGCCTTGAAGGAGAAACCTAGAAGGTCCCTTGAAGAAGGGTGTATCGGTATGTGAAAGTATGTTTCAAGTCTACCGAAATAGCCACATCTGACGGTCTGATCGCCGGGAGAATCGAGGCCAAGGTTTCCCTGTGGAAAACCTCTCTTGGTATGAAGGAATTGATGACTTCCATATTCAAGATCATTCTGAGCTTCCCCGAGCATTTGGGAATATAAGATAGGGGAGAGGCACAACTGGGGTGGTCTCTTACCCTTTCGATCGCGCCCTTTTCCAGCAGCTCTTGAATCTCGGTGGAGATGTGCTCTAGAAAGGGGGCGATAGTGTAGGAGGGTTGTGGCGGACGGTTCCGTGTGGGAGGGGCTTTGCGAAAAGTATGCAGAAGCCTCCTCGCACGAAGGGGAGCACGAAAACGTCGTCGGTAATTCCTTCCCAGGCGGGAAGGTACTGAAGACGGCCGCCAACCCTCTCCTCCAACGCTCGGGGCGCACCTGTGCACGGGGCAGCTGGAAGCGCCACCGCGTCTAGGAGGCGGAAAGACAGCCTGGGCCTGCGGCTTAGGAGCCGAGGACTTAAGGCATTTCAGAAGTTCCATCGCCTGCTTGCGTGAATCAACCTCAAGTTGAATCACATCAGGCCCCTTACCTCCAAAGAGGTGAAGGCCGGAGTGCGGGACCCTGGCCAGGAGGGCAGGTATGTCCGCATCCGCAATGCCCAGAGAGGAAAGCGTAAGCTTCCTCCTAGCATTGGTGGCTATTGCTGTCGACACAGACAGTTCCAACCACAACGAGCCTGCCCAGGACAAGGCTTCGTCTAGCAACAGGATGTCCGAGTCGGACATCTCGAGGTGCTGACTCCTAGCGCGAAAGGAAGGAGCGTACCCAAGTGGGCAGTCAGCCTCAGGCCAGTCCTGGAATGAGCTTCCATTAAGGACGGGAGCTTCTCTATTTGGCGTAAGGTGTACTCTTAAAGTTGACACCAAGCCTACCACCTACATGTAGGAGGTCACTGGAACAGGACTTTCTCGTAATTAAATCGAGTGTCCTGTCGAGAGAAGGTGAAAACCCAGCCGAGGGACGGTTTTACAACGAGCCTGTCCTTGGACAAGGGGCTTCGTCTAGCACAGGATGTCCGAGTCGGACATCTCGAGGTGCTGGCTCCTAGCGCTAAGGGAAAGGAGCGTACCCAAGTAGGCAGTCAGCCTCAGGCCAGTCCTGGAATGAACTTCCAATAAGGACGGGAACCTCTCTATTTTGGCGCAAGGTGTACTCTTAAGTAGACACCAAGCCTACCACCTACATGTAGGAGGTCACTGGAACGGGACTTTCTCGTAATATAATTCGAGAGTGTCCTGTTTAGAGAAGGTGAAATCCCCGGCCGAGGGACGGACCCTACTAAGGATGCAAGAGGCTGTGAGGCGAAGTCATTGAAGACTCGCTTACAGTCCTCCGTAAGAGGGATGCCCTTGGAGGGACGCTCACCTTGAAAAAGGAGAGACGGATGTCCCGGATCAGCCCGACTCTGTAAAAGTGTCGGGAAGAAATTTCTCCAGCAGGGCTTGAGTCTCTACCGCCAAGGACCCAAAGGTCTGGGGTGTAATCTCAGCCTGTGGAGAGGCATCATCCTCCGAAAATCCAGACTGAAACCTGATCCCAAGAAGGGCGGTGTAAGCAGTCCCAGGATTCCTCCCCAGGCGGAGCACCAAGTGCCGCTGGAATGGGAGTAGCCCCGACCAGACGATCAAAGCTGAACGTGGTCGAGAGACGCCCGAAGTGGGGCGGTAAGGCTCTAGTGTGTTGGAAAACAAACACAATGAGCCAGATACCTGAGAAAAGGAACCGGATCCCAACCCACTAGAAGCAGTGGTGGTAAACAAGGGAAAACCAGTGTTCCTAGCCGGATAACCGGTAAAAACCGGTATCCGAACCGGATATCCGGTATCCGAACCGGAACCGGTATCCGAACCGGACCTGGGTCGGGTCGGGTACAGGTATCCCCCCTTCCCCCTTGGGGGGAGGGGTTGGAGTCAGGCGTGGTGGGGAGTACAGACACAGAGTCTGACCAACCACTCCGCTCCACAATGATCTTGAGATAATTCAAAAGTTCATGGGAGACGCCTAACTCAGAAGTGGTCGCCCCTTGGGGGCTAACCTTCTTCTTCTTGGCCCCCCCCCCCCCCCTGACACATGAGGTGAACACACAGTCGGTGTCAGGGGGAGAGAGTCCGCCTCGCCTGTTGGCTGGGCAGTACTCTGGCGCTTACGCTTCTTGGGCAGGTGGGCATGTTTATCGCCCCCTTTACCCTTAGAAACGGGCACCGCCTCCGTAGTAGGCCCTGAAGGGAGTACTTTTGGAGGATCACGACTCTCTTTTTCCCTTACCCGCCTTGCTTGTGTTAGAAGCGTGCGGAGAGACAAAAGGAGCCGATCCCTGAGCAATCACACCTATGGCTGAAGAGCGAGGAATGATGCTCGAGCGAGACGAACTGTGGGCAGGGATAACACCCACAGTTTTATCGGTGAGAGGTATTGGCCGGAGGCACTCACTCCCACCGTTATACAAGTCTCTATCTTCGAGAGAGGTATTGGCCGTTCCCAGCACTCACTCTCTCGGTTTTCCCCGCATGAGTTGGTCGTCAAAAAAGACGGCGAACTCATAACGGGGCGAGCCGTACACGAAGTAGGCCCTAACTTACCTTAGTCGAAGCTCCGTGGAAGTTATAATGTTGGTGCGAGATTAAATTCTCGCAGCCAACCCTTCCAAGGCTGGGCGAGTCCCCTTATAAGTATTAAATACTGGGGAACGCCAGCCGAACGGAGACCTCGACATGGCTGAAAATAAAGACAAGCAACAATATAGAAAACCATATATAGTAATAAATTTATTATTATTACAAAACAGTATAGATCTATATAAAGGTAACAACCAACTCTATATAAAGGTAACAACCAACTCACAAGACGGAGTGGGAATAAACTCCTATTACGGAGCACAATGTATGATAAGACCGCTTGTCTAAGCGCGTTGAATCAACCACCTACAGACACGGGGGCTAGCCCGACGCAGTGTACTAGTACACCGTCTGTGAATAAAGCCCCGAAAGTGAGGAAAAACGGCAAAGTAATTTCATTAATTTACCGTGAAGGAGGTTGACTCAGGAAAAATCCGATACACCAAAATGAGTGTGAAAACATGGTGAACGGGATTTTTATTGCGAAAGGCAACCAAAAACACTTTTGGAGGTAAAAATCTCGCAATTTAGGTTAAGACTTAGCTTCATAGATGTCACTTCTCTGACGGGCGAGAACGGAAGAGGAAGAGTATGGCGGTGGCGCGTTTGGATTGGTGGACGGGGAGTACGCGCGCGCAGGCAGGGGCTGCGCGTTTTAGACTTAGGTTTTCTCGAATGACGGCATAGTTTGGGAAACTAGCAAATAGGTAGATACATCGATTTATTGCTGTAAATAATGAGTTACCAAAGTTATCTTTGTGGTTTAAATGCCATCAATTCTATATAGATAAAAGAAACATTCATGCATGTCAAGCACGTAAATTATCATGTCATTGATTTTCCTTACAACAAACTTATAGATAATGTACCTCTTGAAAGAAAGAGACAAACAATTTTTTTTGGCGTTATTGATGAAAATTTAAGTTGGAACGAACATAACTACTTCTATTTCTAGGACTTTTGGTATACTTTATAAATAAAGAGATTTGTCCCTTGTAAAACGCTCATTATGCTTTATAATTCATTGATATTACCATATATAACGTATTGCAATCTAGTTTGGGCCACCAGCAACAAAACAAAAATCAGCTCTATTTAATTATTGCAAAAGAAAGCCCTTCGCATATGTACCGGTTCACCATTTGTCTCACACCAGACCAATATTTTACCAACTGAAATCTCTAACAGTATTCGACATCAATCCACTACAATCGTCCAGAAATACACTGATAAGACGTATAATTACGAAATAACTGCATAAACTTGTTTGTGGTTTGTGGTCACGTCGTTGCCATCGAACCTTGGTCCAGCCCTATACAGAATATAAAGTTAATGTGTATATCATAATTTTTATATGTATTTGCTTTTCAGGTCTTCACAGGGATTAGGGTTGCGTTTTTATTGATTCACGTTTGAGAATTCAATGACCATAACCTTTGGTCGCATATCGGCAGATATGGATTAGTAATAATATATAATAACAGGAATTATTATCTAATTTAAAAAATATGGTATCATAAACGGTTCATATTAATCATCGTGATCTGTGGTTTCATGATGCTTACTTGCGTGTTTTAGACGAAGATATAAATCAATCGTATAGGTGTAAAGGAATGATATTTATGAGATGAATATCCTTCCATTTTGATAAGGCAAGATATGAAAGCAGCGAATGGACACTTAAATTTCTATTAATGGTAATTAAATACATACTAGCGGGACCCGTGGAAATCCACGGGTTCACTTTTTACATTGAACTCTCAACATTTTCACAATCGATGCGTACATTCTTGTGAGTTTATTTATTAATTATTTTTTTTGTTAATGAAATTATCAGGCATACGTGCTCATGATCACAATTACTTTACAAAACATACCCACATACTCAGTATTTTTTTTCCTAATGTTATGTAATGTACAAAATATATTTTAATTCTATGTTAGATATCATTATGGATTGGTGGACGGGGAGTACGCGCGCGCAGGCAGGGGCTGCGCGTTTTAGACTTAGGTTTTCTCGAATGACGGCATAGTTTGGGAAACTAGCAAATAGGTAGATACATCGATTTATTGCTGTAAATAATGAGTTACCAAAGTTATCTTTGTGGTTTAAATGCCATCAATTCTATATAGATAAAAGAAACATTCATGCATGTCAAGCACGTAAATTATCATGTCATTGATTTTCCTTACAACAAACTTATAGATAATGTACCTCTTGAAAGAAAGAGACAAACAATTTTTTTTGGCGTTATTGATGAAAATTTAAGTTGGAACGAACATAACTACTTCTATTTCTAGGACTTTTGGTATACTTTATAAATAAAGAGATTTGTCCCTTGTAAAACGCTCATTATGCTTTATAATTCATTGATATTACCATATATAACGTATTGCAATCTAGTTTGGGCCACCAGCAACAAAACAAAAATCAGCTCTATTTAATTATTGCAAAAGAAAGCCCTTCGCATATGTACCGGTTCACCATTTGTCTCACACCAGACCAATATTTTACCAACTGAAATCTCTAACAGTATTCGACATCAATCCACTACAATCGTCCAGAAATACACTGATAAGACGTATAATTACGAAATAACTGCATAAACTTGTTTGTGGTTTGTGGTCACGTCGTTGCCATCGAACCTTGGTCCAGCCCTATACAGAATATAAAGTTAATGTGTATATCATAATTTTTATATGTATTTGCTTTTCAGGTCTTCACAGGGATTAGGGTTGCGTTTTTATTGATTCACGTTTGAGAATTCAATGACCATAACCTTTGGTCGCATATCGGCAGATATGGATTAGTAATAATATATAATAACAGGAATTATTATCTAATTTAAAAAATATGGTATCATAAACGGTTCATATTAATCATCGTGATCTGTGGTTTCATGATGCTTACTTGCGTGTTTTAGACGAAGATATAAATCAATCGTATAGGTGTAAAGGAATGATATTTATGAGATGAATATCCTTCCATTTTGATAAGGCAAGATATGAAAGCAGCGAATGGACACTTAAATTTCTATTAATGGTAATTAAATACATACTAGCGGGACCCGTGGAAATCCACGGGTTCACTTTTTACATTGAACTCTCAACATTTTCACAATCGATGCGTACATTCTTGTGAGTTTATTTATTAATTATTTTTTTTGTTAATGAAATTATCAGGCATACGTGCTCATGATCACAATTACTTTACAAAACATACCCACATACTCAGTATTTTTTTTCCTAATGTTATGTAATGTACAAAATATATTTTAATTCTATGTTAGATATCATTATGACATAAAGGGGCGGGGGGAGAGAGTGGTGGTAGACAGATAGGAAGAGAGAGAAATGGATGTAGAGAATATAAACATAACAAAGAGAGAGAGAGAGAGAGAGAGAGTGGGATATAGATAAATGCGTTCAATCACATCCTACAATACACATTAAAAGTATTAAAAAATAGAAGTATGAATTTCCGAATATTGGGCCCCTCCCATCACAAAATCATTAATCCGGCGCTGGCCCCCTCCCTCACAAAATCCTGGATCCGCCGTTGGACATGGTGGATGGTGAAGGCAGGCCCTGTCATGCCCTACACTGCCTACAGGCCTTATCATGCTATCTACACTGTGAGTTTATTTTTCTACAATGAAAAAAAAATGAATGATGCATTCACATATCCCCACCCCCCTGCCCGCTATATCTACGCCCATGACTTCAATGGAATAACGCTCCTAGCATATTTGCCCCTCAAACAAAATAGATGTAGAATATACTCAAATAAGATGAATTTACCATCGAATAGAAAATGAATACAGGTGTATTGAAAATAAGAAACCCAGTGAGGCATTTACTGAAGTGGGGCTTTGAAATAATTCAAGTATAGAATCTATTCTGACACATGCGCGTACCAAGGGGTGTTTTGGGTGTTTTATGTGTTCAAACACCCCCGTTTGGTGATATTTGAAGTTAAAACACCCCACTTAGAATTCCTGATAACTTTTTCTGTTTTTTGTTTTGCTTGTCAAGATAATTTTTGAATCAAAAGACTCCCCCCAATAAAAAAATACTAATTTTTTTTTTGTTTTTTTTTGCTTGCCAGAAACCCCCCCCCCCCAAAAAAAAAAATAAAAAATAAAAAGAAATAAAAAGAAAATAAAATAATAAATACTGATAACCTTTTTTTTTTTTTTGCTTGTCAGAGAATTTTGGAGTAAACACCCCCCCCCCCCTTTACAGATCGAAAAGGGAAAAACAGAGCCCACAAATACTATACTCAAACAGATCGAATAGGGAAAACAGAGCCCACAAATACTATACTCAAACATTTATTTTTTCTCAACAACGTCACTCACGTCCAAAATTAACCAATCTCCAAATAAACAGCTCTTATTGCAGGTTTCTTCCCCCGGAGTTCATGCAGCTAAGGCTGCCACGGTGCTGGTACCGCTAGCTCAGAGCAGAGTGCAACGACGCCGACACAGAGTCCGGCTAAAAAGAGAAGAGTTTCATCAGTTAACTATACAGAGAACAAAGGGACAAACAAAGTCTATAAATACAGCTTCTAACATTATTTAGTTCAATATAAAATAACTCACGTCCAAAATCATCTTTAGAATGTATGAGTTCGCTCAGCAATTGAGCTTGCACCGCAGTCTGGTGGGTACTGCTCCTACATGGTATACTAATCACAAAGCGGACTATGATACAAATCGTACGTACGTATCACGGACCTCTATTGAACATACCAATGGCATAATTATTTTCTTACGTGGGTTCCCCCGGTGAGAGCTACAGAGTCCTGAAGAAGTACCGGATTAAGTGGAGATTTGTAAGTAATGCAAAGTTATTTTCAGGGTGTAGAAAATGAGATCAGATTCCTTAACTTTAATTTATTTCTTTAAAAAAGTCATGATGTCATGAAAAAGTACACACTTAAGAGGAGCTTGTAGTTAATGCAGAGTTCATGTCAGGGTGCAGTAAGTGAAGTCAGATAACTCAGATTCCTTTACTTCAATTTATTACCATACAAGACTACAAAGTTAACGTTAGGCACTTTGGATATAGGCCTACATGTTATCAGCACCTTCAGCAAAACTCTTCTCAAAGATAAACATCATGATATCATTTTGAAAAAGTGGTCACTCCTGTGCCATTTTAAATAGTGATTTAACACTGTAGTTTTTAGAGTGTATTGTGTTGATGCTGCAATATTTGGGTGATTCGACAAACATTATGCCCTGGCGACAGTTGCTCCGGTCTTCATTTCGTTAAAGATATAGGTTAGGGTTAGTAAACAAATTTTTAGGCATTTTACTCCCAGTGTTAAAGATCATATGCTCGATCTGTAATGAAAAACACAAGTCAGAAAAAATTGGCGGGATTCGAACCTGTCATCTACTGCTTGCCGGGCAGCGACTTAACCACCAGGATATAGGTTAGGGTTAGTGTAGCTATTTGGTTCAAGATAGATTTGGAGCTAAAGTTAGGGTAAGATTCGGGGTTAGTGTTTGGTTCATGGTTGCAGATAGGAAATATAGAAATTGGCACGAGTCGTACAACAATAGGTATTATATAGCCTACCTTGCTTTCAGAATATTTCCTAATCCTGTCATCTGATTGGTTGAAAGTGAAGTCGTGTTTGTAACCATGCCCGCAAAAATGAACTATGCCCACGGGCATAGTTAAATTTTGCTGCGATCCCCATTGGTTTACGTGTAAAAAATTTCTTTGTGTGAGCGCGAGCGAGGATACAATAATCGCAGTGCGATTTGATCCTTTATTTGATTGCTAAATCTATTTTATTTGCGCAGAAGACCGGCGATCTCCTATCTCGATTTATCTCTGATTTTTAAGTTTATTAACAGTTTGATGATTTTTAAATGTGGTAAGTCGCACATGTATTCTTTGACTCTTACCTGGCTTTGTTCGGTATATAAAAGATATATTGACTGCTTCAATATTCGAGGTACAGTTGTTTCTATAGGCTCTTGGGGACCTTACATTCTGCTATTGAACCCCGGCGAGCCTCGGGGTCAAAGCAGGATGTAAGATCCCCTTGAGCCTATATAAACAAGTATGCCTCTTCATAGCAGTCCATATATCTATACTATCAACGGAATTTTCGATATCGCTGGAGTACTTACACATTAACCCCAACCCCCTCCCCAATTCCTTATGACTTGCCGTTAATGTTTCCTCTGTCTACGCCCATTTAATGTGGATTTGGAATAACGTAAATTTGTTAAAGGAGCTACTCGGAGATGTACAAAGACATCAAAATGCAATAAATTTGGTAGCAACGGAAAGGGGAAGATGCCCTAAAACATTCCATCAACATTCGAAATCCATAGGTGTTCATAAATTAATATTATTATGTTTCAAATGTGGGCCGAAATATTCGCATATTTTCGCCCCGCGAGGAGTTTCTTTTTCAACCCTGGAAATGTGACGTCATACACGGGACGAGTCCTGTCTAAGCAGACGATGTCCCATAACATCTTACACATTTTTCAGTGCCTGTTTTGTCATCTCCTCTTCATTTATTTCTCTTACTTGACTTAATATTAGTCTGTTGCCTCACTCTTAACTTCGTGTATGGTATTATTTTGATGAAAAATGCAGCGTTAAAAAAATAAAGGAATCAGTCACTTGTAAACAAAATAAGACGCCATTGTATTTTCAGCTGCTTGCACCGGGGCATGTTCGGTGTTTCAAGAGGGAACGAATACCATCTATGCTATTATTCGGAGGGCTTTTCAATTTGAAAATGAGGTTTATTTCATTGATCATTGACCCTTCTCCTGTGTATTTGCAATCAAACGGATTTAGTTATCAGAATCAGTTCACTTTCCCTTTTAGAATGGTGTGAAATAAGGTCATGTTTAAATGTACCAAACTCTTTATAATTTGATAAATAATTGCATTGCAATTACGTTCATTCATTATAGGACGTCGTCTGCTTAAGCAGGATTGGTCTCAAGTGTGACGACATCAAAACATCGCTATATTTCTGGCGAATCCTCGGATATTCCAGATGCTTAGAAGAGCTTTTATTTATGTTGTTTTTATAATCATCAGATACGCAGTTGACATAAAACTTATACGATTGCCATCTGTAAGCTTCCCAGTTTCTCGTGATACATTAATTGCCATTATTTGTGATTTTCGTTGGATTTTCTTTGGATAGCTACTTTAAGGTGAACGAATTAAAAGCTAAAGCCGGGGTAATAGTATGCTTGCAGGGCCCTCCGGGAGAACAGTATATAATACTGATTAGGATAATTTTATAATAATTAATATACAAATGTTGACTGCTTTGAGAGGCACGGTTAAAACTATGGCCCGATGTGAACTCGTGTCGTCTCGGGGCATAGCACAGTTGAAAGATCACCGAGGGCCATGGTTTTAACCGTGACGCGAAAAAGAAGCAGTCACCATTTGTTTTATATACCGCATCTTTCGTTAGCTCAGAATTTCTTTTCAGAAACAGATGAAATATGGTACCGTAACGTAATTCTCATTAATAATTTCTTGGTCCTACAAAATTTCAATATGGCACGAAAAAGAGGCATGATAACGAAGCTTTTTGACCTGCACTCATCAGGTTATCACACAGGTATATAACAAATTACTCGAAATCAACTATATTATACTCGATGAACTCGGACGCAACCCGGACGCCGTAATTTCAGAACAATCGCAAATATTGACAGGTGTATGTTATGCAAGGAATTTATAAAAATCTTAGAACATGCACTGAAAATGTATATCTTATGGAACTTGTGCATCTTTTAAACGTTATATGGGCATCTTCACTTATTAGAATACAATATTCACTTTCATTCAAATAAATAACAATATTGACAGGTGTATGTTAGATTATGTCTTTTTTTAATATAAATGTAGAAAAGCACAGTGTAGAAAATATAAACCCGTCAACTAAAGGCGAGATATGCTACAGGCTGATGAAAAGATCATGAAGTTTGAGATTGCATGTTATTTAAAGGTTGACTAAATTAGAGAGAAAATGGGTGCTCTTTCCATGTATTTTTTCCTTCTAATCACGAATCTGCCAATCGATTGTCCAAATTATGTTTCGTTTTGGCGAAAAAGGGGGAAAAGTAGAGGTTTTGGGACCGTTCCTTAAAACTCGTGAGCTGATTGGCTAACCCCCAAGTGACGTATGAAAAGTAAGAGGCACAAGATCTGCAGGCTGCAGCATATAGTACTGTACACAGAATGCGGTATTTGACCCCTCTGTTCAACGGACAATTTATGAAAAAAGGAAATTAATCAATATAATCTTAGGAGTGAATAATCATTAGCAATATATTTTCTACAAGATCAGAAAACGCTTTTGCCCAAATATACAGCTCTTGTTTTTGGTTTTTAGCTTTTCTTTTGAACAATGTTCTCATCCATCTGAGCTTGCCGAACGAAAGTTTTGCATTGGTCATAAACGCGTGCACAGCCGTTTTATCCGTCTGCATGTACAATGTCCTACACATCTTTAGTACGGCAGTGACTGTGTTCCCCTCGTACATAGCGACTGGTGAACGCTTTTGTTTTGTTTATTTCACTTACGGCTTTTTTTTTTACTTCGCTTTACATAGTACGTTAGTACTAGCTGACTTAGATTTTGGCTGAATTCGAGTAACTTATATAGAGAGAGGAAAAGTGCCCGCGATTCCGAGTTGGAGGACTTTTCTGAGCCATGCAGATACGAACTCTGATTTATCAGATGATTTATCAGACCCCGAAGGCAAAGAAGCTCGAGTGGCAAGGGGAAATTCGACCATATAATATATGTTTGAACCCCTCGCAGAATACGGTGAAGGGCCGTGGGTGAAGTAACTCCAGGGAGCTCCAACGCGTTGGAGCTCCCTGGAGTTACGGGTGAAGTAGACCGAAAATGCTGTCTCTCGTTCGTTAGGTCGTCTTAGCTAACGAACGAGAGACAGAATTTTCGGTCTGCGGGTGAAGCTGCTGCAGCTACTGTCGTTGAAAAACAGATTGGAAGACTTGACTCCAAGTCTGATCGTTGGAATAGCTGAATCTTTTAGCTAGCTTATCCTTCTCTTCATGCCAAATTCGGAATACAGGCCAGGATCCTCAAAATCATCTTCGGCAAAGTGATCGCTGCAGATTGTACTCCACTCACTTGGCCGGCCCTTGCCACTCTGCCCGCGTGAGCTTTACATTTGCGGCCCACAATTTCCGTAGATTTTCATCTTTAGGAAAATGAATGATGTAGGCTTACACCATCTTTAGGGGTCTTGCTACAGCCCGCAACTATACACCGATTAGGCATTATTGATGAAACTGTGTCCCAAAATCAAAGTTATTGTGAGGAATTATACACACGAAAATACGCAATGCAAATGGTCGATGCGGTGAATATCATGCTCGGCACCGGGCTGGGCCTGCCGGGGGCCTCCGGGCGCGCACGGTATAGGTTAGTGGAATATTTTCCCTTACTTTTCATGCGTCACAGATCACGTGATGACGATGTCGCTTCGATGGGTTTTTTTTAGGGGCGGGGCTTATGACTGTGTAAATCAGCAAAAATGTACTTTCCAAATGATTATAAATATGACTGAATGCATAAAAAAATGTGTGATGGATATTTTTTGGCTCCTGATGACACCTTCCTACGAAAAATGGGAAATTATTCTTTTATTTTAGTAACCCTTTAATGTAAAAATTTACGTCCAAAATAAACAGCTCTTACTGCAGGTTTCTTCCCCCGGAGTTCATGCAGCCAAGGCTGCAGTGCTGGTACCGCTAGCTCAGAGCAGAGTGCAACGACGCCGACACAGAGTCCGGCTAAAAAGAGAAGAGTTTCATCAGTTAACTATACAGAGAACAAAGGGACAAACAAAGTCTATAAATACAGTTTCTAACATTATTTAGTTCAAAATAATATAACTCACGTCCAAAATCATCTTTAGAATGTATGAGTTCGCTCGGAAATTCGCAGTCATCTCATGTTGAGTGCTGTGCATGCAGTGTATTGTTGTATCGTAAGCCCGTCTAGTATATGGTTGGATGGATATGCAATCGCGTCGCATGCATTGAGCTTGCATTGAGATTGCACCGCAGTCTGGTGGGTGCTGCTCCTACATGGTATACTAATCACAAAGCGGACTATGATACAAATCGTACGTACGTATCATTTTCTTACGAGGTTTCCCCCGGTGAGAGCCACAGAGTCTGCACTATACGTACCGTTCGCCGGACGCACGCGCAATCGTCGTCTGATTCGGTCGACGGCGAGGCAAAGCACGCGGGCCAATGGGATTTGGTCGTTCAGGAGATCGCTCACCTGCTGCCAACGCGACGTCGTCGTGCAACGCGAAGGCGACGTTGCACATGCGGGCGGCCAGGCCGGTCGGGACGGAAGGCGGCTCGCGGCGGGCAGCGGGAAAACATTTTATAGAGTCCATCGGATCCCCTCCTGCAGCGCGTGTAAAGTCAATCAGGGTGGGCGCGGGACCCCCCGCGTCGCGTTAGCGAATTAATTATATTTAATATTACGCCAAGGATTTGGGGCCTTTTTGGGGGGTTCGAATAGGCGCCTCCACTGGCTATTTCGGTCCCCACCTTTTGGTACCCACGGGGGGGGGGGGGGGGTGGTTCTTAGAGGGTTGGGAGGCACTTTTTAAGGGCTGACGTGCCGTCCATATTTCATTAATCCATTTCAAAACATTGAATTTCCGGAGGGAGTAATAAATCTGCCAACCCATGAAGCTGGTTTGTAGCCTCATGCCCAACCCATACCCTTTACCTGTGAATGGGAGAAACCTCAATTGGTGTATTGCCAAAACTCACAGGGGGAAAAAACGATGCAAGTACAGCAACATACCTGTCATAATAACTAACTGGAGGCCTCGACGGAAAACTTGCTCAACACAACCTAGATCAGTAGTAAAGCAAAATTTAACTTCTATTGGGATTAACAGATGGGACCTGCCTACTTTAATGAACACTAATTCAAGATCCTTGATACCAAAACTTGACGAGTTATCAGTCATTTTACATGATAATTACGTAGATGTCGCTTGTATCACCGAGACTTGGTGCCAGTCTTCTATCCCAGACTGCTCACTCACTGTGGGCAACTATCATCCCCGTTCCGGTCAGTGCAACAGGGATCACACCACAGGTGGAGGTGTAGCATGCTACGTACATTCATCGATCCCGGTTCGCGTTCTAGACGAACTCCAGGAAGATCACGTCGAATCAGTGTGGCTGAAGTTACAATCAAAGCGATTACCTCGACAGTTCAACCCTCTCACTGTTGGATCTATATACCTACCACATAACAATAAACAGGAACAGGATCAAATGTTGCAGCATATTTTCACTTCTTTGGACACAATTATAACCCGCCATCCTGGTGCAGGTGTTATTCTTATGGGAGATTTTAATAGAATGTCAGACCAAAGACTGAAGAGGAATTATAAACTAAAACAATTAGTGTCTAAACCCACACGTCAAAATGCTAAATTGGATCTTATTTATTGTAATATGGCCGACTACTATACAGAGCCCCAAGTAGAGCCTCTCTTGGTTTGTCAGATCATCAAGTGGTTCTCTGTTCCCCACAACCATTCTTTAATGCGCCCAGACCTAGAAAGCGAATACAAGAAATCAGGTCGTTTAGTCAGAATGGTAAAGCTCTTTTGGACCATGAACTCCAATCTGTGAATTGGACTGCTCTTTATACGACACTACCATGCCAAGAAAATATGCTATGTTTGAATGTGTAGTACAATCATTAATCGATAGATTTTTTCCTGTCAAGCTTGTTACTCGTATTGAAAGTGAACATCCATGGGTCACTGACCAATTTCGTGATTTAATAAGGCGTCGCCAAAGTGCTCTCCATGATAATGATAAGACAATGTACAATTCATTAAGAAATAGGGTTAATCGTTTGAGAAAGTCTCTTCGTAAAAATTATTACCAGAATAAGGTAAATTAATTAAATGATAATGAAAATGGAACACAGGCACGTAATTGGTGGCATGAAGTTAAATCCTTGACTGGCCAAAACGTCACTTATGAATCACTAAGCAATTTAATCCAAATTCATGCCAACGGAAACAAAACTGATCTTGCTCGTACGATAAATTCATATTTTGCTTCAGTTTCGCAAGATCTCCCACAACTTGTGCCGAGAATTATTACAGAACACTTATATGATGTGGTTACTCCTGATGAATTTATTATACATGAGTAAGAGGTTGAAAAACAGCTACGACTTGTTAACGCAAAGAAAGCACCCGGTCCAGACCAAATCCCTACATGGATTCTGAAAGAGTTCTCACTATTGCTTGCAGGCCCTGTCTGCTCCATATTCAATGCTTCAATAGCGCAAGGATATTACCACCAATGTGGAAATCTGCTAATGCTATCCCTATACTCAAAGTAAAGCCACCTATGTCTATTGCTAACGATCTACGACCAATATTCCTCACACCGATACTGGCCAAAATTCTTGAAAGCTTGTATATAAATGGTTGTGGCGAGCTTACCTCCCTCATGTAGACTCAAGCCAATTTGGTAGCACACCTGGCTCATCTACTACTCTTGCTTTGATTGATATGTTGCATCATTGGTATTGTGAAACAGATGATAAAAAGCAGGCTGTGAGAATATTGATGGTAGATTATAAAAAGGCATTATGTATTGTTAAACAAATTGGACAAATTGAAAATACATTTTAAATTGATTGAATGGATTTCTTCATTCTTATGTGGTAGACAGCAACAAGTACAACTGGACACTGCGATGTATGATTGGCTACGGTTACATGGTGGGATTCCACAAGGTACCAAATTAGGACCTCTTTTATTTATGATTATGGTTTCAGATATAGAATATCAACTCCCCATTGTATGTTGATGATACAACGGTACATGACGTATGTAAGATTGGTGAAGTAGGATCCATTCAAACTGCTGCAAATCAATTGGTTTCTTGGTCATGTGATAATGACATGCAAATAAACCCACGCAAGACAAAAGAAATGATAATATGTTTTAATCGAAATCATGGTTTTAATGAAATTAATATTAATGGTGAAATTGTAGAACAGGTTAAACAAGTAAAGTTATTAGGATTGTGGATAAATGATAAGCTCGCTTGGAGCACCCATGTAGAGGAAACATATTGTAAATCAGCAAGACGTTTATATCTGTTGGTCCAATTGCGCAGGTCTGGTCTTAACCCATCTGATCTTTGCAAATTTTATAAAACATGCATAAGATCAGTTTTGGAATATGCCTGTCAAGTCTTCCATGTAGTCTATGGGCCAACGTAGACCCCCCCCCCCCTTATGCACAATTTTTGTGATGTTTTCCTGGTAGCTAGGACCCTCGGCTATCAGAATCTGCCTGTTTGCCATAGAGTTACTGGTGGGTGTGGCCACCAGGGCCGTTACCATGGCAACACATCAAGGAAATTATAGGAATTTACTAAAATACCTAATATTTCTAATTCAGAAATTTGAAAAATGACTGGTAAGCATCTAAATATATGTATTTTGAGTTTCATGACTGATTGAAACCGAAATCTAGGTAATTTGAAGTCACGGTCATGTCAAAAAATGGCCGTTACTTTGGAAACGGTACCATAAAAAGTTTATATTTTGGAAAAATATCTAAACTTATCAGTATAAAATAGACAGAGAGGTAGGACCCTCAGTTATCAAAATCTGCCTATTTTCCATAGAGTTCATGGTGGGCGTGGCCGCTAGGGCCGTTACCATGGTAACATAACGAAATACTGGAATTTAGAAAATACCGTATATTTGTCATTTAGCAGCATAAAATATACATGGTATATGCTGATATTTGTGGAAAATATCTATGATTTATCAATACAAAAAAGAAAATGACTGTCTGCGCAATCTTAAATTTCTTAAGTTTTTCTGTTAGCTACGACCCTCAGCTCTCCTCCTATTTTACATAAAGTTGGTAGTGGGCGTGACCACTAGGGTTGTTACCATGGTAACACACCAAGGAATGGAATTTTAGAAAATAACATATATCTGTAATTCAATATCACAAAAACAAATTGTAACCATCTAACTATATGTTTTTTGGGGTGCCCGTTTGATTGCAAGTAGAATCAGAGACATTGGAAGTCATCGTCATGTCAAAACATGGCTGTTGCTATAGAAACATTATGATAAAAATTGAATATTTCTGTAACTATTCAACACAAAACAAAGAACAAGTGTATGTACAGCCTAAAATGGTGTTTATCTGTCAGCTAAATCTGAGTCATTGGAAGTCACCGTCATGTCAAAACATGGTTGTTGCTATAGAAACGTTATGGTGAATTAATAAATATTAGTGAAAAAATCTGTAACTATCTAACACACTTTATAAAGTAAGAGACTCCACAAGCTGAAATGATGTTTTCCCCTGTACGTTAGCTAGGACCCTGGATATCATATCCTCCCTGACTGCCACAAAGTTGGATGTCGGGCGACCACTCGGGCTGTTACCATGGTAATAAGATAGGAAATAACATATATGTGTAATTCAACAACGTGAAAATATTTAGTAGGCATTACATCTATTTCAAGCAGCTCTTTTGAGTGCAATTTTTTGGTGTGCTTTCAAGGTCACAGTCAGGTAAAACGATTATAATTCTTATCCGTTTGGTCTCAAACGCCGATATGGTGGGTGTGAGCACCAGCCCCATTACTATGGCAACGCACCATCAAAATATTGGAAATTGTTTGAAAATGACATATATATTCTGTTTTAACAATAGAAAACACAAAATATTGGTCTTGATATACATATCATAAACTGCCTGAGTTATTACAGTCATAATCCGAATCACTTAAGGCCATAGTAATGTCAAAACAGGGTTGTTGCCATGGTAGTATTATTATGAAAACTGAGCAATTAAAAATAGGAGATGACAGATTTTTGTTATTACACAGCAGAAATTATGTTGCAAAGACATTTTTTAACTGTTCGCCGTGTTCGGATAGCTCCGGGCAAGATGTGGGTGTCCATGTGGGGGACCGTTGCAGTAACAACAGCTGATCCTAACTGGTTAGCTGTACTTGAGTAGTTATGCTTCCACCTCTATGCCTTGGCGTTGGGAGGGAGGCAATGGAGGCTTAATAGATGGATTCACCTCAGTCACAGAACTTAATGTTTCATAAGATGATACACTTGTACCTAAACCGGTCTACTTGAAATAAATCTGAGGAGATTAGAATAGAATTTAGCATTTTCCCCCTAATCCTACCCAGGAGAAATCTGCATGTTCATTAAAGTAGAACTTTAATGAGTTTAAATATTGGCTTAATACTTATTATTGCATAGATGGCATAAATTAAACAAGGTTATCCAAATTCAACGCTAGGAAACATTTGAAGTAATGATTATTATCAATTATAAAACGGTAAAATACAGCCCCCGATATAGCAGCTGAAGAGCTGCTCGAACGCTGCTGAGATATGTGACGACACACCATGGACCGGCTTGTCTCGAATGGGTGGGGTGCGGGAGCGGGATGGGAGCGGGATGGGAGCGGGAACGGGCACACCCTTTCGAGACAAGCCCCCCCGGTTATCTCGAATGGACGCGTTCCCAGCGAGAAGTTCAATGAACGCGCCACTTCGAGACAACCGGGGGGCTTTCCTCGAATGAGTGTGTTGAGTAGACTTTTGTAACAGACGTTTTAGAATTTTTTTTGAAAAATGTACTCTTGACATGTGCTGACATAAGCCAAGGTGTGTTTATCATCTTTCCAACACCTTTTAATGCCACTATCATTCTATCAATACCCACTATCAAAAGTCAAAACTCATATCAAAAGGTCGTTTGTACCCGGCCCCCAACTCCCCATACCAGGGGTAGGCCTATGCTCGTAACTCCTTTTCAAAAGTGACCCCCTATTCCGGAGAAGTTGGAATTTGTTTTACCCCCTATCCCGGGAAATTTTCTGAGATATTGGACCCCCTATCCAGGCAATTTAGGAAATTAACCCCCCCCCCCCCCCCCCACCTATCCCCGGGGAGGAAACCACCAGAGTCTGCGAAAATTTACCCCTATTTACATTTTCCCGGGAATATTTTTTCATCTTCCTCATTCATCTTCCTATTTTCTTACTCACCCACCAATAAGGGGTGGGGCATGGCCATCTTGTGCCTCCCCCCCCCCGTAAAAAAATACGCCGCAGTGAATTAACATTCTATTCTGGACTGTCTGCCCGACCAGACCTTTGAATTTTAAATGAACATTCCATTATGAATTCATGCAACCTCATACATTCATTTGACAACCCCCGGTTATCAGTGACGGCACCGGGGGGCATGGGGGGGGGGGGACATTTGCCCCCCAGTCAGAAGCTTTGCCCCCCAGTTGCCCCCAATAATTTTCGGAGTGAAAAAAATAAAAGGGTGGAAAATTTTGTTTGTCCGCCCTTGCCCCCAACAATTTCTTTTGCCCCCCATTTGCCCCCCCCCCCCCACCCCACTTTAAAAATCCTGGTGCCGCCACTGCCGGTTATATTTTCTACATCTTAGACAAAAGAAAAACGAAAAAACCAGCAAGAGTACATTTTTCAAAAAAAATTCTAAAACGTCTATTACAAAAGTCTACTCAACACACTCATTCGAGGAAAGCCCCCCCCCCCCCCGGTTGTCTCGAAGTGGCGCGTTCATTGAACTTCTCGCTGGGAACGCGTCCATTCGAGATAACCGGGGGGGGGGGCTTGTCTCGAAAGGGTGTGCCCGTTCCCGCTCCCATCCCGCTCCCATCCCGCTCCCGCACCCCACCCATTCGAGACAAGCCGTGTCAGTCCTGTCTAAGCAGACGATGTACCATAACATCTTACACATTTTTCAGAGCCTATTCTGTCATCTCCTCTTCACTTATTTCTCTTCCTTCACTAGCGTCAGTCTTAATGTTAGTCTGTTGCCTCACTCTTAAACTTCGTGTATGGTATTATTTTGATGAAAAATGCAGCGTTAAAAAAATAAAGGAATCAGTCACTTGTAAACAAAATAAGACGCCATTGTATTTTCAGCTGCTTGCACCGGGGCACGTTCGGCGTTTCAAGAGGGAACGAATACCATCCTGCTATTATTCGGAGGGCTTTTCAATTTGAAAGTGGGGTTTATTTCATTGATCATTGACCCTTCTCCTGTGTATTTACAATCAAACGGTTTTAGCTATCAGAATCAGTTTCACTTTCCCTTTATAATGGTGTGAAATAAGGTCATGTTTAAATACACCAAACTCTTTATAATTTGATAAATAATTGCATTGCAATTACGTTCATTCCTTATAGGACGTCGTCTGCTTAAGCAGGATCGATCCCGAGTGTGACGACATCAAAACATCGCTATATTTCTGGCGAATCCTCGGATATTCCAGATGCTGAGAAGAGCTTTTATTTGTGTTGTTTTTATAATCATCAGATACGCAGTTGACATAAAACTTATACGATTGCCATCTGTAAGCTTCCCAGTTTCTAGTGATACATTAATTGCCATATTTGTGATTTTCTTTGAATAGCTACTTTAAGGATTAACAGCATGACCAAGGTGGTCTAGGATTTGGCTTTCATCAGAACAGGGCCAAAGAATTGAACTTTGGGGTGCCTCATCATAGATCAAGTCCAGGATTAAAGTGCTGATACCTGCCTGGAGTTTTTTATATTTGCAAGACGGTATTAAAAAGAGTCAATGAGAAGGCCTGTGGTGCAATTGCAGCCCAGCATTCTCATGACTTGCATGATTGGGGTACATGTATATTAGCCATGGACTTGATGTATTGGGGACCATAAAGATCTATAAGTTTACATATTGGTTGCCCTTACAGGTAAGCTGCAGTTCTCTATGGCCAATAGTTTGTGAGATGGTTCCTCTAATACTATCTTGCCTTAAGCATGGTTGGATAAAGGATGGGGTATATTTTTAGCAGAGTTTAGTGGCTAATTAGTCCATAATATTGTGAAATTAGTGAACACCAGCGGGTTTGTTTATCTAACTTTTACAGCTTTAAGGCGTTCTGCAGCCTTACTTGAACTGAGTATTCTCTTATTAAAACTTGGTTGAATTTCTTACAAGTTTGATATGGTGAGGCACTCTTATCTGGCTTGAATCACAGGCTAAGAAGGCCATGAGGAGATTATCCAACTCTCCCCCGGTTTGGTTTGCCAGAATAAAGTCAGAACTCAGGATGGAGATATAGGTGTCATCTATACCTCCACCACTATGTTAGAAGAGAATACATTTTTTGCAATACCTGAGTAATGTCTGTATGGTTAGGATGAAGATGAGCGAATCCTCACTTCATCCTAGAGGGAATTCAAGTTTACTTAGTTTAGTTTGATATGTAGTTCTGAAGTCTGTCAATGCCTTATTGTATCTGTTCTTCATGATAACTCTGATTGATGCATGTAATCCTCAAACTCATCCAAAGTAGCGGGTGTTGCTGCAAGAGGAATTCTGCTGAAAATGTTCCGTACCTCTATCCAAAGGATGCTCTCTAACTTCTGATTCCTAATGGCATCCATTTATAGAACTCCTTGCAGGGGGAAGTGGAATACATGTAGCTTTCACACATGTAAACTGGGTGTGGACACTTATGTACCTCAATACCGACACATTAATTGCAGTTAGCAGTACAGTCACAAATTAACTTTATAAAAAATAATATCATCACCAACATTATCTTGTGAAATCACAGAAATATGCCACTTTTTTCTAAATATAGATTTCTCGATCATAATCTGCCTTAGCAGCGACCATATTTGGATATGATCATTGTCTTAAATGATTAACATTTTCAATGCAATCATTCAGGCTGCTTGCAATGGAGATATCTAGCATGCCACTTTCTGAAATGCCAATATTTTAAAGATGCTTTTGGTGCTCACAGCCACAGTACAACACCTACCAAGCAGTCAAAGTTAATACTTTTATACGACAACACAGTAGATGAGCGTATCTCTAAGTACAGTGGTACCTTTTCAATATGAATTGGCTTATGCAATGAATTTTCAGAAGTCTTGCATATCTCTTTGAACATTTGCATCTTCGTTTGTCATAGCAAGTGTCCTACCAGGCATGAACTTGAGGCCTCCAACCTGGAAAATATTCTTGATCTGGATTTGAACCAATAGGGCAGTTACAAATTTATGAACTCAGGCACTTGTTTATAATTCATTATTTAGATACATAAATATCCTTTTCTTAAAAATCAATAATAATAATAATAATACCACTGTTCTTGTATAGCTCATATCACATTATAATATAACGTCCCTATGCGCTTCCAAAGGGTTTTGGATATTATTACCCTGGCTTTAGCTCCGGCAGCCGTAATCAGCGCACAGTGCATTTCAAAGAATAAATCCTGCCAGGTATACCCATTTAATACTACACCTGGGTTGAGAGTGGCAAATGTGGATTAATGTCTTGCCAAAAGACGCTAGTGCTGGGCTGAGATTCGAACCCTCAACCCTTGGATTCAGAGTCAAGTGAATGAACCACTATACCACGACACCTCCACACCTATAATATAACCCTGTATATTGCTTTCATTATAATATAACCCTATATATTGCTTTCATTTTGGGTGGCTGTCGCCACCAAAAGGAATGTTTACCAATAGGAAGTTTACCCTAGTATATGCTTCCATGATATGAGTAAAAAGTAGATATAGATTAAATTTGAATAATGGGTCCTTAAATATGAATTAGTGGCCAAAATCCCCCTTTTTTTTACATTCCACCAGTTACATGTTCTTCCCTTCACCATGTCTCATCGAACATCAATCCCCACAATAAAAAACAAAAACAATTGAAGCACAGAAAGAATTAAGTTCAACTAAGAAACAGCCCCCCCCCCCAAAAAAAAAAAAAAAATAAAAAGTTCAGTTCAAAAGTATAATGAATTCTTACACTAATCAAACTTCCAAAGGAGCCAAATTTTCACAAATAAAAGGCACAAAAGTTTACAGGCACCTGAATCGATCCGAATCGATCGCGACGACTGCTCCCGGGGAATGTCTCATTGAGACCTGTACATCATCCGCTTAAATCACTTGATACCCTAAACAGGGAAACCCGTCTTGCTTGGTATTTTGCATCCTATACCTATTCGAGGATTACATCATCATCATAGACCTCTATTTAGCCAACTAAATAATTGACCTTATTTTGAACACATTACCGAACTATATCCCCCCTCCACTTCAGCAGATCTTCTTCTTATCATATCTGAATTTGATACCCTTTTTCTTGATTTTTGCTTGCTTTTTTTTTTCCTAAACGCGTAACCCGGGTTATGCGCTTATTACTGAAAAGGTAACCTTTAAATAAACAGTTGGATACATATGGCGAACCACTTGATTGTTTTCAAGTTCTTTCTTCTTCTTCTTGTTCTTATTCCAACACGTGGAACTTTTTAATATGGATATATATATATATATGTATATATATATATATATATAGGCCCTATTTTATGTTAATATACATGTATAATTCGTTGGAATGACCAAGTTGTGTGTGGGTCGGTCAATGGAGGTGCACACCAGCTTTGATTTTCATTATCAGATTATTCATCAATTGTCTATTGTTTTGAACTACTTTGGTTATAAATATTTTTTTGTATTATCATCATCATCATCATCATCATCGTCGTCTCAGTTGTGGGAAAGGGGGCACTATGCCTGCCCACTTTTCCAAATATCCAAACTCGACTCTTTGGCTCGCTTCAATTGCACGCAGTTCATGAGTAGAGTAGAACTGCATATTGTGCAAAGAATAGAACTAAAAGAAAAAGAATAGAAAAACATTTAATATGTGATATTAAAGAGAAAGTAGGAGTAGGGTATAGCAACTTGAACTGATCAAAAACAAATTTTCCATTCTCATCATAAGTTCCATCTTTTCAAAGGTTGTGCGTAGGCTTAATAACGTTAGTTCGTAATTGAAACCCCAAAGTCTGTGGGTCGTCTTGCCCCTCCTATGAAAATACCCTTGCGCCACCCCTGACAAAGGAGCCAATGAACGTTTAAGAGTGTGTCCTAACCATATAGGCCTGTGTACTAGTACTTTAATGTTCATGGTTCAACAGTCCTGCTTGCAAGTAAAGCATTGTAAGGACATCACATACACACACATTGACTCCTGTGCAAGGGTTGAAAATTTGACAAAATCTGGAAGCTACCTTGAAAAATAATCTTGAATTTAATTAAACTGATTTATATTTTAGATTAAATCACCTCCAACAAAATTCAACTAACGTAGCCGTAACGTTAAGCCTCACGCTAACGTTAGATCTAACGTTAACAGTTAGTCTAGTCACGTCTACCGGGCTAGGCCCTAGGGTCGTATTCTGAAAACGATGTTATCTTGTATGTTAGTGTCAAAATCAGGACAAGTCATTGGTTCATGATTGTGCAAAGATGGCTGTGTTCGCGTAAAGTTAACAGAGACATCTGCGCAAGCACCAGTGATTAGTGTTTATTGCGCCCAATTTCCAATTGTTATGACAATTAACATAGTTTTCCTTAACATAAAAGATAACATAGTTTTCAGAATACCACCCCAGGTCCCTGGACGTCTACCCAACATCAATGAAAGAAGAAAGATCAAAAGTGTCAAATGTTTTTTGAATCTCTCATCTCAGAAGTTTATGTTTAATTTCGATTATTATTAACCTTATGTCTTTTCAATGTTGACTTCGGCATCGTTCAGGCTTCAGGTTCAGCATCCCTCTCTGCACTTGTCCCAGATCGTCGTCGAAAAGTGATCTCCAGAAGATAAACGTAATATACGCGAGCTGAGAGTTAGAGCGCTAGCTATATAGAGAAGGCGCTAGAGTTAGAGCTGCTATAGATCATCGATAATCAACGAATGCGCGCAATTTTACAATTTCAATGTGCGCGAAATGTGTACCCGTACGTACTCCCAGCAATTACCGATGTAGAGCTCTGCCCCCTCAAACAAATAAAGGGCTTCCAAATTTTTGGGACTGGCCCAACCGCCCAAAATGTCCTTATTCTGCCGCTCTTTGTACGTGGCCTGGCGGCCTTATCAAGAGTAATTTAGCACTAACCTTATAGAAAATAAAGCTTGACATCTTATATCTATGTGTGGCTGACCCTTTATTCAAGAACAGCTTCAAAGGCCCCATGAATGACAACCCCCCCCCCCCCCCCCCCCCCCCCGATCTGCCGATTGCACTTCTGCAGGTTCTGCTCCACTTTGTAGGGAGCCGGGCTCGACCTTATCATGAGTGCTTCTACATATCCCCCATACCTTTGCTAGACTCCTACATGTGCACCCCAATGTGGAGCGCAAAGGCTGAACATGGCATGTTATGTGAAAACAAAGCACTATGAATTTGTATGTTATACACTGCGAAGACGAATATAGATCGAGAGTCAGATCGACGACGCCATCGAAGCTGAAATAGAGCCTTTCCCGATGTCCGATGTGCATTAGCGCCGGCAATTTCTGACTGTTGAACAATTTTCAGATTTGATCTAACGTTCCATGTATACAACAATGCCATGGATTCACTGGACGGAAACACACTGACTGACTGAATGCTAACTGTAGATCACGCGACGTGACGGTTCATTCATCAACATAGCCTTAGGCGTCTTATTAAGCCCAAAATAAGACGGTGGAAGTACCGTACGTGAAATTTATGCCCATGTAATTTCGCTGACCCGAAAAAGGTCGAAAGGACTGGGAACTTCGAAGCTTTACTCGGGGCCTGCCAAAGAAAGTTACAAATTGTAAAAAAAAAAATTAAATAATACCACCAAAATACCACAAACAACCCCCTCATGACAATCTGGGAACAATTTAACCACGTTAAAAAAACCCAGCTCGATTGAGTGGAAAATCACGGAGAAAAGCGCCGTCAAACAAACGGAAGGACAGACACAAAGCCAAATTATAGCCAAATAAGGATACAATGTTGTGAAAACCATGATTTTTCAATGGCGAAGGGATGGTGATAGGTGGGGTGTGGGGGGGGGGGGGGGGGGGGGGAGAGCAAGTAAGCAAGTGTTTGCCAGCAGGTGGGTTGACTTTTTCAAGATGTCTAGTGACCCACTTCCTTTCTACTCATTTCTTTCTTTCTTTTCGTTTTCAATAATTTCCTTTCATTTTTTCATTTTTTTAAACGTTTGTCTAACGATGTAATATGTGGAATGTACATTCCACGTATTATGTTTCTTCCATCTGCCTAATGTTTATTCAAACTTTAGAAGTAATATGTGCGCGCGCGTGTGTGTGTGTGGGCGTGTTTAGCCGTATGTCCGAGGACATTTTCGGACATAGAACAAAAAAAAAATCATGAGAACAATGGTCCTCGGAGGCCGGACAATAGTCCTCGAACGTCGAACAATGAATTTGTGCCTTATTCCGTCGACTGTCCGAGGACGGAGGAACAATAGAGGAACAATACTTGTCATCGGAAGTAAAGCAATACAAGACTGTGTGTGTGTATGTGTCCGTGTGTGTACCAACAGAGGTATACTTGTGTGACTAATTGGACAGTCAAACACAATAGATGCCTTTATTCCGTCAGACTTGTGTGGCTTTTTTTGCTGCTTGTGTGGCTATTTGAACAATAGAGAGAACAAAGGGAAAGACACACAAGTATACCTGGGTGAGTGCGTTTGTTTAGCATTATGTCCGAGGACATTTTCGGACAGAGAACAAAAAAAAAATCATGACAACAATGGTCCTCGGAAGCCGGACAATAGTCCTCGAACGTCGAACAATGAATTTATGCCTTATTCCGTCGACTGTCCGAGGACGAGTAACAATAGAGGAACAATAGTTGTCCTCGGAAGTAAAGCCATGTAAACGTGTGTGTGTGTGTGTGTGTGTGTGTATGTGTGAGTAAAGGAAGGGGGTAGGGGTTTTGGGTGCAGGGAGGCCAGTACACTGTATATGTAGCTGTATAATATACATGTATATGTATATTGTTTCCCTTGATGGAACGGGGGAGGGGGGGGGGATTTATGAAAAGATTTTATTCAATGCTTGCCTTATAGTTTTTAATTTCAGTTATTTATTTACAGAAGATTTTACATGATAATGTGCTTTATTTTTTAATAGATATACTTTCATTGAAATGTTGATTTATAATTTATGTATAATTATGGAGTGGAAGCAAAATAAAGATCATGGAAGAAAAAAAAAGGGGTGTGTGTGTAAGTAAAAAAAAAATGTGTGCTTGTTTAAAGGAAAGGGGGGGGGTAGAGGAGGAGCACATTCTTTTCAGTGATATATTTCTTTCTGTCTGTCTGTCTCTCTCTTCCATTTTTTTTAAACGAGAGTATAAAGAGTATAACTTGTCTAATTCGGGAGGTGAAAAACTATACCCTCGTTCGTAGGAATCCTCATCAACCGGGAAAAGTTCAAATACTCGACTCTGTTTCTCTTACTGTGACTACGACGTGAACAATAGAGAGCAGATATAATGCTTTGAGATCGAATATAGTAGTTGATTACTGAAGGCTAAAGAGAGCAAGGGAAAGGAATGAGGGTGCACTAATATATAATCGGGAGCATCTGACGTACTATGTTGATGAAATGCCAATTAAACAAACCACAGATTATATTAGGGGAGGGTTTTCTTTTCACGTTCCCTTCCAATCTCAATTTCTTTAACATACACACACACTCTCCCTCTCTATATTTGGGTTTCCTTCGATTGCAGAGTACATGGCCCCGTGCCGCTTCTGAAGGAAGTTATATGCCTATAGGTTGTTGCCTTATATCATGGAAGGACTTTTTACGAGATTTTTATAATATATCTCGTAGACCGTTAACTTTTTTGTGTATGCAATAAAGCCTTAATATTGATTTAATTTAGTTTAGTAGGGGGGTTTATATTCAATGGTAACCATTTCTCCTAACAACATTTTACTCCCCTTCCATAATGCAACATGACAATTTTAAGGCTCTTTAATGTTGATAAAAGATATATTTTAAATTAAATATTAGAGAGAGCAAAAGAACCTCAATGAAGGATATTTTTTCTCTTTCGACCTGAGGTTTACAGTAACTATTTTTGAACACTTCAACAATAAGCGTGCTACTTCTTTCGATGCAGAGGTGCACTGTTATATAATCACTACCAGAAATGATTTCCCCTTATTTACTATGGAATATATAAGTGCAGTAATTAAGGGTATGAAAATATGCAGGTGGGCGTTAACAGTGGTGCCTCTCTACACCCCCTTGTTTACCCTGTAAGACCTTTTCAAGAAATTTATTAAATACAAAATCAATATTGATTCGGATGATGTTGGCTTACAAAATCAATACTGATTCGGATGATGTTGGCTTACAACGACCATACATCGCCTGTAACAATCACGGTCGAAATTTTGAATGTACAACTTTATGTGGTAACATAGTTCATTGTTGGGCAAAACAAGGAATTGAGGCTCCGTGGTGGACAGACAGATTTTCTCCAGCTATTAAGACTGTAACGTAAGTGAAATACTGTGAGTATCCGTTATTGCAATTCTTTTCTTCATTCAAAACTGAACAATATCATCTTTTCAAGTTATGACTTTCATAAAGGAGCTGTCCGGTCAGTAATTATGTTTATATATTTATTATGTTTATATAAGAAGTAGGTATCAATATCATTACAAATGTGAAAGGGTAGGAACAAAAAAAAAATTCGCCAAACCTTCAAAAATCGCTCTGTAAGGGGTTATGGAGGCCTAGTTTCCCTCCATAATTCCCTGACAAGCAAAAAAAAAAAAAAAAAAAAGGGTCCTCGGTCTAAAAGGGGGGGGGGGGGGGGGCACAATCGAGAAAATGGCGGATCGTCTATGGTCCAAATTCATACTTCTCTTCCAAAAGGGGGGCACGGGCCGGCTGTGCCCCCCTGGATCCGCCACTGTATATGTAATGTAATAATTGTAAGGAAATATACAACAAGCTTTGGCAATTCTTGTGGAAATAAATACAATGTGGAAGGAAATGAGAGAATAATGGTTGCGTAACTTAAATCAAGGTTCTCAGAGCTCAATAATAAGCCACTTCGGAGATGCAATCTGAGCATGAGCAGATAAAGGTCATCTGTACCAAATTCTAAAACCACTGACACTAATATTCGATATGTGCTCATGAATGTCATGTAATCATTATTCAATTATGCACTAATGGTGCATTCCATGATATCCAGGTGGAAGTATTCTTTTTAAAGGGGGAAACAAAAGCTATTCATGAGGCACCTCTATCACTCCCAGAGTTATTTTTCTGAAGTGCACATAAAGGGACCCTCCATGTCTAAAATATCTGTGGATATTTGGGGTCATTTGTACCATGCGCTAACCCCGAACTGCCTAATTGCTCAAACACTGCCCTACAGTTGCACACTCTTAAAATGTTGGGCGAATTAAGTTGGGCAAACAAGAGTTGGTTAAAAGTTTACCAAGTTATTTTAACCAACTCAGCCAAAGCAAGCTTGACCAATTTGTGGCAATGTATTCACCTAATAAATGGGCATGTATTTACCAACAGATGGTAAAGTTAAATATAAATATTCATGAATTTTTTAGTTGCGTAGGTTTGGCGTGGGCCAGATTTACTAACTGTCACCTGATGCATAACACATTATAAATGGATTATAAAGGGATTATAAGGGCTTGCACCAGATTGCACCAGCTGGATAACTGGGCGTTGTGGCGTGCGCCTGTAATCCAGCTACCAGTGGAAGTTATAAAATGATTCAGCGGACCCAGGTTCGAGACTGAGTCATGTCTTTTGGATGGTGACGTTAAAGTAGAACGTTAATGATTTTAAATATTGGCTTAATACTTATTATTGCATAGATGGCATAAATTAAACAAGGTTATCCAAATTCAACGTTTGGAAACATTTGAAGTAATGATTATTATCAATTATAAAACGGTAAAATACAGCCCCCGATATAGCAGCTGAAGAGCTCCTCGAACGCTGCTGAGATATGTGACGACACACCCTGGACCAGTCCTGTCTAAGCAGACGATGTCCCATAACATCTTACACATTTTCAGAGCCTATTTTGTCATCTCCTCTTCACTTATTTCTCTTCTTTGACTAGCGTCAGTCTTAATGTTAGTCTGTTGCCTCACTCTTAACTTCGTGTATGGTATTATTTTGATGAAAAATGCAGCGTTAAAAAAATAAAGGAATCAGTCACTTGTAAACAAAATAAGACGCCATTGTATTTTCAGCTGCTTGCACCGCGGCATGTTCGGCGTTTCAAGAGGGAACGAATACCATCCTGCTATTATTCGGAGGGCTTTTCAATTTGAAAGTGGGGTTTATTTCATTGATCATTGACCCTTCTCCTATGTATTTACAATCAAACGGTTTTAGCTATCAGAATCAGTTTCACTTTCCCTTTATAATGGTGTGAAATAAGGTCATGTTTAAATACACCAAACTCTTTATAATTTGATAAATAATTGCATTGCAATTACGTTCATTCATTATAGGACGTCGTCTGCTTAAGCAGGATCGATCCCGAGTGTGACGACATCAAAACATCGCTATATTTCTGGCGAATCCTCGGATATTCCAGATGCTGAGAAGAGCTTTTATTTGTGTTGTTTTTATAATCATCAGATACGCAGTTGACATAAAACTTATACGATTGCCATCTGTAAGCTTCCCAGTTTCTAGTGATACATAAATTGCCATATTTGTGATTTTCTTTGAATATCTACTTTAAAGGTCGGTCCCAGACGTAAATAATCATATCTGATTGATACACGTCTGTAAAAAACCCAATTACACACACACACACACCAACTGGATTAAACTGGGCGTTGTGGCGTGCGCCTGTAATCCAGCTAACAGTGGAAGTTACAAACTGATTCAGCGGACCTAGGTTCAAGACTGAGTCTCGGATGGTCTTTCGGATGGTGATGTTAAAGGTCGGTCCCCAGACGTAAATAATCATATCTGATACACGTCTGTAAAAACCCAATTACACACATACACACACACCAACTGGATAGGATAGGTTAAAATAAAATATAGGATAGGGTAGCATAAGGGTCGGATAGGTTAGGATTGACTAGGTTAAGAGTCAGAAAGACACAACAGGCAAAAAGGAAACAAATTCTTGTTTTCGGAAACAAAGTTGGTTCTTCTGTACCAACTACCATTTTTGGCAAATGTTTGAAAGAAATTGTTGGGCAATTACACACATACACACGTCTGGGGACCGACCTTTAACATTACCCAACAGTTGGTAAACTACCAATTTTGGCAAATTTCTGTTTGAAAGAAATTGTTGGGCAATAATTACCAGTATATTATGTTGGACGTTTTGAGAGTTGGGCAAATGTCTATTTGAGAGAAGTGGTTTTGCAAAAATTACCCAATTATGAGCGTTTTGAGAGTTGGGCAAATGGCTTGTTGTGGAAACAAAGTTGGTTCTTCTTTTGGCTTACCCAACAGTTAGTAAACTACCAATTGGGCAATATATTATCGGGTAAAATTTGGTGGGCAAATTTGGTGAGAGTTGGGCAAATGTCTTGTTGTGGAAACAAAGTTGGTTCTTCTTTTGGCTTACCCAACAGTTGGTAAACTACCAATTGGGCAATATATTATTGGGTAAAATTTGGTGGGCAATGAATTAACCAACTAAATGTATAACCAATAATTGAGCAAATAAAAGGTTGGGTAAATGTGATTGGTGAACAGCTGTTGGGCAATTAAACTTGCCCAACTACAAAGCATTTCGATTACCCAACATCAGTTGGGCATATTTTAACCAATAGTTAAAAGGTCAGTATGTTGCCCAGTGTTGGTTAAAAATTGGTTAGTTATTTGCCCAACTCTTCTAAGAGTGTAGTACTATATCCATGCATAGAGCTAGAGGGAGCTATTTTTGATCTTGCCATGTTTCTGTGGGGTAATACTCAGAGAAATTAAAACATAACATGCATAATTAGCGTTCCTTGTAAAGAATGCAAAAATGAAAAAAAAAAAAATTTATTGTCATTTTCTTTTCAAGGGATTATGGCCCCCTTATATGGGTCTTGGGAGGAGCGACGGATTGACTTTTCCCTACTAACCTCCCGTCACCCCCAGCCCGAGGGGAGACGGGATTAATATCCTAAACGTATCCATATCATAGTGGAAATATTTTGGAAGGAAATTTTGGTTGGTTTGGTTGTGGGGGAGGGGCTTTACACCGTGGCAACCGATATTCCTAAGTGACGTGATCTCCTACACCTCCCCTCCCCCGAATGATGTCTACAGATCGCTTTAGTCTGTCATAAGGACAAGGGAATGAATAATATATTTGAGGCGATATACAATAACATGTTTCCAACGGTATGAAGGCCATTTTCCCATTCATGTCAATTTAATTGTTGATAATAGGAATGACTTATGCGACCGCCTCCCAAGTGTGCGGTTACGTAAACCCGAAACCTTAAACCTTAAACTCTAAACCCTAACCTTAAACTCTAAACCTAACCCCAACCCTAACCCTATATATTGTTTTTCATTTTGGGAGGCTGTCGCAAAAGGAAGTTTACCCTATATGCTTCCATGATATAAGTAAAAAGTAGAAATAAATTAAATTGAAATAAAAAGGTCCTAAAATATGAAGTGGCAGAAAAGCCCCTCCCCTTTTTTAATTTTAATGTAACTTTATGGTTTCACGGCGTTCGCCGGGGAGGGGGGGGGGGGGATATCTCATTGAGGCCGGTATATCATCCACGTGAAAACGGATAAAAAGGGTACCTTTTCAGCAATAAGCGCATAACCCGGGTTACGCGTTTAAAGCAAAAATCAAGAAAAATGCATGGTATCAAATTCAGGTCAATTTTTTAACGGTTCCTCTTTGGTTAAAAAGAGGTCTATGATGATGATCTAATCCTCAAATAGGTATAGGATGTAAAATACCAAGCAAGATATAAAGTCGCCGTTAATGGTATAAAAATCAGAGATAGACGGGTTTCCCTGTTTAGGTCAAAATCTGCCCCTACTGCAATCTGCTTTTTACACGTCTATCTATTTATATACCATTAACGGCGATTTTATATCTTGCTTGGTATTTTACATCCTACTTGATGATTAGGCCTACCACATCATCATAGACCTCTTTTAGCCAAAAAGGAACCGTAAAAGAAATTTAAATTGAACACATTACCGAACTATATCCCCCCCCCCCCCTCCTTCCGCGGATCTCCTTCTTATCAGTCTCTGAATTTGATACCCTTTTTCTTGATTTTTGCTTTTTTTGGTACCCTTAAACGCGTAACCCAGGTTATGCGCCTATTGCTTAAAAGGTACCCTTTTATTCGTTTTCACGTGGATGATGTACCGCCTCAATGAGACATCCCCCGGCGACCGCCGTGAAACCATAGAGTTACATACACACCAATGTACAGATACAGCGTTGACAGTCATGAATTTGATTGATTCTCAGTATAATAGAGGAGTGACTAATTTTGTGAATTCTGAAAAAGTGGTCATTTTGCATTTAACGGATAAATTGACGGATATCTTTGATATTTACACAAAAGTTACGTGATAACTACTGGAACAGACTCAGTGGCGGATTCAGGATTTCTTGAGGGAGGGGGCTCAATATTCAAAAAAATTAATAAGCCCCCCAAAAAAGGTCATCAGCGTTTTCGGTCTCTTTATACTCCAAAAACTCTCTGACAAGCAAAAAAAAAAAGGTCCTCAGCGTTTTGGGGTCTCTTTTTAACTAAATTTTTTTCTGATAAGCAAAAAAAAAAAAGAGGGGGGGGGGGAGGGTCCTCAGCATTTTGGGCCACTTTTTTGTCCCAGGGGAGGAGTTCCTAAAGGGGGAACTTACTTTATGTGTTGTGTTTACATATATTGGGATTGTAGCGAAAGGGTGGGTATAGCGTCGCCTCACGTCGCGTTGATTGAACGCCGCCATTCGTCCTAAGACCCCCCCCCCCCTTCCCTGTTTTGCCTAAAGGGTACTTTTGGACTTTTTATAATATAATATTAATGATATTAATAATAATAGGCCTACTGATAATTAATAAAAACGCGTACAATCGGGGAAAAGCCCCCCCCCCCCCCCCCCCCCCCCCGTTGTGCCGTTTGGTAGCGTTATCTGAACTGACGCGCCCTAACGCTCCCAACACACCCTTTCGGCAAAACCAGGGGTGGGGGTGGGGCTTTGGACGAATAACGTCGCGTCACGTTGACTGGAACGCCACCCACCCTTTCGGTACCAGCCTACATTATTGTGTAACTGGTGACTGAAGAATTTATATATATATGTGAACAGATAATAATGGAACGGAATGAAGCAGGTCACTCGGTTAATTTACAAGCTTTCGGCTCCTGGCCTTCTTCAAGTTTATTTGCTAAATCAAACAGAATGAAACAAATAATAATAATAATAATAATAATAATAAGCAACTTAACAAAACTAAAGACAACAGAACAGAATTGTCATAAAGTTGGAAACATAAATCAAAAGGAGTAAGTGATATTGAAAAGATGTTACTCGCCAAAGCAAAACTAAAAACTATCATCAAAATGGCAACATAAATCAACATAAGTGAAATTGAAGAGATGTTACTCGGCAGGAGTAAGTGAAATAACGAAAATGGAACTCAATAGAAACCAAAGTAAGCAAAGTAAACAATTACCTGACTTTTAAGGTCGAAGCAAATATATACATATTGTCTCGTGTGTAATGTGTAGATGTAAAATACGGACGTCACGTAGAGGGCGTTTACTGCACAAGTAAGTAAATGGGTGCGTCCGACCGGAACAAGGTAAAAGAAGGGTGGGGGGGGGGGGGGGGGGGGGGCTTAGTGAAGTTCCAGGGATGATTAGCAAGAAATTTTGGCTTTCAGACTATTCATTTGTCTTTTACTCTCTTATTATTATTATTATTATTATTTGTTTTATTCTGTTTGATTTAGCAAATAAACTTGAAGAAGGCCAGGAGCCGAAAGCTTGTAAATTAACCGAGTGACCTGCTTCATTCTGTTCACATAATTATCTAAATTTAACATGGTTCAACCGAACGGTACACACATCCACACCTCTCTCGCTATATATATATTGTAAGGAAATAACATATACAACAGCTTTGGGACATCTCGTGGAAATAAATACAATGCGAAAGGAAATGAGAGAAAATGGTTGCGTAACTTAAATCAAAGTTCCCCAGAGCTGTCCTCCCTTTTTGAAACAGGTGAGTTTTGAACAAAGGAATTAATTAATTAATAAGGTTGAAGATTTGTCAATCTGTCGGTCAATTGAATCTGGTGTCGCCGAAACCACTAACCCGTCTCCGTGGTCTAGTGGTTAAGGCATTGGCGTTCTAAGTCAACGACCCGGGTTCGATTCCCGGCGGAGACATTTTTTCAGCCTTTTCAAAAATTTCAAAAAGGGAGGACAGCTCTGGGGAACTTTGATTCAAGTTACGCAACCATTATTCTCTCATTTCCTTTCGCATTATATATTGTAAGGAAATAAGATATACAACAGCTTTGACAAATCTCGTGGAAATAAATACAATGTGAAAGAAATGCGAGAATAACGTTGCGTAGCTCAATCAAAGTTCCCCAGAGCTGTCCTCCCTTTTTGAAATTTTTGCGAAGGCTGGTGTCGCCGAAACCACTAACACGTCTCCGTGGTCTAGTGGTTAAGGCATTGGCGTTCTAAGCCAACGACCCGTGTTCGATTGCCGGCGGAGACATTTTTTCAGCCTTCGCAAAAATTTCAAAAAGGGAGGACAGCTCTGGGGAACTTTGATTGAGCTACGCAACGTTATTCTCGCATTTCTTTCACATTTTATATATATATATATATATATATATATATATATATATATATATATATATATATATATATAAACGACTAATGGGTACATTAGGAGGACAGTTTTTGTTCTTTTTCTTTGTTCAACTGTCGACCTAATGTAGGGGTCGCTATTATGACGGAATAAACTGCATTGTTAGGTGTCGACTTAATGTACCCGTTAGTCAAATATATATATATATATATATATACATGATTTGAATAGTACGAACAGATGAAAACGTTATGACCATTACATACTTTTCTTTCGGTAAAGGCAGGAAATTGTGCGAATGAGTATCACTAAAACAAATATCTTGTTGTTTGATTCCGATGATGGATTACTGAACATCGTTTTGTCACATCATTCTTTTTTTTTTCCTTTTTTTTTCTTTTGGGGGTCCTTTTTCAAGTCTTTTCAATTAGAGCTTATTCTCTTGTTGATATTTCATGGCAACATCGCCTGCATGCACGATGGAGATGTCAACGATAATACCGACAACGGTGATGAACCGGACAACGAACACGACAGGGAATGACACTGAAGATGACCCCGCTGTTGCAGCCCTGACGCTGGCTACGCAGGTGATCAACATCCTAATCTTGATATTCCTGATGATCTCCATGGGTTGCACCTTCGATATCAAGGATCTAAAAGATACGGTCAGTATCTTGGAATTTAATTGATGTAAATCCCAATCAAATGACTGGTTGAACGCGCCAGGCATTAATTGTTTTCTAACGTGTATTCGGTCTTTAGCAATTTCAAATGATCGGTCATTAATATTTTTTCAGAGATTGGCCGGTTAATCGTCTAGATCTAACTTTGCAAATCAAATCTATGTTTGTGAAATTAGGGATGAGTGTAACTGATGAAATTACGAGGGTCTTCGTCATCACACACACAAAAAATAATGATCGTAACATGTTCGGGCGTTGTTATTTTCCACCCTCGTATCGGTACCTTCGACACAGTCCAAACACCCTCGACTTTTGGCACTGGTGTCGAACTGTTCCAAACGTACAGCATGGGTGGATATATCGTACTAACGCCATCACTAATGTTTATTATTCAATAATAATCTGTTCTACACACGTCACGATCCTATTGAACTCGTCACTGTTTTAAATGCCGAACTTAAAAAGGTGACGGATTGGAAAAAACCTAACAAACTATCTTTGAATTTACAACAAAAATAAATTATATGTTGTTTAGTAATTCGTTATCCCATCTGTCTGATCAGATTATGTTTGACAACACTGTTATTAAACAGGTTAACGCAACCAAATTTTAGGTCTTACTATTGACAATAAATTATCATGGAGTTCGCATATCGATACCATTTGCAAAACCATGTCAAGAAATACTGGAGTCATTCGTCAACTAAGCATGTTCTTCCATTATCATTACTTCTGATGTTATATTCAACTCTCATCTTACCATATCTAAATTATGGCATTTTGGCATGGGGAAACGCAGCAAGATCCAGGTTAGATAAAATTTTACTCTTGCAGAAATGATGGGTTTTGGGAATAGTATGTAATACTGATATATTGTTTCGCCAAAATAGTATTCTCAAAATTCATGACCTTTATCGATTTCAGCTGTAGCAATTCATGTACAATCTTGATAGAAACAATATGCCATTCGTTTTGAAACAACTGTTTGCAAAAAATAGCACTTTATACAGGTATTACACCAGGCAAGCAAACGATTATCATTTTTCCCAAAACGCGAACGGGTTTTGCCAGTAAAACTATATTTTTCAATGGTCCTAAACATTGGAACTCATTGGAACAGAATTTAAAACTTACCACTAACTTAAATAGGTTCAAATATCTTGTGAAGAAACACTAAACTGATTTATACTGAAGAAACACTTAACTGATTTATACTGATGTAAATAATTCCCTCTGCTTTTATTTATTTATTTCCCCCATAATATTGTATTTATCTTTTTTATATTAGTTATATATACATGTATATATAATATACTGACAACAACAAAATTCGCCAAACTTCCAAAAAACGCACAGTAAAGGAGTTATGGGGCCCAGTTTCCCTCCATAATTCCCTGACAAGCAAAAAAAAAACGCCAAGAAAGACGGCGCCAAGTAAAAAAAAAACGCCAAGAAAGACGGCGCCAAGTAAAAAAAAAAAAAAAAAAACGGCGCCAAAAAAGGGGGGGGGGGGTCCGGACCCCCGCGACCCCCCCCCCCCTCTGGATCCGCCTATGGGGGGCAAGGGCGGACAAAAAAATTTCCACCCTTTTATTTTTTTTCACTCCGAAAATTATTGGGGGGGGGGCAAAGCTTCTGACTGGGGGGAGGGGGGCAAATTCCCCCCCCCATGCCCCCCCCCCCTGGTGCCGCCACTGCTGACGGTCGATTAATCAAACAATTTTGAATCTGTAGAATGCCATCTACGGTTTTGCTCAGCTGTAGATTGTAGTTTATAGATTCCTATATTTATACATGATTTCCGGTCCATTTTAACACTTTTGTTATTCAATTTCGTACTTTTTTTTTCTCCATTCAATTTCGTCCCAAAACTTCGTGATCTTGCACATCTCATGGTCAATTTCATCATAGGTCATTCTTTTTCATTTGCATCTAATTCCGTCAAAGTCAAATCATTTTCATCATCCCCGGTTGCAAACGTACTATTGCATGAATCTATTTCGTAATTTTGCAATGAAATCCGTCATTCAAATTCGTCACCCGTTCGTTTGCTATACGTGCTCTTTTGGTATTTTTCATTCGATTTCTTGTCTTGGAATTAAACAAAACATTCTTGAAAGAAAGCCGTATGTATACACGAGCAAATTAAAAGCTTGTATTTACCTTTACATATATTTTTTCGATAAATGAGGTTCTGTTTTGTCCTTTGGATGGTTTTTATTAATGTCTTGTCTATCGGACGAATTTGAATGATATTCTTTTGAAATTGATTGCACAAAGACGAATTCAAGAATTATACAGTATGAGTCAATAAAAAGGAAACCCATATTCAAGCTTCAATATCTTAAAAATAAAGCAAAATCGCTGAAATATATTTTTACTTTTTACTTTTTTTTATCCCTTCCACATGCAGGGTTCCTTTATAAAACAATATCATACAAAAAAATATACAAGCAGAGGCAAATACAATAAGAACATACATTTACAAAAATCAATTACATGTATAGGAAATTCTTTTCAAAGTGTCACAGATTTACGTGGCAAAAATAATGTTATAAGGAAGCAAAATCAGAAACATTTAGTAAACTGTAACCACTTTTTCATAAATTTCTTTTCTTTCAGATTTGTTTTACATATATATTTTTCCATATCACAAAAACATTTTATCGCTGACATGATCTATTAAAAAAACTGACGAACAGCTTTTGCATTTGGCTGCAGATATTTCTTTCCTTATTACAATCATAATGCAGTTGAGGGCACTATTATTTATACGTCCACGAAACCCAAACAATTAATTTTGATTTGTAAGCCTTATCTGTACAGTATTTACCATTACGGGACAGCCAGAGCTCAAGTTTTGAGCATATTTCGTTTGAATAAATACATGAACAAAATATATGCATAAGTGTTTCTTCACTGTTATTACAAAATGTACATAGGTTATCTATCTGTTACTAATTTAAATCTTAACAAAGCATCTTTCATGTAAAGAATTCTATTATCTTGAACTGAAACCACCTCATGTTTATATCAGCAGCTGAATGATAGGGAATTGGTGTGCTATTTTATAATTTCTTCTTTTGTTTGATAGCCTGTTTAACAAAATGCGACTGAGCACTGGCTTCTTTTAAAAAGCATGTAAAAAATCGTATTTGCCCAAGTTTGGGCTGAATGGTGTTCATTATTTGGGAGTTAACTTTAATGGAGACCAATCAGAGGCAATTTTGACATGAATCAGGGAAAATATTTCTCTTCTGCTGTCCATAGTCGGATTTTTTTATAAAGGTGTCAAATTTAATGAAACGTGATGGGCTACAATTTCGATATCTTTGATTAATATATACATGTATGTATTAATTGCAACAATATTAAGGGTTGGATGTGGGTTTCCTTTTTTATTGACTCACTTTGTATACTTGATTGTCAGGTGAGACGAAATTCGAATGAAATCTGACGACAAGGAATGGACAAATGTTGATATTAAGTGCCCACAGGCGCGCCGGAAGCAGTTTTGGATTGGAGGGGCAAACCTCCCAGAGGGGCTCACTTTTCATGGAAAGAGGGGTTCATGCTGATGATGCTGTTACTTTTAATAAAAATAAAACCTCAAGCTTTCCTTATATCTTCTCACAATACGCACTCCAATACAATACCAATAAACAAAATAATTGATTATAAAACAACTTTAATAATAATAGTAATGATAATGATAATGAAAATAATAATAATAATAATAATAATCGTAATCATCATCATCATCATCATCATATGATCATATGAATCAAAATGGTAAAACGTTTACAAATCTTTTTCGATGATGGGGCCCAACGTCTATAGGGTAGTAATGCTTTACTTTAAAAAAAATCAAAGAATTAGAACGATAGTAAAATCAAGCAGGGACATAATAGAGTGTATCTAAAGGTTTGGAGTCTCTTGAAAAGACATTAAGACGTATGTTGAATAAAACAAAACTTAATAAAAAACAGCAAAGAATATAAAATTACTTCATCATAAGCATAATGTCAGATGGAAAACTTTCTTGAAATTTGGAAAGAGTTGAATGCAACACAGTCTGGCAGACTGCATGCTTCAAATAGGTTACAAAGATGATAATTACTGATTAGACCGTATTCCCCTTCCATAATGATTATAATAAATGATGAAATCATAATGACAACGTTTATGCAATAATAATAAAAATAATAATAATAATAATAGTAATAATAATAACAATAATAATAACATTAACAACAGCACCCTTCCATATCCTATTCATCTTATATGTCAGGAGTCGATGGCCTTCGCTCTTCTCATCCTTCATGAATTTTTCTGTCGCATTTCTCCTATTTGAAAATCCGCGTTTGATGAAACTCTCCTCACATTTACCTGAACTGGGAATGTGCTGTAGACAGGCTTGTCGACACACGTGACAAAACGAGGGACCCTTGCATGCTTAAAATACGTTACAAAGATGATAATTACTGATTAGACCGTATTCCCCTTCCATAATGATTATAATAAGCAAATTATGAAAGCATAATGCAACGTTTATGCAATAATAATACTAATACTAATAATAATAGTAATAATAATAATAGTAATAATAATAACAATAATATTAACATTAACAACAGCAACAATTGACAAAAAGATGGTTAGTTCCAAGTTTATCTGTTCTGCAGTTTATACTCACTCTATGATAGCAAATGCATTTCTTCTCTTGCTGTCACCACGCGCTATGAACTTATTGACGAGGTCTTTGATGTTCAATGACTCTACTAGATCCCTGTACACATGCAGCATAAGAAGGGAATTCAGTCGTGCTTGAGACATGGTTGAAGAGTGCTGAACGACGGCTCTGCCGTGGCCGTTGTTGCTGGATGAACTAGGTAGAGTTTGCAGAGCTTCACAACCTCAGGTATAATTTTCTTCATCCCAGACTTTGAGATGGCGCTGATGATCTTATCTACTGATGGGTTGGTACTTGAAGTTGGGCACGAAGTCTCGGACCATCCAGATCGTCACCAAAATGGTTGACAACGCAGTCCATCGAGTCAGGTGGAACTTCATTACGTGACCATGCCGACATCAGAAGATCCTCCGTCGCAGTCAACACAGTTACAGCCTTCGATGACACCCTTTCTTGGAGTCCCGATGCCACATGATCCAAGGCTTCGAACCAAACGCTCCTGTACATATCTTTGGAGGTAGCAAAGACGTGTGCATTTGTCTTCTGGTATCGGCGTAGAGCTCTTGATTGACAAGGAAGTTCGGGTTCATCTTGGTTGTGTTGTTCGGCCAGTGTTGATGTTTGCTGCCAAACCTCGTCGAAGAATTCTTCCTTTCTCATCGTGTTGAACTGCACAATCGCTGCCTGCGTTAGTCTTGCTCCTTGTCCAGCTGAAGCTTGTACTCCTTCAAGAGCCGTGCTCAATCTAACACTCACTTCGAATATGGAAAGACTCATGAGAAGACAAACTGTGAACTCGAAGCTTGAAACAACTCTGAAGAATCCATCTGCCCTTGACTGCACGTCCCTATCACTTGCACAGTCCTCGATAGTAGCCAGGGCCTCCTTGACAGCTTGCAGCTGTTCTTTTAGACCACTAAGCGCCTTGTATTTGATGGTGAAGCGGGTCGGACATAGTGGTCTGGTGTGGTTTTGTTGACAGCCAAGTGTTTCAGCCACAGACTTGACTATTGCGACTCTCTTTGGTGAATCTCTGAGGAAGTTAATCATATCTGTCACAGCGGTGAGGAAGTTCCTCAGTCTTGATACATTTTTTACCATGTCTTGGACGGCAAGATTGATGCAGTGCATATGACAGTGTGTAGATATGATCCTTCCTTCTTCTCGTTGCACTCTAGCTGCTACACCATTCTGCTTGCCTTGAAACGTAGCAGCCCCATCGAAACTTGCTGAACGACACAACGAGAGAGGGAGATTGTATATGAGTAGAACATCCTTGATTGTTTTGAACACAGTCTCAGAATCACACTTGTCAAGGGCATACAACCCAATAACCCTTTCTTCTACCTCTAATTCGTCTGTTGCAGTCCGGATGCGAATACAGAGTTGCTCCATCCTGGAAACATCTGCTGTCTCATCTGCAAGAATTGCGAAGGACTTTCCGTCCATGTCAGTCGACAGCATCCTCATCAGGGTTTTCGACATCAGGTCGATAACTTCCTCTTGAATTGCGTGAGAGGTCCAAGAAGTCTTCCTAAAAAGCCATCTGTCCAGGCCTTCCACGTCTTCACATCGCAATCTTAGGAGGTTGTGAAAGTAACTATTCTCATCCTTGTGTCCTCTAATCGGAAGACCCTGTTTTGCACGATACCGTAATGTTGCAAAGATGGTGAGAAAGTACCGAGAATTTTGTTTCCTTTCTTCCGGCCTGTACACCTGTGTTTTTTTTTTTTTTTCGGCGATACTTTCACCCTTCCATATCCTATTCATCTTGTATGTCAGGAGTCGATGGCCTTCGCTCTTCTCATGCTTCATGAATTTTTCTGTCGCATTTCTCCTATTTGAAAATCCGCGTTTGATGAAACTCTCCTCACATTTACCTGAACTGGGAATGTGCTGTAGACAGGCTTGTCGACACACGTGACAAAACGAGGCATCCTTGCCTCCATTCGCGTTACTGTCCCATTCCAACCAAGGGTATTTCTGGTCCCATACGACAAGGAATCTCCTGCCATTTTTGTCCTTCTTAAAGTCCAAATTAGTTGGTTGGTTTGGATAGTAGCGCAGTTGGGGAGGCTTGCAGGTTTGAGGTTCTGTATCAACATCGGGGTGACCAGGGGCGGTATTCTGAAAACTATGTTATCTTTTATGTTAGTAAAACGATGTTAATTTTCATAACAAATCAAAATCAGGACAAGTCATTTGTTAATGGTTGCGCAAAGATGGCTGTGCTCGTGTAGAGTTAAAAATAGACATCTGCGCAAGCACCAATGATTACTGTTTATTACGCGCAATTTCAGTTTGTTATGACAATTAACATAGTTTTCCTTAACATAAAAGCTAACATAGTTTTCAGAATACCGCCCCTATGATGACACGATTTCTTCACCTTGAATTTCTGCATCACATCATAGTTGGGGGTTTTCATCGTGTTTTGTGGCCTGTACCTCATAAGAGGTTGATGGACTTTCTTGTGGTGTTATCTTTTCCTTCTCCCTTCTGAAAAGATTCATTATTGATTAACAACCTTTCGCACTTTCTTTTAGTCATTTTTGTCAATTAGCCTTTCTACATTCGGCGCCCGAACAACTTCTCTTCATGATTGTGTACGAATTAATCTCGCTTAACCTTAGATGTTCTGCAATTAATGACAATTGTAACTATAATACCAATTAATACCACAACAGATAGAAGATATTAATAAGTAAAATCAAAAGTCTATGAAATTGAATTTTAAATTTTGAATTTTCTTCCATATAATTCTACATCCCTTGTAATGATTCCTTCTTGTTCTAGTTCATAATGACACTGCTTTTTTAATCAGGTGAAATGAAACCCTCGTTGTCGCTGTCATCTGAACCAGGAGCCTTCACAAATATCCTAGCAGGTGTAATTATGCCAAGATGACACTGACAGGACTTTTTATGCCTCCGCCCACCGAAGGTGGGTGCCGGAGGCATTATGTTTTCGGGTTGTCCGTCCGTCCGTCCGTGCGTTCGTCCGTCCGTCCCACTTCTCGTTACCGCGATATCTGAAGAATCATTTAAGGTAGGAACCTCAAACTTGGTACTAGTATGTATCCCCATACGAAGATGAACTGATTATATTTTTTTTGGTAAGTAGGTCAAAGGTCAGAGGTCACAGAGGTCAATTTACATGAAATTATATGAAATTACTGGTTTTTAGCACCGTTACCTTGATATCTCAAGAACTGTTTGAGGTAAGAACTTCAAACTTGGTACTAGTATGTATCCCTATACGAAGATGAACTGATTAGATTTTGGGGTAAGGAGGTCAAAGGTCAGAGGTCACAGAGGTCAATTTACATGAAATTCTTGGTTTTTAGCACCGTTACCGCAATTTTTGAAGAACTGTTTGAGGTAAGAACTTCAAACTTGGTACCAGTATGTATCCCCATAGAAAGAGGAACTGATTAGATTTTGGGGTAGGTAGGTCAAAGTTCAGAGGTCACAGAGGTCAATTTACATGAAATTACATGGAATTACTGGTTTTTAGCACCGTTACCGCGATATCTCAAGAACTATCTGAGGTGAGAACTTCAAACTTGGTACCAGTATGTATCCCCATAGAAAGATGAACTGATTAGATTTTGGGGTAAGTAGGTCAAAGGTCAGAGGTCACAGAGGTCAATTTACATGAAATTACATGAAATTACTGGTTTTTAGCCTCGTTACTGCGATATCTCAAGAACTGTTTGAGGTAAGAACTTCAAACTTGGTACTAGTATGTATCCCCAAACGAAGATGAACTGATTAGATTTTGGGATAAGGTGGTCACAGAGGTCAATTTACATGAAATTACATGAAATTCTTGGTTTTTAGCACCGTTACCGCGATTTCTGAAGAACTGTTTGAGGTAAGAACTTCAAATTGGTACCAGTATGTATCCCCATAGAAAGAGGAACTGATTAGATTTTGGGGTAGGTAGGTCAAAGTTCAGAGGTCACAGAGGTCAAAAAAAAAAAAAGGTCTTCATTCTAAAAGGAGGGGGGGCACAATCGAGAAAATGGCGGGTCGTCTATGGTCAAAATGCATGCTTTTCTTCCAATAGGGGGCACGGGCCGGAAGTGCCCCCCTGGATCCGCCAATGGACCCAACGACGATGCAGAGTATTGTCCACAAGCCGCGTAGCGGCGAGCCGATTTTTTTCGCTATTTTGAACCCCCGTAAGTGATGTTTTCCTGGCATCTATACTAACGCAATGGAGACCATAAAAAGCAGTCCTGTGCTATAGGAACGTACTGTGTGGGTCTGGACATATTATGATGGCGTTTTTCTATGCACATTAAATTTTTACTTGGCAGCCCAAGGGGGGGGGGGGGGGTTAAACCCCCTTACCCCCCCCCCCCCCCCCGTAGATCCGCCACTGAACTTGAATGTCGAATGACTAAATTAACTTTGACGTTTGCGCATTTCCGGGTTCTCAGGATGAAACTGAATGAAAGGAATGTTAAATTAGACGGAAAAACCTGTACTGAACTACATATTGTCGTTAATAGCCATTGTGCAAATCCAGACTTTTGATAACTATGCACCATTCTTGTTATACGTTTGTTTGTACCAAAATCTTTATTGCATATCATCGGGATCTAACCACTGCCATCTTTTTTCTATATATAAACTATACTGTACAAGTGTATTTATAGGCATATATCTTTATCAGTCTCTATCTTTATCTTTTTTATCTGTATTTCTCCCTCATTCTGTTATTTAGTATGGTGTAATTTCAATCATAGATAGCAGTGAAGTAAAGCATACCGTTATATTTGCAGATTTATTAATAACGTTTTTACAACAGCGTTTTGATGTGCTTGGATTATAATTCTATAAACTAAAGTTTTATCCATGGAACTTGTTATAATGGCGTTTAAATTCTATTTTGTATGCTTTGTAGTTTCTGTAATTTATATCTGTGTTTTGATTGCTGTAAACATGTGTATTTCGATCATAGATAGCAGTGAAGTAAAGCATACCGTTATATTTGCAGATTTATTAATAACGTTTTTTTGTAACAGCGTTTTGATGTGCATGGTTTATAATTGTATAAACTAAAGTTTTATCCATGGAACTTGTTATAATGGCGTTTAAATGCTATTTTGTATGCTTTGTAGTTTCTGTAATTTATATTGATATTGTGTTTATTTTGATGTAAACATGTGCATTTCAGTCTCTGTACTGCCAAATATGTTTTTCATAAACCATTTATGGAATGAATAAATTGAAGTGAAGTGAATAAGTAAAGGCATCGTTATAGTACATCATGGAAATTAGCCCATTTTCAGGGATAGAATGGCAATATTCTGTAACCAACAAGAGTCTCATTTCCAATTCACATGTACAAAAATCAAGCTCTTATAATGATAATTTAGCCTTTTTTCTGTAATGTTCTTTAGTTTTACTTTATGTTCGGTAATATGAACGTGGCGTAGCTATAGGGTATTTATGCTGTTTATCTATATTACCTTTTATTTGAATGATAATGATAATGTGAGTGAATTAAATATATTCATTTCGACGTGGCTTTTAAAAAGGAGTGGACGCATATTTATGCTTGTCGAGAATTCTGAAATCCCATCCCAGGGTAAGCTCAAGGCGCCTACAAAGTTAAAAGGACATTAGTGAGGCAATTGGGATTCATACTGTGAACATATTCATGATTCTGAACCATTTTGATCCGAGTCAAGGGACGTATCCACAAGAGCACGACACCTCCACTTTCGTTGAAGACTAACAGTAATTGTACAAAGGATTTCTTTTTATAACAGTTTCGTCATCCGCCTGGTTTCTTCGTGGGGATGCTATGTCAGTTTGTTCTTATGCCCCTCATCGCCTTCTGTCTTGGGCTTGCCTTCAATCTTGAAGCCGCAGGGGCCCTCTCGGTACTTATTGTAGCCTGCTGCCCCGGGGGTACCCTCTCTAACCTATTTACCTACTGGACAAACGGTGATGTCTGCCTCAGGTGAAATATCAGGATCAATTCATGGGCGGCGGCGGGGGGGGGGGGGGGGGGGGGGGGGGGGGCTGTGGTAGGGTTTCCTTAATTTCCCCAGCTTCAAAAAGCTCCCCTTTTATTACTCATATAAAATACCCCCTTCAGTAAGAGCCCTTTCGGTGCTTAAAGTTGCCTTTAAAAAAAAAATATGTAGGTACACCAATAAGGTGATAAAAAGTTCATCTTCAAGCATTATTGTTGATTCACGCTGAGGGAGCCATCCATACACAGAGTTTGGCCAGCTCGGCTCCAGTGGATAACAATATGGTGATGTTGCTTTGTTAAGGTAGGTTTTCACGGGGCACGCGAATGATTCACGAAGGATACGAATGTCGACAAAAATGGCAAAGTCAAAGATTTGGAGAAGTTTTTCTCCGAATGTTTCGCGACAATGGAGACGTAAACCATTATTGCGCAGTTTGTGCGTAGTTCTCACAACGTCTGTGCGAATGTCGTGTGTAGTGTTGTCGGACTATGGCCAGTCTACATACACGAACAGCACGCGACTAAAATGCAAACCTGAGTTGACAGCTGTGTTGAGGTCCCTTCGTGAAAAGTTCCCTGTCTAGTCGCAGAATGAAGTCAGGCACCTTGGCCATGCGCTTTATGTAGGCCAGACGTCACGTGGTGCGGATTTGCCGCCAAACATGGGGAAAACGTGCGGCAAACGTTCGTGAGAGCTTCGCACGAACTCTGTGAGAATGTCGCGTGAGCAAAACCTTCGCAAAACGTTCATTAAAGGTCGGTTTTGGTTCTTGTGCAGCTCGCGAATAGTTCGGGAATACTTCGTGACATTCGCAAATCAATCGTCGCGAACGGTAGGCGAATTAACAGAGGGCCTCAACGTGAAAGGGTCGCGTTTCGCTTCTTTGGCGAAGTCACCTGTTCTCAAGAAGTACGCAAACAGTTCGTGAATAGTTTGAGAATGATCGCACGAACTTCGCTGCTTTTGCGAGACATGCGCGAGACATTCTCGAAATTGTTGGAATCTGTGTGGGGTTTCACAAAGACTTTACGAACATCACACACGTCGTGAGTAGGTCGTGCCCATATGACGAAGCTTTTCAGACATTTTTTGAGAACAAATGACGAATAAATCACGACCCAGGATGCTGGAAACGTTCGCAAGAAATTTCAAACTTCTTGAAATTTCCGCCGAACTAAAAACGACTCCCCCGAACAGTTGACGATGTTTCCGAACCCCCGGGCATGTTTGGCGAACTTTTTGAGCCCAAAATACTAATGTTGGACTTTACCATTTTTTCCACGTTCGCATTTTTCGCGAATCGTTCCCGTGCCTCGTGAAAACCCACCTTTAGGCAAGCATGCAGCAAATGAATATATACGCCATGTTGTGCCCAACTGAAACCGAGTTGGCCAAACTCTGTGTATGGATACTGAACTCTACCCGACGTAGTACCGAAGTGTGACGTCATCAAATTTTGATTTTTGTATTTCAGTATTTTAGGACCATATTTAGGTAGAGCATGATGGAAAACGTTCACACATCAAATTTGACATGAATCAGTTCATGGTGGCCCAAGTTATGGCTATATGAATATCTAATTAGCCCCATTGAAGTCAGTGAAAATTGGCCTCGTTCTTAACAGTTTAGAACCAGGCCAATTTAACACTGACTTCAATGGGGCTAAGGAGGTATTCATGCGGCCATATCTCGGGGCCCAATGAGCCAATTGCCATAAAATTTGGGCTCTGGATGTTTTTTAACCATGTTCCTTTGAGATATGGTATAAAAAATGTCAAAATGAAAAAAATAGCTTTTTGTGACGTCATCACTTCGGTACTCTATAGGGTTCAGTGGTATGGATGGTTCTGCACACTGATACCCAATACCCGCCCTTTAGAGCTGTTGATGTTTGAAAAATTATTGGCTCACATAAGTAATTCAGGTCCCCATTCGCTCACGTGTTGAATTGGTAGTTATCAAAAAATCATATTTTGCTCAGAGTAGAGACAACATATAAAATCTCCTGAATGAGGTGCCTTATTTGGAAGTTTTTCGGTCATAACACAATTTGTGAAGGATGAAACGCGGCTATTAAAACATAACTCTCGCCCACTCGCAGGCTGAAACAGCGGAAATACTTTGATATAATATAAACCCTTTAAAAGTACACAAAGACAAGCTCACTTCAACCTAGGGGTAAAATCGACAACCCTATGACTATTAAACATCATTTGCCTTCTTAAAATTTACAGAGGACAGTTACTCGATTTTATATGAATTTCTTTAAAAGTACACAAAGACAAGCTCCCTTCAAACTAGGGGTAAATGGACAACCCTATATATGACTATTAAACATCATTTGATTTGCCTTCTTAAAATTTACAGAGGACAGTTACTCGATTTTATATGAATTTCTGTAATCCATTTGCAATTCTAGAGGATAAATTACATAATTATGAGTGCCCTTACAGGCAGAGAAATTTCGATCGTGCTATGAATTTCTAAATTCGAAAAGTACCCTAGGCATTTGGATAACCTGTAAAGTATTTTTATTTAAACTAGAAAAAAATGTAGAAAATGTAGAAGCTTTGAAAAGTTAAAGCTATTGTCAAATAAAAAGCAAGGTTTAAAGGTTGACTATATGTTTCAAGTCAAAAGAGCAACCTAATTTGTGTCAATCTATTTTTTCTGGAGGTTATTATTTCTTTTTACAAGACATGCAACATTTAAAGTGTTTTTAATTCAGGTTTTTCTATTTCTTTCTCCCATCTCACCACAGTGTGTGCATGACATCAGTCTCAACCGCTGTCGCTATCGGCATGATGCCCCTCAACCTCTTCATCTATAGCCGCGTGTGGACTGATGACAAGTCGGTCATTCCCTATGTCAACATCGTTACCACCTTGGCCAGTATTCTCATCCCCGTCGCTTTCGGCGTGTTCATACGATGGTGGAGGAAAGAATGGACCAAGTATATCACGAGGGTTAGTATGAAACGGACTATATACATTTCCTTTCGATTAGGGGTTGAGCATTCTTTGAACATACCTTGAAGACCACATCTCCTTAAGCTGATAGCATGGATAGAGTGTTCCAGGCTCCAAAATCCAAATTTAACATACTTTATTTTCAAGCAGTGCGGAAACAGCGCTTTGGGGAGGCTACAGTTCACGAGACCTACAATGTCGGTTATCTGTGTTACCTGATGGTTTTACGAGACCGACGGCCCACGAGACTGTCAATCTCCGGGACCACGTGTCGGGTTCACAAGTCTTCTGACAAGAGTTCAAGAGACCGACATTCTTGGTCACATGGGCTGTCTGTCAGTCTCCAGGAATGTTCCCTTTTGTAAACAGAGCCATGCATTTATACGACTCTTTTTCAGAAAAGTCAAGTCTTCTCGGGTCTTCCTTCACAGGCATAGATGATGGTGACAAAACTTGTATTGATAAATTATTATTTTAACAGCTGTAGTGTGCATTATAATAATAATGGTTATTTATATAGCGCTCATAACGCTGGACGTGACACTCACGACACTTAAAAATTATTACCCTGGTTATAGCCGAGCCGCTAAAGTAACTAGCGCTCAGTCATATCAGGTACCCATTTACACCTGGGTGTATTATGCCTCATATACTTGGAAAACGACTTAACTTTTTTACATGTATACATGTACATGTATTTCGGGGACCAACCCCAATATCATTTGCTTGCCTTTAGCACACGGAACTGTCGTCCAAGTAATGTATAGCGCTTGATACGAAATATTAGCGCCTCACAGAAATATGAGGCGTTATTTCAACACATTATATAACCGCTTTCATCGGAATCATGCACACACACAAACACACCCATACACACACAATATGGGCATTATCTCCACTCCTTGATGTGTATTCCTAGCTGGGCCCCGCTTCATTAAACTTGTTATCAATGACAATTAACAATAACAGTTAAAACTTACTAAAATACTTGCATCTTATTGGCTTAGCGCAAATCTGTTATAGATTTGTGTCAGTTGTTATTGATAACAAGTTTATTAAAGCAGTTCCCCATTTCTGTCCTGGGTATTGAAGGGTGAAATATTTTGCTAAAAGACCTAAGAGACTCATCCACCTTCGAATCTCGAGACAGATGTTCAAACCACTCGGCTCCAACTTTAATACGACACATCCACGATTTTAGTTTTGCTGCAATAATAATAATAATAATAATAATAATAATAATAATAATAATAATAATAATAATAATAATAATAATAATAATAATAATAATAATAATAATAATAATAATAATAATAATAATAATAATAATAATAATAATAATAATAATAATAATAATAATAATAATAATAATAATAATAATAATAATAATAATAATAATAATAATAATAATAATAATAATAATAATAAATAATAAACTCTTTTTCCAGCGTTAGGGTGGATCCATTTACTGTACTTCAGCCTATTGTTATCATTCACCTTAACGCACGTAACGTCGAATTTCTATTGTGACGGAATAAACGGCGTTGTTAGGATTCCCCTTAACGTTGAAAATAATCTTGTAATAATAATATTAATATTACTATCCATATTATTATTGTAATGTTTTATTTTGTATTAAATAACTGATCAAATCGCTTTACAGAGTATTATAACCCCGTTCACTGGATTTAGTTAAGATTCTGCACTCACAGTGCACATCCTCCCTCTTGGGATTATTCCACCCTGGCAACCATTTTACAGGCGCACATTTGCTATTCCAGCGAAGTTCGCATCCTACAGTGTACCAACTCAGCACCTGGTTGGAGAGGAGTAATGTGGATGAAATGCTTTGCCCAATGACCTAAGTGCTGTGACAGGATTCGAACCCACGACCTTTGCGTCCCCATTTAAGTGATTAGACCAATTGACCACAACACCTCACAAGTTGTTAATACCTGGTACTAACCATTGTGTTATCTTTCCCTTTTCGTCAATATTTTTTAAGGTCGGCGTGGTCATGGCTTTCATATGTATCATCAGTGTCTTTGTTCTCTTCACTTTAATCAACCCTTACATCTTCGAAGCTGGATGGCAGCTGTGGATCTGTGCCATGTCGCTCCCATTCCTAGGCTTCTCCTTTGGTTACGGCCTCGCCTTCCTGCTTCGTCAACCCCACAAGAAGTGCCGCACAATCGCCTTCGAGACCGGTTCGCAGAACGTATCTCTTGCCACGACATTGGTTGTTTTGTCTTTCTCCAACTCGCCACTCTTCTACGACATGCTTTTCTTCCCAGCGCTCTACGGCATCTTCATCTACATCGATTCGTTCGTGGTCATCGCCATCTACAAACTGGTGGCGTACCTCCAGAAGAAGAACAAGTCGCCAATGGATAAAGAACACGAAGGCAACGACGACGACGACAAGATTGGATATGATAACGGAATCGTAGCAACAGACGAGGAGGGGGTAAAGACAGTAACGATGAAACCGACAGCAGCCGACGAGTACATTCAATCAGATGAAGAAAAGTTCAGAAATATTTGAGGGTGTTTTTCAATTTGACATGTAAGAAGTGTGGATTCTGTCGGATTTTCTTTCGTAAAACCAAGACGGATTAAAAGGGGAGTCCGGTCCAAAAATTTCTTGGTTTCGATAGAAACAGAAAAATCAGACCAACTGATAAAAAAAAATTGAGGAAAATCGGACAACTTATAAGAAGGTTATGAATTATAGTGGGCAGGCATGAAAAACTGGGGAAACTATGAAAACTCAGTCAGGAGTTTGTTATGTCATAGGTACACAACTCACCAATTGTTTTTTTTAATATTCATAATACAAATTTTAAAATTTTATCCAAGAATATGATTTCCTCATGACTTGAACCAACTTATACAAATTGAGAATTTGTATTATGAATATAAACAAGAAAACTGGTGAATTGGGTACCAATGACATCACAAACCCATGACTGAGTTGCTAAATTGTCTAGTGATAGAGGTGCTGCTGTCTAATGGATAAGTCACCGGACTGCAGATCACAAGGTACGGGGTTCGATTCCCTGCCACGGCACTAACGTCCTTTGGCAAGACATTAATCTACTCGACCAGGGTGTAGTAAGTGGGTACCTGGTAGGATTTATTCCTTGAATGCACCGAGCGCTATACGATTGCCATGATAAAGCCGGGGTAATATTATGCAGGGCCCTCAGGGAGAATAGTATTTAGTACTGATGAGGCTACCCTGGCTAAACAAGACATATTATTATTACATTTTTTTCTCTAGTTTTTCATACCACTAAAAAATTCATAACTTTCTTAATAGGTGTCCGATTTTTCCGAAAACCTTTTTGATCGGTAGGTCTGATTTTTCTGCTTCCATTAAAACTAAGTTATTTTTAGACTGAACTTCCCCTTTAAGGTGAAATACGGGGTCTGGGGTCATGAAATCTATAATACCAATGGTCAGTGTGGTGTTATTATTCATAATGAGGAGGAGGAGGATGATAGTGGTGCTGTCAATATACGAATCCATTTTTTAAATGGTAAATGCAGAAAGGGTAAATTTTTGGTCAGCATTGTTCATCAAACAATTTTTTTTTTCTATAAACACGCCAACATCAAGAGATGTTGATAAGTGGCAGGACTGTATGGTTTAAGATTTTACATTGAATGACTGAATTCAGATTCTTGTACATTTAAAAATACATTATATTAAAATTTGAAAAGCAAAGTTTATATTTCGCGGAACTCACTGAGGTTCGGTGCATTTTACATGTTTCATATTTTGATTTATGGTTCATAGGCCTAATGAAATAAAATACTCTGAAACCAAATGGATTTGACACAGTTTCCTCTTTGCGTTCATTCAAATATTTATCTTTCAAACCTTGAAACATTCATTTGGCTCTGGAAGTCAAATAGATGTATTCATGGGAAACTCTAGGAAAATCTCCTTACCTTTGAATATTGTTCCAAAAGTATAGTTTTATTGTATCGTTCTGTAGAAAAATATAAACTATTGCCTACATTAATTTGTATATCGTATGCCGATATATGAAATATTTGGGGAAAGATGCGGAGTTCTGCCATTCTTAAAAATGGGGGGAATCACGCATAATGAATGTGCGTTGAATACATTCGGGCTTCAGATATTTGTTATCTATTTAACGTTTTGTCATTGTTGATTTTGTTTCCAATGAATTTGTTTACAAGTTTGTTAACATGTTTTGTACAATCCCAGCAGTAATTTGAATATATAACTGTCTATAACTATGCAAGATTAAAATCCCCCATTAAATATATGTTCTCCTATTAGTACAAATACAGTTAATCAAAGGAGATCTGCAAAAAAAAGTTATCTTTGACCGGTAATTGCAGAAGGTACACCATTTTTATTTTATTACGACTTTTCCTGCTTTTTATAATATAAACGCAAATATAATATCTTAAAGTTAGTACAATCATGACACACTGTACAAAGTTGTGGATTCGTTTATTCTTTACCATTCTTTACCATGTAGCAAAATTTACATTGGAAATTATATAGTTTAATGTAAATATTAATTGTATAATACAGATACAAATATATTAAATATTGATTAATAACCCAATTTGGCTGAATATGTTTATTATCCCGAAATACTTATTATATATCTATTTTATTGTTTCACACTTAATCGCTCAAAACTAATCATTATTCCATCTAATTACTGATTTATTATTTTTATCAAGGAATGAGTTGATTAGATGATGAATGGCTGGATAGATAGATGGATATATTGATAATTCATTGTTTGATGTATTTAAGAATTGTTCAATGATGAAGTAAAAGACCGAAACCTATGTTAACTTAAATCGATTACTATTAGGTTGTTTGAACAGTGTTTATGTAGCACCATACAAAACAAAACACGATTTGATTAAGGTTAACGGATCCTGATAATGGCGAATTGTACACATTGCTATTGTGTTAGCAGTTTCCTCTATAATCTAGTATCAGATAAATGGCAAATTATAGCACCCGGGATCAAAGTTCAAATTAAGTTTTCTGCACAAACTATTTTGGTTTATAACTAGAAAATTGAGTACCGTGTATATTTCAGACTTGGAGCCCACTTGCTAGTATCACCTGTTATATCTTGTTATCCACTTTAAGCAGCTATGGAAAGAGACAGTTTATGCTGACAGGTCATTGCTATCGTCTCCACATTGTCAACGCCTAGTTTTTGCTTGTTTCAGTTATACTGCTTTATAGATGCGACGTTATCTCTATATTGGCACCCGTTTTAATAACAGAGTGAGTAATTAATTATGATTTTAATAATTAAATATACTATTATTGTATGTGTTTTATGAATTATTGTAGTATGCACACCCAAACTTGTTTGTTTTGATATTGAATTTCATCCATTGGTTTATTACCCTCAGCGTATCCTTTGATTTAGGTTTTAAACTTTTCCGCTATTCGGTTATACATGCATGACATATATATTTTTGTGTAGTTTTCATTGGTATTTACTGCTGTCATCGTAAAATCTAAGTCATCTACACATGTCGTAAAATAAGCTACTGTCTGATTTATTTGTTATCGTTCATCAGAGATTTTTTGACATTGTGGCCCCTCAGCTGGATCCAAGCGAATGCGTTGAGATACATGTATACATTAGAATAATTATAAACAATTATTGTAAGGAAATAACATATACAACAGCATTGGCAACTCTCGTGGAAATAAATACAATGTGAAAGGAAATGAGAGAATAATGGTTGCGTAACTTAAATCAAAGTTCCCCAGAGCTGTCCTCCCTTTTTGAAATATTTGTAAAGGTTGAAAAAATGTCTCGCCGGGAATCAAACCCGGGTCGTTTGCCTTAACCAACTAGACCACGGTGATGGGTCAGTGGTTTCGGCGACACCATTCGCTTTTATGCAGCTGAGGCATGCGGCTTGTCTTTGTTCAAAACTCACCTGCTTTCGACAAAGGAATTAATCAATAAGGTTGAGGATTTGTCAATCTGTCAGTCAATAGACCTGAAACTTGCCAGAGGCTTGTCAGACATAGCAACAAGAAATGTATGCAAACTGGATTCTAAGTATTGTAGTTCATTCATTAATAACAGGTTAATTGAATACCTCGTTACTAGGTCCCCAGGAAAGAAACATCCATAAATTTGAATCACTTAGTAAACAGGGCCCATATGTATAAAAGGCTACTAGGCCTAGTTGGCAACTAAAATGGACTTAAGTTGCTTACTAAGCCTAGATGATTACTAATTGTGATGCATAAAACCCAACTAGATATAGTAACATTCTAAAATTCTGGCAAAAGTTAGAGTTGATCTGGGGTACCTCTAAGTCACTAGATGACAACTAATCAGTCTGCCTTTGAACACCGTCCTGACAACATGGCTCGTACTGGGCAGTAATGCAATGTTACAAAGACCCTTAGAAATGAGTTATGCTCATTTGGAATGTGGTTCGAAGCTCAAACACGATAATCTTGTCTACAAGCCTATTGTATCTGACATAATCACCTCCTCTCCAAGGCCATAGCACCCAAATCATTTACAAACCAAATTGTCCTAGTATGCAACTAGTAAGCAATGTGCCTAGTGAGGTTTTATGCAACACAAATTAGTTGCCAACTCTGTAGGTATAAACTAGGGAATTTATAATCTTACTAAGCACTAGTTGCCAGCTAAACTAGTAGCCTTTTATGCACATGGGCCCAGGTCTATTGAGTCTGGTGTATCTGGTCCAGTGGTTAAGGCATTGGCGTTCTAAGCCAACGACCCAAATTCGATTCCCGGCGGAGATATTTTTTCAACCTTTGAAAAATTTCAAAAAGGGTGGACAGCTCTGGTTTTTTAAAAACTTGTTTTGCTCCCTTTCTGAATTACCACATAAAAGTTGAATGGTTGAATGTGGTATTTAAAAGAGAGGATATCCTGTCACCTTTGCTACCTAAGCTAACTGTCATTTCACAAGAGCTTTCAAACCACATGTTCTGCCATAATTATACAGATAGCAACGTAGTCGAAAGTGCAGATTAGAAGCGCACAATATGCGCAGTGGTACAAGGGCCCCAGCAAAGGGGAGAGGGCTAGCAAAATTTGTTCACCAGCTTTCCGATTTTTTTTTCAATAATGACATTTTATGATAAGGTAATCAGATTTCTGAATTTGCCGACTTCCTGTATAGATTATCTTTCAGCAAACAAAAGCAAATTGAAATAAAAGTGGGGCCTTAAATTTACTGTCATAAGAGATTACACCCCTTTCCGATCTAGCAACGCCTTTGCGTGAGAAATGTGGAGGTATTCAAGGATTCCGTAATGAACTTGGGTTTGTATGAACTTATTCCTCAAATGCAACATAACTGAAGCTGATAAAAAAGTAGACATACATTGTATCATTAATTTATAAACGAAAGACCTTTTAAATTACCGTATTTCTATGTCCACCCACTACGTTTTTCCTGTAGTCATAATTTAAAAATCAAATTTAAAATTAAATGAATGAAATAATATAAATAAAAATCAGGAAAGGAGATTGTGCAGTAATACACATAAATAAGTTATGGTGTATTATCATGTATAATACGTGGGATGAGATGGACAGAAGAAAAAGGAATGGAAGGAGGTGGGGTAAGAATTAGAGGAAATAATATTAAAGGATCGCCTTAGCTTTGAGACAAAGTTCGAATACAGACTTGAAGCTTTAAGACAATTTTTAATTATTATTCAGAATAATTGAATTTTGAGCTCCTTGTATCGTTGAAAAATATTTAAGGGCTGGTCACATTTGTCCGATAACGATAACGAGATTTTTCATTAAAGGTACACCGCAGAGTTGCCCTACTATTAACAGTCACGGGCATACTCACATGTACACACCATGTAGTAGGGTGTACCTTTAATTGAAAATCTCGTTATCGTAACCGTTATCAGACAAATGTGACCAACTATTAATTGCGCACTGATTTAAAGTCCACCTGGTGTTATCGCTAGGGGAACAAAGGGGCCAATCGAACGTCCCAAAAGGGAGAACCAGGATGACATGGACAGATAAAATATTAATGATGATAAAAATAATAGTCTTCACCCAGGGAAGGGTCAGTATTATTCATACTGTTTTTTCTGAGGGATCTGCAATTATTAATACCGAACAAGCCACGTCCCACACCAAAGCTCCTCACATGCAATCCGGTCGAAAATCAACGCAGCGATATCAAACGCCGACATCGCAATACATTAGAAGCTATCGCGTGTGTCTCTTACACTGAATGTTGATGACTGCAACGTCCAATTGGACACTACTGAGCTTGCGACACACGCAAAATCCCCATCTAAACACTAAACATTTCTTGAAGTACAGCTCGGTTTTGGGAACCATACCGAATGGATAACCTTATACTCTACCTTTGAGTAATCATTGTAAAAATGAAATGTATCAAAATGGGGTGGCGGAGCGTCTTTTAAAGTGGGGGGGGGGGGGCACTAGCAAACAAGGGGCACCTACAAAGGGTGAGCTAATAGCGAAAAGCAGGACAATTTGTAACATTTGTATCATCCTACAGTCTTTACCAATACATTATCAAGCATCATCTTTATATTGTTTCGTTGTATCGTTAGGTGGTTCTGGATACTACTTCAGCTTCCCGAATTAGCAGTTGTATGTAATGATCTAATGATGTTGGCTACATGCAAAGCAAGCGAGCAAAAAATTTCAGACGATTTTCTCCTGCGGAGGGCCTTCGTTTGTCGATATTTCATCTTACAAAGCAATGACAACCGCAAATTAATTTTCGGCATTGTTGCCACAAATTTGGGGATTCAGAATTGAAAATGAAATTTTAAATAATTATTTTCCTCTCAATTTTTGTATGAATTGTCTAGACTGGAAAAAAGGCCAGCCCATAATACACACAAAAGCTATTGAAGCCTATTTACCCGTAAAAGTTAGTCTGGAGTACAAGGTTATCTTCAGATAAGCTTATAGTTATACATGTATAAGGGGCAAGGCACTCATAGGCACACGCCATTGCCGACTGTGTAGGAACGCACCCAACACACATCACGCTACTAATAATGCATCACTGTGCATTTTCGTGTCTGTTTTGTTCAAAATAGGAAATAAAATTATATGTAATGCTATGGATATATGTCAAATAAATGATGATTAAAACTTACCAGTTTGTTTAGTGACCTTTGGAGTGGGTTTCCTGAAATTTAATGGAACTTCTGGCGAAATCTCCTATCGACATCTGGTCAGTGCCTCCATTTTCTATTTTTTAACGATATGACGAAGGGAGCCCTCAGTGCTCGTAATGGTAAAGGCACGATCGCTACCTTGATCTCCACCTCGTTGTTTATGGCCCAGTCACAATGTCGGCGATCTGTCGGGGATTACTTTTGGCCGGGGGTCGTCGTAGAAAATAAAGAATCCTTGAACAATCCTAGCAATAATCCTAATAAAAGTGGAGCAGTCACATTGTCTGAGATTTTTTCAAGGATTTTGACCCGGTTTTGTCGAAAAATCGTGGGATTAGCCTCCGATCGGCTCCGATTGCATCGGAGGGGATCGGAGACGATATCTGCGAGCGTCTTTTCTTAAAAAATTTTTCCCCCTAGGTATATGTGGGGGAAAAGGAGGGTTTCTTGACCTCGGTCATCTGTATTTCTCCCTGTACACTGTAGCGTGGTATCCCTCATCCACACAGAATCTTGCGACTAGTCTCAGATTATTCGGAGGACGCCTCCGATTAATCGGAGGGCATCGTAGGTCATCGGAGATTATGTCTGGGATGCCCAAAATGGGTGAAAAATCTTGCGAGCAATCTTAAAATTTTAAGTTCAAAGTTGGGGACCGCGACGGGTGTGGCGATGCCTAAAAAATCTGCGACAAGCCGCAGGCGTCCGGAGAGCGCCTCCGACGGGTGCAAAATCGTGAGATCTGTCTCAAGATTTTGTTAAAATTTCCCGGGTTTTACCCATCGCCGACGCATCGCAACTGATTTGTGACTGGCCCATTACCTGTTGTCAAAATTTCAGAATATGCCTTTCCCTCACAAACTCCTAGATCCGGCACTGTTTATACCAAGCGCTTGTTCGTACCTCCTTGTTTATACAAAGTAATTTTTTGTTTGTTTAGGGCAATAAGTAGTTAGATGCAGTGGCGTAACTGGACCTTGGCGTCAATTAAGAGGGGCCAAACTTACAAGGAAATGATCAGGAACGGAAGAGAGGAAGATCCGTATTTCTTTTCTTCTCGCCAGCCCTTCAAAAGTCTCTCGGAAGGGGGGGGGGGGGGGTGTGACATTTTTTCCCAGCCCTCCAAAAGTCGCTCAGTGAGGGGGGGGGGGGTAGTGAGATTTTTTTGGGGTTGCCAGTTTACTAGATTTCATGGGGTCAAATGTATACTTCACACTCCCCCCCCCCCCTCCCCCATTATTAGCGGGCTAGATGTATTTCCAGAGATTTGTGCTATTCTCATACATTTCTATTATACTATTTATTTTGATCCATTCAATCATGAATTAAAAAATATATAAATAATACAGTTTGCAGTCCGCGAATTATTTTTATCAACAGATAAATACTAAGTATTCTTAATGTTTGGAACGTATGCATCATTTCATTAAAAAGTTCAGTAAAGATAATATTACAACGCGTGATGATAATCGCACCCTCAAAGACTTACACAAAGGAGAAACTTTTTTTCTTTTACGGGTGAAATTGTTACCAGTCTCCTGGATGGATCAGGGAGCGAATTAGCATATTTATACCCCCACTGATTTGTGAACCTAAATGGCGTAATCCTTGGCAGGCCCGTAGCTTTCTACTGCAATTTAAGGACTCCCGAGGGGAATTTTAGGGGTTGTGAATGATGATTTGAACACACATTTTTGAAGTCGCAGAAACAAAATATTTGTTAGAGTGTGTGTTGAGCTATGGTCACCTCTTCTTAAAATCTACTTATAGGCCGGTTTCAAAAATGTTGGCAACACTGCAACTCACTACACCAGCTTTGATGCTGTACAACTGACAGCGTGTGGGTAATTCTGTTAAAAAAATTAAAGGTGCGTGTGTGTGTGTGTGTGTGTGTCCGACTAGACGTCCCTCCCCCCTTCTGTCTACGGGCCTGCTTGGTGTCAAATTCTACCCCTAAATGGCGCAACATAATTATGTAAAATATATACCCCAATACTAGTGGCACAAATGGCGTATGATATGTAAAATATATCCCTAAATGGAAAATGGCGTATGATGACAATGTAAACGACACAAAAAATGTAAACGTACCTCTTAATGGCGTAATTGGTATGGCACAGTGTTAAAATGTACCCAAAATGTACCCAAAATTGCATGACATATTTGAAATCATACACTTGAAATAAGCCGTCTATGTTGCAGTCTTAATGTTGGGAAAGGGGGGTCAAAAAACCAGCTAATATAATGGTAACCCTTTTTTTATCAAAACCGTTGAATATAAGACTAAAAACACCCCGTTTTCCCCAAGACGTCGTTGACGCCTTGGGTCTTCAAATTCCGACCCTTTAATATGCGACGATGTTGTTTGTTTGGACACGCATATGTACCACTTCAGGGGGGGGGGGGGGGAGGCTATAATTTCGAAAATGAAATGTACAGTATGGGTCCTTCCCAAATAAAAATCTGCTTCATCCCTCGGACCTGTGCTTATACACATGAAATGTGATTATAGGACTCTAGTCGATCTGTCTAAAGTTTAGAGCTTTGAAATAATGTGTTTGAAAGTTCGCTTTATCTTCCCAAAATATGTACGCTATGGTGCCAGGTAAAAATGCCAGAGGTAAAAATGCCAGAGGAAAAAATGCCAGAGGAAAAAATGCCAGAGGTAAAAATGCCAGAGGTAAAAATGCCAGAGGTAAAAATGCCAGAGGTAAAAATGCCAGAGGAAAAAATGCCAGAGGTAAAAATGCCAGAGGAAAAAATGCCAGAGGTAAAAATGCCAGAGGTAAAAATGCCAGAGGAAAAAAATGCCAGAGGTAAAGATGCCAGAGGAAAAAAATGCCAGAGGAAAAAATGCCAGAGATAAAAATGCGAGAGGTAAAATGGCAGAGATAAACACGCGATGGGTGATGTCAGGAACAAAAGGTAAAGAGGCAAAATATGCCAGCTGCATACTAGGAGAATACAGGTGAAAAATCAAGAGGAGAAATATAAAGGTCAAGAAGCAGACCTGACATCTGCTTGTATTTTACTTTTTAGACTATTTGGTTTGACCGGGTTTTTCTTGTCGAACTGTTGGACTCTGGACTCCAGATCGTAGACCCAGCTTTTTTTTAATCGACGTACGATTACAACAAATGTTCGGAATTGTGAACCCCCAGGCATGGGAAATTAGTCTTTCGGAAATACGAACCTTCGGAAAAACGAGATGCCCCCGCATCATGATACTAACTGTATAACTTAAGGACACAGTACCTGTACATGTAGTAAAATAACTTGTACCAAATGATCTTGACTAGTTTGCTTTTCGTTATCTGTACTTGTACCGGCTTGTCTCGAATGGGTGGGTTGCGGGATGGAAGCGGGAACGGGCACACCCTTTCGAGACAAGCCCCCCGGTTATCTCGAATGGACGCGTTCCCAGCGAGAAGTTCAATGAACGCGCCACTTCGAGACAACCGGGGGGGGGGGGCTTTCCTCGAATGGGTGTGTTGAGTAGACTTTTGTAACAGACGTTTTAGATATTTTTGAAAAATGTACTCTTGCTGTTTTTTTCGTTTTTCTTTTGTCTTAGATGTAGAAAATATAATAAAACAGTATCTAGAAATACATACACCCTCAAGCTGTTTCTGAATAAAACATGGACAAATGTTTCCCATTGTTTTGTCTGTCGTTGTAATTGTACTCAACAGGACATTCACAGACACCATACAAAATACATTAGCAAATATCTTGTTAGTCTTTGTTTTTGGTTAGAATCAAATGAATGTATGAGGTTGCATGAATTCATAATGGAATGTTCATTTAAAATTCAAAGGTCTGGTCGGGCAGACAGTCCAGAATAGAATGTTAATTCACTGCGGCGTATTTTTATTTACGGGGATAGGAGGGGGGGGGGGGTTAATTTCCTAAATTGCCTGGATAGGGGGTCCAATATCTCAGAAAATTCCCCGGGATAGGGGGGTAAAACAAATTCCAACTTCTCCGGGATAGGGGTCACTTTTGAAAAGGAGGTACGAGCATAGACCTACCCCTTGTATGGGGAGTTGGGGGCCGGGTACAAACGACCTTTTGATATGCGTTTTGACTTTTGATAGTGGGTATTGATAGAATGATAGTGGCATTAAAAGGTGTTTCTAACTTTGGAAAGATGATAAACACACCTTGGCTTATGTCAGCACATGTCTGTAACACAATTTCACAATATTTAACAGGTCACGCCAAAAAAATAAAAATAAATAAATAAAAAATCCTAGCTACGCCACTTGCCCTTTCGTCCCCGTGTGTTTTAATGCATAATTATCCAATTCTCCTATTTATTTTGCACAAATAATGATTTCCTTGTCAAAAGCTTTTTTTAGATACTGTTTTATTATATTTTCTACATCTTAGACAAAAGAAAAACGAAAAAACCAGCAAGAGTACATTTTTCAAAAATTTCTAAAACGTCTGTTACAAAAGTCTACTCAACACACCCATTCGAGGAAAGCCCCCCCCCCCCCCGGTTGTCTCGAAGTGGCGCGTTCATTGAACTTCTCGCTGGGAACGCGTCCATTCGAGATAACCGGGGGGGGGGGGGCTTGTCTCGAAAGGGTGTGCCCATTCCCGCTCCCATCCCGCTCCCGCAACCCACCCATTCGAGACAAGCCCTTGTACCTGCATCGTTTTCCTTTTACAGTTCTCCCTTCTTCAGCAAATGTACAGGCCGTCACACAAACATCGAGCATTACAGCCTCGTCAACATTAATGGGGGGGGGGGGGGGGGGGCTCATGCACGTTATACGTTATAAACAAGATGCAGATATATTCAAACTGAATTAAAAGTTAAAAAAGAATATAATATTGAAGTGTTTAACAAACAAGAATCGTCAACTGAAAGCGAGTGGCAAACAATACATGCATGCTATATCCGGGCCGGGGGGGGGGGGGGGGGGGGGGTACTCATAACAAATTCGGGGATTTGACATTAGGTGCACTCATGATACGATATGACTGCATTTTGTTTAAGAAGACCTACGGTGATTTGAGGCCAACTTGCGTAAATATGTTTAGACGATGTGTCCAGTTCTTTATTCAATGTTTTCTCGCTATCGTTATTATTTGGGGACACATCAAGGAGAATGTAATCGGGGGAATCTATTGAAACTGCATGATCCTTGAGTTCCACTCTGCAGCTAATAAAGCGAGTAAATAAGCCTACAGAAAATAGAATTGAAGTTGCGAAGGTTAAGCATTCAGTTTATGATAATCATTAAGATTGCAATTATAACGAGACGTAATCTAAGAATTCATTATGAAATAATACTAAATTATAAGAAAGAGTATCGATAAGAAAAAACTACACGAGACATTTCCTTTAATGCACTTTCGTATTCACATTCATTTAAAATTGAACTATTTCTTTTCAGATGTGAACCCCTTTGTTATCTTCGCATGATGAAAACAAAATGAAAGGGATTATTCATTTATTTGCACTTTACAATCAGAGAGACATGGACGGAACTCCATTTGAAAATGCTGGGGATTGTACAATGTCAACAAATTTGGGGACGCGTTTCTGACAACTTTTTCCTTTTACCTTTACCACTAGCATTTTTTACCTCTGGCATTTTTACCTCTGGCATTTTTACCTCTGGCATTTTTTCCTCTGGCATTTTTACCTCTGGCATATTTTCCTCTGGCATTTTTTCCTCTGGCATTTTTACCTCTGGCATTTTTACCTCTGGCATTTTTACCACTGGCATTTTTTCCTCTGGCATTTTTACCTCTGGCATATTTTCCTCTGGCATTTTTTCCTCTGGCATTTTTACCTCTGGCATTTTTACCTCTGGCATTTTTACCACTGGCATTTTTACCTGTAGCATTTTTACCTCTGGCATTTTTACCACTGGCATTTTTACCTCTGGCATTTTTACACCGAACCTACGCTATACCCCCTCACCAATAACAAGCCAGGTCCAAGGGTTACCCATTTGAAATCATAGAGACTAGTAATTTATTTCTCCATTTTTTTTTAGTTTCATTTTAATGACATTTACTTCCAAAGTTTCAATATAAGTGTAAGAAAACCAAAAAACCAAGTATTTTCAAAAAAATTATGGCAAAATATTTATTCAAGACATGTACTTGTATTTAGAGGATATACCTCTAATTTAGGCAAAAGCTTGGGTTGAGGGTGCTTTTAGTACATAATGGTACATAACTTAAGTACCGGGGTTCGTCCTAATATTTATCAACTTACCAATTTATAAATCTTGGCACTTTCTGAGACTGGAAATGTATCGTCATCAAAATATAAGATAAGACAGTCAATTCAATTCAATTCAATTTTATTCAAATTCAATAAAATAAAAAAAACAACAACAAAGGAATACAATCCTGACAGAATAACAAAGTCATTACAAGTCCATCAAGAGTACAGAATAAGGTAATATAATAAGACAATAAAACAATAACAATACAACAGATAACAACACAAGATAGAGCATTATTGGAATTGGGCGGCCATAAGGATTTGTTGAGACGACTACCCTTAATAAAGGTGAAAAAAGTTGCACTGAAAATTCAATATAATATAGAAAAGTTAAAAGATAATAGATTACTATAAAGGAATAAATAATTTCGAATATATATATATATATATATATATATATATGACATACCGAAAAAAATATATTACCGCACAACCCCAACACAGGACAATACAAAGCAGTAAAATCAAGAATTCACAATTTCAAACGCTTCATTAAGTAGGAATTTAAGTTTTCTTTTAAAGATACAATGTATTTGATTGAGTTAAGTGGCTTTATTTCTAGTGGAAGATTATTCGGGATAGCAGGAGCATGCTGTCTAAAGTAGAACAGGCCTACTAGTAGTGCGTAAGTTTTATTTTCAGTCCATAATTATAAAGATGATATTTATTTCTGTTCTTATTGTACAAGCATTCAAAGTGATCATTGATGATAATGATTTATGTTATAAAAAAAAAAAATTCGCCAGACGTTCAAAATTCGCTCAGTGGGGGAGTTATGGGGGGTCAAGTTTCCTCCATAATTCCCTGACAAGCAAAAAAAAAAAAAAAAAAAAAAAAAAAAGGGGGTGCGTTCGCAACCTCCGCACCCCCTGGCGACGCCCATGAAGGTCATTAATAAAATATCAAAAATAAAATTAAATGACTTTAAAATAACAAAGTTAATACAGCAGAAAACAACCCCAAAATAATACGGAGTGATTAGTGCCTGAATAGCCCATCAAGTTCTAAACTCTCTTGCATGGGGGCTGTATCAACAAGCATATCGTGCCATTTCCTGCCTCGTCAGCTAAGACTAAGTCTGTGAGAGAAAATAGCTACCCGCCGTCGTATCTCTTGTCCGCCGGATATTGTGTCCGTATCCGGCATACTGTACAGCGCCCTCAGAGTAAGCAACACGTCGAGAGCAGTCATCACATCGTCAATGATGCTGTAACAAGAACCCAAAAGAGGGCTGTAAATGTAAGTTTTGTAAGTTTTGTAACTTTCTACATTTTGTATCTTAACGAACTTATAACTTAATATATACAGACTGATACCTAAGTATCAGTTTGCCCACAAAAACCTCCATTTGAAACAAAATTACACCTGTTTCCCCCAATACCCAGTATACACACATGTATATAATCCTAATGGTCAATATGACCATTGCTTGCTGATGTGGGGGGCAAGGGCCTATGAGTGCCTCATACCCATTTACCCATAAACTAACATGAAAGCGCATGAATGGGACTGTTACTGTTAGTGTTACTTCAACTTGTTTAAAATGGGTCTTCATACCTGTGAAGCATAAGTCTTTTCTCACGACTTCCACGAACATCACGATTCGTGCAGCTGACTGCAGCACAAGACGGCATAGTCTCAGTTCATCTTTGAAGGCATATGATGATTATGAGTGACAATAGTCCTTCAAACTTGGTCAAATGTCAGTACATACAGCGGCGACGTTCCGGAATTGTTTTGAAGGAAACAAGCGCACCAGATTATCCGATTGCGTCACAGAGAACAGCTGCTCAATGGCCTTGCTCGTTTTATCATGTCCCTACAGTTCGTTTTCATGAATATTCATGCCGACTAGTCTTGACGGAATAAACCGTATTACTTGTCATGCGCATGCGTACTCTCATCTCTAAGACCCAAGTCATGAATATTCATATTGGATAGGCCCAAAGGTACAGGAAAAAAAAAATCGCCCGCGGGGCCAGTTCAGTATTTGTAAATAGAGCTCTTTCGTGATCGCGTCATTCACCATTCATTTTCGAATTTTGTACATTATGCCATTTTGCAATATTTTTTTTCAAAGCGCATGAATGGGACTGTTACTGTTAGTGTTACTTCAACTTGTTTAAAATGGGTCTTCATACCTGTGAAGCATAAGTCTTTTCTCACGACTTCCACGAACAAGACGACATAGTCTCAGTTCATTTTTGAAGGCATATGATGATTATGAGTGACAATAGTCCTTCAAACATGGTCAAATGTCAGTACATACAGCGGCGACGTTCCGGAATTGTTTTGAAGGAAACAAGATGGCGCTGGCGAGCTGCCAGTGGCGTCATGTTGCCTATGGCTAATCAGCGTTCAGCGAGCGATCGAGCCCATTCCAGTCATAGAGTTCAGTGGGAAAAACTTACCTTCACGTCCGCCATCTTGCTGAATGGCGGCAGTGCGGGGATTTTTTTTTTTCTCAACAGGGGATCTCAACTCCGCTTCTGCATCCGGCTTTCCATGGGGGCATTTCCGGCGGGTCAAAAGTGCACACTGCTCCCACTTTTCATGTATTAGCCTATGAAGCCAAAATTTTTTTCAGTGTACCAGCGAAAATCAGATTTTAGCCTGCGCGCAGCGCGTAAAGTTATTGAAATTATAAATTTGAATATTCATGAGCTTTTATAACTAATTAACATAAAATTGAACTGTACTTAGGCTTATACTGTTGTGTAGCCAAACTGAGCAGAAATGATAAAGAAGAACAAGAAGATAAAGAAGAAGAAAAAAAAGAAGAGGGAAAAGAGGAAGAATAAAAAAAAAAAGAAAAAGAAGAAGAGGAGGAGGAAGAAGAAGGAAGAAGCCTTCCTTCGATATTGAATTTCCCTTCATTGAACGCTTTCCTTGTGCCTTGCAGATCTGGCATATCATATCTCAAGTAAAACAGAAGTACAAAGAGAAAATGTGCTCCCCATGACCCCATATGTACCACCATGCACCAGCTGTTGCTGCTGCATGTACCCCGACCCCCCCCCCCCCAATAAAAACAAACAAACAAACAAACAAAAACAACAACAACAACAACAACAAAACGAAACAAAAAAAAACAAAACAAACAAACAAACAAACAAACAAACAAAAACAACCCAACAACTAAAACAGCAACAAACAAACCTCAAAAATCTGATTTTTATTTTCTTCTTCATCCTCTTCTCCTTTTTTTTCTTCATCTTCTTGTAAAATGAGTCCATCAGCAGAAACCCACACAATTCAGTCTATCATCCAGTTATTCAAGGCTGCATAAGACTGTATTTATACCAATCCACCATCACACTTCAGAATACATGCCATATTGTGCCTGCATCATCATCATCATCATCATCACCACATCTTTCACAAAATTATGGGGAAAACAACAAATAGAAATTTATCAATGTGAAATGGTGTTTATTAAAATAACTCACTTATCAACATAAAAGTTAATGCTCTCTTGAAATGCAATATACAGATTATAACATATGGTTCATGGACAACAAATAATGGGGCAGGTGAGGGTGGGGGCAGCATACCAATTGCTATTTTATTTCATTTTGTAAAGTTTAAATCTATCTAGTGACATCCGATATATGGGTGGATTATAATGTACATCTATGTACATCCCTTCAAATTATCATCAGAATATACAAGACATAAAAGTACAAAGAGACCACCTTACTGCCCAAAATAATATGAGGCAATGTTTGTCCAAATATTGTTAGTTTTGACAATTTTGGCGTGGGCTGAAACCCCCGAGTGCCTTATTCGTTTGCCTAGAAACATGCCCCAGATTGATTGAACAATTATTGCACAGATGATAAAAAGGAACAAATTACAGATTATAAATCCATTTGTGTTTCAAGAAAAATAATCATAGCTATCGCAGGATAGCTTCATGGAGCTGATGAAAGGGATTATCCCTTGAAGATCAAATAAATATGATTAAATCCTAATGCACTACTTATGCATACAATTATAAGCACCAGTTGCATTAAAGAAGATGAACTAAAATCATTTTTCATAATAATAGTCATGCCGCAATTTTCTAATTCTTTTTCTAAATTACATTGGAATTAAAAGGAAAATTCTTTGATTTGAAAATTTATTGGTTATATTTCGAATTTAAATTACTGCATTAGTCTGAGGTGACATGATAACTGACTGTGTTTTTATTAAGTACGTTTTTGAAGTGTAAAAAGATTTTAGAATTAGGCTCAAGATTAATCACTTTCTAGTTATGTTTCAAATGGCCAATCATACAAACTACATGTACAATTTTTTTCAATTACGTGTACATGGACATGTAGACCTACAAAAGGTAAATTTGTGGTAGTCACAAGTCTTTGCTTTTATTTCAAAATTATGAATTTGGGGGTATATCTATAAATGTTCTGGGAGTGAAATATCATGAGATAAGGGCAACCCTGAACCCCCCCCCCCCCCCAAAAAAAAAAAAAAAAAAGAAGAAAAAATAGAATGAATAGAATAGAATAATGAATAGAATGAGTTGTTAGACAACAAGTGCAAAATATAGCATATAAAGTAAAATGCAAATAAAATATATGTGTACATACACATATACATATATATATATATATATATATATATATATATATATATATATATATATGGGTCTGAGCCAAAAGTCCTGTCAACGCGACGGGACGGAATTCAATAGAATTTTTTCTCCTTACAAGAAATTAAGAAATGCTACCTGCTGCATACCTTTACTTATGTAATAAGTTTACACTGAAGAACAATTCCACTACAAACACAAGAATGATCGTAATTCCGTTTCCATGGTAACAACATTTTTTGTTAGCGCGACGGGACGGAACGATAGAATGGTGAAATTTTGTAAGACAGATTCAAAGTAAAATTCTATCGAAGTTAAAATTGAAGACTAGCTACGTATCCTGATTTTTTATTAGTATGATAGAGCACATGACATTCAACCATGAAGCTAAGATTTTGGCCCAATCAATTTTTTTCAATTTGAAAATTGATGAATGGGTGTCGCGCGACGGGACGGAATGCGACGGGACGGAAACTTTTGCACCATGTACAAAATGAATGGGGATTTAACATTAAAAAAAAATATTGTCCAACTGTACTTTTTTCTATAAAAACTATGGTAGAACTACAATGTTAAGGCACAGGGAAGTGACAAGCTTTATTGTTAATTCAAATTAAAGAGATAAAATCACTAGAGAGGATGGACACTTTTGCACCATGTACAAAACAAATGGGGATTTTGAAAAGAAATTTTTTGATATCATGAAATAGTTCTTTTCTCTAAAAAAATGTGGTAGAACTACATTGTTCGGGTAAGAAAACTTTTAATCTCTATTGTTTATTCAAATTAAATGAATAAAAACTTGCTTGGGTTAAAAAAAGTATACTTACATCAAATGACATATACATGGGACTGTACTTTCCATGCAAATTCCGTCCCGTCGCGCCTAAAATCCTTTAAATACCCACTAAATGCGACGGGACGGGAAAAAAAGGAACACATCACAATTCTTCTCGAAATATAAGGGAATCAATTTTAATGGTACAGAAGTGATGGTACGATAGTTCATTGATACTTTATAAGACCTCAGTCTATAAACTCCACTTTATCGTACAAAAAAATAAAAGGGGGTGTCAAAGTGCCCCAAAATACAATTTTGCACCAAAAAGTTTAACCCAATTATAACAGAATATTGCCAGAACTGGCATTGGGCATTGAATAATATTGCATATAGTATTCCAACTCCAAACTTTATTTTTCAAATGCCCTTTCACTTTTTTTTAAATTGCTTTTTCTAGTAATTCCGTCCCGTCACGCTATGAGGGCGCTCTTTTCCATTTTAAAGGTAATTTAAAAAAAAAACGGAACGCAATCATGGATAGACATGTACATTTTCATAAACTACAGATTCTCAGCTTTCATGTGATATACAAGGGCAGACACAAATCTTAAATTGAAAATTTAGGGTTTATGTTGACTACTTTTGGCTCAGACCCATATATATATATATATATGTATATATATACATATACATATATATAATAAATATGAAAATGTAGGGAAGGGGAGTAAAAAGATGTATTAATCATTTCCCTCCTGGATGTTGAGGTCATGAGGTTGGATGGTGCGAAGACATCTCATCCAGTACTTCTCCCTGCTGGTTCGGACTGTGTCCGGACGGGTACCTAAAGATTCAATGCCCTGTAGAATCATATCGGTTAGGACGGTTAAAATGGTGGCCCACTGGAGTGTCGAGCTTGGCTGTGTTGACAGTGGATCTGTGCCCATAGAAGCGTCTCTTGAGTGTGGTCTTGGTTTCCCCTACGTACTGGGTCCTGCAGACTCTGCAAGTGATGAGATATACAACATTAGTGGTGGTGCAAGTGACATTACCCTTGGTTTGGTGAGGGAGGTTGGCAGAGTTGCTGGTGAAAGTGTCACCCTCATGGATGTGTATAGCACATACGGTGCATTTGTTGGCTGTACATTTGAAGGTGCCGTGCTGAATGGGAGAAGAATGGCGAGAGAGAGGGGGGACTTCAGCACGAACGATGAGATCCTTGAGGTTGCGGGGGCGTCGGTAAGACAGGATTGGGGTACTGGGAACAGCCTGTAGGAGACGATCAGAAGTGTTGAGAATACGGTGGTTGTCATGAAGGATATTGCGGAGAGGAGGGAGATTAGGGTGGAAGGTGGTCACGACAGGTATTCTGTCATTGGTATCCTGGCTGTCAGTTTTCTGTTTGAGAACTTCAGATCTGGGGAGGGAAAGAACTTTGTTGATGACTTGTTGGGCTGTCCTGGCGCTATGGCCCCTGGCTACGAGATGTCTCTTCAAGTTCCTGGCATGGAAGGAAAAGTCGGAATCCTCAGAGCAGATACGGCGAAGTCTGAGGGCTTGACTGTAGGGGATGCCGGTTTTGCAGTGACGGGGGTGGCAGCTGGATGAGTGGAGGTACTGGTGGGTATCAGTGGGTTTGGTGTAGAGAGTGGTGGTGAGACGGTTAGACTCCTTCTTGACTGTGACATCGAGGAAGTTGGTTTTCTGTGGGGAGAAATCAGAAGTGAATTTGATGGTCCTGTGGAAGGGATTGATGTGGGCAATGAATGTTTGGAGGCTGTCTTCCTTGGAGGCTGTCTTCCTCCCTGGTCCAGATGAAGAAGATGTCGTCGATGTAGCGCCACCAGATCCATGGGCGACAGGGGGCTGAATCTAGCAGCTGTTGCTCTAGCTTGGTCATGAAGAGACAGGCGTAGGAAGGGGCCATCCGTGTGCCCATCGCTGTGCCGAATGCCTGTAGGTTGTGTTTGACCATGAAAGTGAAGTTGTTTTTTGTTAGTACATGTGACATGAGAGATTTGATGTCGGATACTGGGGGACTCGAGTGACCGCTGTTAAATAAAAGTTACAAATCGGTTTCCCCTTTGAATAGTATGCTAGCTCTTGTCTTTGACCCATACTTTGACATTCAATTTCCAGCTCAGAAATAGCATTCCTGACATTTAGAATACACGTATTTGCCATTATGTAAATTAGTAATAAATCTCTCTAGGAAATTTAATAAATTAAACATTAAATAATAATAAAGTTAAAAATACTTTGATCCGTAATGACTCCGTTACTTGACACTTAACAAGCCATGTAACTGATGAGCTTCCTTGGACAACCTGCATCATAAAAACAAAAAGAAAGGACAAACAAAAAAGTAAACTTCTTGTAGACTGTGGACTGGATTTTAAAGAAGGAAACAAAAATGGGTACATCTATCCAGGGGCAGGATCTAGGATTTTGTATAAGGGGGGGGGGGGGGTTATGGGTTCCAGGTTCCCTCCATAAATATCTCACAAGCAAGAAAACAAAACAAAAACAAAAATAAAAACATTTTTTTTTGTTCTCTCTCTCTCTCTCTAGCGACGCTCCTGAATACAGGAATACAGGTCCGGTTCAGATCATCCCCCCCTATCCTCTGCCAGTGGCCCTTCAACTTCTGGATACACACAACGCCTTTAGATTAGAATAGTATTGTAAAGCAGCAAGACATCAATTTCTTTTTACATCCACTTCTATTTGTACCTAGCTCTTTCGTCGCGGTACCTCCTTCACGCATTCATCATGGAGACGGAGACTATAACCATAATGGTAACAACAATGATTGATTTGGCGGGAAACGACAGTGCACCGAGCAACATTGCAACCATAAAGTTGACCACCAAGGTGATCAACATTTTGGTCCTGACATTCCTTATGATCTCCATGGGGTGTACCATTGACCTCAAAGACTTCAAAAGCACGGTCAGCAAACAAAATATCTGCTACTTTTAATTTGTTATTTATCCTCATTGCAATATTCAGGGCATAGCTACAGGGGTATGAGGAGCACGTGCCCCAAATAAATGGAGAAAAGAGGTAAAAGAGAAAGGGAGAAGTAAACGGGAGAAGTAAAAGGGAACGGAAAAAGAAAGACACGACGGCCCTCTTATTGGAATATTTTGGTTTAGCGTTAAACTTTTGATGTTTTAATAACCACCTACCATTGTTCATTATTTTGTTCTATTCAAACTATTTTTTTTTGTCGAATATGTCAGCATAACGAGGTGTGACTTTGAAAATTTTAGTTGGGCTGGAGACACGTCATTATGGTTATTTTGTTATTTATTCAATTTTCAATTTCAACTTAATGCCATTTATTTCCAACTTTTCAACATAAATTTTCAGAGTAATAAATGAACAAAATAATGTACATGTATTTTTAACATAAATATGAGTGGGAGGACACACCTCTAAAAGCAAAAGCTTGGAACGAGGGTGTCCTTAGTATATAATACATAATAGTACATAATAAATATATAAAAAAGAAATAACTATATACAAAAAAAAAATAACATTCCTAGGGGGGAAGGAGGCGCAAAAATAAAAGGAGTACGGAAAAGAGAATAGAGCCAATGGAGGTTGGGGAAGTGTCTTAAACCATATTATTTGTAAGATGAAGTGAAATGTTTTTTCATCCTTATTGAGAATTTTTCAGCAGCCAATTAGAAATCAGCGTTTTTTAAATCAAACGAGGTTGAAAGTATTTCCATTAATTACCCAAAGAATTTTGTTTCAAAATATATCAGATACGAATTTTGGCACACTTTGAATTAATTCTGGCCTACTGTGCGGCGTTTGTCAGTGGTTCCTAGTAATGCAAGCAACATATGAAATACTTGATGGAACCAGTTGGGGGTATCTCCAGAGAAAGTAGAAACATATAGCCCAAAGGACGTTGTCATAACAAAACATCGGTAAAAAATATATATTTATATCACATGACACCAAAAAAATTTGAATTTAATATTTGTTTCGATGTCACAGTTTCGTCAACCGGCTGGCTTCTTCGTTGGTATGCTATGTCAGTTTGTTCTGATGCCCTTAATCGCCTTCTGTCTCGGGCTTGCCTTCAGACTCGAGTCCGCAGGAGCTCTCTCACTTCTCATCCTAGCCTGCTGCCCCGGTGGTACCCTGTCAAACCTTTTTACCTACTGGACGAAGGGGGATGTCTGTCTGAGGTAAAAAAAATAATAATAAATCATAATTATAACGGGCATTGTGTCTAAGAATTTTTTTTTCCAATTCCGCACTTTTGTCGGTATGTTCAATTTAGCAAAAATTCGTTCATGGCGTCATTCAAAAATTTACTTGCGTCATTCAATTTAGCGTTTTGAGCAAGGGGTTTTGTTTTTTTTATCCTTCGAATTCTTTTCCGTACATTCAAATTATTACGTAATGTTAGAATCATTCAAATGATTTACTAAGAATGTTCTTAGTAAATCTCAATTTGGTTTTCGACCGGGCCATTCTACAGCTTCAGCTCTGGCTTGTTTAACAGATGATTGGCTACGTTCAATAGATAATGGTCTCATTGTCGGGGCTCTTTTTATCGATTTAAGACGTGCCTTCGACACTGTTAACACGGTAATTTTAATGAACAAGTTAATGAAAATCGGTTTAAGTACCTTGTCACTTGCCTGGTTTAATTCATATGTAAACAATAGAAAACAATTTGTTGCTATTAATAATGCTAAATCAAATGATAAATGCTTTTCTGTTGGAGTCCCACAGGGATCAATTTTAGGTCCGCTCCTTTTTCTTATTTATATAGATGATATGTTAAATGTTTTGAAAAATGGGAAAATTGTTATGTATGCAGATGATACGACACTTTATGTTAGTGGTCGAACTATTTCTGATGTACACGAGAAACTGCAAAATGAATTTAATGCAATAGGCAAATGGATAAACCAGAATAAACTTTTTCTGAATGTTGAGAAAACCAAATTTATGAATATTGGGAGTAAACAAAGATTAAATATTTCTATAAAAGATAGTGTTTCAATAAAATATGAAGATATATATATCGAACGATGTAAGAATTTCAAGTGCTTAGGTGTTATAATTGATGAAAATTTGTTATGGAATGATCATGTTAATTATGTATGCAGAAAAGTATATGCCGGACTTGCCATGCTTAAACGAGTAAAACCATATGTAGATGACATCTCATTGAAACTTGTATATAATTATCTTATACAATCACAAATTGATTATTGTTGCGAAATTTGGGGCAATAAATTTTTCAGCCATATTGATAAAATGACAAAATTACAAAAGAGGGCTGCAAGAATGATTTTAAATTGTAATTTTTATACCCCTTCGAAAGAATTATTTATTCGTTTGAAATGGTTACCTTTTCATGAAAGAATTAAATATTTTAAATGTGGATATGTATTTAAAAGTCACAATAATTTATCCTCAGATTATTATAAGGATGTTTTTAAAGAAGTGTCATTATTTTATGCATGATTTTAACACAAAGCAAAGTGCAAATCAAGACCTAATTCTTGTTAAGTGTCGTACGGAATATTACAAGAGTGCAATATGTTACGATGGTGCAAGTCTATGGAACAAGTTGCCTTTGAATATTAAGCAGATCAGTAATTTAGATAATTTTAAAGAAACACTATTTTGACCTTGCCGTTGAGACAATATAAGTCTTAATACATATATATTAACTGACGGCGTTCATATTGCAATTCCCATTATTACTTGTGACATTTATCTCGATTTCTTCCATAGCATTATCCTCGCAATCTCATTGTTTTATAATTACTTCAATTTCAACCAATTTTATAATGTTAGTTATTGATAAGTTTGTTTAGCAATATACATTTTTCTTGTTATATTATCTCCTCGTAATCTCATTATATTGATTTCCTCAAACCTTTTCTCGGTGTATTATATTTTACCCATTGGGTGTATTTCTATTTTTAAACTGTATATATTTGTAATGTATCTCAGGGCCCCATGGAAGATCAAATTTGTTGAATGGGCTACCCTGGTGAAATATGAATAAATACATAAAAATAAATAAAATAAAAATTCAAATTCATCGGCATATCCCCAAAGGACACCTCGAGCATTCAAAGTCGCAAATAGGTAGTCAAAGTCGGATCATGTTCACTGAAATTAACATGAACGTTGTTAATCCATCTGTTTTGTTTAAAATTCCCCCCCAAAATAGTGCAGAGTTCGAATTCCATTTCGAAGATTTGATGAACTGTTTTCAATACAATTCCAACATAACATGCTAAACATTTGGGAAATATACCTATGCTATGATCACAACTGACCGTGCGTGTTTTTGCACGTGCGTGTCGTCCGCAGCTGCGATCGGCTGTGGGCCAAGTCCTGCTATTCGTACGTCCTTCTTTTGTCATGGTCACAACCAGTCGTGCACCTCTCTTCACCTCCTCTTGGGCGTCTTGCACCCTCCCCATTAACATACTCCCTCTTAACTGCAAGAACTCTTGAGGCGAACGTACATCCTTGTACAGGTACGTGAAACCGACGTGCGACATGTCACGGCTCCGTATGGAGCCATGGGCTTTGTGAGACCTCCGCAATGAGCCCGTGGTTACAAGAAGCACGTGCAGGAAGTACGATGGCTGAGCGGAGCACGCACATGCTAGGTGCGTTGTCCGTAGAGCAAGTAACTGTGGGAAAACTTTTCAAAAACTCACGGAGCCCGTGCGTTCTGCGCTCGTTAGCAGCAAAGGGCACGCATGTCAACGCACGTCACCCGTGCTGGGGGTGAATCCGTAGACCGCCCGCAGCCTGAACGCAGCGAAAGTTCCTCCTGCACTAAAAATTCTACGTCTTGTCTGCGTGCCCCAAATCCTTACGGAGGCAGTACTCACCACGTAGGCCTACGGATCCACAAATTTTGCCCACGTTTTTGCACGCAGACAGCACGCACTTGCAAGTACGGCGGGTTGTGACCTACGCATGGACTCCTAGGCTTTAAACGCGTGCATAGCCGTTATGTGTCTGTACAATGTACTACATATATTGGTGAACGATTTTATTTTGTTTATTTCACTTTCGGCTTTTTTTACTTCGCGTTACATACTACGGTATAGTACTGATAGATTTTGGCTGAATTCGAGTAACTTATATAGAGAGATGAAAAGTGGCCGCGATTCCGAGTTGGAAGACTTTTTTTGAGCCAGGTACGAACTCTGATTTATCAGCTGATTTATCAAATTCTGAAGGCAAAGAAGCTCAAGTGGCGAGGGAAATTCGACCATATTATGTTTGAACCCCTCGCAGAAGACGCGCCGGGGCCTGGTGAAGGGGCCATGGGTGAAGTAACTCCAGGGAACTCCAGCGCGTTGGAGCTCCCTGGAGTTACGGGTGAAGTAGACCGAAAATTCTGTCTCTCGTTCGTTAGCTCTGCACTTTGCTAACGAAGGAAAGACATAATTTTCGGTCTACGGGTGAAACTGCTGCAGCTTGACTCCAAGTCTGATCGTTGGAATAGCTGAATCTTTTAGCTTGCTTCTCCTTTTCTTCATGCCAAATTCGGAATACAGGCCAGGATCCTCAAAATCATCTTCGGCAAAGTGATCACTGCAGATTGTACTCCACTCACTTGGTCGGCCCTTGCCACTCTGCCCGCGTGAGCTTTACATTTGCGACCCACAATTTCCGTAGATTTTCATCTTTAAGCCTTAGTCACAACTGCCCGTACGGGCTTGTACGGGTGGTTTACGGGTGATTTACGGGCAGAAATTTGGGAAAACGCAAGGGGGACGCAGGTTGTTCGTACGGAATTTCGAGTTCGCAGACAGCACGCTAAAGCCGTAGGCCGAAAATGTGTATGCACATTATTTTCTTCGTTCTCGCTACGACAGGCAGCCCGTGGACAGGACGTAATGAACACTCACAGTCTCCGCAAGAGGGTAGTGCGAATAGCGTGGGTGGGTCGCAAGTTTACTGGGGGTAAAAACCGCGCGAATACCGCAGGCAGCACTCACGAGGCACGCATGTGATGCTCACGCAAGTGCGCATGCGCTCCTTGCGGGCCACGTGCGTGTCACGCGGGTATCCAATCATATCTGAAAACGTGCATGTGACTTGCGTGCTTCGTGTGTCCCACCCACGGCGCATGCAAACACGTGCGTGCAACGTACGGCCAATTTGGGGCCGGTATAAAAACTGTGGGGGCAACAGAGTTCTCACTCTTTCGCTCTGAATTTTCAGTGTCTTCAGGAGGTCCGACGTTTCTTCAAGACATTTTCTAAATCAGGACTGACTCTTGAATCACAATGCCTGGAGCAAGAGGCAGGGGTCAGAAGAGAACACGTGGGGCTAAGAGGGTGGAAATCCACCGCCGACCGTACTGTCGCCGTACGGTTTTAGTACGTTCATCTTGCTTTCATCCTACTACCGGCGTGAATGTGGCGCAACAGGCCCGTACGTTCTTGCAACACGTACGGTGTACGTGCGATTAACGGACGTGAACCTTGCGTCATCTGCACGGAGCACATACAAATCGCACGGCATTTGCACGTTACACTCACGCTTAAATTTCCGACTGAGGTGTACTGACGCCTTGCGTGCAGCATGTTAACTGCAAGACATACGTGCTCCTTGCGTATGAAGCCCGCGCAACCACGCTACTACTTATACTCCCTGTGCGAACTGCCATCTGACCTCTACGTTTTTTCCAACCCCGAAAAAACGCAGAAAACGTGCGTCCTGAAAAAACGTACGGGCAGTTGTGACTAAGGCTTTAGGAAAAGTCTTGCTACAGCCTGCAAATATACATTGATTATTGATGAAACTGTGTGCCCAAATCAACGTTATTGTGAAGAATTAAACACGAAACTATGCAATGCAAATGGTCGATGCGGTGAATATCATGCTCGCGCTCGGCACCGTACCGGGCTGGACCTGCCAGGCCTGCGGGCGTGCACGGTATACAGGTGGGTGGAATATTTTCCTTTACTTTTCGCACGTCACAGATCACGTGATCACGATGTCGCTTCGATGGGTTTTTTTAGGGGCTTGGCTTATCAGCAAAAATGTACTTTTCAAATGATTATGAAATACGTCTGAATGCATAAAAAAATGTGTGATAAATATTTTTTGGCTCCTGATGATGACTCCTTACGAAAAATGGGCAATTAATTTTCTGTTTTAGTCATCCTTTAACAGAACGACGGAAACAACTGTATCAACAATAAATCAGGGGATCAATCAATCAAAATCTCCCAAACACTAATGATTTCAGTCACAAAATCTTGCCTTTATTTATAGTACGTAAGTCGGCAGTATGACGTGACAGTATTAATATTAAAACTAAGGGGATTAATAACGTGTAGATCTACCTCAGTTGTATGTAAACCCCTCAAAAAAACTTCTGCAATTCAACTTTGAGCCTTGATATCTTTTTGGCGGCTTTTTAATCATTCTTGATTTTTAGATCATTGGAAAGTTCATTTATCCCCCTTCACATCCATGCCCCATTTGTAATGGTTATGTCATCCTTGAATGCACAGCACCCCTGAATAGAGGGCAAAGTCAAAAGTGAAAAGTTGCAAATTGAATGGCTATCTTGGCTATTGTCTATTGCTTTTGTTGCAATGTCGGGTGTGTGTGAATGATGTTGAATGGGTCATGAATGATTCAACAATTTTATTTCCTGTTTGGTATATGAAATGTGCCTTGCACAAGCTTTATGCTTGGCAGTGCTTACTTTTAAAGAGTAGCTGTTCGCGTATGTTAACATGCCACGTCTATCAAATGTTGAGAAGGCTCGAGCAATCGGCCAAATCGAAGCCGGTATTCCCCAAAGAGAAGTTACTGCTCAAGTTGGAGTGAGTCCCAGTACCATCTCCAGATTATTGGCAAAGTTCCGGGAAACTGGGGATGTCAAGGACAGACCAAGGAGTGGTCGTCCAAAGAAGACAACCCAACAAGAAGACCGCTTCCTGACCCTTTCTGCCCTGCGGAATCGAAGGTTATCTTCCAGGAACCTGCAAGGACGATTTGCATCACCAGGCTGGTGACAAGCATGAAGAGGAGATTCCAGGCTGTCGTAGCTGTATTCGGATCTTCTACCCGCTACTGAACTTCTGATCCTTTGCTATTCCACATTTGATGTGCATGTTACCCAATAAAAAGTGCCAAACATTTTGTCATTTGCAAATTTGTGTATTTGTGTTTGCTTTTGTTTCGTTAGAGAGGGGAGAGAGAGTTAAAGAATACGAGTTCACATCAAGAAAGGGGAATGTGTTTGTTGAAGTGAAAAGCAATCCAAGAGAAGAGGATAGTTTGTGTTGCTTATGTTTCTGTGATAGGGTTACATGACTGAAAATGAGATAATTTGCTGAGGGGAGACTTTTTTCCCCACCGCAGTTGTGTACTGCTAAGGTGGAAACTTGCAATATTCTGCATGAAACCAAAACACAATATTAATGTTATCACAATCAGTTGCTGATTAAAACACATTCCATCTTAAAACAAAAGAATAATTCCACTTCAAAATCACTGAAAACAATATTTGTCCACCAAACAAGGGATTACAGCAGAAACATGCACACCTAATACAAAATTAAACAAACCAAAAGGAACAAAAACAAAGAAAAGAAACAAAACCTTTCATTCCAGTTAAGAACTCAGTGTGAACAATAACAATGCATTCTGCAACTTTTCACTTTTGACTTTGCCCTATATTTAGGTGCGCTGCACATTCCGTGATTACATAATCAATACAAATGTGGTATCATTGTGAAGGTGAATAAACAAGCTTTAAAATTATATCAAACTTGATGATCATCATACAGTTACTAGAGAGATATAAATGCTTAAACTTGAATTGCAGAACTTTTTTTGAGGGGTTTAGTTTATGAAGTTCGGAAAGCAAATTGCAGTTCGTCTTCGTCGGTGGCGGAGATCGCGTGATGTCTGCGACAGAGGCGGCGCTCGGGGGGGGGGGGGCAGGGGGCACAGTGCCCCCACACTTTTTCAAGTACCCCAAATGTGCCGCTTTTTATCTATGATAAGTGCCCTTTTTCATAGCTGATAAGTACCCCCATTCAAGAAGTGCCCTTCTTGAATTTTCCTCTCTCTTATAGCATGGTTACATACAAGATTTGAAATTCGTAATAAAAAACGATTGTTTGTCAAAAACAGGTTTTTCAGGCCATTTTCGCACTTTTGGCAGTCAATTCGGTACAACGTTCATTTAGATAATTGTGTCTTCTGTCATTCAAAAGTGTATTCAAGTCATTCAATTTAGGGTTTTCGAGCAAGGGATTTTTTTTTTGGGTATCATTCCAGTTTATTTCCTTGCATTCAAATCAGCACGTACGTAAGAATCATTCAAATTTATGAGGAACTGCTGTAAGGACATCCTGGGCATTCAAATTCGCTAATTGGCAGTCAAATTCAGAATATGTCATTCAAATTATCATGCAAGTTATTAATCCACATCTTTTAGTTTATAGCTCGCCTGAGATAAGGCTGATTTTAAATTTCATTTCTTTCAAGTCCGTAACAAAATAGACATTTTTGCGTAGGATACTTGAATATTTTAAAGGATGGATTGTATTCTACAGATTTCCCAAAGCCACGCAAGTTGGGTAATATACCTGAAGGGTTAATGTGAAAATATAGGCCTAATTTGAAAGGGCAAATTCATGCACCTAAACATGGGAGACAATCTCCCCCGAGGAAGCACTGAACAACACAATGTCAGATAATAATATATAACTCAAATAAATTGAATGCTCGTATAATGAACACTTTATGAACTACGTGCGGGACATATGAATCTGGATATTGGAAAGAGTGGTAATTTCAAGGACTTAGTTATATGCGACTCTGAATGCTTCAAAATGAATTTGAAAACACAGATCATGAATTTGAACAGCCGGTTAGCCTGGGTAGCTATTTTCAGGAAATGAAAAAAAAAAATCATTCGGCCTTTTCAGGTGTAGCTTTATTATTTATTACATCGTTTATTACATAGATTTTTTTTCTTAACAATGGTAAAACACTCGTGAAGACAAAATAATGCAATAATCGTTTATATTTGTTTCACTTTTTCACGTTTATCATCAGTTTCAGAAACCTTTTAGTTTTCTACCCCATTTTTATTGAATAGATTTCTTTTTCTTCCTCATTTTAGCGTGTGCATGACAACGGTCTCGACAGCGGTTGCAATCGGTATGATGCCTCTCAATCTCTTTATCTATACCCGTGTGTGGACTGATGAGAAGGCGGTTATTCCTTTTATCAACATCGTCACCACCTTGGTCAGTATTCTCATCCCCGTCGCTTTCGGCGTGCTCATCAGATGGTGGAGAAAGGAATGGTCCAAGTATATCACAAGGGTAAGATATACATATGTAGCAAGAAACCATAAAATGTGATTCACACTGAGCTGCAAATGTCATGAAGTTGTCCAGGAACATGTAAATCCCAAATGAATTGTTGTTTTAACATGGTTTTAATTTTAGTGTTGCTAAATTTTCTATCGGTGGTGCCCATGAATTACCTTGATTTGTTGATAATTGACGTCAGATATGGCGATCCTCTCTCAGGGTGTAAGAAGATAGAAAGGCACAATGAATATAAGCATGCACAGTGCTAGTCAACTGCCTGGAATCCATATCGCGCGATCCGATATGTTGAGCCATACCCTCAACGCTAAAACAATAAGGGTCCGATGTTTATTTTACGGACGGATGTGAATTGGGGGGGGGGGGGGGGGGGGGGATCGCGAGATTAGTGGAGATGTCGCGCTCTGTGTGGGATAGGGGTATAGGAGGAGGCAAACCAAATATAACAAAACGGATCGAATCTAAACTAGCACAGTGCATGAGAAGCACCCTTATTTTTGAGGGAGGGGCAACTGCTCCAATGTTGACTCCCACGCGATGAATAGATTGTCGGGTGAAAATATAAAACCGCTTATGTCTGCTATTCCGGGGAGGCTGGTGGAGCTTGGCGACACATCGAAATCAACAAGCAGTGGAATTTTCGGCTTTTTTATTACGGATCGACGCCTATGTGTGATATTGTGTAAGTTACATGAATTTAGATGATTCTGTAATATGTAATTTCGATTCTTACCCTCTGTTGTTCGCAGGCTGGGATCATCTTCTCTTTCATGTGCATCGTCACTGCGTTCGTGTTATTCTTCATGCTTAACCCCACCTTCCTCAGAGCTGTATGGCAGCTCTGGTTCTGCGCCGCATCACTTCCATTGCTCGGTTACTCACTCGGTTACGGCATCGCCTTCCTGCTCCGTCAACCCCACAAGAAGTGCCGCACCATCGCCTTCGAAACCGGGTCGCAGAACGTATCTTTGGCCTTGACACTGACCGTAGTAACCTTCGCAAACTCGCCTTTATTCTTCGACATGCTCTTCTATCCGTCCCTTTACGGATGTTTCATTTATATCGATTCTTTTTTGGTAATCGGCATTTACAAGTTCGCTGTGTACTTGCAGAAAAAATACTGCCCACCCATGGGTAAACAAGATGACGATGGTGACGAGGAAGACATTGAACACGATGATGAAGTCATCCAGAAGGACGAGAAAGGATCCTTAAAAGCACTAAATGTGAATCAGAAAACATCAGTCAAATACATAAAGATTGATGCAGACAAGTTGAAAATATGAGTTTAATATTGCTGAAAATGTCTTTGAATTACATTGTATCCTCTACTTTCAAGCATTGGTGTATATACGGGCACAGTTTTGCCGAGGGGTGACTTTCATCTCTTGCCCAAATATCTATATTTTAGTTTCCTGACCAAATTACAACCTTATTACAAGTAACATTATCGCTAAGAGATATTGATGCATTTTCTCTTGATATTAGAATACCGATTGCTCTGTTTGTATGCAATCGTGAATTGCTTTCTCTTTATATGTTTAGCACTATTCTTTTTACGCTGACAGCACTTGGTTGTCAATATTCTCATCACTTAAAGCCTTTTTGTATAATTATGTCATTGCAGTATATAAGGAAAGAAATGTTATAATAGAGACCACCTTGCTGCCTGAATATGAAGTGGTGGTTGCCAGAATATTCAGCATTTCAAAGTTGAGGGAGGGGACTATAGGGCTGGTCCTAAATGTTCATGGATATTTTCTTCAGTTGATGCCAGTTAAACCAGTAATGCGATCTCTAAAAAATATGTCTGTCCCACAACTGGCAAAGGTGCGTCTGCGATATTTGCCTTAGTTTCTGCGACGGTTGTATGATACATGCTTCGGCGGCAATTGCTCCGAGTCAATTTCGTACTAACCGAATACCAAAGTGTAACCCTGTACCAAACACTAGTAAATCTAACCCTTGACATAAACCCCTATAGCAACGCTAACCCCACACCTTTAATTTTAACGAAATAAAGCCGGAGAAATTGTTGCCAGATCATATGTCAGAGCAGCTCTGCGACCAAGGAATTTCAGCCTCGTAACCTGATTTTATGTGGATGCGGCGTCTCTCTCTCCTGCTCTTCATCGCAAAGACTTCTCACCAGATCTACTCTCCACCGCCGAGACTCGTCACCTCATCTACTCTTCTTCTTCCAGTCACCTTTTCTCATCTGGTTTTCAGTCCTTCTAAGGACTTCACCCCCTCTCACGAAAGATAACTTCTTATCCCCCCCCCCCTTTCACTTTCCTCTCACCTTGTTACTTTCTTGACTATCAATTTCCCATATTCTCCCCTTCTCTCATCATTTTCTACCCTCATTTCAATACCCCAACAGTCCTTATCAGGACTAACACATGGTGAACCGTAAACCTCCTCCACGTTATCTATACCACCATGCAAACCTTCAAAGATCTTCTGATTTTATGTGTTTTAAATGTAATCCTAGCAGGTGTATAATAGTATTAAACATATTTTTCAATTAAGTCGCGACTGTTATCTATTGACATGTAAAAGTACTTCAGGCGCATTATTGAAGTTCATATGGCGTAGCCCAAGGCACAGCTAAAAACGTGACTACGACTGGATTTTGGAAGTCAATATTATATGCTGAGGTATTATATCATGTCATATGAATATTAATGTCGATATTTCATGTTGTTTTTTAAACCTTCATCCAGTGGGAGAAAAAGGTTAAATCGGCTACTAGTCGGTATGTAGAACGTACGACATCATACGATTCGTAGCCGATGTGGTCTTCTCTCTGACTGGAAGGCTCACAATACCCTGTAATTTGTGTCGCTATTCGGAACGTTCATCAACCCTGATAGCAGAAAGTGGTAAAAATTACGTGATATTTACGTCGTGGTTTTTCGTCTTTTTTACGTCCTGTAATTACGTCAATAAGACGACAACTTGCACCAACGCAAGACGTCAAGAGGACGTCTTATTTTGACGTCATCTGTACACTGTAAAAACTGAAGTGCTGTATATAGCACTTTTTGAGGCCATGCATAGGGACTGCACTCAGGGTGCTATTGAATGCACACAGCGTGCTATTTCAGTACTTTCACGGGAGCTGGACCGGCTCCTTAAACTGCTAAACATTCATTAAAAAAAAATGATTTGGGCGAGCTTCGAACCAGGGTCCGCTGATCGAGAATTGCTGGCATTACCGCTAGACTAACTCACATTGTACGATTTAGAGCAGATCATATTGTTACATAGTGAATTTACGACACCACATAGTTCATGTTATCTACTTGACTCCCATGACTAAACGGCTTGTCTCGAATGGGTGGGGTGCGGGAGCGGGATGGGAGCGGGATGGGAGCGGGAACGGGCACACCCTTTCGAGACAAGCCCCCCCCCCCGGTTATCTCGAATGGACGCGTTCCCAGCGAGAAGTTCAATGAACGCGCCACTTCGAGACAACCGGGGGGGGGGGGGGGGGGCTTTCCTCGAATGAGTGTGTTGAGTAGACTTTTGTAACAGACGTTTTAGAATTTTTTTTGAAAAATGTACTCTTGCTGGTTTTTTCGTTTTTCTTTTGTCTAAGATGTAGAAAATATAAAAAAACGGTATCTAAAAATGCTTTAGACAAGGAAATCATTATTTGTGCAAAATAAATAGGAGAATTGAATAATTATGCATTAAAACACACGGGGAAGAAAGGGCAAGTGGCGTAGCTAGGATTGTTAATTTATTTTTATTTTTTTGGCGTGACCTGTTAAATATTGTGAAATTGTGTTACAGACATGTGCTGACATAAGCCAAGGTGTGTTTATCATCTTTCCAAAGTTAGAAACACCTTTTAATGCCACTATCATTCTATCAATACCCACTATCAAAAGTCAAAACTCATATCAAAAGGTCGTTTGTACCCGGCCCCCAACTCCCCATACCAGGGGTAGGCCTATGCTCGTAACTCCTTTTCAAAAGTGACCCCCTATTCCGGAGAAGTTGGAATTTGTTTTACCCCCTATCCCGGGGAATTTTCTGAGATATTGGACCCCCTATCCAGGCAATTTAGGAAATTAACCCCCCCCCCCCACCTATCCCCGGGGAGGAAACCACCAGAGTCTGCGAAAATTGACTCCTATTTACATTTTCCCGGGAATATTTTTCCTCTTCCTCATTCATCTTCCTATTTTCTTACTCACCCACCAATAAGGGGTGGGGCATGGCCATCTTGTGCCCCCCCCCCCCCCCGTAAGAAAATACGCCGCAGTGAATTAACATTCTATTCTGGACTGTCTGCCCGACCAGACCTTTGAATTTTAAATGAACATTCCATTATGAATTCATGCAACCTCATACATTCATTTGACAACCCCCGGTTATCAGTGACGGCACCGGGGGGCATGGGGGGGGGGGGGCATTTGCCCCCCAGTCAGAAGCTTTGCCCCCCAGTTGCCCCCAATAATTTTCGGAGTGAAAAAAATAAAAGGGTGGAAAATTTTGTTTGTCCGCCCTTGCCCCCAACAATTTCTTTTGCCCCCCATTTGCCCCCCCCCCCCACCCCACTTTAAAAATCCTGGTGCCGCCACTGCCGGTTATATTTTCTACATCTTAGACAAAAGAAAAACGAAAAAACCAGCAAGAGTACATTTTTCAAAAAAAATTCTAAAACGTCTATTACAAAAGTCTACTCAACACACTCGAGGAAAGCCCCCCGGTTGTCTCGAAGTGGCGCGTTCATTGAACTTCTCGCTGGGAACGCGTCCATTCGAGATAACCGGGGGGGGGGGCTTGTCTCGAAAGGGTGTGCCCGTTCCCGCTCCCATCCCGCTCCCGCACCCCACCCATTCGAGACAAGCCTGACTAAACTGGATTGCAAGAAGCATTCGTTAGTCCATCGGTAACGTCAGCGCCTCTCATTCAGAGGATCCTGGTTCGAGGCTCGCCACTGTCACATTTTTTTTGCTGGTAAATTAGCACACTACAAGTGCTATAAACAGCATTTTTCAGGTGCAGTCACTATACATGCCCCTAAAAGTAGCACTTTAGTTTTTACAGTGTACAAGACGTAGAGATGACGTCAAAATAAGACGTCCTCTTGACGTCTTGCGTTGGTGCAAGTTGTCGTCTTATTGACGTAATTACAGGACATAAAAAAGACGAAAACCGCGACGTAAATATCACGTCATTTTTAACACTTTCTGCTATCAGGGAAGAGGAATGAAGACGTAGAGATGACGTCAAAATAAGACGTCCTCTTGACGTCTTACGTTGGTGCAAGTTGTCGTCTTATTGACGTAATTACGAAAACCACGACGTAAATATCACGTCATTTTTAACACTTTCTGCTATCAGGGAAGACGAATTCACATAGTTTTAGATTACATATCTAATTCTATTTCAATTTCTTTCACAATTCAGTCGTAGTCAAGGGGGCGTTTCATCAAGTGTCTTGTAGGTGATTTTTACGACAAAGTTGCTGTCAGCCAATCAGATGCAGTTTATTTTTCAAGGTATGTTTTACAGGCATTCGTCCAAACAGAACTGCAGTAATCAAAGTGACTCTGTAAGATAGTTTTGTAGAATAGCAGCGCCGTACTTTGGTTAATATATGGTCCGAGTTTCTCAGAAGATAAATATATTTTTTAGTTTTTTTCCTGACATATTCTGATTTTTCCACTGCCAAATATTTACAATACTCTACTTGTTGAATTTTATACCATCAATAAATATTTCAGAGTTATCGAACACATGTTGCATTCTCTTCAAGCGTTGAGCCGATCCTATGAACATGGCCTCACATATTTTCGGGTTAACTTTCAGCTTGTTTTCGCCTAACCAATGAGATAAACTTAATAAGTCATTATTCAAATTACGTACAGCTTCCTGTGGATCTTTTGCTGGAGTATACAAGCATGTATCGTCAGCATACAGTGCGACGTCGCAACACTTAACACACTTTGGCATATCATTAACAAAATGAGTGAATAGTAATGGGCCGAGGAGTGAACCCTGCGGGACACCACAAACAATTTGTCTCTTTTCGGATAGATAACCATTAACAGATGTAAAGTGATATCTTTCATTGAAATAATTTTTAAACCACTCTACAAAAAATTTATCAAATCCACACATTTCTAATTTTTGGAATAAAATACAATGATCGACAGCATCGAATGCTTATTTTAAGTCAATCATCACCAAAACCAACAAAATTTCCCTTATCACATCCAAACATTTAGCTGTAATATTAAGAAGGGCACTCTCAGTAGAATGTAAAGGCCAAAATCCAGATTTACAATCAGATAGTATTTTCTTGTTGGTTAAATATACGTGAACCTGATCATAAACAACTTTCCCCATAATTTTTGCGAATACAGGAATAACAGATATTGGTCGATAATTTTCCATACAAGTTTTGTCACCCAATTTGTAGATTGGCGTGACACGTGCATATTTCCACTGACTGGGTATAACGCCCATGCGCAGTGCATGATTAAAAATGTGTGTTAACAATGGGGCAATGGTTGTGGCAATAGGCCTTAAGAGTTTTGCTGGTATATTATCCTGACCGGTCGCCTTATTCACTGGGAGTGCCCTTAATATTTTTTCAACCTCACTAGTTTGTATATCCCTGAATTCGAAAAATGTTGCTTGAGGGTACAATAATCGTGTAGGTTCAGTTTGAACATAGTAGAGAAGGTTGCATGCAAAACCTTACCAATATTTGAGAAATAATTGTTAAAGGCAGTTGACAGTTCCTGACCTCGTAAACTTTCTTCTCCAACTTAAATGCAATGAATTACAGTATCATTTTTCTTTGCGGGCACTAAATTTTGTAAAGTTTTCCAGACCTTTTTGACATCACCTACACCAGATTCAATATTCCTGGAGACAAAGTTCGTTTCGCTTGTCGAATTTGTGCTGTTACATTATTTCTGGCTTTTTTATATTTGACCAAGTCATCTACATTCATTGATCTTTTTTCGCTTTATTCTTTAAGCATGGACCTAGTAGGTCCATGCTTTATAAGCAATCTCTATTGTGAAGCAATTGCAAAATGTCAAGCGTCATCCACTGAGAAGTTTTCAGCTCAGTAACCCGTGTTCTCGCGTGGCGCGCGTGTTTATCAATGCCCGTCAATAAGAGAGACAGAAAAACTCAACAAGCCTTGTCAGGGTCATTAATGTCATAAACAACATTAAAATCAATATCATTAATATCTCTTTGAAGGCATCAACATCAAAATTTCTTAAACATCTTCCAGTCCTGTATTTATGATAATTATTGAATCCAGCCCGCGATTTACCAAGGACACCGTAAATCATGTAATGATCAGTAAAAGAAACGTCAACAACACCACTATCAATGATTTTTTTTTCATTATAGTTACTGAAAATTAGATCAACGATTGTCGCGGATCTCTGTGTCACCCGGGTAGGTTTTTATCAACTGAGTGCAATTGTATGACTCCATATGAGGAGGGATAAGCGCCCAAAAATACAAATTACAGAAAAAGACAAACGAATGCACAATAAGATTCAATATCAACAAGTTAAAAAAGGTATTACATTGACACAAACTGACATAGAGTATATGGTCGTTTCTTTTAGTCAAACAAAACATAGTTCAGGTTTTCAGAGAGAGTTCCAGATTAATTAGGTCATTTTCTCTCTTGATCACTTTTAGTAGACCAGCCAAGAAGATTTGTTTTTACTTTGGACGGCATTTTTGGTAATGCTCGGCATCCATGCTAAAACTCTTGCAAAAATACTGCGGAATAAGGTACGGGCGGATGCCACGCGCATTTTTGCCTAAAAATGCAATTTTTGGCTCAACATTTGTAAGAATGTCAAAAATCACGATTTTAAATTTTTGACCTAATATGTAATACTTGATTAAGACTTTTCAAGTGATGTCATATTTATTTTGAGTTTGAAGATATAAACCTGATTAATATACAACTGAAAGTTGGATAGTACACACGGTTCTAGGACTCCTACCACCTGGACAACCACCCCCCGGATAACCACCCCTAGGATAACCACCCTCTAGTACAACTACCCCCTAGGACAACTACCCCCTAGGGCAACCACCCTCTAGGACGACTACCCCCCTAGGACAACTACCCCCCTGATAACTACCCCCAGACAACTACCCCCTAGGACAACCACCCTCTAGGACAACTACCCCCGGATAACTACCCCCTAGGACAACTACCCCTAGGACAACTACCCCCAGGGCAACTACCCCCCGGACAACTACCCCCCGGACAACCACCCCCTATGACAACTACCCCCAGGACAACTACCCCCCGGACAACTACCCCCCGGACAACCACCCCCTAGGACAACTACCCCCAGGACAACTACCCCCCCCCCGGGCAACTACCCCCAGGACATCTACCCCCCGGACAACCACCCCCTAGGAAAAGTACCCCAAATTGGACTTAACATCACATTGAACAAGATTGTGCTCTTCGCTCGCCAAAATAGAATTAATATGGCCTTTAGCAAAATTTCTGCCCCGACCTGCAACAATAAAGCCCATATAATATACCAAATTTTATTAAAAGAGAAGTGTTTGTTTTCGCTCATGCTTGCTCGCTTAATTGTTCCTCCTCCAACTTCCAACAATAAAACAACAACAAAAACCAGTTTATATATACTATCATTTAAAAAGAATTGTTTGTTTTTGTTTTTGTTTTTGTTTTTTGGTGTTTTTCTTCAATGCATGAAGGCAGGTATTCCCATGTGCAATATCAACTCTCTATTAGATGTTTTGCATGATCAACAATTAAGGGGGGCGGGAAAGAAAAGAAATATTCCAGCCGTTTGTGACACCCCCCCCCCCCCCAACCCTCTCCCTCACGCACTCTACAATTATGCAACTCGTTACAAAGCTACCAGCCAATCGAGTATTAAAGGAAACTAGCATTGTGGTTGGTCGATTTTAAAAAATAGTATGGGGTATACAATCATGTTAAGATGGATGAGAAATTCAACTGTACAATGCACCATCAAACACCGAGTTTAAACACCCAACTTTTAAAACAAAAATGTAATACCAGGGGAAATCTCCCCCCCCCCCCCGTGATCATGGGTATAGACACATTTAACTCACGTGGTGAGGTGAATTTTATCATAATAATGCACCAAAATCCTATTTATAACCATATTTCCAAAACGGATACTCATTATATCCTTACTGATTGTGTACCCCAAACGGAGTTGAATAACAAAAAATGGACGAAATTTATTTTTTGACCCTACCAAAACTATAGAGTACCTTTAATGTCCCGGTGGTAGTTACCTTAGGTGGAATTTGTCAAGAAGATGTCCTAAAGTGGATGCCCTAAGGGGTAGTTTTCTCGGGGTAGTTGTCCGGGGGGGGGGGGGGGGGCGTGTTTTCGTTTTACACCGTAGCGTAGGCAATTTCGCGAAAAAATCATACAAGTGCTCTGGTGAAAGAGTCTAAGTCGTCAGCGCACATCCCTGTTGTAACTACTCTATGTATTACACATATTATTGTGCACGATACAACCAGCCTACATGGGAAGTTGGTAGAAAGGGGAAAAGTGAAATACATTTAAAAAGAGCAGCTAGAGCCAAGGCCGTACGCAGAAATTTTTTCCTGGGGGGGGGGGGCAAGATGATCACTTTTTATTATTGGATCATTTAAAAGTCTAAAACCCTATTTAAAAAAAGTATGATTTTGAAATTTCTGGGGGGGGGGGGGGGCAACTGCCCCCCCCCCCCCCCCCCCCCCCCCCCCCGCTGCGTACGGTCTTGGCTAGAGCAAAACAAAGAAATACATAAGGATGGAGAATAGGATAGATGGAAGGAAAAAACAAAGAAATAAATAAGGAAAGAGAAGAGGATAGATGGAAGGTAAAACAAAGAAATGCATAAGAAAAGGGGAGAGGACAGATGGAAGGAAAACAAAGAAATACATAAGGAAAGAGAAGAGGATAGATGGAAGGTAAAACAAAGAAATGCATAAGGAAAGGGGAGAGGATGGATGGAAGGAAAGAGAAGAGGATAGATGGAAGTTAAAACAAAGAAATACGAAAGGAAAGAGAAGAGAATAGATGCAAGGAAAACATATCCTCTCCACTATCCTAATGTATTTCTTTGTTTTTCCTTCCATCTATCCTCTTCTCTTTCCTTCCATACATCCTCTTCTCATTCCTTATGTATTTCTTTGTTTTTCCTTCCATCTATCCCCTCCCTTTCATTATTTCTTTCTTTGTTTTACCTTCCATCTATCCTATTCTCTTTCCTCATGTATTTCTTTGTTTTTCCTTCCATCTACAGTGGAAACTCAGTATCAATAGGTCTGATATAACAATATTCCTGATATGACAAGGTAATAATATTCCGGACCAAGCTCTTTATAATCTCTTGTTTTTTAATCCTGGTATAACGAGATTCCTCCTATAACGAGGCAATTTCGATGGTCCCAAGGACCTTTGTTATACTGAGTTTCCACTGTATCTCTATCTTCTCTTTTAATGTATTTCATTTTCCCCCTTTCTTAGCTTCCCAGGGCGGCTGTATGATCGTGCACAAAAAATGCCTAAAAATTTGTTTACAAATTGCATAGAGTAGTTTTACAGGATGTGCGCTGAAGACTCTTTCACCAGAGCACTTGCATGATTTTTTTTCGCGAAATTGCCTACGCTACGATGTAAAACGAAAACACGCCCCCCCCCGGAAAACTACCCCTTAGGGCATCCACTCTTTAGGACATCTTCTTGACAAATACCACCTAAGGTAACTACCACCGGGACATTAACGACTTAGGGTAATTATTAATGGGACAACAACCAACATACTCTCACCCATGGCATGTAGGTCAACTATTCCCCCAGACAGTTACAACTCCCAGGTACTCGGTGGCATTTAAACCGATTCGGCCAGGGGAGGACGTGGAGGGGGGGGGGGGGGGTGACCAAAAATCGGTAAGGATATAATGAGTATCCAGAGGAGGGGTATCCACCTCCCACGGTAAGAACGTTTTGGAAATCTGGTTATAAATAGGATTTTGGTGCATTATAATGATAAAATTCACCTCACCACGTGAGTTAAATGTGTCTATACCCATGATCACGGGGGGGGGGGGGGGGGGGGGGGAGATTTCCCCTGGTATTACATTTTTGTTTTAAAAGTTGGGTGTTTAAACTCGGTGTTTGATGGTGCATTGTACAGTTGAATTTCTCATCCATCTTAACATGATTGTATACCCCATACTATTTTTTAAAATCGACCAACCACAATGCTAGTTTCCTTTAATACTCGATTGGCTGGTAGCTTTGTAACGAGTTGCATAATTGTAGAGTGCGTGAGGGAGAGGGTTGGGGGGGGGGGGGTGTCACAAACGGCTGGAATATTTCTTTTCCTTCCCCCCCCCCTTAATTGTTGATCATGCAAAACATCTAATAGAGAGTTGATATTGCACATGGGAATACCTGCCTTCATGCATTGAAGAAAAACACCAAAAAACAAAAACAAAAACAAAAACAAACAATTCTTTTTAAATGATAGTATATATAAACTGGTTTTTGTTGTTGTTTTATTGTTGGAAGTTGGAGGAGGAACAATTAAGCGAGCAAGCATGAGCGAAACACTTCTCTTTTAATAAAATTTGGTATATTATCTGGGCTTTATGGCTGCAGGTCGGGGCAGAAATTTTGCTAAAGGCCATATTAATTCTATTTTGGCGAGCGAGCGTAGCGAACGAGCACAATCTTGTTCAATGTGATGTTAAGTCCAATTTGGGGTAATTTTCCTAGGGGGTGGTTGTCCGGGGGGTAGTTGTCCGGGGGGTAGTTGTCCGGGGGGTAGTTTTCCGGGGGGTAGTTGTCCTGGGGGTAGTTGTCCTAGGGGGTGGTTGTCCGGGGGGTAGTTGTCCGGGGGGAAGTTGTCTGGGGGGTAGTTGTCCTAGAGGGTGGTTGTCCTAGGGGATAGTTGTCTGGGGGGGGTAGTTATCCGGGGGGTAGTTGTCCTAGAGGGTAGTTGTCCTAGGGGTAGTTGTCTGGGGGGTAGTTATCCGGGGGGTAGTTGTCCTAGGGGGTAGTCGTCCTAGAGGGTGGTTGCCCTAGGGGGTAGTTGTCCTAGGGGGTAGTTGTCCTAGAGGGTGGTTATCTTAGCGGTGGTTATCCGGGGGTGGTTGTCCAGGGGGTAGGTGTCCGGACAGGTTACATGTATGGCGTAATGAAACATAAAACTGTGATTTACTCAAAATAATAGGTTGTGAAAACTATCAATATTTCAAGGTTGTTAACCCAACGTAAATTTGTCCATTTAAACGCTTTTTCTTGATTAAACATATCATATATATTGTCATCTCGCACACAGAAATGAAATTATGTGATAAGCTGATAGATAACTCATTTTATGTTATCCCAAATGGAATGATGTATTTTTACTGGATGCACATTTTGAATGAAACACTATTTGAATGTACATCCCATGTATTATCAGTATAGTCTATGGGCCAAAAACTGAAATTTCCCCACCCCCTTAGAAATAATCTTAAATGAAGTTTTTTTCTGTTAGGATGGACCATTAACTATCAAAATATGCTTCTTTGCCCTAAATTAAAAGGTGGGCATGACCACAAGGGCTATTACCATGGCAACGGATCAAGAACAGTAGAATTTAAGAAAATGTCATGTATTCGTGATTAAGAAAGTACAAAAACACATTGTAACATTTTAGAATAATGTATCAAAAGTTTCTCACTTGATTAAACCAAAATAAGAGTTGAAAATGGCTGTTGCTATGGAAACAGTATAAAAAAAATATATTTGAGCAAACCCATGATGCTACCGAAAAAAGTAAATATTAATACATTTGTAGTGTACATGATTATCTTCTCTTTTACAGGACACGCACTTATCATAATTTGTTTAAGTAAAGGGGTGATGGAGGTGACCACTACATGTGTAGGCCGTTACCGTGGTAACAAATATATTTATTGTGTTGTATTTTTAACAAAATACTATGGTTGTTTTCAACATGAAATAATGTTATACATCTAATAATGTCTGCCGCCTGTTTGATTATATTCAAAACTTTAGTTTGAAATAGAGCTAAATTTGATTTATAAAAATATATGTTGCCATGGATGGAGAATGTTAATGAAGATGACCTATTTCAACTAAAGAAAGAAATGTAACTAACCAATATATATTAACAATCACTGTCAGCCATTAGAATATGCTCGTTGTCTGTGAATGTGACCATTATAGCTGTTACTAAAAAGTGGTAGCTAATACAAAAGGTGGTGTTGTCTTTCTACCGGAATTTCTGTTTACTTGATTCAAATCTAGATCCAGAAGATTTGTGTCCGCAATAGAATTGGCCCTCCCCCCTTGAAAAATCCTGGATCCGCCTTTGACAACAGATTCTTATGAAGCGGAAAAAGTCATTCTAGTGGGATTCAAAGTACAATGTCATCATGAAAGACTGGATAAACCCAGGGGGTCGCTAGGCCTTTCTGAGTTGGAGGGGGGGGGGGGGTGTCGAGACCACTAATTTACTGACGAGCCTTAGTTTGTGTGCCACCGATTACCGATAAACCTTTGTGAACGACAACATCATTTTTTTTGGGGGGGGCAGGTGCAGAAGCAAGTAATAGTATAATTTGTTCTCAACAAGTGTCAACCGTGTGTCTATTTTCATTTAACAAATCTAATTTGAATAAAAAAAATTCTTGCCGATTTCTAATTAAAGCACCACCTACTTTCACTTGTTCCACATCAAATGAGTGTTCATTTCATATTTGCGAGCGAGGCCCTTTTTAATGGTCGATTTTAATCACAATCATATTTAAGGGAAGGTTAAGTTTTGACTGGGCGAACAAGTGACGTAAAATCTCACAATAGATTAAATACGCGCGCGACGACAAGTACTCTATTGTAATACGTACAGCACTCTCGGTGCCAACCAGTCATCTATTTATGGCCCAGTCACAATGTCGGCGATCTGTCGGGGATTAGTTTTGGCCGGGGGTCGTCGTAGAAAATAAAGAATCCTTGAACAATCCTAGCAATAATCCTAATAAAAGTGGAGCAGTCACATTGTCTGAGATTTTTTCAAGGATTTTGACCCGGTTTTGTCGAAAAATCGTGGGATTAGCCTCCGATCGCCTCCGATTGCATCGGAGGGGATCGGAGACGATATCTGCGAGCGTCTTTTCTTTTATTTTTTTTCCCCTGGGTATATGTGGGGGAAAAGGAGGGTTTCTTGACCTCGGTCATCTGTATTTCTCCCTGTACACTGTAGCGTGGTATCCCTCATCCACACAGAATCTTGCGACTAGTCTCAGATTATTCGGAGGACGCCTCCGATTAATCGGAGGGCATCGTAGGTCATCGGAGATTATGTCTGGGATGCCCAAAATGGGTGAAAAATCTTGCGAGCAATCTTAAAATTTTAAGTTCAAAGTTGGGGACCGCGACGGGTGTGGCGATGCCTAAAAAATCTGCGACAAGCCGCAGGCGTCCGGAGAGCGCCTCCGACGGGTGCAAAATCGTGAGATCTGTCTCAAGATTTTGTTAAAATTTCCCGGGTTTTACCCATCGCCGACGCATCGCAACTGATTTGTGACTGGCCCATAACTCACTCACCAGCAATACTTTCGGAAAGGAGGGAAGTCAAATGGAATCGCATGACACCAAGTTTTCTCTAAATCCTTAATTCCAAGCAACCGCTTAGAAGTAAATACACTCATAAAGGTGCTTGTAAGTAACATACCAAGGTCAAATAGTTAAACTGGTTATACTGGTTTTAACTGGTCTAAGTGATTGGACGTGTAGAAATTTCTACAAGTCCAATCACTTACTGACTTAGACCAGTGAAAACCAGTATAACCAGTTTAACTATTTGACCTTGGTATGTTACTTACAAGATATGAAACTCTTGTACTGTACTTGTACTAGTAACGAATCTGTATTAACACACGAGTCGGTGGAGGTGCTCCTTAGTTTTTTCACATGCGCAGAAGTTGAATTTCGTTCCAACGTGGCAAGTCGTGCAGACGACACGAGGTCAATCGTCGTCATGGCATTGAACTCAACAAGAAATTAATTTCCTAAAACCGTTAATGACAGGTCGTGATCGGTATAGAGAGTCTGGACATCGGTCTAGCAAGTTGCGCGATGGGAAGGTATTGTGAACCGATATTTTAATCTTGGAAAATAGCTGCTTCGAAATTTTAACTTATTATACGTTTTATGTAAATGTTATGTAACTTTGAAACTAACGTTAGTGAGTTTTCCAAAGGAATAATCAGTAATTATCTTTATGACTTTGACTGATGCCGGCAATTTTACCAATTCACTCCTGCTTGTCGGATACTTACTCCTGCTGTGTCCATTAACGGTAAGTATAATTGTGTTGGGGTTTTTTTTAATTCTTTTTTTTTTTAACATTAACTCAAACGAACATCAGTAAGCCCAGCATATTTTGAGTAATACACTTAAACGAAACTTTTATGTGCTTTTCTAATTAATATTTGCTAATTGTGATGATGGTGTTTCATGAGCATTTTAATATTTCTCTAGTTACCTTGATGCCAAGATTTTTAATCATATTTCGAAAGATGGCATTCCTTCGTTCATTATATTGTTCCCGGCCCTAGCTATAGATAGGTGTTCTTAATGTCGTATGGCGATAGTATTTTAATGTTGAATTGAAAGATTTAGAAAAATTATGCTAGGGACCGTTTAGATGATAATACAGCATGAAAGAAATCGTGATTATAACAAAGTATGGTCAAAGGGATAGTAATGTAAAATTGAAAAAAAAACATAGCTCTTGGTCATTAGTACTGGGAAATATTCTCATCTAAAATATATCTCTGGTGATTATGAATAAGGGCTTATACACACTATTCATTTTGCTGCTCAAATTATAAATAAATATATATCTTGGTCATATAAATTATATAAATCAAGAATACTTAATCATCATACCATTATTGCAATGGTGTTCCCGTTCCATTCACGGTTCCCAAAGTAAGCATGCGATTACAAAACTCCACACGGAAACGATTTGAGTTTTTTCATGGTCTAAATTTAGAGCTTTGTATAATGAAACCCCTTTGAAGTCTTGGTTCGTAGTATAATATCGAATCTTTTCATCGTTTAAAGTATCAAAATACACTGATACCCGCCAGGTAGTCACAGACACGTTGCTCATAGTTCATCGATAACAAAAGGGGTCTATGACCAACAATATTATCAAGATCAATTGAATCAACATGGCCCCCAAACCAAAATCAATGTTGCAGTAGGTCTAGAATTGGGATAATGATTATGGTTAACAGAGAGCCAACAAGAACTATTGTCTCTCTCATTTTGAAGGCCTAACACTTCTCCCATAATGGAAGTTCCTTGTTATCATTGTAGAATGATACATACTTCATCTTGGTGGAGAAAATAGAGTACTTTCTTACAGGGGCGAACCCAGGATTTTGTATAAAGGGGGTGGGGCACGCGATTCCGAAACCGATAAAAGTCTGACAAGCAAAAATGAATACATAAGTAAAGGATTATCGCATTTTTCTCACGTACCTTTTGGGGTAAACAAAATTCAAAAGGTGGCACTTTTGGGTTGTGTATACTTGAGATATGTCACTGGGGTTTCAAGGGGGCCCAAGCCGGTTGTGTCCCCCCCCCCCCCCCAATCTGCCAGTGCTCACGTCAGACACATAGCAGGTGTGAATATCTCGTAAAACTATAACACAAAGAAACACTTAAAACACTGATTATTGGCTTATTCATATACAACGATATATACCGTGCGTCGTTACTGAAAGTACATTGCTTATACGAATTATAACCAGAAGAATTTGGGGGAGTGGCCAAGTACTTTATTTTATCGATATCTTAGCTTGTTTCCAGATAAAGGCATCTTGTTCTTTAAATAGATATGCTACTGAAAATAAAATAAAAGAACTCTCAAAATGATTGATAATAAGCTTAGGCTGACAGTATACAGAAAATCTCACAAGTATACACATTGATTTTTTCCCCTTCTTTTGGTAAAGTCATTTATCACCCCCGTATGTTATTCTATTTATGTCAAGGTAAGACATCGTGCGTTTTCAACAGAAATATTCAAATTCCATGAAATGGAGAAAAGAACCCAAAGTGAAAAAAGCAAAAATACTCTCAAAACCATTTATTATAAGAAGCCTCAGACATACGTGTAGGTTACAGACTACTTCTTCTTTGGTCGAATCCCTCATTCGTCCAGATTTTTACACTAAACATATAAATGCGAGCTGGCATGGACTAAAAATAATTCAGATTTTTGAAAAGAAACAGAATTAGGACATGCTGTTTTTAGAATATCCGGGGGAAATGTTCACAGATCAGTTGATTTTATTCAAATTCTGAATCTGCCATTTTTGGCTTTTGATATAAATATGTTGACATGCAATATTTACATGAAATCTGGTATTCATTTAAGCAAACAAGCAATGTGTTCACTTATCTACCAACGCATCAGTGAAATTTAAGCTCTAATTTTATTTCCTTTCTTGTTATTCTCCCTTATTCTCTAAACATCAGTAGATGTACGTTGCAGGGCGTGAATAAAACTACGCGTGGTTGCGATTAATGAATCCTGTGATCTTGATTGTACTATCTATATTTTGTGTACCATCTATAGCGAGAAAACATTGTAAAATGTTAAATATGAAACAATAAACTGAAACTGAAACTGAAACATTATAGTATATGTATTAATTGTATTTTATTGTATTGCTGTGACATCTAGTGACATCTAGTGACATCAAAATATTATTTAAGACATGATGATAATATATACACGTAGAATAATGTGATGTTGTAATTTGCATAACAGTTATCATCTCTCTCATAGCAAATTTCTTGTTTCTAATCCAAGACGCCTAATGAAGCTACGCCTCAACAGAACACCAGCAACGCACCAAAGTGTCAATTCTTTTATTGATTTGTATATTGATTAGTTTTATTCGGGATCAGTTGAGACCCAAGGTGACAATCCTATTAATCAGTACAATCTAATAATCCCAACACGGTCATTCTTTGTCTTTAATCAATTGACCGCAGTCATGTGATGTTACATAGACAGTGTAGTTTTATGAACGCTATATAATTAGGATTCAAAGCTGGAGAAAGTGCAACTAACGTATATGAAATGTCAATCACATATTTACTTGCTTTTTGACGAAATATTCGTTAGTGATAGGTTGTTTTCTACTGCACTATATAACTAATTACGGTAATCGACTCAATCGGTCCCCCCCCCCCCCCCCTCCTACAAATTACGTTGTTGGGTGGTAGACATAACGCTTCTCATTCAGCATAATTATAACCTACGGAAATTGAAATGATGTGCAAAACATTTAATCTACATTGTCAAACTCATTTTTGTTCAACTACAACGTAAATCCTAGATACATTAAAAAATAATAATACTAGTACTATCAGAGGGAGAGGGGGAGAGACAGACAGAGAGAGAGACACAGATAGACAGCAGACATACAGACATAAAGATACAGAGACAAAGAAATCGAGAGAAATAGAATGAGAAAGAGAATATATTTGGGTTTTGAACGTATATTGTATCCTTATAAAAACTATTATGAATTATCTATTTCGTTAAGATTAATGTGCATTTTCTAAGTTAATCCATAACGTTGTTTAATTTAATTTAACTTTTTATCAGTTAATTTATCTGTCACTTCTTCTTTTTCAATTTATGAAATGATAATTGTCTTAATGTTTTACAAGTGTTACAGCCCCCCCCCTCACTCAGTATTATTTAGGGTACGCGGATGCTTGTTCCCTCCCTTTGAAAGCACCCCCCCCCCCCCCTCAGGCCTGCCAAAATTTCTGAACCCCCTATCGCAGGCTTTGCGCGGGCTTTTCCTGCCTTGGAGACGCCTCTAAATTCAGAACACTGCTCAATGTACCCCCTATCTCAGGTAAGCTCTCATTCCAACCCCATAACTCAGGACAGACACCAACCCCCAAGTAAGCTGTCATTACAATACCTTGGAAAAGATGTTTTTTTATGTTCAAAATGGTATCTCAGAAATCAATGCAGTCATTAGAAACCAAACAAAAATGAAAATCTCATGACATAAAAGTTGTTTTAATGGTAAGTCCTGTTAATAGCAGTTTCAACTTATGTTACTTCCCATAATCACTTGTAACCAGAATCTCAATGGGATAACATCAATAACAGGATAAAATCTAATTTGTCTGAGGCACTTGCACATGAGGTTAGAACTGAATCAATACTGTACTGGGTGTCCCAAAAAGAAATCAATTATCACAACCTGGACCAGAGGAGAGACCACTTTTTAGGACACCCTGCATATGTTCATAATATCATAACATACAGATGTGAACTTACAAAGGAGGTGTATTTTCCCAGATCAGTGTTTCTACTTTTCAAAATGAAATAATCCTGGCTGAATGAGCTATCAAAACTAGCAGGAATTTCAGGAATTTGATCCTGGGATTTGATCAGTTTTTCAAGATATTTCATAACCCCCTCCTCCTTTTTTTAATTTCTCAGGTGTCGAAGAGAGAGAGAGAGAGAGAGAGAGAAAAACACCCCCTTTTTAATGAAATCTCCGGGTGAAAGATAAAAATCACCCCCTTTTTTCACAATTCACGGGCCGGATTGTGTCGCCCAAAAAGTACCCCTTTACCGGAGATTTTGGGAACGGGTGTTACAGTAATGATAGGCCAAAGTTTCGTTCGGTCCCAGACTGTGAAAATTGAGGTAAATGAAGGGAACTAAGAAGCATATAGTAAAAAAAAAAAAGAGAAGATAATTTCAATGACAAAGAATATTTTTTTGCAAACACCTATTCTCCAGAATCCACGTATGTCCTGTTACATTGGTAATCAACTCCTTGTGAACTTATAACATGCATGGATTCTGGAGGGACTTTCTTGATCACGGTGTATAAACATTCCTTGTCACTGATGACCTGAAACATGCTTGGAAGGTCAATCCCATAGTCATATCGATCTATTTTACTTCTCACCTGAAAAGAATGACAAACAAAGCAACACTGGAAACGGACCAGTGAAAAGTCGAAAAGACATTGCCTATTGTCATCAATGCTATACGAGCCCGAACGATCGCGCTGTATTACAAAATTAAGGGTATATAGGCTACCATGGGCGTGGCCTGCGATGGATTTGTCGAAAGTAACCTTGGGGTACACCATATGGAAGACACTTCATTTGACTGATCATGATTGTGGCTTGCCTAATCAATGGGAGAGAATGAAATGAGAAGACAACGTGTCTTTTCTTTGGGGGTTCATGGTCTTTTACTAAAAAAAAATCTACGTAATACAATTATTGTGTGAGAGGAAGGGGGCCTAGGATAGATGGGAGCGTGGGCGTGGACAGAGAAATAAAAAAGGAGAGAGAGAGAAAGAGGGATATATATATATATATATATATATAAGAAGAAGAATTAAGAAAGAATTTGAAAACAATCAAGTGGTTCGTCATATGTATATGTTTATTTTTCCTTAACAAAATTATCTACCCATGCCCCGGGTCTTCCTCAGTGTTTAGACAATGACAATATATATATATATATATATATATATATATATATATGGCCTAGACAGTCAGAGACAGGCAGAGAGAGGCAGACAAACAAAAATAGCCCGGTGAACTTTGTTGATTCTGTTTGTTGATTCTGTTCGCAGAATCGTAACTCCATACTGAAGTTTGCCTGAAAAATGATCCGATTGTTTCCAATATAAGGCACCATCTGAGCCGACGTAACAATAAACTTTAATCTGCTATTTCGAACGAACATTTCTATATGATAGTGCGATCGGGCTATCAGTGACCAGGAATAACCCTGGAAAGTCAATGGCGGGTCTATGAGGAGGGCACAAGGGGCAGGTCCCCCCTCCCGCTCCCCTCCTCCCGCCAAACAAAGTCCGCTATTTGCTATTTCTTGAAACCTGTAGCCCCTTAGTATAAAAAATCAAAAATATTTATTTCTGTGTGTCTGTTGTTGTCGTTGTTTTGTCCTTTGTTTTGGTCTATCAGCTATGTTTTAGGCCTTTGCCCCTCCCCCTTCCCCGTCAAATAATACTGAATCTACCATTTCTAGTATAGATGTAGGTTTAAATGTGACCCTTTCGCTGTAAAATTTCTTTTGTGACTGCACTGCCACGTCAGACATGATATCAGAGGCGAATTTTAAAAAAAGTGATAAATAGGAGGGGCGAATGACACTATGAACATGGCGAACAAAGAAGCGGACAAAATATACAGCTCCTCATTGTACCTTCCACACTTGCTCTGGTAGACAAAAGAACATCCCTTCATTGCTATTATGTAAAAATATGTAGAACAGGTGTCACATGCATATTCACCTGTTCTACTTATTTTACATAATGGCAATGAAGGGATGTTCTTTTGTCTACCAGAACAATTGTGGAGGGTACAATGAAGAGCTGTATATTTTGTCCGCTTTCTTTGTCATCGTGTTCATAGTGTGATGGGCCGCGATATGGGAGTATGGACTGGGGCATACTTCTCTATAAAATTGTAACATAAGCATGGGCGCCAATCCTCACAGGAATTATATTCAAGTGGGGGGGGGGGGCATCCAGGTGTGTCCCCCCCCCCCCCCCACTTGAATAGAATTCCTGTGAGGATTGGCGCCCATGAACATAAGTAATTTTCCTGAAAGATTATACTGTGTGTGATATTTTGCGATCTGAATTACCCCTTTTCTGGGCCTGCAAACGGGGGGTGTACTCCCGACGCTGGGTACGCCATTGCGCTAGGTAGCTATTATATATAAGGTAGTACATTCATAAAAAGCATGGGCAAGATCCAATACAGATTACTGATTTAGTTTGAAGGAACAGCGATTGGGAACAACTAAAGCGGAACTGAAATGTCGAAAATGTATAGAAAACCTGGAAATTTCCCTCTCTGCAATCACCAAGAACAATTTTGGTTGTTGGGCAATATAATAGCGGGAGACGGCTATTCACGAGTGCGTCCTAAGCGTCACTGTCGCGCGTATTAAGCTCTATTGCAAAAGAGCCCATCTAATCCATTCTGAATTTTTGAGGTTTCCGCAGAATTAGATTTGGCTGCTTATAGCCTTGTATACAGTACAGTAAATCTCAAGTGACAAATGATTTCCTTATTATATAGGGAAGAGAACCACTTCTTAAGATTATTTAAAGATGACTACACGTATACAACCTCATTATATTTGTTGGCAGGCGAGTGGACATAATTGTTTCTCGGACGGAGAAAATGCAGGCGTATATTTTTGTATAATACTTTGGAACAAGATTTTGTGGTATTACTGGTAAGTTTTAAACTTGTTTCATTTGGTCATGGGTCTTGGTTGATCAAAAAAGTTTTTCACAAGCATGTTGACATTAACATTGATTTTTTGATAGTGAACATGATGAGATAGACGACCTTATTACCATAGCTTTTGGACCGTTTATAAACTTATTTTGATCCGCAATTATTAGGGTCTTGATAATAGAGGATCCAGTTTAAGATATTTGTTTGCTTCTGAATTACGAAAGAGGCTAGAGGTAAACAGGATTTGCACTGGAAAACCTTTTTTTAGACTCCCAAATGAATTATATGATTTTGTTTGATGTTTTGATATGTGAATGTAAAATGAAACTTTGATGTAATTGTGGATTTTAAAATAAATATGGATAAATGCGATAAATCCCTCGCGTGAATACTGATTGACAGATTAACAGTAACCTTCTTATTGATCATAATTCTATATGATTTTAATTGCATGTTTCTAATTTTTATCCATCAAAAAGCCGTAAAAATGTACTTCAAATATATCATATATACAGGCTCTACTTTCACACAAAACACTTCTGCACATAACATAATATCAGTCCAAAATTTATAGTGTTTGCCTTATTATGTTGGTACATGATTTATCAAACAAGCAATGTATATATCCGATACTATATTATCGTTCATTTGGGTGTTGTACTGAACACCTCGTTACATGCCTTTGTCGAAGAAATTGTTCATGCAAAACGACATAAAACTGCATTTCTGGAAATGATTGATGAATTTGCATTATTCGCACCATAAAACGCATGCCCGCATCCATTTAGTAAGAACTATTATTATAAACGCATCGCAATAATAGCCACATTCCATATCCTGTTTTCAGGATAAACATTTGTAAGTACACTTTATTTTCATATTATTTTGAACTGGTATATTGAACAATATATCAAACATGAAGCTCGAGAGCTGAAACTGCATGTTCAATTTACAAAAGGTGCATCAATTAAAAAAAAACCACACAAATAAAATTAAAAAAATACCTTTGATATAAAATAGAAAATAACCATTCACGTTTAAATATTCAATTTATATCATTACTTATTTGGATGATATAGTATATAGACGTATTTTGAGAACATCAAATTTATTTCGTTTACATTTGCAAAGACCAAAACTACCTGAATAGATAGATTCTAAAGAAGAAATCTCAAATAAACGGTTATATAACTCTGACCATTAGGCCGTCATGTCATAGTACAGTATATATATATATATGTCCTAACCATTTTTTCTGCCTTTCTCCGATATTATTTAGCAGCATATGCTTCTTGATGCAGTGCAGCACCTCTTCAAACTACAAAATACAATTATCATAATAAAAACACTATGCAAAATTTATAAAAAACATTATCATGATTACATTTGATATAAAGATAGATCGATACAAAATGTATCGAAAAGAAAAAGAATTATTACATATGAAACTTGATTTATATTTTGCCTTATAGAGGTCACACCTTTTCGAAATGAATTTCGATTTGAAAAAAATACAACGGATTTAGATTATAGGAACTGGGAATGTACTATATGATTACTGAACGTCAGGGTATATGGCATATTCCCGCCAATGTTATACATGTAATTTGAATATATTGATGGAAAACTTTTTGACAGGTGATATCACCGGCGAGCACAGCCTGGTCATTCTAAACCCAGACTAGCAAATTGTCTTCTGAATTGATTCAGGTAGTCCATTCTCACATTGCTTTCTCATCAAACCGTAGAACAGCAGAAGACAGTCAATATGAAATCGATAATATATTAAGCAAATTTACCTTGATTGCGTAAGACAGGGATGTTGGATTGTCTTCAAACCGTTCTTTTCTTCACATTTCAGACCTTTTGACTACTCCTATACATTTCAAAAATATTAATATTATTATTTCGGAGTGGCGGTAATAATAATCGTATATTTTTACAGTATTTGTGAGTAAAATGAGGACCAAAAAACAAAAAAAAAAGTTTCATTTATTCCAATATGGGTTGCGACATAAGATCTTCAGTTTCCTCTCTCTATTCTATAAAAATAGATTAAGGAGAAAATTACAAATCGATAATACTATCACGCATCCAAACGCCGTCATTGGTTACCAATTAGTTACATGTATGTAATGTGTATTTAATATCGTAGGCCTGCTAATCACCAAACTTTTTATATCAATCCAAAATGTTAAATACAGCAAGATAACGAATAGTAAGTGAAACATTTCTTTAGAAAATAAATTTTTAGATAATGAATTGGCCATTTTTGTCAAAGTGCGTTTCCTGAATGCATGTTGAAACAAGGAAAACAAAAAGAGGGAAATATTATTCGACAGTCAAATTTCCCTCAATTTTCCAATATTTTTAGAGCATTCCAAAATCGGTTCTTACAAAATATTTATTCAACCATTTCCATTTTATTCAATCATTTTAATTTCTCGAGTTCCTATTTTCACTCTAGAGTTATTTAGTACTCTCACTGTTACTTTTAAGTCTCTCTTGTCAGTCATTTGAATTTATTATGTTGTTGATCTTTATTTTACATGACTGCTTCATCAAGGAGCAAACGACTGCTCAATCCACTGAGCCATTGCGTTCATATCCCACTATATTTCCGGTTTTAATTTTCCTCTATGGATCTTTAGTAAACAGCCGCCATCAGCAAGATGTTTTGAAGTAATTACCTTAGCCAGGGCATCCCAGTAGACCGAGAGCCCACGAGACCGACAATATCGGTCTATAGGGAACCCTCAGAAAAGCTGACAGAAGGCCCATGAGAACCGACATGTCGGTCTCGTGGGCTGTCGGTCTTGGGGGCCGTCGGTAAACTTTCCTGAGTGTTCACTACCACTATACACCGACATTATTGGTCTGTTATAGTGAGCTGTTGGTCCCATGGACTGTAGTTTTGTTTATTCCATAACTCTTAATCTAAGGAGCAATATTTGTAATGACAGTATACTCCAACGACAACGATTTTTGTCATGTCCATTTATTAACATAATCTTGTTTGTTCTTTGCTTGTGTTTCAGATTGACAAGTGAATTGCACCAGGCCTATAATTATTAAATCAGCACACGACTCAACAGACTGCGACACGACAACCTACTTGAGAGACTGATTTCAGGAAACATTCATCTTCTTCGATTAGACCGTCTTCGTTCTCGTCGTCCGCATCGTTCAGGGATAACGCTATTGTGTTCGAAAAACTGATATCCACATCTTTTTTTAGGAATTCATTGTTGCGGATTTTCTACTTGAAACCATATTCCCATCCCCATCATATGATGCAGTTGCTATGGTAACTACATATATTATGTAACTGGAATGAAAACATCGCATCATGGCATCCATCTTGTCAAATTCGAATTCAGTATGGTAGCGTAATTCATGTGGAAGCCTTTGGTTGACCAAAAAAGGCCCCCATTAATTTTACGCGAGGACAAGGATGACAGTTCGGATATGCTTGCGTTACCATAGCTACAATATGAATGTGATACATTAGCGAGTCATTCGAGTACTACCGAGAAGAATAGGATGCTCAAGGAATCAGCGATTGAATTGAAAATAATTATCCAGAGTGCTGTCGATATTTCCCAAGGATGTAATCAACTTTTCGTCTCGCATGAGCAACCCGCGTCCATATTTTTTTCCCGAGATGGAAGTTCATTGAGTAAATTACGCATTGACACCATCGTGCATTGGTACTGGTGAGCGGATGAGGCATTAAACCATTGCATTTTGCTTCATCAGTCAAGGAAACATTTGGAGATTAGCCATCACAGGAGCGACTATGGATTTGCTTTGGAATATGATCAAATTTCTTCCAGAATCAGTTGAGCTATACAAACAAAATGTAAGCCACCAAGCGTGACCACCAACTATATCAAGTATATTTTATAAATATCGGAGATTTATAGATTGTAACCAATATTGCTATTCGATGCATTTGACGATGTTGAAGTCAAATAGGAAATAATCCAAACTATTCAAGAGATATTGTTTACTATCCATTGGATGTAAACCCGTTAGTTAAAAAATGGATGAAATGCGATCGAATTCGAATGCCTCAACGGCGAGTGGACGATCCCTAGGGACATCGATGTCGAAGAAGAACCAACAGAAGCTGTCTTTGGAGATCACTTGGAAGAGTCTCGATCAGGAGCGTCAGCACTTCCTGAAGCTGATGGCACTGAACGAGAAGCTTCTGAGAACTCGCCAGGAGAAGAGAGATAACCGAATGGCACATCTTCAATCTCACCTTACAGCTCCTCAGATTGCTGAGATTGAGAGCCCAAGGAGAAGGGGGCCTAAGAGTTTGATTGCGACGGAAGGAAACAGTCTTGAGGAAACTCGCAATGAAAATGTTGGAGGTGTTGATTCTGAAGATAGGGTCAGTAAGGTAGAGGGCGCTCCATCACCAAGATCTATCCACTCTACATTATCAAACGGTGGACTAGGTGGAAGATCTAGATCTTTCTATGGACATGAACGCAATGCAAGCAGTAGAGCTATGGCTGAGGATAGTCCGCTAGAGGGAGCGCATATTCCCAAGGAGAAAAGTGTAACATTCTTGAAGGAAAGGAACTCGCAAAGTGCACCGAAGTTCAGGGGCAAATCTTTGAATTATACACCTGTAAAAACACACCCACCTACCAAATCTTTGTTGAAACGTGATAGATCAGGGATAACCAGAAGCACTCCCAACTTAGACATGGCTGGTACGGAACCAACCTTGAGCATGCCTACGGTTCCATCTCGAATGCGATCATCCTCGTCATCTTCGTCTCCATCAGCGTTCTCTTGCCACGAAGAAGGACGGCGGCGATCTCGAAGTGTCGGGAGCCCAGATCGTAGTCGGACACCGTCGTCCATGTCCCCTGGTAGTAACACAAGTAGTAGCGTCTTCCGCGATGCCATGGACGCTATCAAGAAAGAAAGGACACGAACCGACATACGAAATCTTATGGTCATCGAGAACGGTTTACAACTTATGCATCTTCAGCGACGCAAAGACGAACTGATGTCGGACATTGGGGAAATGATCAAACGCGATCGCGACATTGCTCAGAGGCGTCAAATCTTTCTCCCTCCCACCACGAAGAGGACGGTTACGCTGACGTCGTTGACACAGGCTGAGCTGATGGACGCCGCTTCCCAGGGTGCCGATATCAACGAAATCCGGAAAGAGATACGACGTCGGAAGAACGAGCGTATGCGGGAGAGGATGAAGGTGGATATCCCTGCTGATCAGTTGAAGAGGAAGGAGAACGAGACGGAGGACGATTACGCCAAGAGAATCGAGAAATGGTGGCGAGAAATGAGGAAGGTCAGGTACCTGAGACAAACTTCGACCAAACAAGACCTGGGTGATATCGTCACCCTGGCAATGGCTCAGAATAACAATGACAAGATTTGGAGGCAGAGTTTGAGAGATAACTTGTTTTAGTACTTCGAGCTAAGTATCCCCCGAACTTTAGGCCAACTGAGGCGTAGCCTACACCTACAAATGTAATTGCCAATTATGTGAAATCATACTCTGTCGAATATAGGGGAAACTATGCGGACTTGTTTACAGTGATATTCATGTATATTAGTTCATAATGTCCGTTGTCATTTTACTGAATAGTGATGACGTAGCCAGTCGAACTAAATTAAGTGTGTGTAGTTATGTGAAACAGCAAATATAATACGTTATATTTTTTTAATATGAACAAGACTGGCATGCATGGCCACAAGTCTCGCTAATTGCCTTCAACATGGCAAAAACAGTACCCGTGCGAGTGCTTTCAACTACGACTCCCGGTATGTATTTAAAATAATTCTAACGAAAAATGATTCTCGTATGATCCTACCATAGAGTTTACATGAAAATACTCTTTCATATATATGATTATCATATGAAAAGTGACAGGACAAAAAAAAATGCCTTTATTTTGAGCTCTCTGTAGTCTGCATATTCAATTACTCTAATGAAATTCATGAGCGTTATAGTCAGACTGGAATACAATAGGCTGACCAAGGACGAAACCTTCGTTTTAATCAAAGGATTATGACACTAATATGAAATGCGTGACTCGATGAATAAGCCGTCTGGTTTTCCGTGGTTGTGTCTTTCACGTCTGATACAAACATTTAGGCTTGGAGAGAGATCTGCCCCTTTTCCCCTGCCATTGGTTCCTCCTTAAAGATCACATTACAAGAAAATCACAAATATGGCAATTAATGTATCACTAGAAACTGGGAAGCTTACAGATGGCAATCGTATAAGTTTTATGTCAACTGCGTATCTGATGATTATTATATAAAAACAACATAAATAAAATCTCTTCTAAGCATCTGAAAAATATCCGAGGATTCGCCAGAAATATAGCGATGTTTTGATATCGTCACACTAGGGATCGATCCTGCTTAAGCAGACGACGTCCTATAATGAATGAACGTAATTGCAATGCAATTATTTATCAAATTATAAAGAGTTTGGTATATTTAAACATGACCTTATTTCACACCATTCTAAAAGGGAAAGTGAAACTGATTCTGATAACTAAAACCGTTTGATTGTAAATACACAGGAGAAGGGTCAATGATCAATGAAATAAACCCCATTTTCAAATTGAAAAGCCCTCCGAATAATAGCACGGATGGTATTCGTTCCCTCTTGAAACGCCGAACATGCCCCGATGCAAGCAGCTGAAAATACAATGGCGTCTTATTTTGTTTACAAGTGACTGATTCCTTTATTTTTTTAACGCTGCATTTTTCATCAAAATAATACCATACACGAAGTTAAGAGTGAGGCAACAGACTAACATTAAGACTGACGCTAGTCAAGTAAGAGAAATAAGTGAAGAGGAGATGACAAAACAGGCACTGAAAAATGTGTAAGATGTTATGGGACATCGTCTGCTTAGACAGGACTGGCCCCTGGTGTGTCGTCACACATCTCAGCAGCGTTCGAGGAGCTCTTCAGCTGCTATATCGGGGGCTGTATTTTACCGTTTTATAATTGATAATAATCATTACTTCAAATGTTTCCAAGCGTTGAATTTGGATAACCTTGTTTAATTTATGCCATATATGCAATAAAAAGTATTAAGCCAATATTTACTTTGATGGAATTTTCTTGTAATGTGATCTTTAATAGACCGCTTCGGTAATGTATGTAAATTTTATGCATACCTTTCAAACTAAGGGTGTTCTTGACAACCTGAAAGCTTGCCGGGCATAGCAACAAACAATGTATGCAAATTGGATTTCAAGCATTGAGGCTCATTTATAAAAAGCAGGTTCATGGAATAGCTCGTCATATAGGTGCTCAGAGAATATGTGCATAAATTTGTATACATTAGAGAAGCGGTCCATTGCAAGATGGTCTTTGCCAAGCTACTCTTGGCAATTGATATGCGATATAGATATGGATATATAAATACTCTGTGGAAAAAAACATGCAGAAAGTCCATGTACATAGCCATGTAAAGAAACGTCCTTATAAGAACTGTCTTAGTTGCTCTGTTCGTTAGTATGGTATCTTCCCACGCATGTGAATATAACAATTAAAGTCAAATTAAATCCATTTTATTGAATAATGTAGTGGGTTGAATTCACATGAAGTAAATATCTAATTAAACCTTACTATTGCAGTCAGTATTACGTGAATATTTAAAGAGTTTTCACAACGGGATCACAACGAGATTAATGAAGATAAGTCTTTTTTTCATGTCATCTCTGTTCCGAAGATTTTGAGTTTTATATGAAAGATTAAGGTAAAAATAACGTTTGTTAATGACAAATGTTACATTGTCTGTAAGAGAGTATATCTCCTATAATTTCATTCAGGAACTACATTCTGATGGGAACACCAAGGTTGAATTCGATGTGCCTTATGTGAAGTTGTCGAAAACAAGTAAAATATTAAAACTATGTTTAAATGAATGTACCTGTATATTATATACAGTATATATAAGTGCTTGGAAATAAATCAAATAAAGTTGTGTCTACAAATACATTCTATGCAATATATTCCATATAATTTCTTCATTTAATCATTGGAATTTGATAATAATTACAGTTATTCATATTATATGCTATGAAGTTCTCTCAGATCTTCTACTTCAAAAATATTTTCTTCTGAAGGAAAATAAAAGTATGTATTAGTGACTTATCATTCCCTGGTGTTTACGGTGTGATGTGCTTTAATTTGCCTCCCTCTGGCGTCTCGCTCTCAATCATCCCCCCCCCCTTTTCTCTCTCTCTCTCTCTTTCTGAGTATTATGAGAAATGTTACAGTTGTAAAATAAAGTACAGAAAGGGGTACAGAGAGATAGAACGGGGAAGGAGACTGATAAAAAGAGAGAGGGGTGGATAGGGAGAGAGAGGGTGTGTGTGCGCGACTGAGAGAAAGAAAGAAAGTAAGAGAGAGGGGGGGGGGGGGTGGGGAATGATGAATTTCATGAACGTTTTATCATATTTGTGACGTCTTTTTGTGTGTGTGTGCTTTTGTGTGAAGAATTGAGGACCAAAGAGCTAGAGAAGAGAAAGGGGGGGGGGGGGAGAGATAATAGATGAATTAAAGATCACATTACAAGAAAATTCCATCAAAATAAATATTGGCTTAATACTTATTATTGCATAGATGGCATAAATTAAACAAGGTTATCCAAATTCAACGCTTGGAAACATTTGAAGTAATGATTATTATCAATTATAAAACGGTAAAATACAGCCCCCGATATAGCAGCTGAAGAGCTCCTCGAACGCTGCTGAGATGTGTGACGACACACCAGGGACCAGTCCTGTCTAAGCAGACGATGTCCCATAACATCTTACACATTTTTCAGTGCCTGTTTTGTCATCTCCTCTTCACTTATTTCTCTTACTTGACTAGCGTTAGTCTGTTGCCTCACTCTTAACTTCGTGTATGGTATTATTTTGATGAAAAAATAAATGCAGCGTTAAACAAATAAAGGAATCGGTCACTTGTAAACAAAATAAAACGCCATTGTATTTTCAGCTGCTTGCACCGGGGCATGTTCGGCGTTTCAAGAGGGAACGAATACCATCCGTGCTATTATTCGGAGGGGTTTTCAATTTGAAAGTGGGGTTTATTTCATTGATCATTGACCCTTCTCCTGTATATTTACAATCAAACGGTTTTAGTTATCAGAATCAGTTTCACTTTCCCTTTTAGAATGGTGTGAAATAAGGTCATGTTTAAAAAACTCTTTATAATTTGATAAATAATTGCATTGCAATTACGTTCATTCATTATAGGACGTCGTCTGCTTAAGCAGGATTGGTCCCTAGTGTGACGACATCAAAACATCGCTATATTTCTGGCGAATCCTCGGATATTCCAGATGCTGAGAAAAGCTTTTATTTATGTTGTTTTATAATCATCAGATACGCAGTTGACATAAAACTTTTTTGGGTATATTTGTGTATTTATTAAACAAAAAATCGAGTCAAATTAAACACATATACGATTCAAATGATTGAAGCAAAATAAAGAAAAAAAAAAGAAAAGAAATATATATATATATATTATATATATATATATACATATTTTTAAAAAAAGTTGAAAAAAGAAAAAAAAATATAAAAAAGACATAACTAAAGTTAGATAGTTGCAGAGATAAGTAGCAAAAAAGTACTTCTCAATAATCAAATATACGGCGAAAACCCAGCATCAAACACCGAACAATCCCAAGACCTTTCTCCTTTACATCAATGACCTACCGAATTCCTCGACATATTTTAACTTTCGTTTATTTGCTGATGATTCAAATTTATTTCACACTTTCCATCCAGGAGAGAGCAGTATTGATTTATCAGCAATCAGTAGAAACTTAATGGATATCTCAGCATGGTGCAGTACAAACAAATTGACAATTAATATTGATAAAACTAATTATATTTTATTTAGAAATAAAAGAAGAAAATACACATTATCTGGTCATCTGTCCATTGATGACAAAAACATACAATCTGTTGATTCTGCATCCTTTATTGGAATTTGCATTGACCAAAATCTAGATTGGAAAAAGCACATAAGCAACGTCTGCAAAACGATAAGCAAGAAAATTGGAATATTATATAGGATACGCCATTTTGTTTCAAAGAAAATATTAACAATGTTATATAATGCTTTTATTCTGCCTCACATTATGGATTAGAAGTTTGGGGAGCTGCAAACAAAACATTTTTAAATCCTTTATTGATCCTTCAAAAACGAATTGTACGAATGATATCTTTCAAAGGTTTATGGCACCACACAGCTCAGTTATTCATTAATTTACAGATTCTAGATATATTTAAACAATATAGATATGTAATCGGAATGCTTATATTTGATCTCATAAATGATCGACTGCCTCATAAATTTTCAGATTATTTTTCATTTATCAATCATTCTTATCAAACACGATGTAGGGAAAATTGTAACCTCAAAGTAATAAAAATTAGAACAAATGTGGGGAAACAATCTATTTCATATTCAGGCCCTATTACTTGGAATCAGCTGCCAACAGGTTTAAGAAGTATAAATTCCAGAAGATCATTTAGTAGACAATTAAAAAAGATAATCCTCTGTCAATGAATTTCAACTATATATGAATAACAAAAAAGTAATTAGTATTAATGCTTTTTCATGTAAATATTGTAAATTGTAAATATATGTATCAATTGTAAATTGTAAATATGTTTGAATGTAAAATGATTAATATGTATAATAGTGATAATGGGCTAACCTCGATTAGCATTATGCTATTTTGTTAGCTCATTTTACCAAAGTATTTCGATCTGCATTTATGCACTGTATATTCGTTGTATTCTTGTATTCTTGGTAATAAATAAAATATTCTATTCTATTCTATATTCTACCATCTGCCTCCCCCAGCTGCTGCTCAACCAAATGACCACAATTCTGTTGTCTCTAACTATCTCCAAAAAAAAAACACTACTGTATGAACAAAATTATGATATACAAGGAGGTATCATTCAGACTGAGAGGTAACTCTTGGGTATTAATAATGATAATAATGATAGAGAGAGAGACAAGGAAAACAAGACCAGTGCACCACGTGGTCCGCTGTAAGCCCCCCCCCCCCTTTCCCTGCCAACACACCCACCCCCACACACACTCTCACACATATACAAACAAAAACACTGACCCACATTGACATAAAACTTATACGATTGCCATCTGTAAGCTTCCCAGTTTCTAGTGATACATTAATTGCCATATTTGTGATTTTCTTTGGATAGCTACTTTAAGTATGTAGATAAGTGGGAGATGAGATAGATGAAAGAGAGAGAGAGAGAGAGGGGGGGGGGGTGGGGAGAAGGGACGAGAATTAACCAATACAGGGTTGGAAAAAAGTTTGGAATATTTTTATTCCAAGAATTATTTCTTGTCTTAAACATATCCCTCGTCATTTTAAGTTCTTCTTTGAGGTTCAAATAAAAGATATGTGTCCCTTTTTAACTTTAAAAGCACAACATTAAAAATCAGGCTTATCACACAGTGCAGAGGTCCACTTGGAATTCGGAAGCGTATATTTGCTGTTTTTGCAAATGTCTAACGAAAAAGTTAAATAATCAGATACAGTTTAATTGCTATACCGAAGTCCTCAAAATGACTGCAAACTGCACGTAGCTTTTTCAAAATTCCACGTGAAGTACAGAAATGTATAACAAGATGTTCAAACACAAATAGAGCAAATCTGACAACATGTGATTCATTGGTCAGCCATTGTAACATGTTTAACAATATTACGTAATCTTTGGTACAAGATGGAACAGTAGACTTCATTCAACACAGTTAATCCGATTTGGATGAATTATTCATCACAATATAGTAGAAACTAGCATTTAAAATCAGACATACTCATCGCCAAAAAAATATTCCAAACTTTTTTCCAACCCTGTATATCTAACTTTTACCCCATTCTGGACATGCTGGAAGGACTTTGAAAGGTTTGGAAAGATTTATTTGACCTAACTGCAAAGAAAGCATGTATATACTTTGAAAGGAAAAATGAAAACAACAAACAAAATCACGGCCTGATACATTCTTGAGAGAAAGAAAAGAAATAAAGAAGAAATAGAAAATACATGAAGAAAACAAAAATATGACAAATAGAGGAAAAGGACAATGATTTGGCTTGGCATTTAGCTTGCGGTCCTTCCATCTGGCTCTGTTGCGGTCAGCAAAAGAGCGCCATCTGCGGTAAGTATGAGGTTAGCTTAAATATGGTACCAATGGAAAATATGGAATCCGACGAGAGAATAGACACCAAAGGATTGCAAGATTGTCCTGGGTTACCAACCGGCTGGAAGAGAGAAGAAGTGATCAGAAAATCTGGACTATCAGCTGGAAAAACTGATGTATATTACTACAGGTGATTAGATATATATCGATATTTATATCTCATTTGAACACGCGGCCGTTGTGGTCTTTTGTATGAAATGCCAACTTTGCGTAGTCCCGCGTGGGTAGAATTGTGTGTGGTGTGTATAATGTTGTCGGCACTATTGCGCTTCGCGCACACGTGAAACAAGCAAACAACATTGAAATTATTATCTGTATCAGTGGCGGATCTACATAGGGGGAAAACCGGCCGTGCCCCGTCTTTTGAAGCCCAATTGGCATACCTTAAGTACACAATGACAAAAAATCGCCCCCTTAATTAATTGTGTACTTTTCCCACTCATAGCTACATTCCTAACTTATACTTCGTGTGTATAATGTAGGCAGTCATACACCTCACTCCCGGGTACATTTCTGTAAAATAGTTGGTATTTTCTGTCGCATGTACTAAAGGTATGGGGGGGAAAATAAGATAAATATTTTAAATACTTGCTTTCAAATTCAGCCCTTAAAAATCTCACTCCTACCTCAAATGGCCGTTAGGAAGAACTTTTGATATTTACAGCAAAATCCAAAGTCAAAATCTTGTCCAAAACCGGAGAAATCCCCGCCGATTTGTTTCGCGATCGCGTGTTGTTTACAAACTGCCGATGTCTTAGACTAAAATCGGCCAATATAATTTTTGTCCACGAAGAAACTCGGGATCGCAAGCGCACATCGATCTTTACGATCGCGCACACAGAAAATCGGAACTTTTCCGTGTACGCCATAGGGACCGAATTTTTGAGGACAAAACTCTTTTGGGGAGATGTCAGCGCCCGCGGCGACCAGGAAATGTACACAATGACTCCGATAGCTCGTTTCACGAGAATCAACAGTAAATTGCGGATTTCATTTTTGTAAATATCTTTTCCAACATTGGTGAGTTGAATTTATTGTATTTCTTGGATATTTTGGGGTCGGTTTTTGAAAATTAAATGCCGATTTTGAGTGAATATTGGTGACTTTTGTGCAGTGGTGTTTTAAAAAGATGAGGTGTATGACTGCCTACATTATACACACGAAGTATAGGAATGTACCTATGAGTGATACAAACCTCATCTTTTTAAAACACCACTGCACAAAAGTCACCAATATTCACTCAAAATCGGCATTTAATTTTAAAAAACCGACCCCAAAATATCCAAGAAATACAATAAATTCAACTCACCAATGTTGGAAAAGATATTTCCAAAAATGAAATCCGTAATTTTACTGTTGATTCTCGCGAAACGCACTCATAGGTACACGCCATTGCCGACTGTGTAGTAACGCAGCCAACACACATCCCATACCTAAACTGCATCACTGTGTATTTTTGGCTATATTTAATTGAATATCATCTATTGCAGTTTACTTACATCCAAAGAATTATATTGAATAATAGATAGCTATGTGACAAAAAAAATTGAACTGCATACATCTTGATACAAATAGTATCATAGGAAAGCTCTTTAAGAGACCTTTCCAATGACACTAACAACTTTCAAATTGGTCAAGTAACTAAAAAGTTATGATAATTTAAGTCCTGTCATTTCAACCATATTTCCGGCCACTGTCTTAATGTAAAACCAATGGAGGGCATGAAAAAATGTGTGACCAATATGGAGGGAATTTCATGTCACACTATAAACACACGCATAACTTCTCTATTTCTGAGACTTTTGAAGTGATCTAGGTATCAATGGAAAAATTGGCTAGGTCGACTTTGGATAGTTGTACCTGGAGCTCCAACGCTGCGCGTTGGAGCTCCTTTGAGTTACCGGCGGCCTGGCTTCTGACAGACCCGCTGTGCAAGAGTTTCCTGCGTGACCTATTTGAAAGCTGGCGCATGTCTAGAATCTAGTCAAAATGAATCATTTCATACTTTGATAATTAACAAAAGTTATGTTCACTGTTTTAATAAATATTTTACTCATTTTACTGATGAAATTCGATGATGAAAACGGCCAAAACTTTTCTAAAATTTCAAGCGATGATATCAATTTCTGGATGGTGGATGTCCACATTGAAACTTACATGTATCGAAAGTGCAGAATCTGGGCTACTAAAATACGGCCTCGAGAAAGTTGCGCCGATTTGCGCTCGCTCGAGAGAGCTGATTTTCAATTGGGATGTATGCAGAGGCGATGTCACTTGCGAATACTTGCGAACAGAATGTGAACACGCCTTCTCGCCGTACTCGGCGCTCGCGGTACCGTTGCATTTGCACATACCTATAATAGATGATTAAAACTTACCAGGTTGTTTTGTGACCTTTGAAGAGGGTTTCCTGAAATTTTGGGTCCTTTTTGTCGATAACTGCTATCGAGACTGTCCCGTCAGCATCCAGTTTGTATTTTTCACGATTATGATGAAGGGAGCCCTCAGCGCTCGTAGTAGTACCGGCGCGATGGGTTCGTCGATCTCCTACGAAGACCTGAAAGGGCCAAACTGACGACGTAAAAAAATAAAAAATATTACGTACGTACGTAGTAATTATTACGTACGTACGTAATATTTTTTCTTTTTTTACGTCGTCAGTTTGGCCCTTTCAGGTCTTCGTAGAATAGCTTGTGTGCGTAACATTCTGCGTACGTATCAACGGTGCGTAACCATGTAGAGCGGCCTCACTAGTGCGCAACATTATTGAGAGCAGTCGTGATCCGTATGGAGATGTGGGTAACAAGTACCAAAAAGAGGGCTGTAAATGTAAGTTTTTATAACTTTCTACATTTTGTATCTTAACGAACTGATAACTTAAAATCTAAAGAATGATACTTAAGTATCAGTTTGCCCACAAAAACATCAATTTCAAACAAAATTACATCTGTATCCCCAATACCCAGTATACACACATGTATATGATTCTAATGGTCAATATGACCATTGCTTGCTGATGTGGCGGAACGAGCTATCGGAGTCATTGTGTACATTTCCTGGTCGCCGCGGGCGCTGACATCTCCCCAAAAGAGTTTTGTCCTCAAAAATTCGGTCCCTATGGCGTACACGGAAAAGTTCCGATTTTCTGTGTGCGCGATCGTAAAGATCGATGTGCGCTTGCGATCCCGAGTTTCTTCGTGGACAAAAATTATATTGGCCGATTTTAGTCTAAGACATCGGCAGTTTGTAAACAACACGCGATCGCGAAACAAATCGGCGGGGATTTCTCCGGTTTTGGACAAGATTTTGACTTTGGATTTTGCTGAAAATATCAAAAGTTCTTCCTAACGGCCATTTGAGGTAGGAGTGAGATTTTTAAGGGCTGAATTTGAAAGCAAGTATTTAAAATATTTATCTTATTTTTCCCCCCATACCTTTAGTACATGCGACAGAAAATACCAACTATTTTACAGTAATGTACCCGTGAGTGACTTTTCCGGCTCTGCCTCTGTCATGTCTGTGCCCCCTCCCTTCTATTTCTAACCCCAGGAAGCTCCAAGCGCAGCTTCGATTCAAATGACTCGATCGCACTGTGTGATCGAGTCAGCGACGGTATATGGTACATTACACACAGTGCGATCGAGTCATTTGAATCGACGGTACAGTACGGGGAAAAGATCGGCTCGGCGAGGAAATTCCATTTTTTTCATCGAAAAAATCGTTAAATCGTAAAATCAAAGAGCCTGCTAGATAGTTACAGTAATTCTCTTGAAGTATAAGTACAAATTTCTATCTTACCTGCCGAAATTAAGTGATGCGATTAGCCATAAAATGGGCGAGGTCGACTTTGGATAGTTGTACCTGGAGTTACCTCCCTTCCAGTGCCACTCATACTACATTCCTATACTTCGTGTGTAGAATCTAGGCAGTCATACGGCTCAACTTTTTCAAACACCACTGCATAAAAGTCACCAACATTCACTCAAAATCAGCATTTAATTTACAAAAACTGACCCCAATATATCCAAGAAATACAATAAATTCAACTCACCGATGTTGGAAAAGATAATTCCAAAAATGAAATCCGTAATTTACTGTCGATTCTCGCGAAACGAGCTATCGGAGTCATTGTGTACATTTCCTGGTCGCTGCGGGCGCTGACATCTCCCCAAAAGAATTGTGTCGTTAAAAAATTTGGTCCCTATCCCATACACAGAAAAGTCCTGATTTTCTGTGTGCGCGATCGTAGAGAACGATGTGCGCTTGCGATCCCGAGTTTCTTTGTGGACAAAAAATTTATTGGCCGATTTTAGTGTAAGACATCGGTGGTATGTAAACAACACGCGATTGGGCATGATTTGACTTTTGATTTTGCTGGAAATATGGAAAGTTCTTCCGAACGGCCATTTGATGTAGGAGTGAGATTTTTAAGGGCTGAATTTGAAAGCAAGGTATTTTAAAATATTTATCTTATTTTCCCCCCATACCTTTAGTACATGCGACAGAAAATACCAACTATTTTATAGTAATGTATCTACAGTATGAGTGCTCCCTTCGACCCTTGGCCTTGTAAAAAAGCACCATATAATAGTAGTAATTTGACCAAATTACCATCAAATTACCATGATTTGATGGTAATTTGGTCAAATTACTGTAAAATTACCATGGGTACTATGGTACTTTTTACAAGGAATCTTTTACAAAATCCTGGATCCGCCCCTGACAAATGCCTGATCTGTATGATGGGGAGCCCTATGTCTGAGCACCTAAGATTTTGACCTGAAAATGAACAAGAATTTCTTTAATGTTCCAGTAATGCCTAATTTTATATTAGACCCTTTCTTGATATTCTAAACTAGTGTTAGATCAAGGCTAATGTAACTTGATATATATTGTTTGTATACAGTTATCAATAGTCATTTTAAGCCAATCTAAGCTTTTCTCAACAATTTTTTACGATAATTTTGTTGTATAATTATTATTGTGTTGTGATCTAATATTATTTTAGTTTATTTAACTTTTTGAAGAATATACAAAATTACTACTTAATTGTTACAATTTCGGTGCCATTCTCTGTTATGATTATTTATTGTTTTGAACCCCCCAAAAATGAAGGTCCAAATGTTAATTAATAAGAGTAGCACCACTGACAATTTATGTTATTAATTAACAAAAATCGTCATTCATGAGTTATTATATAATCGCAACCCGTTCGGTAATTTTCTGTTTATATTATATAATTTAATCGCCAATTCTCGTGCAAATCATGGATTTGTTTTTTTGTAATTTGAGCTAGCTAGCCAATTTTGTTTGAAACTCTAATTATGTGTTCTATATCTTCCACATTCTTTATTATCTCTTCGCCCCTAGTCACATTCACACACATGTACACACACACAACTCGACACATCACTACATGCACCTCTCTGCACTTGCACGCACCAAGCACTCCAGATTCATTATATTGTACTGCATACCAATTTGTTCTTCATTCATGGATATGGATGATATATTAAATGATGAACTATTTAATTCCCAGAGCAAATACTATACTGCAAAAGAATTCATTTCTACTTTTAATTCAACAAACCAAAATGGTAAACGAAATTTTTTCAGCGTAATACACATAAATATCCGAAGTTTGCAAAAGAACTTTGATACTTTCAATGAATTTTTATCTATATTAAATTCATTTCCTTTTTCTGTAATAGCTTTGACAGAGACATGGTTACACTCAACGACCCCTCCCATATTTGATATCGAGAATTACACATTTAACCATATAGATCGCAAAAATGGTAAGGGAGGCGGTGTGGCGTTTTATATTCACAATAATCTGCATTATAAAGTGAGGCATGATATTATAATTAACGGCGTAGAAACCCTATTTATAGAAATTATTGACGATAACTATAAAAATAAAATAGTCGGTGTAATTTATAGACCACCAAACAACATAGCTGATATATTTTTAGATAAATTAGAATCATGTCTTGAAATCGTATCTCGAGAAAACAAAGACATTTACCTCATGGGAGATTTTAATATAGATCTCTCTCTGCCTTACACTGCCCTTGGGCAACATTTTACTAATTTGTTATTATCATTTTCTTTCAAACCTCTTATTGACAAACCTACGAGGATTACAAATACAACACATACAATAATTGACAACATTTTCTCTAACGTACTGAGTACAGATGGTAATGGAATAATATATTACGATATCTCAGACCATCTACCAATTTTCACGATATGTTCAGATAATAAACGCTTGCATCAACATTCAAATAAAGAACACATTGCTCGACGAAAAGAAACCAAACGCAACATAGAGTCCCTAAAAACAGATTTGAGTACAGAAAGTTGGCAAGATGTTTTTCATGAGACAAAGGCTAATAATTCATATGAAATATTTATAAACAAACTTCTTCATTATTATGATAAAAATGTGCCTCTGACAAGAATAACCTCCAGCAAAAAGAAGAATAAACAACCGTGGATCACTCAAGGAATAATAAAATCAATATTTACTCGTAATAGATTATATAAAATATCACTTAAATCACCTACTTTGGCACATCAAAACAAATATAAAAAATACCGTAATAAGCTAACTTCTATTATCCGTTTAGCACGAAAATCATATTTTTCTGACAAAATTGAAAGCAATAAAGACAATAACAAAACATTGTGGCATACAATTAATGAAATGTTAGGTAAAAAAAGAGAAAATGTACAAAATGTTGAATTATTAGAGAATGGAAATTACATTAAAGACAATGGTCTTATTGCTGATGCATTTAATACATATTTTACCAATGTTGGCCCAAAATTGGCCTCAAAGATTGATACTAATGATAATGATTTTTCACAATATCTTAATAATCATACCGAGCACTCATTATTTTTTAATCCGACGAATGTTCATGAAATTTTAGAAATTGTTCGATCTCTAAGTCCTTCTAAATCTAGTGGCCATGATGGAATAAGTGTACATCTATTAAAACAAATTATTCATTTCCTGGCTTCCCCGCTGGCACATATTTTCAATCTATCTCTTTCCCAGGGAATTTTTCCTGATTCACTAAAACTTGCCAAAATAATTCCAGTATTTAAAAAAGATGACCCATGCCTTATTGCAAATTATCGCCCAATCTCGTTGTTACCAAGCTTTTCTAAAATACTTGAAAAAATTGTTTACAAACGTTTATACTCTTTTTTGGATATGAATAAACAATTAATTCCCAACCAATATGGCTTCAGAAAAAATCATTCGACCGACCACGCAATTTTACAACTTTACGACAAAATAACTGATTCATTTTCAAAAAAGGAGCACACTGTTGGGGTTTTTATGGATTTATCGAAGGCATTCGATACAATGGATCATGCTATATTATTATGTAAATTAAAGACATATGGCATCAGAGGGATCGTACTTTCCTTAAACCAGGTTTAAAGTAGATATTCAAAGAAAATCACAAATATGGCAATTAATAGAAACTGGGAAGCTTACAGATGGCAATCGTATAAGTTTTATGCCAACTGCGTATCTGGTGATTATAAAAACAACACAAATAAAAGCTCTTCTCAGCATCTGGAATATCCGAGGATTCGCCAGAAATATAGCGATGTTTTGATGTCGTCACACTCGGGATCGATCCTGCTTAAGCAGACGACGTCCTATAATGAATGAACGTAATTGCAATGCAATTATTTATCAAATTATAAAGAGTTTGGTGTATTTAAACATGACCTTATTTCACACCATTATAAAGGGAAAGTGAAACTGATTCTGATAGCTAAAACCGTTTGATTGTAAATACATAGGAGAAGGGTCAATGATCAATGAAATAAACCCCACTTTCAAATTGAAAAGCCCTCCGAATAATAGCAGGATTGTATTCGTTCCCTCTTGAAACGCCGAACATGGCCCGGTGCAAGCAGCTGAAAATACAATGGCGTCTTATTTTGTTTACAAGTGACTGATTCCTTTATTTTTTTAACGCTGCATTTTTCATGAAAATAATACCATACACGAAGTTAAGAGTGAGGCAACAGACTAACATTAAGACTGACGCTAGTGAAGGAAGAGAAATAAGTGAAGAGGAGATGACAAAATAGGCTCTGAAAAATGTGTAAGATGTTATGGGACATCGTCTGCTTAGACAGGACTGGTCCAGGGTGTGTCGTCACATATCTCAGCAGCGTTCGAGGAGCTCTTCAGATGCTATATCGGGGGCTGTATTTTACCGTTTTATAATTGATAATAATCATTACTTCAAATGTTTCCAAGCGTTGAATTTGGATAACCTTGTTTAATTTATGCCATCTATGCAATAATAAGTATTAAGCCAATATTTAAAATCATTAACGTTCTACTTTAAGGACTACTTAGATAATAGACGTCAATATGTTAATTTCAAATCCAAATCATCTAATATATGTACTGTGAAATGTGGAGTACCACAAGGCTCAATCTTAGGGCCCTTACTGTTTTTAATATATATGAATGATATTGTCAATGCATCACCTTTACTAACATACGTTTTATTTGCAGATGATACTAACATATTTTATTCACACCAAAATTTAAACATGCTTGTTACAACTCTGAATCTAGAACTAAAGAAATTATCATTGTGGTTTAAATCCAATAAACTCTCCCTCAATATAAACAAAACAAACTTCACGTACTTTAAACACATTAATTCTACACATGTATTTCGCAATAATATTTTCATTGATGACATGCCCGTTACTGAAAAACATGAAACAAAATTTCTAGGTATATTGATCGACTCAAATGTAACTTGGAATAGTCACGTTCGTAAAATTAGCATGTTGGTAGCAAGAGGCATAGGTATTTTATATAAATTGAAATATTATCTTTCTCAAAGATCACTATTAATGCTCTACAACTCATTTATTTTGTCACATATATCGTACTGTAACATAGTATGGGGAAATAGTAACAAAATGAATATAGACACTATGTTGCGTCTTCAAAAGAAAGCACTCCGTATCTGTTCTCATTCTCATTATTTAGCCCACACCGATCCTATATTTCATAAGTTTAAAACATTGAAAATTAACGATATTCACACCTACCAAACTGCTATTTTTATGTATAAATTTTCCACCAACGCTACACCAATATCCTTTCATAATATTTTTATCTACAACAGAGATGTCCATTCCTACCCGACACGACATTCATCAGATCTTCATTTAACAAATCCAAAATTAATAATAGCTCAAAAAACGATAAGATATCACGGTCCAGATGTTTGGAACAATTTACCTCATGATATTAAACACGCCGTATCTCTTTTTTCTTTTAAAGCTTCGTTAAAGAAGTATTTGCTATCCACTTATTTGTAAACTTCTCACTTGCACACTTTTCACTTCAATCCTTTTCCTTCCCCCTTTCCCCTTCTTTTTGTAGTAAGAAATAATTTTTTTCAGTTAGTGACATCGCATTTATGATATAGACATTTTATATTAATTATGCTTTCCATGTAACCCTTTCCACTGGCTGCTATTCATTCAAGCATTTTGCTTAAGATAGCTGGCCCCTGCATTTCTGCCATTTCTACTTGTTCATTTAGATTTATAATCATGTCTTTATTCTGTTGTCATTGTTATTTAACTGTCACATTTGTAATTTGAACAATTATATTGTATATTTATTACTATAATTGTTTGTAAATTTGATATTTGATTTGACAATAAATGCAGAAAATCCTGCTTTGCAGGTTGTTATAAAAAACTTAACTTTAAACTTAAAGTGTAACATGACTCAAGCTGCAAAACATTTCATCACATTCAAAATTAGAACAAGAACAATGCAATTTTCACAAAAAATGGTAGCCTCGATCATTGCAACATTGAAAAAACGATAGTGCCCCTGTCTGTGCACTCATTACTCAATCATTTTACACTATGGACACCAACATAAAAATCCATCTTTTTAATTAATCCTTTTTGAAGGTCAAAAAGGGGTTTAAATGAAAGGCAGTAGCTTCATTAGGCAAAGATGTGTGAGTGGAAATAAGACCTTTTTTCAATATTTTGACTTGTTTTTTGCATGAATGTACCTATCGCTATGAAAGAGATGAGTTGTCTGAGCTACATGTTTCACGAAGCTCTCTTGGCTAAGATGAACAACAACTACCGAGACAAGGATGACGCCTTCAACCCCGTCATATCTTCTTTAGTCGACATGCAGCGCCATCACATGTCATTTATTGGTTAGATTATGGCTGGCAAAATATCTCTTTATAGAATCAACATTTGAAAGTCATACTTACATGTAGTACATGTATTTCGACATAGAGAGCAAAGTATTTTTTGGTGATTGGTACACTTTAATGGCAACAGCTTCTCAGAGTGGATCTTATTCTCTTAGTGAATTTGATTCAGATCTATACAAATACCCTTCTTCTGCAAAATATACAGTTTTGTTGGACTTTTTAGGTATGTATTTCCAAAGACAAGGCAAGACTAACAAGCAATTAAGTATTTGTCGCACTGATTTGGTCAATTCTACCCCTCCTCCACCCAGTCACGATATGGTTAATTTGAACATTTTTTATTTTCCCTTTTTCAGCCCATGCGGGAAGAAACTTCGCAGCAAGCCTCAGCTGGCCCGATTCATCGGCGATGCCATCGACCTCAGCGCATTTGACTTCAGGACGGGGAAGCTCCTCTCGTCTGGCGTGAGGAAGAGTAAGAGACTAAAGAACATTCACTTCGACTATAGTCGAGGGACCAAGCATGATGCCAGTCTAGTCCTGCCAATCAGACAGACGGCGTCTATCTTCAAGCAACCGGTAACGCTCAAGACCAATCACATTAAGAACAGGACTAAAGCCGATCCCAAGCAAGACACAAAGGAAACTCCCAAACAGGTTGGTTACTTTGAAGTCAATCTTGGGCTGCTTATGTTTATTATATTGATTTGTTATTTGGCCACAATACATGAAAAACTTTACTGTGTTTTCCAGCGTAAAGGCTGCAGTATTTTCACCCGAAATACATTCGCAAAGTCTGGGTGTGGCCTGTGTGCAACCACAGGCAAAAATGAGCTTTCTTCAAACTCACACGTAGCGCTATGGACGGGACTGTAGTTAGCCTATACTCTATTTTTATTGATGTAATCATCATTTGAAAATGAAATTTATATGAATCATATGCTAAACGGATATTGATAACTAAATATCTCACAAATATAATGAAATCGTGGCTCAAAAAATATCTGTATTTTTTTCCATGTCTATTTTACGGAAGAGGCAAATAATCATCCATGACTATGAGCTACTGTACTCAGTGGCGTAATGAGCCAAAAAGTTTGAGGGGGCTGAGCATAGACATAGGGTTACAATTTCGGAATACTTGAAAGCGAGTGAAGCAAGCGAGAAAAAAAATTGACCTTTTACTATATAATAAAAATGTAATTTTGTCATATATTTGGTAGGTACTAAGTAATTTGAAATTTTTTCCTTCCTCCCTTTTTTGGCGCGGAACTTTTACTTGGTTGCAATTATCAATACTGTATGGAATTATGATTTCTTCATATGTTCCGCTAAATTCTGCATCAATTATGATGCCTCATATTGAAGGGGAAAACACAACCTTTCGATTGGTAAACGTCCCATTCGCGTGTTCGTGCATTTTCTTTTTTAATATTCTTCTGAAGATGGCTGATTTCGCTAAAACTCTTTGAGTCTGACTCACTGATCTCTACGGAAAAAATCTGACTCTGTCAATGAAATCACCCAAATTTGGGCGACATTTAGAGTGAAGCCTGGACCTAGATGCTATTAAAGTCAAAATACCAACAATTATGGAACCGTTTTGATCAGTAGATCGAATCTCGTAAGGATTTGGTGCAAAACTCACGGCCCATTCTTCTTCTACCTGCCCCTGGACATGCGCGTCCAAAGTCGGTGTCGCTGATGTCAGTCCCTGTGCTGTTTCCGTTGATACTCTCACTCATTGATGATGATTCTAACACGCAATTGGACAACATTGGATCAAATTTTCCGTAGAAGGAACTCCACAAACGGCCATATTGCTTTCAAATCATCGACTTCCCAAATAGTGGGTTCAAACACTAATAATAATAATATGTTACATTTATATAGCGCATTACGTGAACACCTCAATGCGCTTTACAATGTTATTTGTTATTACCCCTGGTCATTGGATTTCAAGCCTGCACACAAGTGTGCACCATCTCCACTCCTTAGGGAGCATTCCTACCATTTTGCACCGTTCACATGCATACATGTAGGGCAATGGCACATACAGTCACATTGACTTTTGGCAATCCTCACAGGTACCCATTATCTCCTGGGTAAGAGTGGCAATGTAGATTAATGTCTTGCCAAAGGACGTTAGTGCCGTGGTGGGACTCGAACCGCGAACCATGCGATCCACAGTCCGGTGACGTATCCACTAGACCACAGCACCTCTACAACACTAATTATTACTATCATATATCATGAAAATCGGTAGGTTGTTTGTAATGGGCGTAGTAGAGCAGAGTATTTTTGGCCAGTAGGAGATTTTGGCTGGTCCGTCGTATGTGACCCGCTCTAGCAAAACCAGGCGGATGTCGCTGAGAGTCATCGCCCGCAAATCACCCAAATAGGTCAAAATTTGACCTCCTGGTCGAAATTGAGATTTTGTTATGGCTAGCATGGGGAACATCTCAAGATTCTGACAAACCAAAAATCATTCTGAAATTCCAACTAAAAATATTCCAAAATTATGAAAAAAGACAGGTAGCCACTTTCAGGTTTTGTCAAAAAATCTTCCCTTTCTCAGCATCAATCACGATTTGGGAAGAAATTCTCGCCAATTTCGCTGTTTTGTCGATCGAGTTACCACGCATATTCTGAGACCATCCCCAATGTGTTTGGTATGAATGGAAAGAGCTGGCTTTGTAGATTCCAAATATGGGTATCTCTATAGTGTAATAGCGAAATGCACCAATGAAAATTCGATTTGCAGACAACACCTTTTATGCAAATCTGGTTTCCACGCTGTAAACAGAATGCGTTTCTAGGGGCCTGGTCTCATTCTCGTAATCTGATTGGTCCGCTCGGTGCTTGACCGTAATCTCGCCTCTCTCAGCTGCTGTGCTAGTGCTTTTGTGTTGCACCGTACATAGACTTTTGTGTTTGTTTCACTCACTGTGCACTGCGTAAAGTATAGCAAGAGTCTGGACAGAATTTCCACTCCGGTGAGTATCTTATTTTATGTTAAATAAAATCTGATAAAGAAAGTATATTGGGGGATCGATGTAAACTCAAAATTAGTGATCTAGTAAGGCTGATGAGTGATGTGAAAGGAATGTTAACCCACCTAGTGTTGATTTTGATGAATTTGGCAGATTAACTCAAACTGTGTTACTTAGACAAGTTTGATTTGAAGAAATTTTTTTAGCCAAGTAAAGTTGGGCGTAGCCATTGCATGCCCATGGCAATAGAAAAGCTTTTAGCCACAATTTAGGCACAAATCAAGTTAGATTGACTTAGATCTAGAGTCTATTTGGTAATAGCTAGATGGCAATATTAACGTTAACATTTTTTAACTGAGCTACTTAGGTGGCGTAGACAATTACGTACCACGCAGTATGATGGGGAGCCCTACAATACATGTATGTCTGCGCACCTAAGGTTTTGTCCTGGAAATGAACAAGCATTTCTTTAATATTCCTCTAAAGCTTTATTTTATATTATTCCTGATATTCTAAAAGATTTATTTGAAAAAAAATTCTCATCAAAATTAGAGCAAGAACAATGCCATTTTCACAAGAAACGGTGGCCGTGTCATTTCAACATTGAAAAAAAAATGGTGCCCATGTCTGTGCACTCATTCATTTTACACGCAGTTCCGGAGTTCTGACGTGAAAGACAACATTTTGAGGCTTGTAAATGAAATATCTGAAATAAGACGTGTTTTTTTCATTATTTGACTCGTTTTTTTGCATACCAATCGCTATGATAAAGAAAGTTTGTGTTTGTTGCGTTTTTTGTTTGATTGGAATCGCGCAGTTACGCTTGTGCGCAGACATGGGCACTGCGTAGACTTGGGCTCTGGAGCCATACCATGCCGATAATGTTAGTTTACTCGTCGGTTGAATAATGATCTGAATCATCCTGGGGCTGGAGCTTAACTATTTAGTTTAGATGTTGTAAATTTATGCAGTAGAGAGTCTATATGCCATGAAGAACTGACCTGGTCCTGATTATAATATATTATTTATATTTATAATGACAGAGTCAGATAGTGAAGAAGAGACAGAGAAGGAAACACAAGAAAGTGAGCAATCTACATCTTCAGAACCAGAAAGCGATGATTCTGCTGATCATTCTGAGCCTGAACCGATGGACCTGGCTGATGATGAGGAGGAGATTGGCTTTCACGATGATATAGAAGTTGAAGCAGCTGCGGCTACTGCGAGAGCTGAAGAGGTTGACGGCATTCCTATCAGGGACCGCCAATGCCACTGCAGTTCCCAGCTGTTTGAAGGTAGACGATGCATTGAGCAATTCTCCAAGGAAAATCAGGAATCGCTCAGGTGATTTTATGTTTACATTAAATACTAGTTCACTTTTGTTTTAACCTTTTTATTATGGGATATATTAATTTTGTGTAAAATCTTTAGCTGAATTTGTTTCTGAAATTGCATTCACTCTTGACATTACTTTGAAAAATTTGTACTTTTGCGCCCTCATCCACAGAAGTCAGAATCTTTTTCAATAATTTCTAATAAATGAATGCATCAAGGCAATCAAATGTAACTGTGTGTAAATTAATAAATCTAAAGTCTTTGTGAAAGTACTCCAATAAAATCATTTGACTTTTCCAGATCAGTGCCACCTGCAACCCTTCATGAGAGGATCCAACCAGCTGGCCTTGATGTATGTCGCCAAAAATATCTATACGAGAACATCCAATTCAACATTGCTGTCAGTAACTCGGCCAGTAAAGTTTTGTCTTTGTACTAATGATGCACTATTCTCATTAATTTTATTTTTCTCTGTTTTTGTCATCCTTCCTGCAGGTTACAGACGGGAGCCGGCACTACCACTGAACTCAAGTAGAAAGGAACCATCATTTCTAATTTAAAAATCATTGCATGTCATGGAAAGCGATAACTATGAATATTATATCGACCATAGTTTAACTTTGATGTTGCGACTTGACGGTCACTGTACTAGTGGTATTTACCTTGTTCTTTTGGTCACTGAATGTGACTGAAACTGTCACAACAAAATTCAAGAACTTATGGAATGAATGTGAACATCGTCACAAACGAGTTCCATTTCATGGAGCCAAAATCTTGCAGTTCAACATTATCGATATTATGGTCTGATATTCATTGATACATATTTCCATACAAATTCCATTTATGAAATTAATGAAATTATAATATATAATAACTTTACATGTCACCTTACCTGTCATGAAGATATTCACATTGCAATATATTTCTCTCAGATTTAATCATACAGGGGGGGGGGGGGGAGGATAAAAAAGGATCATCTGTCATTTTTAAAAAAAAAGTATTTTAGTTTCCCTATAAAAATATTTTGATTTGATTTGTATCAGTCTGTATTAATTGGTAATAATTGACTGAAACAAAATATGTACTGTTTTATCCACAGGCCTGAGTGCTTACCAAAGAAATTTATTTACAAAGGAATCATTTGCAAGGCCTTTTATACAAATAGAAATTATTCATGAATGTATGTTATGTCCTGTAATGTATTGTATACTACATGTACATTATTAATATTATGTAATCCCTTGCTATTGTTTTCTATAAATGTATTTCCTTTAAAGGATAAGTAATTATTGAACTACATGTGAATGTCTCTATAGTTATTTATTGTTGATAATGAATAAGAGATCAAAGAAAGAAACAAAAATATTTGGGGTAGGTTTGAAAATGCAATACACATATTCAATTTCTTTTGTATTTCATTGTTTTATTTGTTAATTAATTTATTAATTAATATCATTCCTCTTGGAACTGAATATGTAATTTTTATACCGAGCAAAATAATACAATAACAAGGCAAAAGAATTGTTTCCTCATGTAAATAAAGATGTTATTTTATTCATTAATTTTTTTTCTATGTACCATTTTGTAGACTACTTTCTTATGTTTTTCATTGTTTTTTATTGCTTCATAATTTAAATAAACAATAACAAAGGAAATTCATATTCTCAGGAAATATTCATTTAGGTGTATATAAGCGCTGTGTGAAATTTGAGAAAGATGTGATGGAGGGTTGATGCTGTTGCTAAGGAGTTTGTGAAAGAATGTAAAATGTATGCGTGTTTCGAACAAGTCTGAATTTCAAATGTGAATATCTCAGTTGTTTAAAACGGAACCTCCTTAATCTTGATTAGTCATAACTTTGTCATATTTTGTTCAATCTGTATGAGTTTGGTATCAAATTAAAGAGGAGAAAATTCTCTATCAGAATACACAATTATCTCAATTTTGATTTTGGGCGACAAGTGCCTGGTTTTGCCAGAGCCGGTCACATATAGTAAAATCACACATATACAGTACAGTACGTACCAAAGCAAAGTCACAGGGAAACCGCAGTAGCAATGAAAGAAGTATCCATAAAGGTCACATTTTAGCGATGAAATCGGCTGTCTCTACGGATAATGGTTTCAAAAACTGAACTCTATTTCAAGAAATTTTCTATTTTAGATCAGGATTTTTTTTGTGTTGCAAGCTCTAAAGTGTTTAATCGCAATTTGCAGTCATAAATAAATCAGTGTGTGAGAGAACATGCGATATCCCGTAAGTTTAGAAATGTCCGTTTCTCGTACTAGTGGCATACCGCAAAATACCGTAAAATTCAGCAAGAGTGCTCCCCGATGATGTGGGTGGGACACAGACTCGGGCCGCTGGGATTTGATAAGCGGGCGAGCTGCCTCTGAGCATGCCGAGACAACGAAAATAAAAATGAATATTGCCATGGCACTTCTTGATCATTTTTCTAGATGAAATAATGTAGATCTAGTAACAATATTGGCTTCCATGATGTGAGTAAGAAGTGAAAATTAATGTGAAATAAAAAGTCCTAACATGGGGGATTTTGTCCGAAGTGACCAAATTCTCCCTCCCTCACTCCTACTTCAGCCGGCCAGCCAGCTGTCGAGCGAATTTACAAGCGGTTTTTTTTACGAGCTCGGTATGCTCGAGCGGCAATAATCCAAGTATGGAGAAAAACACATTGAGTTGTCGGCATTGAGCATGGGTACAAAGAGGATTCCACGACTTGCCTTTCCTTTTAAGTACCGGTAACATTTCCCTGCTCTCTGTAAGGCATAGTGCACCCCTCAATATCTGCGCTATTTTTGCGTGGTCGTATCTTCGTAGATCCCAACGAGGTTTTTTTATTGTGATAAAGATTGCTTAGTTACACTATGAACACGATGACAAAAGAGAGCGGACAAAATATACAGCTCCTCATTGTACCCTCCACAATTGTTCTGGTAGACAAAAGAACATCCCTTCATTGGTATTATGTAAAATTAGTAGAACAGGTAAATATGCATGTGACACCAGTTCTACATATTTTTACATAATAGCAATGAAGGGGTGTTCTTTTTTCTGCCAGAGCAAGTGTGGAAGGTACAATGAGGAGCTGTATATTTTGTCCGCTTCTTTGTTCGCCATGTTCATAGTGTTACCTGGGTTTTCAAAAGGGTAATTAATATCTTTGAAAAGCACATCACCATTTCTGACAGTGTTTAATGTATTTGAAAAGCCAGAATTAAAAAGGGAATGACAAAAATAAATAGTTGTATGCCTAATAAACTTTGTATAATTCTGGTTAGATAATATTTTTATGTAATGATACCTTGTAGAGTTATGATGTGCATATTTTCATATTGCAAATTAAGTACCTCCAGTTCGTATTGAATCTAAATTGACTTTAAAGTGATTTGGCTTCACCGAACCCATGACTTGTAGAGAGTTAATTTTGAGCTTAATTTAATTTTTAAAGACTGTCCATCTTGTCAATAGTGGCAAATAGTACTTGAAAGAATGACAGAGTTGATAATTGGACTTTATTTTTTAATATTCTAATATTCAAATGTTATATTATCTATTGGATTGCAGCCGTATGCTTCAATTCTATTTAGTGTAGGATTCTCAGATTCATTGTCAGAAATCAATTTAATCAATGTCTTTCCTTTCTCCTGTCTGTAGCTCTTTTGGGAGAAGCGACTACAGGGTCTAAATGCTTGTGACATGACGGAAGAAATACTGAAATCAATGGAGCTACCTGATGGATTAACAAGTAAGGTTGATGATAAAAAATAATTTCAATTTAATATATTTCAGAAAAAAAGTTGATATGTACTATGAATTTGTACAAATATTTCTTGATGAGGGAAATGATTTTAGGCAGTAGTTTGGTCACATCAAAAGACAGTTTTTTGGAAAGATATGTTGGAAGGAAAGGTAGAACACCTGGGCCTTGTTTCATAAAACTTGTTATCAATAACAGTTATAAGCTACTGAAATTCTTGCATCTGATTGGCTGAGAGCAAAATTTGTGGAAGTTGTTACTGATAATAAGTTTTATGAAACAGGGCCCTGTATTAGATAAAGAAGGAAGCCAAGAACCAATAATAACAAGTTGCAATAACAGTTATAAGCTAGTGAAATACTTGCAACTGATTGGCAAAGAGCAAAATTTGTCATAGATTTGTGAAAATGGTCATTGATAATCAGTTTTATCAAACGGGGCCATGTATTAGATAAAGAAAGAAGCCAAGAACCAACTGGGAAGAGAATATCCAAGACCCGGGCTCCATTTCATAAAACTTGTTATCAATAACAAGTTACGATAACAGTTATAAGCTACTGAAATACTTGCATGTGATTGGCTGAGAGCAAAATTTGTCATAGATTTGTGGAAGTTGTTATTGATAACAAGTTTTATGGAACAGGGCTCTGTAGTGGTATAACAATCCAAGAGTGGAGGTGTAGTGGTCTATTGGATACTTGACCGGACTGTGGATCACACGGTTCACGGTTCAAGTCCTGGCTAATGTCCTTCAAATGGCAAATCATTTACCTACATTTGTCACTCTCCACCCAGGTGTTAAATGGGTACCCGGTTGGATACGAATGTCACTGTGACTGGAATAATGTGCTCTTATAAAATGACCGCCAGATGGGAATGCTCCCTAGTGGAGTCTAGAATGCACTATAAGTGCAGAATGATCCAATGTCCGGGGTGAAAATACACAGTAAAGCGCTTTGAGCAGTTACTAACTGGAAGGGCATCATAAAAACAGTTATTATTATTATTAAGAGTGCAATAGAATGGCAAGAGAACAGATATGTCTTGAAAAATGTTGCAGTCAAGATCCTAACCAGGAGAAGATAATATTACAGATAGACAGTAGATCCACTTAGAAAGGGGGTTTATTGACAAGCTTCATAAGGCTTTTGTATGAATTGTTAGTATGTTCATTCAAAGATACTAGTATCAGCCATTTGCAAGCACTACCAGTTCATATGCAAGAGAAACAAATGCTATTCAAGAATCATTCCCCTCTCTCAGAAAATATTTTGAAATAGTGAGTTGAAGGTCTTTTACTCTGTTTTGCAAATATGATTGTCTATACATACACCTAAAGTGATTTGTTGAAAATGTTTATTTTTTTTGAAATTATGAAAATCAAAAGAGCCATTGCAACTGATGTCAGATTGTTCAAGAGATGAGAAAATACCATCTAGGTATTGATAACATGAGTTGTTATTCTTTGAATGGTATGCAATTTTGTGCATTTTTTCACTTTTTTTTCTTCAAAGTGTCATTTTTTGGCTCATTTTTCTACAGGTGTTGGTCCAGGCCTAACCAACGATAATTTACTTCAAAGCCTTGCATCAAGTCTACATCTCAGTTCACAACCTATCCTTGGTCAAGTCGGCTCACAGGTAAGAGTTATATGGTTTGAATAAACAGAAAGGTCATTTTAGTTGTCATATTCATATATGAATATATATGGTGACAAATAAAGATTTTACCTGCAAGTGAATAGCAGTTAGAGAGGGAGGGGGGGGGGGGGGTGGGTGGAGGGTTATGCAAGATATTATGTTGTGATGCAAATGAGCATGAGCTTCTGATGTGGAATAAGGTTTGTACTTACATATGTAGTTTGATGTCGATAGTCCAATAGGGACATGGCCTTCTGGGCATGGGGAAAGAGGTAGATAGATAGAGACATAGAAAGAGAGAGAACGGGAGAGGAAGAAATAGAGAGAGAGAACGGGAGAGGAAGAAATAGAGAGAGAGAATATATAAGGGGGGGGGGGCGTATTGTATTTTTTGGTGGGTTGGGGAAATAATATGTCTGTGTTTAATAATAAAGATAATAATATGTCTTGATTACCCAGGGTAGCCTCATCAGCATTATATAATGTTCTCCCTGAGGGCCCTGCAATCATATTATTACCCTGGCTTTAGCCGAGCGACTATGATAAGGCGCTCCAGCATTCAAGGATTTATTTTCCCTACCGGGTACCCATTTACCGCACCTGGGTGGAGTGTGGCAAATGTAGATTAATGTCTTGCCAAAGGACATTAGTGCCGTGTCAGGGAAACGAACCTCGTATCTGCAGTCTGGTAACTTTAATATCCACTATCCTCTTTGGAAGTGTCTAATGAAAAAACAGGTTTAGCATGGCAAGACTGATTCGTCAGTGTCACAGCCGATTAAAGCTAGTCATTTGCTTGTTGTCCAGAGTAACTGACTGAATACCAGACTCAAACAAAATACAATATGAGACATGCTTTAAGGGAATTAAGTTTAATTCCAATCTTCAAAATTCGTTTATATATTTTAACAGTTTACAATGTATTCACAGAATATATTATTCTTCACAAAATGATAATGAACAAGTTTTAGTTTCAAATATATGGAAATACAAGATACTTTTGGCTTTTAAAGTTTACATGAAATTTGCTACTAAAGAATCATTCTTATAACCTAATATTGCATTTGAACAATTAAGGTAGTACTAGAACATTTATTGTTGGTTTAAAACAAATATGAACAATGATATGTCAGAAAAGATAATGAGGATTACATTTCATAATTCCAAAGCATAAATATTCCAAAGTTTCTTCAGTCCATATTAGATGTTGTACTTAATTACTGAATTTCTGAATTATATACGGAAAACCATGGTTTCATAAACGTTCCGTCGTCGACAACTTGACTTTAATATTACATCATGAAACCTGAAATGCTGGATAACCAAGTTGACCTGAACACAGGAAACCTCTGATGTTCACCCATAACACTGCTTGCAGACATCTTTCTGCTAACTGAAACACTCGACCCCAGGCCGAATTGAAGAAAAGCTTACGCTGACTCTACCCTTCGTCTATTCTCGAGTCTAGTATCTGACTCCTGTGACTCCTGAGTCAGAGTTAACACCATAGTTCAACTGATGACATGAAGCTTGGAAGCACGAACACAGCTCCTTGTCCAGTACAGACAAAATAATGCTGGTGACAGCGAGAAAAACACAAAACTGCCACGCCCAGTTTCAAACCAGCAGCTCAACAATCTGCCATTCGCCTAGCTGCACCTAGCAAACTCCTAGCAGGCAAACTGCTGCTGCTGCTGCTGCTGCTGCAAGACACCAACTCAAACAGGTCTTGTCTTCCCAAAATCAAAGCTTCAAGTGACCAAACTAGCCACCCCTAATGTTACACCCTACCAAAGAACTTAGGTTTTCCCATACCTTATTATTGTCTCCTAGCAACAACCCATGAAAGGAACCTACAGGCCAATCTTGCATTAAACCTGTGCTGAAATAAAAAGAACATGAATAAAATTATCCTAAAAGCACTGGCCTGTGCCAGGCCATTCAATAAGCTGCCTGCTACATACATGTATTAAGAACAAAAGACATAGCCAGGTGCTACATCTAGGGCAGTCAGTCAAAGTGGCTGAATTAACTACTTAGCAACTAAAAGGAGAGATAGACATGACTTGTAACAGTCAGGTGGACTGCTAAGTTTGATTTTGTTGAAGTCCTTTTTCACTTTCAAGAGTATTGTAATTTCATTCAAATGTATTGCTGTTATAAATAATGTCAGTCCATCAAAGTGTGAAAAAACACACATTTACATGTACACCAAAGCATTGACCTTGACTGTTACTGAATATAACATTTGATTTTGTAGAATTTCAAATACGCCCCCCCCCAAAAAAAAAGAAGAAAAAAACAACAACAAAACACATACAATTTCAAAGATACTATAGATATTGAAAAGATTCCATTTCATGGTTTCCTCATTTTGCCTGTAAGTGTCCATTGTAGTTTCTGAAATAGCGCCCCCTCTTGTTGCAGCTCAGCTGAGCCCACTGGTGAGCTGCATTTATCTGTTTTTTTCTTCATGACGAAGTAAGCAAGTGTGTCTACTTGCTTTCTGTGTTCTGGTTTATATGGATCTTCTCCCCCCCCCCCCCCCCCCCCCCCCACCTCTCTCTCTCTCTCTCTCTCTCTCTCTCTCTCTCGCCCTCTCCCCTCTCTCTCGCCCTCTCCTCTCTCTCTCTCTCTCTCTCTCTCTCTCTCTCTTGTCTTGATCATGGAGCAAATAGATCAATTGATCTACATGTAAATTAGGCCAGACATTTAAATTGTGTTGAGCCTCAGACAAATTGGGATGGTGTTCTGCTCTCATTGCTGCAGCTCTTGTTTTCAGCAGCAAGGACTTATTACATTGGTGCAACTGTAATCAGCATCAGCACAGTCAGGTTTAAATGAATGTTCATTTCATGCCATTCTTAAAATCCTTGTAATTATAAAATTTATCATTTTCAAAGTGACTTTTGTTCTTATTATGAGTATTTGATATTAAAGATACCACTGCCATTATTCAAAAATTATTTTTTATGTATGAAATGGTAAAAAAGCAGAGAATGGCTGAAGTGGAATAGGTTGTGTTTTTATCAATATAATAGTAATACCAAATATATTTCAGATAATATTTGAGTTCTTTCTCCGAATACGATGAAAATCACGTTATCACCTTAATTTACAATTTTGGGCAAGAGGGAATCATCAGATATCATCACTTAATTGATTCAATATAATAGTATATGTTGATACAAATTTTTCTTCATGATTTTACATGTAGATGTAAACAATCCAGAATAATAAGTGATACTGTGAAACCTGCTTTAGCGACCACCTGTATAGAAAGACCACCTGTCTATAAAGACCACAATTTTTGTTTCCCTTGAAAAAGTGTTTCTCATTGAAAGGTGTATTAAAGAAACCTGTACATACCACCTGCTCATAAAGACCGCTTTTCTTGTCTCCCTTGAGTGGTCTTTATAGACAGGTTTCACTTTATTTTATTTTAATCACTCCTCCAACATAAATGCCAGTCCTTGAAATTAAAAAGAATGAAGATGACAAACAATGATGTTATAGGCCACATGCCTGCTGTCTGCAAAGCTTGCAGAACCTTTTGAAATTGCAATTATAAACAAATGAATGATGAGATTATGAAATGTTTTATTTACTTGCTAAAAGCCATCTGTGAATGCAACAGCTGTATTACTACTGGATTCAAAAAGCTAATGAATAATGATCATATCTCTTTAATTAAGTGCATTCTCGCTTCTACTTTTCCAGCGTGCTTCATTAGCGAGGATATAAACACAGTGAACAGGAGTGGATCAATAATAGAATATTTCTATTTGTGTAAAATGCACATGGTTCTCATGTGGTAGTGGAGTTTAATAGCAATGATGGTGAATGACAGAGTCAAGTCAGTAATCATTGGGGAAAAGCCTATTGATTTATGCATGTTGAGGAGACAACAGAAAAAAGGGAAAACCATGCATGCAATATTGAATTGGGAGTCGCAATGTGCAATTAACGTAACTCTTTGATTATAAAACGGGAGAACTAGTTTTCTAAAAGAAACTTTTGTTCGTTGTGTGAATTTAAAAAAATTATTAATATTTTTTTTTTAGGGAGGGGTTACCACTTTGCCTTTTACATGTAGCATCAACTGGTTAAGGGCACCATCACTCTTAAAAAGTTTCATATAATTAATATTATTCTTTTTGCCAATTTTTCGAGGGGAGACAAAATAATCACTGACATGACAGCCATAAAAATGGAATTTTCAGTACAAAGCATTGAAAGCAAATGTGAGAGGTGCTCAGAAAGTACATGTACGTGTATGTCTATTCTAGAGTCTCCAATTTGATTGATTGCAACTTTGATAACTTACTCATTCTGTATCAGATTTTCCTCAGACTTTCACTGATCTGTTTGTGTCATTTTTCTGCTTTTCATAAAGGAACTTGCTTTCAGGGTGGACTTACATGTACCCCTTTAATCATGTGATGGTCATTTAGAATTTAGAATTTGGAAGCAGCAAAAGAAGAAAATGATAGAAAATAAAATGAAATAGTAAAGATTGTGTCTGTCAATATGGTGCCATTGTACATGATAGCAAACATGCTTTCTTATCAAGGAAGTCCACACCCAATCAAGACATGTTCAATTCTGAAACCTTATACCATCGCCTAACATTATCATCCTGTGACGATTTCCGTCAAGATTTAACTCCTGCTCTTTTTGCCAATTTCTCGAAGGGAGACAGAATAATCACCGATATTTACCGAGACGCCCGGACTAGATGTATTGATTTTTGCCGTTGTCCATTTCTTTCCAAACTGCTCATTCATTTCTTCGGCTCTTTTGGTGTTTTATTTTCTCATTTGAACTTTCAATTTTACCAGGGTATCGCTGTTACCTCGACAGACTGAACATTTTCAATTTGCTAGAACCATCTCCCCTCCTCCCCCTCTCTCTTTCTCTATCTCTCCTTCTATTCTTTTCTTTTTGTTTGCTATCCTGGCCTCTCTCTGTCTTGCCCAAAACAAATTACACAGGATTTGAAATTTAAAAAAAGCAAGAAAGAAACAAAATAAAAAGAAAAAAACAAACTGCCCCCCAAAAAGTCTTACTGTTTTTATAAGAAAAAGGAGCTTCCTAAACATGAAAATGATTTCTATGCATTTGGAATTCTATCATATTTGTTTTACTCTATCAAACATTTTATATTTCCATTCCTACATGCAAGTTTGTATATTCCATACTCTATTTTTATCCTTGTTTCCTCATTGAACATTTCTAAGCTTTATTATGCTATTTTATTTATTTTTAAGAGCATAACTTGTACATTTATGTGATAATTCATTTTCTGAGAGCCACCAGTACATTCAATTCAATTAATTCTTTTCATGTCATAATTGAAAATATAATTGAAGCCAAATGGCTGCGTTGCAACATTTTTATTCATAATCATACAAAAAGTAATATATTTTTTTGATGATACTGAAAATGATTGATGAGTTTTTTTGTTTTTTTTTGTCTGTACATATGGTTGAGGAAGTTTCCTTACCACAAAGTTCTCAACTGCCCAATTTTAATATTTTAGTCTGGAGTTCGTTCTTGTTTGATAAATTAATGAAAATAGAGGAGAATGATGCACATTGTGTATTCTGAATATCTATTGTTAGGTCGAATTGCCACATCACTTTCTCCGATGCTTAACATTAATTTTACCGTATTCATCATCACTTCTCATTCTCTCTCTCTCTCTCTCTCTCTCCATCTCTCTCTCTCTCCATCTCTCTCTCATCACTTCTCATTCTTTCTCGCTCTCTCTCTCCATCTCTTTCTCTCATCATCACTTCTCATTCTCTCTCTCTCTCTCTCACCCCCTCACAATCCTCCACTCCTCATTATTTTGTACTACCCATTGTATAATATCTTCCCCAGCCATATGTCTCATCTCCCAGTTACTCCCAATTTAGAAGCGGCGCGCAATTACCCTAAGAGCATTCCTTATAAGGCGCTGGCGTATCGAATCACGCGATCTGATGGTGACTCATACACATGTCACAGCTTTTTTCTCCTTTTTTTTTTCTGTTGTCCGCAGCATACACTTTCTCAGCCGGCTCACTCACAGCCCGGCCGGCCGTCTTGCATCTATTTTTGTCAAGCCTACTATATATTTCATCTTGTAGGATTTTGGATTGGGGTCTGAGTAATACAAGCAGTATTATTTATCTAGTACGCTTGAATGAACGAGTGCTCTATCTCGCCATCTCGCTGGGCACGTCTGCCGGGCTGTAGGCATAATTACTTTGCATACATGCATACGACGACGAGGGAGGCTTACGGCAATCCTGCTGTGAATTCGTCTCTCTCTGCCTGACCAGACGCGTAAACACGGGTGCCTGGGTAAATTAATATGATTATCGGACTTGAGCAACGAGATGTCTTTGTTTCCGACCGTGTTACCGCATTGTAATTCATCCATCTGTGATGTCAGTTTTTGCTCACTGCCGTTATTTGTAAAGAAAGTCCTTGGAGAGAATCTTGTTATGCAATATAGAAATGTAATCGTTGCATGGACAAGTTTGAAGCTGATTGTTGATACTTAAAAGACACAATTCTGTCAATTTGAAAGTATTCTAAAGTTATTATTTTTCAATTAAATTTTGGTTTCTTTATTCTTTTATCAGTAAATGTTCAGGAGTTTAGACTTTTGCTTTTGTCATCCAGTTATATCCCAGAAAAGTCATGACTACTGAGAAAGGGAGTATTTTCTATCAAACACATTATTTCTTCACTACCGAGGAGCAGTGCATTTTCTAAAGAAATTAAGTGTTCCTAAGAACTGCCAATCTTCAGATTACACGACATGTGATTTGTTCATTCTCCTTCTCGAGATAGACCAAGTAACTGACATGTCCTCAGAATAGCTTTGTCAAGTTACATTGAGAAAAGGACACCCTTTCAAGTGTTTGTCCCATTCATAAAGATAGGCATCCTCATCTCTCTCTCTCTCTCTCTCTCTCTTTCTCTCTCTTTCTCTCTCCCTCCCTCTCTATGCCTCATCCCTCTCCATCCCTCGTTTGCCTTTTCTCTACCTCGCTTTCTTGTGCTCTTCTAATATTTCACTTGTGCACCCACACACTCTTTTTCTCTCTTTCTATATCCCTCACCTTCTCTCTACTGTGTACCTCTCTACCTCAGCCACATGCTCTCTTATATCCTCTCTCATCTCCTTCACTCTCTTTCTCTCTTTCTCTCTCACTCTCTCTCTCTCTCTCTCTCTCTCTGCATCTGTGAGTCTTTATATAACCCAATACACTTGAAATCCAAGGTAACTGGATATGATTCAAGGAGAAAGAGATTCTGAAAGAGAATATATAACAAAAAAAAAGGGGGAGGAAAAAAGGGAAGAGAGAGAGGAGGGATAGCTCTTTTCTTGAATGCTTTGCATTTGTCTGACAAACACGTGCATTAGTCATCAGTTTGCTCCGCCCACTTTTCTTCAGGTGGTGTCTGACGACGTGAATTATTCATGATTTGCTAGGTGTGTGAAAGAGAGAAAGGAGACTGAGCTGATAGGATGAGGAAAGAGGAGTGGGGAAAGATAGAACAGGTGAAATAGAGAGAACGAGGGAAGCACAGATGATGAGGACAAAGAAAAAGAGATATGAAAATCCAGTATTATTCTTGCTGCTTGTTCTTTATAATGATAACATCTATTTCTGATAGTTGTCATCCAGGAGAAATTGGATTTTTTGATATAGAATGCACAAAATTCCATATTACACACAGCAGAAAATATTTCTGTGTCGACCCAAGTGCACATTTTAGCAGAGAAAGAGAAATTGGCAAAAATGTAAAGAAAATGACTACAGACTATTTATTTTCCACATGCAGACATTCATACTTATAAATTTGTAGGCATTATCTTTAAACCCTTGATCTGTTTCCAGTCTTATCTCTATTCTCTCTCCCTCTCTCTCTCGCTCTCTCTCCCTCATTCTCTCGTTCGCTCTATTTTCTCTCTCTCTCCCTCTCTCTCTCCTATCTCTCTCTCTCTCTCTCTCTTATTCTCTTTTTTTCTCTCCCCATCTCTATCGATCTGTCCTTTATCACTTTCTTTCTTCCGTTATCATCTAACAGAATTCCTTCTAGCCTGCAATGCAGGTATGCCATGTACTATGTAATCTACAGTAGATGGTAACTTACCACTTTGGTATTTGCCTTTCAAAAGGGGAAATATTATGGGAATGTCATGCACCTGCCCTTGTACATTTCTAACAGTAGTTGTAGTTTCTAAGGGAAGTATGAGTCACCTTGAAATGATGTTTACACTATATTGCTTCCTGAGAGTCAGCAAGGGCTTTTTAAGTTAAAGGTACTTCGTCCCTTTTGCAGCCCTAAATTTTGAAGTTGTGTGAGTATGCAATAAATTACAAAAGAATTATAATTGGAAAAATTGTATTAGGGATTATAGTTTGCTTTTGCGTAAGTAATAACAACAATTTGGAAACACTTAATATTTTTTCGACTAAAAAGGAATCACATAATTTTAAAAATTATTTTCGACTAATACATGATCTTGAGTTGATTTCTGAACAGCTCCTGCGACAAAAGCAAGATTTTCATTTCTTACAAAATAGTTATTGCACTTGTGACCTTGAAATTTCATAGGCAGTATCTACAGGATGTCTACTAAACCTGTGCAAAGTTTCACAGAATTTTTTGTAAGTTTGCAAAACGGATGAAGTAACTTTAAAGGAGACCAATGAATACTTTGCTTTTAATCCATGCAGGTATAGTAGATAATGTTTAGATTAAAAATTTAGCTTCACGTATAACTTCACAGAAATTGCAAGTTTATATACATGCTGGAGTTACATGTAAACGCAACTTGTAAATTGACTTCTCAATGCACCTGTATGCACACGCACGCAAGTCAAACTTGGGTTCTGTGCGCAGGATTTTAAGCTGTCCTTTATTAGGTGATCTGTCGTACATCGACAGATCACCTCTTAATTTCGTCAAGATTTTTCTTCTTTATTATTATTATTTATTTTTATTTTTCGCCCCTTTTCTTGTTACCATGATTCCTCAAAAAGTTCATTCTCAATTTTCTTCAAATTTTCGTCACTTATCAGACTTGTTAATGTCAAGATGTGGCATCTTATTCAAGGTCATCAGGTTATCATGACGTCATCAAGACGCCATTTTGTAAATTTACAAGATCGATTATATCTTCATAATCGATCATCAAAAATCAACTATATTTACATCACATAAACTTCACATGACGGGTCATCAGGTCATGTCCTCACAGGTCATCTAGAGGTCAGGACGTACGCGTACGCGCGCGTCAAAATTTTAAAATGCTCAAAATCACGTAGGATCAAGTCTGCACACGTTTCAGGTCAGTTTGAGCATTTCAAAAATGTCCGTGCGTCAGCGTCCGCGCGCGCGTTTTACGCGCGCACAGATCGTAAATAACGTTAGAACGCTGTTTTTTTTATTGATTTGCAATCCTGACACTTTTCTTCATCATTTCCATCAATTTGAATCAATTTCAATCAATAATAAGGTCGTACGGGCGCGTCAAAGTTCGAAATCCGTGCGCGCGTCTATGGCGAAAATAACGTAAAAACGTGCAAAAACATGCCTCTACAAAATTCATTGTAGCTCGTTAGATAGTCCGTTGACCCCCAAATTTTTTGTCATCATCAGGTAGGGTATGAATCATAGATTTCATTTCATGTATCATTTCATCCATATAAACATTATGACGTCATCAAAATGGCACCAGAAGTCAAAATTTCCATTTTTCATGTTTTGACGTCATCACATTTATGCAAATTTGGCTCTAGATTCGTAATTATTGGTCGTTTTTCTCCCACATTTTGATATGTTATAGCTGCAACAATTCTCTACGAGACATCTTGCCACCATTATTCATTTTGATGACGTCATCACACTGAAATCTTCAATTAAAGACGACATGTCAATTTTTTCCCTATTTGCGTGTTATGTCTATGGAAGATGATTTTTTTTCGAATCATGAATCTACATGACATCGTTCTCTGAGCAGTATCTCAGTTATTTTTGGTCTATTTCCTTCCAGATTTTAATATGTTGTAGCTGAGACTATAAGCTTTTATTAGTAAGCCCTCCAATTTTTGATCAGATGTCGGGATCATGCCCAATTTTTCAGTACCAAATGGGATTTGAGAATCACGTTTTTCGTTTACGTGTTATCTCTATGGGAAATATTTTGGTCTATCGGTAAAGCACATGACTACCATGGTCAAGGTACCTGGTTCGATCCCCGGGGCCGATTTTTTTTTTTTTTTTTTTGCTTCTTTTTACTTGTCATTTTACCATCCTCTACGACTATTATAACATAAACAATCACAAACCAAGTAATAAAATGCCTTATTTTGCATGTTATGTCTATTGCAAAGTGCTGTGCAGTGGTTTATGTATATCCCTATGGAAAATCTGTTTCACTGACGTGTATTAAAGCTATCCTACAATATCATTAGTCCTATTAGATATCACAATTTCTCAAAATTGGCTTAGTCAATTATCTTAATTATCTTATTGTGACGTCATCTAGACGCCATTTTCTACAAATCAACTTATGGTCGTATCTACATAACGAAATGTGATTTCTCGTTCATATTTGGCATGGTTAACGTCACTGTCATTGCAGTCATGATCCTTACCATTATCCCCATCATTATCATCATTATCATTATCATCATTATATCATCAATCATCTTCAAAATCACCAACACCATAATCATCATGAATATCATTATCATCACCATCATTATATTATCATCTTCATCATCATCACCATTATCATCATCACCGTAATCTTTTTACAATGACCGTTTCACACATTTTGCTACATTCCTGTCCTCAAGAAGCATCTCCATTCATGGCATTCTTGACTTCCTATCTTCAGTTTAGCATTTCCCCATTATTATGATCATCCTGATTACAATCATGATCGTACAAAGTGAAAGACAGATCACCTAATTCGTCATGACGAATTAAACTCTAGTTTTCTTTATACTCCCTAAAAAATCACTGTCCACCAATAGAATGTAGTGAAAAGATATTACATTTCTTAGTAAACGAAGAAGCTTGACTGGGGAGGAATTTTTAATTTGTAAACAAATCTTTAGGCATTTTACTCCCAGTGTTAAAGATCGTATGCTCGATCTGTAATGAAAAACACAAGTCAGAAAAAATTGGAACCAGCAGGATTCGAACCTGTCATCTACTGCTTGCCGGGCAGCGACTTAACCACCAGGCTATTCTGGTTCACGGCCAAGTCACGATGAACTAGAATCAAATACCCAAGATCCTCTTCTTTCTGACTCATTAATATTCATTTTTAACGGTCCGCCGTAGACAATGGTTAGTAAACAAAGAAGCTTGACTGGGGAGGAATTTTTAATTTGTAAACAAATCTTTAGGCATTTTACTCCCAGTGTTAAAGATCGTATGCTCGATCTGTAATGAAAAACACAAGTCAGAAAAAATTGGAACCAGCGGGATTCGAACCTGTCATCTACTGCTTGCCGGGCAGCGACTTAACCACCAGGCTATTCTGGTTCACGGCCAAGTCACGACGAACTAGAATCAAATACCCAAGATCCTCTTCTTTCTGACTCATTAATATTCATTTTTAACGGTCCGCCGTAGACAATGGTTAGTAAACGAAGAAGCTTGACTGGGGAGGAATTTTTAATTTGCAAACAAATCTTTAGGCATTTTACTCCCAGTGTTAAAGATCGTATGCTCGATCTGTAATGAAAAACACAAGTCAGAAAAAATTGGAACCAGCGGGATTCGAACCTGTCATCTTTAACACTGGGAGTAAAATGCCTAAAGATTTGTTTACAAATTAAAAATTCCTCCCCAGTCAAGCTTCTTCGTTTACTAACCATTGTCTACGGCGGACCATTAAAAATGAATATTAATGAGTCAGAAAGAAGAGGATCTTGGGTATTTGATTCTAGTTCATCGTGACTTGGCCGTGAACCAGAATAGCCTGGTGGTTAAGTCGCTGCCCGGCAAGCAGTAGATGACAGGTTCGAATCCCGCTGGTTCCAATTTTTTCTGACTTGTGTTTTTCATTACAGATCGAGCATACGATCTTTAACACTGGGAGTAAAATGCATAAAAAAATGCCTAAAGATTTGTTTACAAATTAAATATTACATTTCGTTGTTGATTTTATATATATTAGCTGTACTGAGTGTACTCAAATAATTGTTAGGTGTTGGCCTTCAGGATGTGAGTTGCATGTGATTCGATGTTGCCCCAAGGAGATGATATTCCTCCATAAGAAAATGAAAATGTCTCTCAGCAAATTTGGAAATGTATCTCCATACTCATCAATTACTCCTTTTTTTTTGTCAATCCCAAAACAGGCCAAAACTGCCTCCATTGTAATATGCACACAAGCACACAACGCAGCAACACTGAATGTTTTTACAGCACACTGGCTTAACGTTTCATTTCATGCTCATTTAATGCTCATTTACTGCATTAGTTACAAAAAATTTCTGTAAAAAATGTTGGTCCATATTCTACTGAAATTTAAACGTGATACTGGGTTTAAGCTCAGTCTTAAGTTGAGTTTAACAAAGGAAGTTAGACGGAAGTTTCTCTATGTTTAACATGACTTTAGTCCTCGTTTTGGGTTTAAACGAGTTAGTAGAGTTCGGGCAATGATCATCACACATTTCGTTCAGTTGTTGCAAATTTTTTTTTTCTGTCTTTTGTCTTTGTCGCTTTTTGTGATATATGTTGTTATTGAATGTGTTTAAACAGAAGGATGAGTTCTGGGAAAGATAAAAAATAATTTGTGAGCTTTCTCATTCCTTTCATGTCAATTTGGAAGAACATCCTAGGAGAAATATCACCTGAAAAGGATTGCTCTTCAAATGCTCTCATGGTCCAAATACGACGAGAAATAGCTGAAGTGTTTGGGCTGAACATTCATGCCACATGAGCAGTACATGTGCTTTTCAGCAAGATTGTGTCAATTTCTTATCATTTTGATGATTCCAAAATCTCAACAGTATACACCGATTCTCGTGTGGACATTATCAACCTTTTGCAATTGCTTTGAGTTTAATAATTTCTTTCACCCCCGCCCGCATCATATCATAGATCTTTACAAGTAGATCTAATCTTTATTTCTTTGGATTATAAATTCTTATCCTGTCTCATATCTACCCACGTAATTCAAGGTAATATGGCTAAATGCCCTTTTGTGGACCAAAGGTACAGAAAAGCTTCTAGATAGCATTGAGGATTGTGTGCTCAGTTTCTTCCCTGTGTTATGTTTTCTTGTTGCACATCAGGAAAGCTCTGTTTTTGTTGTAGATTTTCTTGCAATTTTATTGACTTTACGAGTGCATTCAATTTACCCCCAAAGTCATATATTCCTCTCTGTGCATGTTTTAACCTTTTTTGTTGTTGAAGGTTTTCTTTTGTTAAATCTCATGGCATGCATGTCTTTTGTAACCATTTTTAAAGGTAGTAGCAATGAATAATATTCTAGTTTGAAAAGCCAATGATGAAAAGAAAGAAAAAGAAGAGGAGTATAAAATAAATCAACTAGAAGGGGGGTGGGAATGTTAAAGAGAAAAGTCTGGAAGATGGCTTAAATGGAGAAAAAATGAGTAGGTTTGTGGAACCATTAAAAACTTGGTGCTTGGGTGGAATTCAAGTAGATGAAAGTGAGACTAAAATATAAATATTTGTAGAAAGAGACATGGGAAGAATGTTGAAAATAAATGAAAAAAAGAAAAGGAATAGAAATGCAAGACTTTTCTATTTGTACTGTAAGTAGATTTAGGAACAGAAAATGAAAAGGGTTAAGAAGCAGGAAAAGGGCTTCACACCGTAATGAAATGAGTGTCAAATCCCTATGGGGATGAACATACTTTGAATGAGAGAGAGAGAAAGAAAGAAAGAGACGTACAGGCAGCTGGACAGACTTCAACCCCTGTTACACTGGAATACCTACCCAGTCTATCAACAGTTAGTTTAGAAAAAAAGGACATATTTGAAAATAATCTAGGAAAAGGATACTTTTTGACGATAAAATGCCAAGTCACAAACAATTGAACTCCTATCAGTCCCAACAAAACTAACACCTCCGATTACAATCATACTACTATACTGTATTTAGCGGGCGCTGTGTTTGCGATGACGCAATCATTCCAAACGTGCTAAGCAGCCCACAAACCAGTCGCGGGTAGGTTAGCGTTTACACCGGATCCTAAGGAGTCTTGGGGCACCCCCGAACCAGTCTCGGACCACATCGCTAGGTAGTCCGAGACTGGTTTGCTCAGAAGTGGTCTCGGGTAGGTTTCGTCCGTTTACACCAGATTTGGAACCTACCCGAGACCAGTCTCGTGGCGCCCCAAGACTCCTTAGGTTTCCGGTGTAACAGGGATCATAGACCGCATTCTCATTACGAGATTGGACCATGGATCACCCTATCATGAAGCAACCCATGGAATACTGACAGTGTTGCTAATCTTGTGAAATGCATCCTGTGATACAATATTACCTCTCTTGCCGTATCATAGGTTGTATTGCACAAGATGTACAACTGTGTGGATTTATGCAAATAATGCAAAAAATTGCCTGAATTTGCTTTATCGGCAACAAAGCTGTAATTGTTTTGAGACCTGCGGGGATCACAAATCAACAAACAAACTTCCAAACGGAGAGAACTTGGAGGTTCATAGAATGTCAAGTCGACTGCATGTTGTTGAGAGGTGTTTTTTTTTTTGTTGGGGCGATGCGAAAAGTTTGCTTTGAGAGTTTTTTAGGACTTGCCTAGCGTCTTTGGTAATGAATAATCCATGAGCACAGAGATAGATGGAAAGTTAGCTTGTGTTGTAGTGTAAAGCTGTGAATCATGTAAGGAAACGTGAGACTTTATCACACAGGTGAAAACCAAAGACGAGCATGAATTATGGAAGCGGATTGGTGAGTTGGTTGTGGATGATTGTACGGATGAGGTGATACTACATGTAGGAGAAAGAGAGGGAGGTAGGGAGAGAGATGGAGAGAGGGGGGGGGGGGGGTTAGAAAGAAGAGGATGAAAGGAAACACAGATTGAAAGGTTGAGAGAGAGAGAGAGAGAGAGAGATCTGTATGCCAAAAGGAAAAGAAAGTGTGTCATAAGTACATTTATCTAGGGCAAATCTGTTTTTTGTTCTTTGTTGTTTTTCTTAAGAGAGAGAGGGAGAGTGAAAAAAAAAATACATTCAATATTTTAATTCAGTTGATATCTATTCATGCATACTGTATAAGCTGATATTTTCGCGTACAGATATTTTCGCGAATGGCGACCTCTGCCACATATTCGCGTGTTGTTAAATTCGCGTTCACCACCACACAACAGATCTAGGGAAAGACATGAAGGGATAAATAACCTAAACAGAGTTGATATTCCCCATCTGAAAGTGGAAAAAGCGAATACATTTACACATCGCGGGCGCGGGAATTGTAATGGGGCCAAAAAAATCTGAGCAAGCAATTGTTAGGGCTAGCTAGCTAGGCATGCTAGGGGATCGCGAAGCGACAACGCATGGTTTGTACTACTAATAGTACAGCACTGTATTGTTCGCCTTGTAAAAATGTGCTCTCGTAATGTTGCATGTTCATATGAGAATATTTTCGCGTGTTGTTAAATTCGCGGGTGATCTTTCATTCGCGAAATTCGCGAAAATAAAACCCTCGCGAAAATAACAGCTTATACAGTATATACAAAACATGAAACTTGGACATGAGATTTTGAAAGTGATATGATGGTATAATTAAACAACAACAGCAACAGGCAATTGTAAATTATAATATTCACACACAGAACCAAAGGTAAATTGTGCATAACTTGAGATGGAGTCATCATATGGGTATTTTGCTTGACATAACGATAAGAACCCATGCAAAATGTGCAATCAAACAAAACAAAATTGTGGTACATGGCAATGCATTGAGTCATGTATATCCTTTAATGGCGTGTGAGGTATCTTAAAGTTTGTCATAGTGCTACCTCCAATGTAGTCTGACAGTAGCCATGTTCATACGGGACTGTTAGTTATGAAACTTTAAGTTAACAAAGCAACGGCTCACTAACCACAATGAGGGTTCACACGGGCCAGCAAACAATGACGCTCGTTGTTCTAACACTACAAGTTGAGTGATCGTCATTTAACATGAGCAGAGAGGTCATCGTTAACAACGAGATTGCTAAACTTGAAATTTATTCTGTCCACACGGTCCATAACTACGAGGGAGGACCCCCACTGCTCGTGGTTTCGGCGTTAACTACGAGCTCGCTTGTGGTTCTGGAACTACAAGTAAACTTAAAGTTTCGAAACTACAAGCGAAACTTAAAGTTTAGCTCGCTCCCGTGTGAACCTGACTAATATTATATTCCAAGAAACTTTGAAATGAACTTTCAGAGTTAAATGATATGAGGAATAACCTAACATTTTTCAGAAAGTGTTGGGTTAAGGTAGGCATCATTAAGATCATGATCAACATGACTGCCGTTTGTAGTCGAGGTCAACTGTGGATAATGGCCGACATCAGGAGAACGAACGAGTGAAGATGACTCTTCCAGAGAGAAGATAATCAAAACCTAATTAGACATGGTTCTGATTGAGGAGGCACTGTCTAGGTCTATGTCCTCTCTCTCTCTCTCTCGCTCTCTCTCTCTCTCTCTCTCTCTCTCTCCCTCTCTCTCTCTCCCTCTCCCTCTCTCCCTCTCTCCCTCTGTTCTGTATGTTCTTTAACATATTTTCTTTCTTTCTCTCTCTCTATCACCTCTAACTTTATACTTGTATATATAATTATCGAAAACAAGCTGCTGAAATAATTATATATAATTATGTACATTAAAGTTATATCATGAAATGTATACAGTTAATAAGATTGAGATAATGATGATTTACTAATATAATTGTTATCCTAATACTATTACATAAATAATTTTTTAAATACATACATAATAATAATAATAATAATATACAGTATTTGTAATGCGCCAACTCCACATGACTAATGTGCTCAAGGCGCAATGGAGAGGAAAAACTTGCAAAAATACAAAAAAATACACAAATGGAATCTACCGGTACTGGAAAGCCTTTTTGAACAAATGATTTTTGAGGGCATTTTTAAAGCAATCTACACCTGACATATTAACGGATATCCTGTGGCAATTGATTCCACAAGTAAGGTCCAGCATGAGCAAATGACCGATCCCCCCCCCATGATTTCTTAGTTTTTGGGACAACAAGCAATTTTGAATCAGATGATCTTAAGCGTCTGGGACGATTATAAGGCATCAACAAATTAATATTGTACTCTGGGGCAGAACATACAGTGAAAAACAAGTAATAATAATTTAAATACAATGCGGGATTCGACAGGTAACCAATATAGTGAAGACATAACAGGAGTAATGTGAGTAGGACGCATTTTTTTTGTGTAATTTTTGTAACTGTGAAAGTTGAGATTGTGGCAGCTGAAACAAAAGTGCATTGCCAATGCATGTATATATACATGTATATCTATCTTTTCTCACTCTTTGTCTTAATGCAGTTATCTCACTTTCTCTCCATCTCTCTTCTCCTCTCTTCTTTCTGTATTAATGCTCTGTCTGTCTCTGTCTCTTTCTTTGGCTCTGGCTCTGGCTCTGGCTCTGTCTCTGTCTCTATCTGTTTCTTTGGCATTGGCTCTGTCTCTGCCTCTGTCTCCGTGTGTGTCTGTTTATCTGTTTCTCTTTCTTTGTCTGTGTGTCTCTTGTGACGTGAAAATGGCAGCAGTAAAAATTTTGTGAGAGCTTTGTTGCGTTAGTTTCTGGTTGAACAAACTTTGCTTTAAAAGAAGACACCACTGGCAAATTTTGAAAAAATATGTTGTTCTGCATGTCCCTAGGAACTAATCAGTATCAAAATTGTAATTTTTGAACAGCCTACAAGTGCGTATATTTTGATATAAAAAGTATGTTTTTGCCACTGTCGATACGCAAATTGCTCGTGTCGGCCAATGCTGTCACGTCATTGCAGCACTTTGAGTTTCCACCACAATGCGTGTGCGTTATGCGTCCGTAAAAGCAGACGATAGCGCATATAGCATGCATACATAATCGTGGAGTTGCAAAAATGCTGTTGTGCCAAGCAATTTACTGTTCGAATCATCGTGAAATTGTCCCATAAAATCCTTTTTTGCCATCCCTGATCCGAAGAAGGATAGAGAAAGGTGTGCTGTATGGATAAGGAACATTGGAACAACCAAATTCAACGTCAAAACGTACATTTATTCCCGTTTTCGAGTGGTCTGTGAAGACCATTTTGACGTTTTGGCGTTCGAGACCAACCTACAAACCGTGTGCCTGGGATACAAACCCAGGAAGCTGCTAAAGCCAGACGCTGTACCAACCATATTCTCCCACAAATTCTTTGCAAGCAAGCAATCTTTCTTCGCCCAGAAAATCCCTCATTCATCTCCTTAGCTTAGATTACAAGCTTATTGAAGAATGTGATCAGATTTTACTTGAAGATTAACCAGGAATTTATGTTAATGTCGTACTTGCTATCTATATCGCGAACGTAAGAACGTAAACAATGCAGCTTGCTGCATTAGCTTTCCGCACGTGCCTTAAAGTACACGCGTTAATGGGAAGCACGTACGAACGATCACAAACAGTAGTGCCAATTTTAATTTTATTAATTCGATAAATTGTGAAAAATTTTGCTAAAGCACTTTATTTTTTCAGCAGATAATATTAAAAAATACCAAAAACTGAAAAATGAATAACATTTTCTTTTTGTCATACATAATTGTCTCACAAATAGCATTTTTATAGGCGCTGTGAAAGCGATCTGTGTATTGCTCCAAATCGGCATTACCGTGATTTGCCATGGTAAAACCAGTAGTGCTGCAATGACGTAACGGATTTTTGCGGCTCGTACTAGTAGATATTGTAATATTTATTTTTTTTAAATCGAGATCTATGATTTTATCGACCTGAGCGATGAGTTTTTTGGTCAATCTGACTAGTTTTATAACATTAAAAATTGTAAAAGTGCTAAAATTTGTCAGTGGTGTCTTCTTTTAAGAAAGATCTTATGATATCTTCTGTTTAATGACCAAGCCTTTGTTGTCCCCCGACTAGTCACTAGTAAAATTGTCAAATATTTTCTTCTTCTTTTTGGGGGGTTTCTTTTGTGAGAATCCTTTTCAATTCTGAGATTATGCTGAACTGATAGTAGCAAGAGCAGGCCTTGTAATTTGAAAGGTGTTGGTGATAGGTAATTTAATGCCAAGTCAAGTGTAGTGAAATGGGGAAGGTTGGTTGACAATCAAGACATGCTGGTAGGGAGGAGGGAAAGAAAGAGAAAGAGAGAGAGAGATGGTGATATTAGTATTTGTGGAAGCTGTGCTTGCATGCATCAAGGAAGAAGGGGGATTCATAGGGGGTCACATGGGTCCGAAGTCCCCGTTTGTTTTGCTCGTTTGAATTTTCATAACTTTGACAGGAATGTGACCACCCCCCCCCCTATTTAATGTTTGATAACATTTTTTCTTTGCTTGTCAGACATTTTTTGGAATAGAATCCCTTTATTTTCTACAAAATCTTAGAGCTGCCTCTGAAACTGAAAGGAGTAACCTGCATGGCCAGCTTATCGAGTAACTCCTTGCATGTACCACAAACTCCCCAATTTTAATTCTTAAGCAAGCTATGGAGGAGTGAATTTTGGGAGGGGAAATAGTTTGGATGATACTTTGAAACAACAAATTTCCCCATGCGTGAAATTTGCCTGTTCATGCAGAGTACCAGAATATGCTGTAAATGATAAAATGCTCATAAACTTACTAGTTATTTCTCTTTATTTTCCTCTTATGTCAATTATGTTTGTTTGTTTTGCTTTCTCTTTGTATTTCTTTGATTCCATGAAACATATAATTACTTGTATCACGGCATGTTATTACTGCTTTGTGGAGAATACATGTAGATGAAATGAATTTATAAACAGTTCCATCTTTTGTAATTACTTTATAGCCTTGGAAGTGGTCTAGACTTTTGATGAAAATGAATCCTATTTTACGGGTGCCTCTGGATGGAGTTTTATTCAAGCGATCTGCTCGTATACCATCTGTTCCTAGTCATTGTTCAGTCACAACAATTTTTTTTCATACTACCAACCACAAAAGAATTGAATAATTATCATCCATCATCCATCGCTAAATGCCTGGCATGTACAGTATGCCCCGTCTTGATGGCGTTGGTTAACGTTTTCAATTTCCGGTGTTCCTCTGTTGATGCCCGAGGCAGTCATGTTCAATGACACAAAGATGGTGGTGGTGGTAGTTACTGTTATTCGTGTTGGGAACTCAACATGATACTCATACATTAACATACAATACATAGAGTAGAAATGGTACCAGATGCTGTATGTGGGGGGGGAAGTGAAGTGGGACCATTACCACTGCTAGAACATGTGGTGAATATGCAAATCTTCACATCTGTTTCGATATATTTGATGGTCATACTGTTATATCAGAAACTTTCATAGGCATGAAATATTCGCGAATTTCGCCAGTGGTTCAAATTTGCGCAAGTTTTGTCCTGCGATATACATGTACATGTAATTCATTCACGACTGAACAAGCACCGAATTTTTGCAATTCACAAAGCTTCTTGGCTTGCCCTGAAATGGCTGTAGTTTACAATTCACGAAAGTCTCTGTTTTTACATTAACAACACTATGTATATAATACACAGGAGATATGAGTGATTTAGCTCTGGAAACTGAAAATGAGCTCTTGTGAGAAAACATAAGAAACAAAGACAAAAGTATGTGAAAAATTTTTTACGAGGAAATCTCATTTCTTTTTACGTAAATTTAGAAAGCTCTCTTTAAAAAACGGTAGACTATCATTTTTACTCTCTTTCCTCTCAATTTACTCTCTGATAATTTATTGGCCTTGACTTCCATCCACATTCATTACTGCAGTTACCAAATCTCTTGCTCTCCTACTAAAAAAATTCGCTCATTATTAGATAACTAATTGTATTATTGCAACACCATGCAGCCTCCTGTATCATCTGATTTCATCGATACATTGCCTATAATTAGCTCCCAGAGTGCGAGCGGCGAGTGCAGCATTGAAACTATATCCAGCCTTGCGGTACGTGATGTTGTGAAGAGCGCGATCAAGTGGGATATTTATTGACGGTATTTATTTTCTCCTATCATGCCTGCACAAATAAGTGTGTTTTCTACAAATCTGAATTACGACTAAAGTTCTTGAAAATTTAGGCAAATTTTTATGTTATTTCTAGCTAGGGATGTTTGTCTTTGAAGCACAGACGATAAAAGTTTCAAATATTTTTTTAGTATACTGGTTTCTTCTTCAAATTCTTTGGTATGACTGAATTAGGGATAGCGCTTGTAAAAAATGTTTTTAGCTCACAAGTAGTCTTAGTTTCAGTCTTTTTGTTTCCATATTGCATGTTAGATCAATGAGCTGCTAATCTGCAAGTGCAGATTCTCCTTTGAGAACACATCCAGCAAAAATTCATGGTTAGTTTGAGGTAAGCCTAATTCAGATTAATAATGGTTGCTTCAAATTTGGCTGGAGCTGTGTAGACTTTTTGACATTTGCAGACCCTGTGTAACTGTATGATTGTGAACGTTTGTATAGCCTGCAATCTACGTCCACTATAAAACTAGGATCTTTCGCGACTGAAACTTTTGCATTGTAAGCGAGTAGCAACAACCATGTTAATGGCAACAAAAACTTGTGAATAGCAGACATTCAGTGTTGTATCATTTTCATTCAATTATTTTGCTTTGTGAAACTTTCAGGAGTCTGAATCGTGCACTCGCGCAATTTGGGAACACTATGGGGTGAATGTTGCTGGTTTTACAGTAGCTGTTGAATGAAATGATATGGGTCTGTGCATGCAGACTACATGGATGATACCTGGATGGTAATCAAGCTTGGGGTTTGGGGGATCAGGAGGTAGGTCATGATGGATGGATGGAGGGAGGGTGGTGATGAGAGAAGGATGACTAGGAGGAGGAGGATGTACCAGGCATGCATCATCAAGATGGAGCCTTTGAATTCAGCCGCAGTTACTTGGTAGCTGATGGAGGATTATATTGTCAGTCTAGACCAGCTGTTAGTGGCAAAAGGTTGTATGTACTGCTCTCATCCTTGGTAGCTGACAGGGGACAAGGAGCTTGCCTAGTTCCTTCTTGCAGAGGATTATCAATCTATAGACCTGCCATTAGAGACAGAAGGTCATATGTGCTCTTGCCTAAATTCACTAGCAGTTACTTGGTAGCAGATTGAGGATTAAATTGTCAGTTTAGATCCACCGTTAGAGACAGAAGGTTATATGTTCTGCTCTCATATATTTGTGCATGAGTTCATCTGCAGTTACTTGGTAGCTGACTGAGGATTATATTGTCAATCTAGACACAGACACGAAATGTACAGCTCTTGTGTACCCCTGCCTGATAGTGTCCTTAGACAGGGCTCATCGTTACTTTATTGCAAGGGGTCTGAATTGATATTTGGGGGCTGTATTAATGGGGCCCCCTGTTTTAATTGTGAAATTTGTTATCCTCTACAAGGTCGAGGGGGTGGTGTGTGTGGGGGGGGGGGGGGGGGGGATGCACTACTTCCCACCCTACTTGTATGTTTGCCATGCTGTACTTATAAGCATTTAAGATGTCATAATGCCCAGTGTGTAAAGTGCTATTGGAACCAGTGATATGCAAGAGAAAATCTGGGGGAAATATTGCTGAAAAAGTGAAATGTCTGTCTATACAGGCATACATTAAGTACAGCAAATTTCAAACTGCATAAACTGTATCCATTTTCCAGTTACTAATACAAAAAGTTAGTGAGAAGAGTAAAAGATTCAGAAATTGTAGACATAGATTTTGTATTTTTGTCACAGGTTGAAATTTCATTTAAAAAAAACTATTTTTCATTAAAAACTTTAATGTTAGTGAGAAGAGAAAAGGATTGAAAAAATGTAAATACTCTATGGATTTTGTACTTTTGTCTCATTTTGAAATCTCATTAAAAATCAATAGAATTATCATGAGCTTGAGATTCTGTGGGTGTATTCTATTTCTTATAACTCACCTCGATTTGACTGGGCCTGGAATGTACATATATAAAGTTGATCTATTATGGAATTCCAGGCAACCAGAATGAACTCCTCAGAGAATCATAATCTGTTGACATTTAAGTCATTAGCCTGCTTTTGTGATGAGCTCGGTGGATGTTGGGTGTGGGGGGGGGGGGGCATAGGGGTTGTGAGGCTAGTAGAAAGATGATTTTTGATATAAGTAGCTGCTGAAAGTCCTTGTGTTTCTTGACATTTAAGGCAACAAACCTTGTGGGAGAAGTGGGTGGTGGAAATTGTGAAGGTAGAAGGTATCTCTGTGAAGAGGTGAGAGATGAGAGTGTACTCCAAAGATATGAAGATGATGCAAGAGATGAAAATCACAATTAGATTGACATTTTCAACTCTGTGCAGTGAACGCTTGAAGTCAAATAGCAACTTTAACCCACATGAAGAGTCACTTTTGTGATATTAAACACCCACTCCATAAATGTACTACACACTGTATTTAAACCTCTTGCTTTGGTAATTACACTAAATTCATATTTAGGTAAATACGGTTTGTATATTTGTCCATCTATATTCTTGTATATATTAAACTTCTTGCATCAGCTTTCATATTTCTAAACATTGTTTTAAAGGATTACCAAAGTAAAATTAAGAGTGATGGTATTTTGTTTGTTTGTTTGTTTGTTTGTTTTTTGTTTGTTTGTTTTTTTTTTTGGGGGGGGGGGAGGGGTGGGAAGTGCTTCAGTTTCCCATAGCAATGCTACTATGCCTGTGGCAGCCAATATAATCCCCCTTCCTCTCTCATCCTCTCTTCCTCCTCCTTTTCTCCTCCTCCCCCTCCTCTCCTCCTCCCCCTCCCCTCCTCCCCCCTCCCCTCCTCCCCCCTCCCCTCCTCCCCTCCTCCCCCCTCCCCTCCTCCCCCTCCCCTCCTCCCCCCCTCCTCCCCCCCCCTCCTCCCCCCTCCTCTCCCCCTCCTCTCCCCTCCCCCCTCCCCTCCCCTTTATCAATTTCTCTGATATACATTAATATGCCTATGGTATCAGGGGAGGGTTTCATCAAGTGTTTTGTCAGTGATGTTTACCAACAACTGTTATAAGCTACTGAAATCCTTGCATCTGATTGGCTGAGAGCAAATTTATCAGTAAAAATCTCTAACAAAATGCTTGATGAAATGCTCCCCAGGACTACATACAACATGTATGTCCAAGGAAAAATAACCTCATAAAGTTCATAATTTATCCTTCCTTTATGGGTAGAATAATAGTGGCCTCTTGTTCTGTCTTATTAAGCTCTGTCCATGGTCATCTATACCTGTCAATTAGCAGGACTGTAAACTAACAGGTTGCTGAGGTTAATGACCCTAGAAAGTTTCTAAAGACTCCCAAAATTCAAATTTATTTGAAGGTTATAGAAATAGCTCTGAAACATGATCACATTCTGGAATTGGTTAGAAACATAAAAATGTATGTAGTGTAATATCTGCTTCTTAGTCAGCTAATTTACTAATCATTACCAATCACTGTATTTGGTTGTGTCCTTAAAATGACCCCTTCTCATATGTGGAACCCTGCAATTATGCTAAATATTTTCTGTATTTTAATATCTTTTATTCAGACCTACATTTATATTCCTGTGTATTAGCCAATTTTTAATAAACTGTACAGTGGAGGTGTTGTGTAGAGGTGATCAAGTAACCAGACTGTGAAGCTCAAAGTACAGGGTTCGAATCCCTGCCATGGCCCTAATGTCCTTTTGCAAGACATTAATTTATATTTGCCACTCTCTACCCAGGTGAAGTAAATGTGTACTCCGTAGGAAGAAATTCTTTGAATGTTTGAGCACCTTATCATGGTAGCTCAGCTAAAGCGGGGTAATTATATGATTGCATAGCTGCCACCATTCCTAGTAATGGAGGAATGATTCCTATTTTGAGCCTCAAACTGAACCTAATGAACTCTAGATTCCTTTCTAGGAACTTCTGTATGAAAGCATATGATATGAAATACACTGTATGAATTCCAAATTTTGCCTTGAGAGTTCCTCATTTTTGCTGTGGAAGGTTTTGCAGGACCCGCGAGGAGATCTGTATTAATGCTTATGGGGCTACCCTGGGTAAACAAGATATATGTATTGTTATGTCTTTTCCCCCTGCTTTTTGTTGTAGCCTCATCTGGAGAAGAATCCCGGTGTATTTCTTAATGCAGACCAGCCTCCCTGCCTCAAGTTCATGGTGACCGAAGCTGATATCAGAAGGCAAGAAGAAAGGGTCAAGGAGGTCAGAGATCGCTTACAGAGGGTCATGAAGGGTGACCCTGAAGCCATACAAGGTGAGAGTTCAAGTAGAAGGGTCAAAGTTCAACATTTTGTAAGTGGGTAGTGAACTGCGGAAATCGAGTAGGGAAGAGAAGTAGTAGATATGAACCCTTTTACGAAGCCTGTGGCAGATAATATGGCAAATGCATACAGAATCCTTTGACATCTTCAATTCCTATCATATAAAACAAAATAAAGAAGCTGAAAAATTTTGAAGAAAAAAAAGTAAACATCTTGTCCAATCCAAACTTATTGATCGTGCATAAAATCTCTAAGTTGATATGATATCTGAAAGTTGATTACTTTTTGGATATGTTGTGAAGCAGAACAACTCCTTCTCTTCAAGTTAGATCTTAAAGTCTTTATTAATAAAGAGCACAAAGACAAATATATGTAGGTCTGTAATTAAACATATCTTCATAGAAAGAGAAAAGTTGCCCACACCCCAAAATGCTACCTTCATCAGCTTTTTATAAATTCATGATTGAAAAAAAATTGTCAGTCTTAAGACTGTATAAAGCTAATACCCAATTCAAACACTGTTGAAAAAATCTTGAGTGTTGTTTCGTGTTTTTACCTCTACTATTGGATTATACGAGCTTGTATGCCCAAGTGGAATATTGGATTTCATATATAATCAATTGTAAACGATTGGTATGGCTCTCGGGGGAAGTAGTGACCACTTTGAGCACTATATGTGTCCCTCCACCACAAAATGACCAATAAGTCGCAATGGGAATGTTAGAGTAAACAGCTGAAAAAGGTTGTTTCGGTGGAAATTTTTGTGTGTCAGCTGACTGGGAGCGTACTTCACATCGCTTTTCTGGTATATACATGTAGCTCAAAAACTATGCACTGTCTGATATTAAAAATCTACAGAAACAAAGATATATATCTATTCTAAAGTTTGAACCCATTCCAATTAGAACTTCATGATGTAGGCTACAGAGTTTTGACTCAACCTTTTGTGCAACAAACAATAGGACACAGATAAGGCGCTCGTAAATGGTCACTCTTCTTTAAAGCCCGTTTTTGGTCATTAGCCTGTCGGACACTCTGACATTCTCATTGTTATTTATAAGGGTTTGCCTTGTCTATACAAGACAAGTTATATATCAAACGAAGAAGCTTGACTGGGGAGGAATTTTTAATTTGTAAACAAATCTTTCGGCATATTACTCCCAGTGTTAAAGATCGTATGCTCGATCTATAATGAAAAAAAAAAAAAAAAAAATAATATGCCGAAAGATTTGTTTACAAATTAAAAATTCCTCCCCAGTCAAGCTTCTTCGTTTACTAACCATTGTCCACGGCGGACCGTTTGAATATTAATGAGTCAGAAAGAAGAGGATCTTGGGTATTTGATTCTAGTTCGTCGTGACTTGGCCGTGAACCAGAATAGCCTGGTGGTTAAGTCGCTGCCCGCTGGTTCCGCTGGTTCCAATTTTTTCTGACTTGTGTTTTTCATTATAGATCGAGCATACGATCTTTAACACTGGGAGTAATATGCCGAAAGATTTGTTTACAAAGTTATATATCATTTTAAAGGTTAGAATCTAAGCTTTCAAACTGTGCTGAAATTTAAAAAAAAATCTGACTTATTGGTCGTTTTGTGGTGGAGGGTCACATAGTGCGTCACAATTGGTATATACTTCATGTGTTGTTTTTTTCCTTTTAAACATGTATGATAGATTGTCAACCTGTATGTAATCATCAAGATATATGTTACATTTAGGGGGTGTTGCAAGAAAGTTGCAATCAATTGCAAATCCCCCAAATCAGTCGCAAGTCTTGCAGTTGATTGCAAGTTCCATTTAAAATACATGTATCATATTTGCAGTCGATTGCAAATGGGGGATGTGCAATTGATTGCAACTTTCTTGCAACACCCCACTAGTCTACATGTTCGTTTCAGGTTGCAAATTGTAATCCATGTGACCTCCTGTGAAGTTTAAATCCTTGCAATCTATAACTTCTTAACAGAGGGATGAATAATTTGTGTCAGAACATGTAGACTAGTGGGGTGTTGCAAGAAAGTTGCAATCAATTGCACATCCCCCATTTGCAATCGACTGCAAATATGATACATGTATTTTAAATGGAACTTGCAATCAACTGCAAGACTTGCGACTGATTTGGGGGATTTGCAATTGATTGCAACTTTCTTGCAACACCCCACTAGTCTACATGTTCGTTTCAGGTTGCAAATTGTAATCCATGTGACCTCCTGTGAAGTTTAAATCCTTGCAATCTATAACTTCTTAACAGAGGGATGAATAATTTGTGTCAGTCATGGAATCATATACGAGCAGCTTTTATGTGTACGTGACAATCCTTACGTAATGCTTGATCAGGTGATTTGCTTCAACATCAGCGAATAATCTTTTATTTAGCATTGCAGTTTTAGGCGAAATGCCCATGATTGCCATACAAATTTTAGGATGTATAGCAAAATGTATATTGCACACACGTTCTCAAATTTTGAAAACAATTCCTATTATATTTGAAAGGGTCATATTTTAAAGACTTTCAGAATCTTGTCTGTCATTTATTTGTACTTGCAAACCATACAGTATTACATCATTATTTGTTAATCTTTGATTATATTTGAAGGTTTTGTTTATTTTTGTCTAATGTGTATTTAGCAGGAACTCATGCAACTTATCATATTTTGTTTGGCAGTGTGCCCATTGCACAAGTACATGCTGTATGTGTATAACAATTTGAGAACAGTAAAATGACTGTATAATAGCATTAGTTTTTTTGCTTCTAGATATTCATGTACACTTTGTAGTCTGTAGTATCATTTTCCTAGCACGCTTGTGTGGCATGAAATGTAGACTGCATGAAGCTGCATCTACGATTAAACCTTTTAAAGTTTTATTTTACTCAATTTTTATCCCAAAGCATGAATTTTCTCTTTCATAAAAGTGCTATCCACATTAAAAAAGAAGCGGGATTAAGAAATTACCAACAAACCTTTTTCATTAAAAGAAAGTTATTTGAATTTTTCCATATCTCATTATTTATGATTAGAAAGTAGCATTCACTTTTGATAAATAGTTTATCTAATAGTTTATTTTTCTTATTATTTATATGGACTTTGTTATTTATTTATTTATATTTATGCTGAATCAATTTTTGAAATTCAGTCAAAGTGCCCTCTTCAGAATGTTTATTTATTTTGCATCGTTTTCCCTGGATTGTGATATATCCTTGTATTTCTCTGCCCTTCTTCACAGACCTGAAGCTCTAGAATGGCTGCCACCAGTACCCAAATGTCCTTCCCTCAGTAGCAGGTATCCTATCTAAAAACAACTAGTTAAAAAAAAAATCCTATTTTGCATACCTAATAGTACTCTAACCTCTTTTTAAAGATAGAGTTGAGTTCTGGTCATGAGATTGGATTGCGAAAGAAACTGTCTCAAAGCAATTGGGAAAGGTTGATTATATAGCCCACAAGAATTGGTGTATGCTGTAAGGTTTTGGCATCACCAAACTGATAAGAAATTGACTCAGTCCTGCTGAGAGTCACATGCACTGCACACAGAAATGTGTATATGGGACTACACACAATGTTCAGCCCGAACATATCTGTTGTTTCTTGTCATATTTTGAATGTAAGAGCATTTGATGAGCAATCCTTTTCAGGGGACATATCTACTATGATAGTCTTTCAAACTAACATAAAAAGAATGAGAAAGTTCATAAATTATTTCTTACCTTCCCAGAACTCAAGCTTCCCTTTAAGATTTGGATAGTGGGATTATTTATACATCTTTTGTTTTGCGATCATTTATACATCTTGTGTTTCTGCTCATGTTTTCTATTTCATAATGATTTCATATCCTTTGTTCTTTCTCTGTTACTAATCAAATTAATCAGTCTCTAATAGCTTACATTCTGGCTTCTTTGAGGGGAATGGGGAGGCATTTCATACATCCTGTATGAAGTTGTTCATTAGTTGTATTCCATTTTGGAGAGTTCCTATCTTGCATTCATTTATACAGCCCTTTTCCAGGTGTTTTCCTATTTATTTGATTGCTTGCTTTATGCCTTGTAACTCTACCCTTTTAATACAACTATGGCTCCTACGTGCAGTGGTAGCAGCGGAACTCTTTTTTCGCTTTGGTATCAATGCTTAGGCGTATTGATTAGAGATTATCTAATAATCATGCGGAACTGCCTTCTCTGCTTTCTCAATCAGTATTGACATCTCTATTTGAAATTAGACAGAGAAATCAGTTACTCAGGGGTTCCCGTCATTCCTCCAATGAAAAACTATTGCAAAGGATTTTTTGAAAATTGACTTACACTGATAAGAAGGGTGTGTTTTTCAGACTTTGTGCATGTATAGACATCTTTGTTTTTATTTTAAAAAAATTTTTGTATTGAGTTGGTTTGTCTTTTGTTTTATTTTTTTTTTATAAAAGATGGAATTCATTATTATTATTTATTATTTTTGTTTAATACCTGTTTCATGTGGCAAGCTTTATTTTTGTGTTACTCAGGATAAACTCTGTGATTTACACACACTTTCTGCTGTCACCTTATGTACACAAATCTTTAATCTAAATGTAAGAAAAAAGCTTTGACATGTTTCCTTTTCACTTTGTCTTGTACAGATTATGACATAAATCCTCATGAATGCACCTGTCTTATTCAGTGTCATAATATGAATATATCACATCTTAATATCAGTGTATTACATAAGCTTTAACACCACCACCACCACCACCACCAATACCACCACCACTACCACCACTACCACTACCACTACCACTATCACCACCACTGCCACTACCACCACCACTACCAATACCAATACCACTACCACTACCACTACCACTACTACTTCGTCGTACTGACTTTATTGTTGACAGTTCGCTAAACATGTCTGGTTTTACAAGTACTAGTATTTTCCAGGGTATACTGCTGTTGGCCTATAGACCTACATTACCACAGCAGCTTGGCCACCAACTTTGAAAACACTGGGTAATGTTCTAATTATACTTGCCCTTTGTATGAAATGATGAAAGTAAACAGAAAAGGGGGGGGGGGTGGGAACAAAATAATGTGTAAGCCAGAAACTTTGACTGATTGTTGGGTGGTTAGTTTATTATGACATTTATGAGTCTAACCTCACAGCCAAGCAGCAGCCATTCAACACTTGCCATATTTCATAGGGGAAAGTTAATCTTCCATAACTTTCTGAGGTCGCTGAGGTCATGGCCCATAAGGCCCTGCTTCACCCACCCTGGCATCTGATTGGCCAATGTTTGGGAGCTTCCACCCTTGATTTATGATGAAATGGACCAGATCCACAAAGAGCTGTATTGTAATCTGGAATGTATTTTTGATGTCAGGAAGGTTGAAGGATGTAGGTCATGTGATACCACCATGTTTCCAAGCAGTTGGGACTGAAGAGGTTTTGAAACCTTTGCTAGAGCTTTGCACATGTCATTTATAAAACTTTAAAAAGAGAATCTTCAGTTTTGTTTACTGTAAAACTGTACAGTTTCCGAATTGTTAGAAACTTGAGCAAATCAAAACCAGTCCATGTAATAAAAAGTGTCAAGCACTTTTTTCCAGTTGGCCTATTGTTTCCAATTGAAAACCTCTGACCTTCAACCTGTAGGTCTACATGTAAATGGCTACTTTCATACAGGACTTGTGGTTTCGAAACTTTAAGTTAGCGAAACTTTAAATTAATGAAACCACAAGTCCCTAACCGCAGTGAGGGTTCACATGAGCCTGAATCAACGAGCTCAAACTACAAGCCGAGCGAGTTCCATGGTTAACCCCGGAAGTAGATACTGCCGATTGTGTGTACAGTACACATACAGATCCTGTGTTAATGATTCTCGCGAAGGGTATGACCCGGAAATTTAACATGAACAGCGAGGTCATGGTTAAGGTCTTAACCACGAGCTCGCTTGTGGTTCTAGAACCATGAGTAAACTTAAAGTTTCGAAACCACAAGTCCGTTCATAGGGGCTGAAACTACAAGATAACTTCAGGTAAACTTAAAGTTTTGAAACTACAAGCGAAACTAAAAGTTTAGCTCCCATCGTGTGAACGTAACTAATATTACTATTAGATTCATTTCTGTGATTAGTAAGAAACTCTTGAAATATATATATATATATATCATTTTGATCTGCTCATTGATCGTGTTAGCTGTTTTATCCACTGCTATTTTCTTGACATTTATGGACTTCTTATTTTTTAAAACTAAAACAGCACGCAGTTCCATATGTAGTGAACTATCCTCAAACAGGGTAAAGGCACGATTCTATACTTATTGGTGTAAGAACCAACTATTTTAATGTTATCTTTGGTGTTAGAATCTCAAGATCCTCATTAAAGCCAAATGCCTACAGCTTAATATTAAAAATACACTGATGTATCATGCTTTGATTCCCAATTAGCTTTATGTTACTTGAGATTCCCCCCCCCCCCCTTCTTTCGTGCCAGCACTAACCCAATTAAGCACAAAGTATGTTCATTTTTCAGACCATAAAAGGGCATTTTGACAGTTTCAAGTCTAATTTTGCCCCCTCTCTAATCAACCTGAATGTATTTTTAGAAGCCTAATAGCCCATGATGAATTGGTTGGGATGTTTGTGTCTCTGGCTGTATATGGTGATTAGTAAAGCCTTCTACCATGCTGGGGAATAGTCTACGAAATCAGAACATTTTCTAAAGTGCAATGTCACATTTTCCTTCTACAGCTATAGTTGTCCATGTGGAAGAATGATCTGTATGCGGACTCCACTGCAGTTGTTACCTGGTCTGTCAGAGGCACCCAAAATTCAGACATACCCGGGTATACTAATACTTTACAGCTTTGTTCTTATTTCAAGAAAAATTGTTTGTAGCCGATGAGACTTTTCTAAACATATTTCTTCCAAAGTTTCAATACTTATGTAGTGAAAACAAAAGAGACTTCTATAGTTTGTCCTCAAAATTCCAGATAACAAAACAGTGAGGATCCAGTGCTAGATAAAATATAGATTAATGACCTGCATCCAATCTAGATTGTTTGCAATCTAGGTTATGTGCCCCCTCCCGACCCAAGCTCAATATTCGCATTATATTGAACTGAAATTGGACAAGCACAAAGTATATTGCCTTATTTACAGGGATATGAAACCTTATGATGTAGGGCAGACAAAAATCGCTGAAGAAAATAAGAGGCTCTGAAATTGGTAAGGACGTTATTAATGAAAGGTGAAGCGGGAGAAGACGAGAAATATATCTCTCTTTATTAGTGATAAGTGCATGAAAATCCAGCTGATGCTCTGAATTCCACGATAAATCATTCTTCGAATAGAAAAATCTACCTTGTCCCTTTAGGATGCATAGCAGTTTTAGTGGAGGAAAATGGAATATATGATGAAAGGCATCTTTGCTAGCAGGAATAAGCCATTTTGAAGGTGTAGTTTATTATTTTTAGAGTGAAAGTGAAAGTGGCTGAATCGTGCATAAATTTATTGATAAAGGATTTCTTTGTTCCTATATCAGTTGGCAAATGCAACATGACAAAAAGTGTTCATAATGTTGTAAAAAAAAATTATTTCATTTTCATTTATTTCAAATTTAGAAATTTTTCACTCCTTGTGGTTTTCTTGCTGTACCTTACAGTATGGATTATTCTGTGTCGTAATAGTGGGTCTTCAAGATGTTATGGTTGCTAGTTATTAGAGGCTTAATTGATTGCTTAAAGCCAACCACACAATATACGATTGACTTCGATCCGATTTTGGAAATAAATCACAATAGCATTGAATATGGGCATTTTAACAAACAAAATCTACCCGATTCAGGTTCTGAACAATAATATAAATACTTAATAACATTGAGTTTTGGTGCGCTGTTATCCTAAAACCCAGAATAAGGGCCAAATCAGTTTAAAATGGTAGACAATCGTTCTGACGTCACTACGACTCAGGGCCGATTTGGCCTTTCCTCCTACTAGAAAGTTCGCAATAGGCCGTATTTTCAGTTTTAGTTAGAACCTCAATCCAAAATATATAAGTGTTTAAGTGTTTATATCACATGCTATAACCTTTTCTTCCAAAATCGGATCGCAGACCGGTCGTATAGAGCTTTAGGGCGCAGCAATCATTGCATGCATTGGTCCAGGTTCCAGGGTCTGTTAAGTGAGACTAAGCATGTGTCTGTACATTAATGATGAGCCCCTCATGTGTGAAATAGAGATGGACAGCCCCATGCAAGGCCCACCATCCATGGCTCCTACAAAATCAACAATTCATGATCTTGCCCCATATTTCCCACCCATTTGCTCTGTTTATGATGTTTTATTGCACTTTTCCTGTGATTAGAATGGTGGGATGCACCCCCCCCCCCCCCCACACAGGTAGGGGTGGGAGCAGCAATGGCTTCTTAGAACAAGCTGAAGCTCCAGTTACTTTGAATAAAACACTTCATTATTACTTGATTGATCTAAAGGGATACATTAAGATGTCCTAAATATTCTTATTGAGGTCAGGCTTCCCAATGCACAGCCATTTTGTCTGGGTTCAAAGAGGAAGCTTTGCAAGCTTTACTCATTCTTGTTCTCACATAGCGTAAGCAAATATTTACAGAAACCCCAATCTTGTATCCCTGTCCCAGATAAAATTGTCACAGTAATCGCACTACATGTACGTAATCTTCTGAATGCATACAAATACAAGCAGTTGGACTGTACAAATAAGAAAAAAAAAGTCAAAGTTTTAAAAGCTCAAAATATTTTGAAAGAAAACTAATTTGTAGGCTTAAATAATTAGGGCATGTAGCAATTAAACAAATAAACCAAGAGAAAAAATGTTCTTTTGATACTCTAAGCAACTCGCTTAGCATGAAATTGCCATCATTTTCTCAAGAATTTCAAGGCAGCTTTATCCACAATGCTACCATTAATATTTTCATTTGAAAATATTGAATAACTCCTCTTAATTTCCTTCATGAATAAATGACTATTTCTACGATGTGATTTGTTAGCATTAATTGTGTGGAATTGTGTGGAATTAGTAGATACTTCCCTTTAAAATCGCCAACAAAGAACTGCATCCTTGTCCTTATTGGAAAAAGACGGCCAGCTTAGAAATGGAAAGCATACCATTTCTGTCAGTTCTAGTCCATCAAGCCAATCCATTTCTAAATCCCCAATAAATGAGTATGATTTTATTTTCATCAAGCCCGCGCATAGCTGCGTGTTTACTTGATTCATTCACTTCGTTCCTGGACTTGAAAATACCCTTTGACAAAGGAGAGAGAGAAATGGCCCGTTCACACCAAACAACATATTATACTGTAAAGCCAGAGATGTTTGCAACCAGGGGAGCGTTTCATCAAGCGTTTTTCAGTGATTTTTACCGACAACTGTTATAAGCTACTGAATCCTTGCATCTGATTGGCTGAGGGCAAATTTGTCAGTAAAAATCACTGACAAAACGCTTGATGAAACGCTACCCTGGACTTGAAAATATACCCTTCAACAAAGGAGAGAGAGAAATGGCCCGTTCACACCAAATAACATATTATACTGTAAAGCCAGAGATGTTTGCAACCAGGGGAGCGTTTCATCAAGCGTTTTTCAGTGATTTTTACCGACAACTGTTATAAGCTACTGAAATCCTTGCATCTGATTGGCTGAGGGCAAATTTGCCTGTTCACACCAAATAATATATTATACTGTAAAGCTAGAGATGTTTTCAACCTTAATCTCTCACGAATGGTTTATGACAGCCATTTTCACACTCAGAGCAAGAAACTTTCGCAAACTGCAGAATTTCAGTTTAATTATTAAATTTAGAGATAATTCAATAATTTTACGACATAAAACTTTTGTTAGCCATTCAAGACTTCCCTAATTTACAAACTTTAAATGCTCTTGAAGTCTCTTGATATTCAATAGTGAAAAGGGAATACACACATGAAAAAGAACATTGTAGAAAGAACTATGTTTAGTATCAGCTTATGTCACAAGATGTCAGCTGGCCGTCATCGGTGCACGCTAACGTTAATCCCAGCCCATTAATATGGTTTTCGTACAATGCGTCATTCACACTCGAAGAGGATTCTTTATTGAGTTTTTGTTCGAAATGATTTTCAAACCTCCGTTTGATTGTACTATGTTTCGTCATGCATTTCGTTGTACAATGTTCAGACTAGAAAAAAAAGAATATTGTATAGTAAAGGTTTTTGTGTCGCTGTACGATAAATTTTGCTAGTGTGAATGAGGGGAAAGTGAAGCTTGTGCTGAATTGCAGACCAAATCTATACCAGCTAATACTCCATTTGTTGCCATGGTAACTGTCAAGTTCATTTCATTCTCCTCGTTTCTTACATTGTGGCGAATGTGTAGGGCAAAGATAAGATTGTCCTGGTGTGCTGTAATTCCTGCGCTTTTGATTTTCGAAAGTGCCATCCACTTTTTGCTTGTTATGAATTGGCATGCTTCCATTTTGTATGCAGTCAGGTGTTTAGCCATTGGTGCATCTGTCACAACATCTGATGTCTGCCATTCTTTTCACCTTGATGGAAAATTGTCTTTAAAGTGAAAGTCCACACTGGCATCAAGTTGGCTTAAAACAAAAGCATAAAAATGAGAGAAGTAGATCAGTGAAAATTCGAGGAAAATTTGATAAAAGATGAAAAAGTTATTGATTTTTAAAATTGTAATGGGTCAAACACAATTTGGCAACTCTGTGACGTACCTTTTAAGCACCTCTATCATTTTTCTGTAACAGGAAATTAATAAATTTCTTTTTTTTTAGAAGAAAATATCATTATACCTGACCAGACACATGCTTCCACACACATATTCTATGTAAAATATTTATTTCTTAATCAATAACCATGAAAATGGGATTTCTGGAATTTTCATTATGTCTGTAGTCGGGTTCACACGAAGGGAGTTAAACTTTTAGCTTTGCTTGTAGTTTCAAAACTTTAAAAAACTTGTAGTTATCTTTTAGTTTTAGACTGTATGAACAGACTCATAGTTTCGATACTTTAAGTTTACTTGTAGTTCTAGAACCACAAGCGAGCTTGTGGTTAATGATGAAACCACGGGCAGGTTCTCGGTCACATCGTGTTACGGGCCCATGTGCACCCTCGTCTTGGTTAGTGAGTCGTTGTTTCGTTAACTTAGAGTTTGCTAACTTAAAGTTTTAAAACCACAAGTCCTGTATGAAAGTAGCTATAGTCTTTTATCTGACTACAGTATTTTCCATAAAGCTTTGCATGCCACATACCAGGAATTATCACGCTGTAAATTAATATCAAGCGTAAACAAACTAAAATGTTCTTGACATAGTCAATGCTTGTTGTTAGACTCCTTAAAAGGTCATACCCAAGGTCGGATAGTGCACATGTTGAAAGATGGAGAGCTTTGTAGGTGATAGGCTAAAACTCCAATACTACTCTACTGTAAAACCAGAACTTTCGCAACATTAAACTTCACAAATGGTTAAACAACGGCCATTTTTCGTAGCAAGGAACTTTTATGAATTGCAAAAGTTCCTTGTAATAATAACAATAATAATAATAATATGTCTTGTTTACCCAAGGTAGCCTCATCAGTACTAAATACTGTTCTCCCTGAGGTCCCTGCATATTTATTACCCCGACTTTAGCATGGCAACCGTAGCACTCGGTGCATTCAAGGAATAAATCTTACCAGGGGGGTGTTTCATAAAGCTGTTCGTAAGTTACGAATGACTTTACGCACGACTGGTGATCAGTTCTTGTGCTAAATGATTGAGAATCTGATTAGTATAGCACCTAAGAACATGTTCCAGTCGTTCGTAAAGTCATGCGTAACTTTACGAACAGCTTTATGAAACACCACCCAGGTATCCTTGTTGTGTTAACCCATTGCCTGCTGGTACCAGATGGTCCCTGTATTAACCCTATGGAGATGAGAGAATCCAGTACTCAAGGGGTTAATTGTGGTTCATTTATAACGTGGCATGAAATTCATCACTCTGAACCACTCGCAAATATCGCAAACTGTCATGCATGTGGAAATTTCTGGTGTTGTAGTTCCTGCTTTCCCTATCTACCCATCTTCACCCTAATCTCAGTCTAATTATAGTCCCTCCCTTGCATATTATGTTTTATTGGTGTCAACCATTACAACAACTGTTAGAAGCTGTAACAGGTTTTTATTTTCTCAAGAAAGTGGAATGCACTTTTTATCTCACAACAGACCGGGACATTTATCGAAACCATTATAAGTCTAAGTTCAGGGACATCCCATTGAAACATGTGTAAATTCTTCAACAGGCATTTCTATGGGATGTCCATGAGCTTAATTAGACAGTTTCAAGACTTTTTACTAATATATTTCACTTTATGTGTGTTTTTCAACAAAACCCTTGCTCTACTAACTATTTACTTCACCTGCTGTGCATAACAGTATCTCTATTGAAAGAATCCACTTTGCATATGTAGTTATATATCATTTGTTTCTATGTCTGGCAAGCCTATGGCAAGCTTTTGAGTAATCAAGAGCAACTAGTGTTGAGGTAGTATGCATAGAATTAGTAAACAGGTCTATTAAATATTTGTTTTCATCTTGCATACTAATAGCCTTTCATTTTTACCCTTGTCTTGATTGAAATCAGCCTTGATCATTCAACGACGACTCTATCTTTCCCTCTCAATCCACTTCCAGATGAATTAGACTTTGCTGAAGAAGATTGAATCAGATGACCCTCTTGTCCGCATCATGGCTCCTCCCCCCACTCCTGCTGAAGATGCGGAGATACCAGTGATGCAGCCTCCTCACGTAGCTAGACCGCCCAGCATCCTCGTCACCATGGAAACCCCTCATCACCAGCCAATCCTTCAGCATCTCAGTGGCGAGGGCAGAGAAATCCAAGCCTCCCACAATGCATTTTGGTTCTGTCATCGTCTCGGCGATGATGAGAGATGCGTGAATGGTACGTAGGGTCTATGCTTCTACCACTCTCATACTGATGCCATCATCATCTTCTTCTTCTCTTGCTTGAGTTCAGAGATGCATGCAAGCGATATTTCTCATCTCCCCCCCTCCCCCCCCCCCCAAAAAAAATATATAATAAAAAAATAAATTTCATCATGCCATCGTTTGCTTTCTAGCCATACCAAACAATATTTTTGTATCGCTGTAATAAATTGTACATATATAAAGTTCCAGACTTTGAATCCAATACCGAACGGAGAGAGATGAGGTAGAAATGTGAACTTTCTGTTTTTACTCTGGCATGATTTAGTGTTTTAGCTAAAGTTGACAGAGGAAAATGTGTAAGCAATGTAAATCAGTGTTTCATTTGTTAACTTGTTAAAGATCATTGAAATGTGTTGCTTCTGTTTAAAATTGGTGAATACAGGTATAGTGCACGCATAAGTCAAGATATAGCGTTAATTATGCACAGAAGTGCAATTCATGGACAAACCACGACTGGTTTTGAAGTCTAAATTCTGCCTCACTAATCTCTCTTGCATCTTTGAGAGTTGATCATAAATAGCTCTTAATCTACATGGTAAAGTCGCTTTTAAACAAGTGATCGCAACCAATGTCTTACGTCTACCAAGAAAGCAGATGATTATGATCTCTGAATTATGTTGGATATAGAGCTGAAGTACTGACTGAACTTAGAGTTTGCACAATGTTGCTTTTCATCCCAACCTCATGCAAACAACAGTGTTCTTTGTTGAGTTCTTATTCTTTGTTTTACTAACTGTTCAGATTCTGTTGAGTTTTTACCAGTTGGCTGTTGTCAGTTCAGCACTAATATTGTTCTACTTTACATTGTAGGTTGAAATGAGTTCCATCATTGTTAATCTGTAATTTTCACATGTTTGATTATTTAGGTTCAGCTGTATATTTATCAGAATATAAATGTTCATGGACTGTATAATTTCTTAAAGGGATTCGGTAGCATTGTGGAGGCTTGATTTAATAAATTGTTGAAGTTTTATATCTGTCTTGTATAATGATGTTCAGAAGGATAAATAAATAGCCATTCATAGAAATGTTTTCAAATATATAATGCTATTATTAAGATATCGATGACTGAATATTCCATTCACGAAAGCATATGGCCATACGCTTTAGTCTAACACTGAGTCTATGGGGAAAATGAGTCTGGCATTTCCGGTCACTTGCATATTTTTACTTTTGTGAAGGATATGATGATTTTGAAGTGCTTTTGTTCCCCCTGAGCTTCATTTTTACACCATATTACATACACTGATAGCATGTAAGGCCAGGCAGCTCAGATTTTATCAAGCCTCTACAAAGTTACCAAATCATTTTAATAAGACCTCGCTGAAGCACACTGAGACTTGTATTACTGTATACTATCACTATGATTTCTTTATCCATGTGGGAAACATAGTTACAGTGGACTTATTTTGTTCGCAACACCTGAATACTGAATGTGAACACCGCCCATACTTGATCTAAAAGTATACTCCGTTCACATTGACACAAAAGTAACAATCCATGACTGTTGTGCACTACCTCTAGAATCCTATATCATTGGTTAAATAGCTTGTAAGAATGTGTTTGTTGAGTTTTCTCAAAGAACATGCTCCTTTTCATTAGAATGGAATCAAGATATCACCTGTATTCACCATCAAAGAAACTGAAACTTGCTAATGTTCAAATTATTTTGAGGTTGGGGTAGCAAAGTGTCTCATGGTATTTTCATGATCTTGAAGTATTCTTCTAATGGATGTGAAATTCACTGCAGTATAACTAAGTAGGCTTGAACCATGTAATATTAAGCCGTGATAACTCTTGCTGGAGTCTATGGAGTATGTGTGTTATAAATACAAACATCAAATGGTATCCACAGGGTTAAAGACCATATATGTAGATATTGATAAGATTCAGTGTGGTCCTTTTTAGATATCATGTAATATACAGTTGATATTTACTGCTATGTGAGGCATGCTCCACAGTTCCAGTATTTCCTTGAAGAAAATTTGTGAGCTGGTAGATTCGAAAAGCTAGAATGTTGAAATCTTCATCTTTAAGCTAGATGTACCATTAAGGGACTTTGTTGGTCTCTCCGCTTGAATATGATTCTGACCAGTTCACATTACAGTTTTCAAGTTTGACAGTTTGAATTTTGCCAGAAGCATTTAACGTTAAACCCTAAGCTAATTGTAAATTTGATTATTAAACATCCATTCCCCTGATATTGTTAAACTATTCATTCTTTATTTTTTGACTATTAAAGATGACGCATCAATGTTGTAAAGACAGTGTTGTAAAAACTGTCAAAAGCAAGAAATACGTAGGAAATTATCATGAGAGTTTGAAAGACACTGCTTTAATTGTCGATGTACATGTACCTTGTTAATTTAAATCTGTAAATCTATGTTTGCAAAATAAAAGTGCATGAAACAGAATATACAGACTAAAATTTATCCGTTTTTGTTTTCCATATTCAATTCATCTAAAGATTAGCGAAAGCTTACAGGGGAATTAGTTCTTCATAGCATGTATTCTAGGTGAACAGAGATACACCAGAAGAATGAGAGAGACAGGAATTTTTGAAATTTAAGATTGATAACAATATTGGAAAATGCCGTTGAAGAGAGACATACTGAAGCTTTTCGTCGTGCACTCATCGGATTATACCACAAGAATGAACAGAAAGCCGAAATCGAACAATATACCGGAAACTAAAGGAACAAAGCGCACGAACTGTTAAACAGATTTTGAGTGGCTGCCTGAACAATATAACAATATTGGGAGTTTCCCCCTGACAATTCAGTCGTGATGTTTGATTAGAGGCACGATGGCTCAGTGGTAGAGCAGTGGTCTCGTAACTGAGAGGACCCAGGTTGGAAACCAAGTTGATGTGCTATAGTGCCCTTTGGTAAGGAATTAATCCTAATCACCAGGTCCCTCGGGGAGGACTTCCATGAGTATGTAATGCTAGTTGAAAAACTATGATGCACTCTATCAAAGTAAAAATAATTTTCTTACACTTAGAAAACAACTAGCAGCTCGATCATCGAAGCTGTACTTGTAAGCGAAAGATCAAGTCATATGCTTTTTATAACCCTGCATCTGTTTAAAGGGAAAGTCCACTCTTGTATTAAGTTGATGTGAATAAATGAAGAAAAATGAGAAAAAATGATAAGGGAAAGTTTGAGCAAATCCGATAAGGAATAAGGAGGATATGTCACGGAGTTGCCAATTTGTATTCGATTGATTACAACTTTAAAAATTTCATAACTTTCTTATTTCTTATCGTATTTTGCTCAAACCTTCACCGATATGTTTCTTTAATTTTTCTGCTTGTTTTAAAACCTTTAAAAACTTGTAGTCAGGGTGGATTTTCCCTTTAAAAGGAATTTTCTACTGATGTTTTTTACAGAGGGACAAATTTGTAATCATATTTTACACATGAGAGGGTGTAAAATTGTAAATTAAACCTGATGACATCCTTGTCCCATCCCCCATTTTCCTCCCTGTTCATCTCACCTCTAAGGCAGAAGCCGCAGACACGCACAGTTTTAGTTCACAGATGGGAAATCCGCCTAAGGCCTCCCAGAATATCCCTTGCACATGTGCGACTAAATGGGACAGATGCTAAATGATAGTCGGGCGACGCTGAAGCCAGTCGAAGATTGACACAAAACGTGTCAGAATGCCGAGAGTCTGTCTGTCACAGATCTATGTTTCCCAGATATGTTTTTTTCCCACCTCAGACATCCAAAGAGATATAGCACTCTTTGTGAAAATGATTTGATTTTGCTTAGAATGGAGGGGAAAATCCCAGATGACAATAATCAGTGTCAGATAAGGGGGGAAAAAAAAAATCGATATTCTAATCTTACAAATGATGTGAAAATCATACACTCATATAGCCAAGAGGAGAAATTTAAAGAATTACACACAATAGACCTATTTACTCATTTTATGCATACCTCTTGGACAAAATTTTCTTGTGGCAACTCAAAAGCTTGCCAGACTTAGCAACTACTAATGTATGCAAAGTGGGTTCCATCTAAAGAGATTTCATGATGCATGGTGTCATGGTGAAATAAATACATGTACTCAGTAACCAGGGAGAGAAACATGCATAAATTGGAATACATTAGTAAACAGGTATATTGTCTGTAATCCACATGATCTTGACCCCATCACATATTGGACTGATTTTTCAACATGTGTATATTTTGAAAGTTAAAGGGCAATCCAACCTTGTTAATATCTGATTTGTGAGAAAGCATGGGCGTCAATCCTCACAGGAATTCTATTCAAGTGGGGGGGGGGGGGGGGGGACACACCTGGATGCAACAATAGGGTGTCCCCCCCCCCCCCCCCCCCCCACTTGAATAGAATTCCTGTGAGGATTGACGCTCATGTGTGAAAGGATAAACATATGAGAAACAGGATGGTGAAAGTTTGAAAGAAATCGCATTGCCCTTTAAGTATTTTCTTGGTTTTGTTTTGCTTTTGATGGTTCTGTTAAATCTCTGACTATAAAATCCCTTAAGATGATCTGTGCCCTCTCTGTGTTATTACATCCATATATACACATTCAAGAACACCCCCTCTTTACGGCCCCCTTCCACACACTCCCTTCCACACACTCCCTTCAATCAATGGCCTCGTTCTTGCGCATTTCAGGCACCTCGCATGTCTCGTGCCCCCTCCCCCAATGATGCTAGTGCCCCCATAAGTGGTTGGATCCACACTACGCCCTTGAATACATCTACATTGAGGGGAGCACTGTTTAGTGTGTGACAGGGCTTGAACCCCTGACCTTTGCATCTCTGATCAAATGTTCCAACCATTCCACAACAACACCACCATCGGGTACCATGCATAAAGTCATTTGCAATTTGGGTTTGTGGTAATTTGACTGTTATCAGTTAAGACATTTTTGTTCCCAATCATCCCTCCTGTTATTTCATCTCCACTTTCTCTTTTTGCAGTACACATGCAAACGAAAAGCAGAGATCCAAAGCATGTCCGGCGAATGCAGAAGTCGTTATCTATTATTAGATCAATTACATCATTTGTCAGTTGGCATTCTGTGATTTGTACGTGGGTTACCAATGTAAGTGGCATTCCTCGTCTAACCCCCGTCTCTGGCATAAGAGACTAGGTTTGTCCTCATTAGCCCAAGTTTTCGAAATAGCCTGCTAATTCTGATCTGGGGAAAATTAGCCAATCAACACTAGCTTGCGCTAAGTTCACAGTGCAGACGCAAATAGTAAGGCTACATTTGATTCACCCTTGTGCTTAGGATATTAGCTCGAGCTATTTTCTCAAGCAAACTATTAGGCTTGTTTGTCAAATAGCCTATTCGGCCGATAGACCTGTTTACTAAGTGATTCAAATTTATGGATGTTTCTTTCCTGGGGACCTAGTAACGAGGTATTCCATTAACCTGTTATTAATGAATGAACTACAATACTTGGAATCCAGTTTGCATACATTACTTGTTGCTATGTCTGACAAGCCTCTGGCAAGCTTTCAGGTTGTCAAGAACAACCTTTCTTTCAAAAGTATGCATAAAATTTGAACACTTAGTAAACAGGTCTATTAGCCAAATAATTTGCCTGTGAAGATGCACTAGTATGAAGATATGCTCTGAAGCGAGCTAATTCCTTGAGCAAGCGGGGATTGCTGGACTTGGGCTGATGTGGTTAGGGAACTTGAATTTCAAACTTTTTCTCCTGAAGTGCCGATTGGTCCATCAATAGCTCAAACTCAAGCTTATTTTGGATAGTGGAAATGCACATAAATGTAGAATGGATGACGTCAAGAAGATGGGTTGCATTGGCCCCACGGGTATGGTGTCATCATCAAGTCAAGGTCGTTCATTGTGTCTGGCTCTTATTCTCCCTTCACATATGTAGAAGAGAGAGAGAGAAAGAGAGAGGTGAAAGTGGATGATAGAGTGTAGCATCCCTAGTTGATTCCATTTGTCAGTAATCATTAATTTGTTACTTTGGAAATTCCAGGAGAAAATGTTTACCGGCATTCAGTATTCATGTAAACAGATCTATATAATTTCAAAAGCTGTGAAGATGAATTTTAAAGTCTTGCAAAAGTTAGCGCCATATTTTGTAGAATAACATTCAGAAACCAAGTGAATCAAATAGGTTAGGGTAAAAGGACAGGTACAGCCTGGGTGCCCATTTAAACCTGGGTGGAGAGTGACAAATGTAGATTAATGTCTTGCCAAAGGACATTAGTGCCGAATCGGGGCTGGAAACTACAACCTTTTCATCTCCAGTCAAGTGTTAAAACCATTCGACTGCGACACCTCCACATATATAAACCCACGAGAGAAAACGAGCATTGTCGCAGCTTAGTTATTGTTTTAATATGAAAATATATGTTTTTGGTCTAACCTGTAATGATTTCTCTTTGAATTCTCTAGATGAATTCAACACAAGGCTTATTGTTTCTTCACAAGATTAGTCACAATTAAGATATGTAATCCCTTTCAGAGAGGCATATCAACAACATAACGACCTAGCCTTGCCCTAGCAAAGGTTTGAAAGTTTTATAATAGAATAAAATGTGTGGGTTCATTTGTTTACCGTACATGACTTTTGACTGTTTTTAGCATGAAGTTGCACCGGCAAGCAATACGTTGAAGGAAAATTCCAATTTGAGAAGTTAACCTCTTTAAGTTTTGAGCAGGATTTAAAAGGCGGCGAGGGTAGAAAAAGCAAAAAATAGGGTCAAATCTGCATTTCAGATGCATTGTCATGTTCCGTTTAACCTCAGGTGTGAGTAACTTGAGACATGTAATCAGTATTACCACCATTTCCCACCATGTTTCCCGGATCTTTTGTGTCGATGCTCGTAGCCTAGATTGGTTCCCAAGGCAGGTACTACAAATCGAATATGACAAAAAAGAAAATGACACAAAAAGAAGAGAACGCTGACACTGGATATTTTTAATCAGAAGGCTTGTCCTCATTGCTCAAATTCAGAGTTCCATTTTAGAAGTTGACTCTTCCATGATAAATTTTGCGTGGAATGGCATTATGGGGGTTTATGGAATTATTTTTAAAGCCATATTACAAGGAGTCTCATGTCACCCAGGTCACAAGCATATCTCTGAAATATGGAAAACCTTTGACACGGAATGTTTTTGATCAGAAGGCTTGTCCTCATTGCTCACATTCAGAGTTCCATTTTAGAAGGTGACTGTGCTATGATAAATTTGCATGTGAAATGGCATTATGGGGCTTTATGGAATTGCAGTGAAACCTGTCTATAAAGACCGCTCAAGGGAGACAAGAAAAGCGGTCTTTATGAGCAGGTGGTCTTTATGTACAGATTCCTTTAATACACGTTTCAATGAGAAACACTTTTTCACGGGAAACGAAAATTGTGGTCTTTATGTACAGGTGGTTGCTAGAGCAGGTTTGACTGTATTTATGAAGCCATATTACAAGGGGGTCCTCATGTCACCCAGGTCGCAAGCATATCTCTGAAAAATGGAAAACATTTGACACTTTGATATTTTTAATCAAAAGGCTTGTCCACATTGGTAAAATTCAGAGTTCCATTGTAGAAATCAACTGCATCTTGCATACGTGAAATGGCATTATAGGGGTTTATGGAATTATTTTAAAGCCATATTATAGTGGATTCTCATGTCACCCAGGTCTCAAGCATATCTCTGCAGTCCAATGCCACGAAGGCTATGTTCTAATTTCTCACTAGTATTTCATCTTCTTATTCATTGAAATCTGATAGGCCTTTCAGCCAAGCACTTCTACCCTCGATATTTTTTCTCTTCCGGAGGTAAAAAAAAAAATCACTATGCTCTTGGTTGTTTTTCCTGGTACGTGCAATGTGGCATTTTGCAGTGTGAAATGGAATAACTGTGCTTCCAGTTGTATAAGAGTTTTGATTTTAATGTAGTTTTGAGTGAAATGCTTATACATAAGTAAAGTAGGTCTGCATTAAGGTTCCTTTATACTTTCAAAGTGAGAAAAGAGCATGAGCTTCTGCGAGTAGCATTAACCGGATGTTGATCCCCCCATCAATCTGGAAAAAAGTTGATTTTACTGTCTAATACTGGTACCCTTTTCAAACCAGTTTCCCCTCCAAATTTTACGAGCAGGAAATTTTTAGGTTACCCGGAGAATTATAGGAGCACCTTTCCGACAGACCTCACTTCCCCGGGAAAGATGCCATTGGTTATGAATTCCACGTTCAATCGGCCGGAAGTCGGGAGAGATTCAAGGTGCGCGTGTTTGTGTTTTCGTGCAGGGTTTTAAAATGAAAGTCGATGCGACGACATGGGATCATAGTGTGACTAGCCGGAAGTGATAATTGATCTCTGACATATTTCACCGGGGAAGCTCTCCGCCGACCTTTCACACCGACCACTTACCTGCTGAAACTCTCTTTCCCCGCGTAAGTTCTCTGCCTTGGTAGGTGGATAAGTTACACAGGGAAGTTCTTCGGCTTTACGCGGGTAACTCTTCCCTTGTTCATTTCAGAGCAGACCTTTCCCCACGTAACTCTGAACGTGAGCGGGGAACTTCCCCGAGTAAGTGCTTGGTTTGAAAGGGGTATTTAGTAACTAATTGTATAGTAAATATCTTACCTTACAATATTGATAAAGAGAACTATTAAAGAAGATACGCAATTGATTTCATACTGTTATAACTTAAAAATCTACGGCATAGCGTCTGCTGTGGGAGGAATGTACATATTTTACAATATTTGAAACATGCTTTTCCTACCTAATGATACTTGTGTAGTAGTAACGGTTCTTAGGATATTGTGAGTTTTACCTCATATTAGCATCAAAACCCATCGCACAGTGAAGTAAATTAAGTGTTTGCCAACTTTATGAATCCTCAAAACCTCAAAATCTCTGCCCCTAACCTTTTTTGCAAAACATCAGCAGCTTGTTTATCTCTCATGTGCCTGAAACATCCCTGATGTACCCCAAATATTTTCTTAAGCCAGAGATTATTTTAAAGAGAAGGTTGAGTTGTGGGAAAGGTGAAAAGTAATTTGTGAGCTTTCTCATTCCTTTTATGTCAGTTTGGAAGAACATCATAGTAGAAATGTCCCCTGAAAAGGATTGCTCTTCAAATGCGCTCATACTCGAAATATGACGAGAAATAGCTGAAGTGTTCAGACTGAACATTCATGCTACATGCGTGTGCAGTCCCATATACCCATATACCCATTTCTGTGTGCAGTGAATGTGCTTTTTAGCAAGACTGGGTCAATTTCTTATCATTTTGATGGTTCCAAAGCCTCGCAATATACATGTAAAAGTGATCAACCTTTCCCAATTGCTTTGAGATACTTTCTTTAACAATGTAATTGCATGATCAGACCTCAACTTTATCTTTAAGCTACAACACTTTTCACAAGTTGTGATAGCGTTGAATTGACTTTTTTTATTTAAAATTTGTATCATCCGAGAGCTTTCAGGGCTACGAAGCCCTGCAACGATCACTGCATATTATTGGAGCTTAACCAAGTGTGAACGAGAGGCGGGGTGAGCCAAACGCGGATGTCATTCCCCACAAAATTGTCATTCGACTTTGCTACAACATCAATTTCAAATACTCGGGGGAATAATTTCTGTCTCGCTTTCCAGTCAGAGACCGGTGAATTTAGAAATGCAATCAAATTTGTCTCCTGGTTCACCCACCCCCTACCCATCCCCATGTTCTCGTAAATGCCAAAAGTTACAGCAGTCAGGGTGAGAAGTGGATGATTTTGATGAAGCTCATTATGTTCTATTGACTCTAAACCATGTCTGGTTTTGGGTCCCTTTTAGCTGGATAGCATATTGTGCCCTGGTCTTTTCTTAAGCTAAATATAGATCGTCTGAAATGATATTCCTTGTGGGGGAGCTCTTCCGCATTTAGGCTTCGTTTTACCCTCTTTCCAGTTCAGTTATGCAGTGAGTTAAAGAGAGAGAGAGAGAGAGAGAGAGAGGGGGGGAGACAGAGGGAGGGGAGGAAAGGAAGGAGATATTGGAAGGGAGGGATAGAGGGGGTAGAGAGGGGAGGAGATAAACATGGATGAAGAAGACGCAGACATAGAGACATTGACATCAGTAGGTGGAAGGATATGTATTTTAGAGTCTATCTCATGTTCAGATGTAAAACTCAAAGTGATCTTGAGTCATTGAGATTGAGGTGGTGAAGTATTTCCAATAAATAAAATTATAATGGTATACCAGTGATTCCTACACATTGTTGATGATATCGTCTGCTGAGAGCCAGAAGGGCGTTGACTCCTACATTTTAACACTCGGTTAACGCCCTTCTGGCTCCAAACAGAGGAAGTCTGCCACTGAAAAGATAGTTCACGCCTTAATTTCCTCCCGTCTCGACTTTGGCAATGCCCTTCTGTTCAATATACCCCGAAATCTGTTGTCCAAGCTCCAGAAGCTTCAAAATGCTGTGGCTCGCATTGTTACTCTGTCCACCAAGCGTACTCATACCTCCCCTGTTTTGCAGTCGCTACACTGGCTCCCTGTCAAATATCGCATTATTTTCAAATTTTTGTTACTCACTTTTCACTGCGTTCACGGTTCTGCTCCTCAATACAATACCTCTTTAATTCAAAATTACACCCCCGCAAGATCTTTGCGCTCATCCACTTCCAGTTCTCTTGTGATCCCTAAAGTCGCAAGATCTTGGGGGAAAGATCATTTGCCCATGCATGCCCTAAATGGAATAGCCTTCCTGAAGACATCAAAAAGTGCATAACATCTGATTCTTTTAAATATCATGTAAAAACATTTCTGTTTAATTCTTAATTAATTTCTACATGCGCCTTGAGCACTCCACAGAGTGGATTTGGCGCTATATAAGTTACATTTATTATTATTATATAATGATGGTGATTGTTGATATAACATTGTAGAGAAATCAAATTCTGATTGATGACCCAATTTTACAATGGCCGGGAGACTGATATGGCTTATTGATTAAAGAAAACAAGCTAACAGACCAGGGTATTAAATTGTAATGGATATCAATAGATATTGGCTTAAACACTTCTGAAAATTGATTTAAAATCCTTTTTAAAGAATACGGTCTCACTTTAAAGAGAAGGTTGAGTCCTGGTAAAGGTGAAAAATATTTAAGAGTGCTTTCTCATTCTTTTTATATCAATTTGGAAGAATGTCATGAAAGAAAACCAAACTTTCTTGTCACAGGTGTGTGTAGTCCCACATATGCATTTTTTGTGTGTGTGTTTATTCAATGAAAATATAATCACAATATTTTACAAACAATTAAAATGGATTGGCATGAATAGATCCAGATCAAACAAATTAAAAAAAAAAAAAAGTGCAGCGATATACTGTATATACTATAAGAGTTTACGCCCGATTTTATATATATATATATATATATTTATTTTTTTTAAATTTAATCTTTTTTTAAGGGTGTGGGGTTCGGGGTGCCCACGGCACAATGCCGGACACCCCGCGAGCCCGCCAATCAAGTGGCCAAACAATCAAAGTCCACTCCCCCGTGACTGGGCTGGCCTCGTCTCTGTATTGGTTTTAAAAATCTGTGTGCATACCATCTGAATATATTTTGAAATCATGATTCACACACACACGCATACGTGTTTTCACCGGAAAACGAGGACTGTGTGTCAACATTACCCAACCGTGGACTTATTCATAATTAATTATTCACAGTTATTGTTCAATTGTTTTTGATTTTTGAACAGAATAATCCTGGAAGACTAAAAATAAATCCCGTTCAATTGTAACATGCTTTCCGGGCGTGCCCGTCTGTTGGATAGAGTGCGTAAGCCAAAAATTTAAAAAAAAAAAATAAAAAATAAATAAATAAATTATACCCACGAAAAAGTTCACGATGACCCAAACGTGGACTCTGCTCAGAAATGCTCGAAAGTTCAACAGCTAGTAGTTAGAAGCTAAAAATAAAGCCAACAAATCGTAAACTGTTAATCAAAACGAGGACAGTCCTCGGTCTCGTGTGTGTCCTCGGTTCGAAGATGTGTTTTCATAAAAGTGCCAGCGGTTGCCGGTGCACACCAACGCACACATATATACGGCTATACAAAATCACACTCAGGAAAATCCACATATGCATTTCTGTGTACAGTGCATGTAACTTTCAGCTAGATTGAGTCAATTACTTGTTATACGACAATTATACATCAATTCTTATGTACTACATAATCAACATTTCCCAATTGCTTCAATTTATTTTAAAATGTAATGGCTTGACCAGAACTTAACCTTATCTTTAAGCTGTCCGATGTTTCAGAACAAATACACTTGTTTTTCCTTGTTGTAAAGTACACTTAACTGATTCTTGAATCAAATAATCAATACTGACAATACATCCAGACAAATAGATGGACAAATACCCTAATTCAGATAAAGCAGGTTTGCATATGGTCTATGGATGCTGTGTTCACACAGAACGATACTCCACGTTTTGTGCTTGAAAGGAAATAGACCTCTATGGGGATTTGTAGAGGTGTTGCAATCAAGTGGACAAGTCACTCGACTGCGGATCATGGCCGAATGGCCAGATATGTAGCGCTCTAGCACATTTACACCTGGGTGGAGAGTGGCAAATGTGGATTAATGTTTTGTCAAAGGATGTTAGCGCTGGGCTGGGATTTGAAGCCTCAACCTCTTGATTGAAAGTCAAGTGAATACCCTGACACCACCTCCACAGCTCATCATTCTCATGGAGAGTTGAATGGTCTGTAAGCAATCACTCAGTGGATGTATGAGTATACAAAGAGGTTCGTTCTGACAGTTTTAAGTCGGGCAGAAAGCTTGGCTGAAACAGCACCTCTGAGAATAGAAGGTATGAGAGCACCTGCTAAGCACCTGCTAATTATATGTTAGCACTATGGATCATTGTCAATATAGGCCTATACTTATTTATATGTAGGTGCGCTAGAAAAATCAATAAACACTGCCAGAGAATGCTGAGGGCAAATGGTGAATGTGAATATGTTTTGGAGTGCTATATTGTTTGAGGTGAGAAAGGGTAAGAGCATAATAGCTCTGTTTTGCCACGGGAATAGCCGATTTAGGAGAGCTGTCAGTGATGTAAACTGATTTATCTCTCTGAATCTGTGTTCGATGAGAGACCTTGGCTTTGCCCTGATGCCACCGTAAGTATAATATAGGAAACCCATGGGGGTATATGCATCAATCTATACTTGACAATCAAAGTTGTCAATACATTGTCATGTTACTTCCTGCCTCATCAATAACTTTTGTAGCATGTCTGGTCCCCCCCCACAACTTTATATGTTCTTAACAGAGAGAGGCGTAACGTGCAAAGGTAAATGAAGAGTGGAGATTGTCAGTCTTGCATCGACAACCACTGCTACGTACAATCTGTAAGACATGATACAGTCCTACTCTTATTTTCCTCCAACCAGCACATCGTTGCTTTCCAACGGAACCCTATACCCACAAAAACACTTTTGTACGATTTCAATCAATGTTAGAGTCACCTTTCAATAGCATTTTAGACCCTATCTTGACTAAGACACATTAGCTGATCAATAGGAAAACTCTACCTGTACCGGAAGTAGGCGTCACAACAAAAGTGACATAGCGCCATCATCGGTGAATGTCTTACAGCTATTGTTGATCGCTTGAATTAGCATTCTTGAAACGGTTACGAAATCAACGACATTTGCGTGTATTTTATATGCGCAGGGGTATCGGACCTTTTTCATTCGTTTTCCAACGAGAGGGGGATACAGTGATAAGCCTTCGTGTGACCGCAAGTCTGAAAATACCACCGCCTTTGTAAATGTTATATCAATGTGTGCTACCGACATGGTTAACCACATATCGAGTGTGGTAGCTATCATGCAAATAATACCAGAAATGTTCCTGTGTAAAGCATCACTTTGATGTACATGAGATTGAACTATGAGTAACCCCCTTCATTGCCAAAGGCTGTTTTAACTACCCAAGCCAGGAATTCAATTGCAATGTTTATTACCCATAGGACATGCAAAATGCTAAAGGGATACACATAAATAGTCACACAAACATAAGACAAACATGTAGATATAACGATGGGTAATACTTTAAACTATATACAGTGGAACCTCGTTATAACAAACTACTTGGGACCAAGGAAATTACCTCTTCATATCGAAACCTTGTTATATCAGGGCTAAAAACAATAGAATACAAAGAAGTGGGACCGGAAAAATTACCTTGTTATAATGAGAGTTTGTCATAACAGAGTTCTTTATAACGAGGTCCCACTCTACGTAAACTATTGGTTGTCAAAAACAAAGAAATACCTATTCAGCCAGAACGGTTCATTTAGAGAAATTCTCCATTATTGATTGATGTACTATCTCATGACTTTGGACTGAGAAAAAGGTGTCTTCTATTTCTTTTTTTCTTTTCTTCAAATACAAAACAGGCAGATGATTTTTTTACTTTATCATTTAACTCTATGCTTGCTGGATTATTCTCATTCCCATAGACTTCATACAGGGAACAACCGCTTCCAGTAGGAAAAGGAGTTAATACTATTTTTTTTCTTCAAAATGTACAATGGAAGAAACAAAACATTGTTTAAATTGTCTCATGTATTCTAAGCTATGTTACATGTTACATGTTTGTAAGCTCATGGGCACTGTAAGCATTAAGATTGTTTAACCCCTACCATGCCGTGGCCGGCAAATCCCGCCCAAAATTTTGAGTGTTGAACATTTTGTTTAGGCTCAGAGTGCTTGAAAATTCTTCCTCATACAGAAACCTGTGCCATCAGTATAATGTTTATTCTTATGCAATATAACTTTGCCCAGTTTGCTCGAGAAAATAATCTTTAAAAGTTAATATTTAACTCTTGAAAATTCATTTTTGACATTTCCTCAAAAGTCTGGTGGCATGGAAGGGATTAATATGAGGATACTTCCTTCATTGGTTGTCTTGACAATATTTTGCTTTCAAAAAAAATGTGTTCCAGAAATAGATGATTTAGTCTCGCATAGGCCATAAAGGTTTTGACAGATACTTCTGTTTGTTAAAAGAGAAAGCATACCAGATAGAATATCATTTTAAAGGGAAAGTCTACCGTGATTACAAGTTGGTTTTGAAAGGAGCAGAAAAAATGAAACAAGTCAGTGAAGGTTTGGGCAAAATAAGGTAAGAAATAACAAAGTTTTGAATTTTCGCAGTTTTAATCAATCAAACACAAATTGGCAACTCCGTGACGTATCTTGCGAGCTCCTATCCCATTTGCCTCGTACTCAAAAAGATTAATTTCCATTTTCTCCAAAGTAAAAATTCAAGCATACATGCACCTTAGATATAATCATTGCTCTTATGCTTTTACGCAAAACCTGTATGAAACAAATCTATTACTTCATCAAAAACTAAGAAAATGACAATTTATTAAATTTTCTGTACTGAGCAAATGGGAGAGGAGCTTGCAAGATACGTCATGGAGCTGCTGTTTTGTGTTTGATTGATTACAACTTCAAAAATTCTTTAACTTTCTCATTTTTCATTGGATTTTGCTCCTACTTTTTAGTAATTTGTTTCTCTCATTTTTCTGCTTTTACTCAAATCAACTAAATACCAGGGTGGACTTTCTCTTTAAGAATAGAATTTTGTCTCAATGAAACCAATATTACACTTCTCTTTCCTGTCATTCTCATTTAATTGTCAAAATGGTTAAGTCTCGGGTGTAGCTGATATGATTTCTGTTTCATTTCCAGAAGTTGTTATAAACTTCGGGGAAACACCTACATAATTCAAAGTGAAAACGATGATAAACAAATTTTATCATTTTTTTTTCTAAATTTCTGAAATCTGTTAGCAATTCAGAAGCAAACTTCGGCCATTACGTTCTGCTTTTTATTGTCAAGAATTTGAAAATGCAGCACACAAATGAGAACCTCCCTTTTTATGTCACTAATGGGGTGTTGCAAGAAAGTTGCAATCGATTGCAAATTGTAAAGCAAATTAGAACAACCATTCTGAATGGTTCAGGGTCTGCCCATTCAAGAAGATGCGCTTGCAACAATGATTTTGATTGGTCAGTACCGATCAGTTGCAACTTGCAATCAATCGCAACTTTCTTGCAACACCCCATTAGACCTGGTGTTTACATTGAAGGGTTAAGAATGTGTTTGTTGGATTTTATCTTTCCATACCTGCTTATATGAGAAAGTAATATGGATGTTTGATTAACACTACTATCATACTTTGTGTTTGAAACAGAAGATTCGGATTCATTTTGAAAGGGTAATTGGATAGCTGTAGGCTTTACTTTTTAATGCCTCTTTATTTTTTCATCAAGATTATAATCGTTAAATGAACTTCATGATAAGACTGCAAATGATATGTTGTATTTTCTGTAGCTTCTTACTTTTTATGCCTCCGCCCACCGAAGGTGGGTGCCGGAGGCATTATGTTTTCGGGTTGTCCGTGCGTGCGTGCGTGCGTCCGTACGTCCCACTTCTCGTTACCGCGATATCTGAAGAATCATTTGAGGTAGGAACCTCAAACTTGGTACTAGTATGTATCCCCATATGAAGATGAACTGATTAGATTTTGGGGTAAGTAGGTCAAAGGTCAGAGGTCACAGAGGTCAATTTACATGAAATTACATGAAATTTTTGGTTTTTAGCACCGTTACCGCGATATCTCAAGAACTGTTTGAGGTGAGGACTTCAAATTTGGTACTAGTATGTATCCCTATACGAAGATGAACTGATTAGATTTTGGGGTAAGGAGGTCAAAGGTCAGAGGTCACAGAGGTCAATTTACATGAAATTACATTCTTTGTTTTTAGCACCGTTACCACGATATCTCAAGAATTGTTTGAAGTGAGAACTTCAAACTTGGTACCAGTATGTATCCCCATAGAAAGATGAACTGATTAGATTTTGGGGTAAGTAGGTCAAAGTTCAGAGGTCACAGAGGTCAATTTACATGAAATTACATGGAATTACTGGTTTTTAGCACCGTTACCGCGATATCTCAAGAACTGTTTGAGTTGAGAACTTCAAACTTGGTACTAGTATGTTTCCCTATACGAAGATGAACTGATTAGATTTTGGGGTAAGGAGGTCAAAGGTGAGAGGTCACAGAGGTCAATTTACATGAAATTACATGAAATTCTTTGTTGTTAGCACCGTTACCGCGATATCTCAAGAACTGTTTGAGGTGAAAACTTCAAACTTGGTACCAGTATGTATCCCCATAGAAAGATGAAGTGATTAGATTTTGGGGTAAGGAGGTCAAAGTTCAGAGGTCACAGAGGTCAATTTACATGAAATTACATGAAATTACTGGTTTTTAGCCTCGTTATCAAATATTTCTAGAACAGTTTGAGCCATCAACTGATTTTAGGCGGAGGCATATAGGAGACGCAGTCGTATTCATCTTGTTTATAGATAGGAAGAGAAAATACCATGACTATGGAAAATGCTAAAGTAAGATACAGACGAATTATGGATGGACAGAGAGAGAGAGAGAGGTACAAATGTGAGTAAGAGATTAAAATACAAAGATAATGTAGAAGAGGCATGGACAGAGAGACAGAGCAAAAAAGACAATGAGAAAAAGAGATAGAGAGACAAACACAAGCATACAGAAAGATGCACACACAGAAAGAAAGACATACAGACAGAGATAAAGAGATACATGTATATAGAAAAAGTTACAGACAAAAAAATAGGAAAAAAGTGGCACTCAGCTAGATATAGTGAGAAACAAAGAGAGCATAGTAAAAACAGAGAGAGAGAAAAAAAGAAAAACATACACAGAGCTTGAGAGAGAGGGAAGTGAGATGGAACAATGATCACACAGACTGCTATTTTCTGATGTCTTTCTTCAGAAGATATGAACACACTCCACAATTGATGAGTTATTTCCTGTTTCTCCATGCCTTTTTTCGTCATAAGCTTCCATCGCGATCCTCCCCGCGGGTTTCTCCTTCCTTCTAATGTTACAACCTCATTAGGAAATCCCCAAGATACAACACATGCTGCTTTTTCCTCTTTTCCCAGGAGAGAGATCCTCCTCTTTTCTCCTTCGACTTCGGCTTCGGCTTTGCCAGGAAAAAAACAAAACAGCAGCGTTCATTTCCAGGGAGCCCCATTTGCATATTCAGCGGACCGACACTTGAGGGGGGAAACAGGAGTCTATGCTTCGTTTGCACTTTGCAAATAAAGCATGAGCGGTAGTGGTGGTGGCAGGCGGGAAGCACTTGTTAATAGTGTGAGCTGTATCAAGTGTCTTTGTGTATAGCCTGGCGCTGAGTAGAGTGCGTGTGCTGGCCTGTCATGCACCGTTGCCTCTTGGTGCGCTTGCCTTGACAACAAAGCGGAGTCTGGATGTTATTAAAGCTGTTCAGAGCTGCCTGCTTTCTCTCTCTTATCTCTCTAACTCTCTGTCTCTTTCTCTCTCTCTCTCTCTCTCTGTCTCTCTCTCTCTCTCTCTCTGTCTCTCTCTGTCTCTCTTGCTCTCTCTGTGCCCATATCTCCATCTTTCTATTTCTCTCTTTCTACTTTGATGTCATTAGACGGTGGGGACAAATCGGGCCTCGTGTGTGATGCCTCCTGCCACTACATCACTTGTAATATCACTGCGCTTGATGCGTGCCTCGCGCCCATCTGCCGCGTGACTCGCCCGTTAGTCACACTCGCGACCAAACAAAGAGACACGATCCTTCGCTGCACGCGAGTTCCATCCCACGTGCTCCATCACCTAAAAAGAAAAACCCCCGTTTCCCTTCATTACTCAGTCGTAATAGCAGTCTCGATAATTTGCTGCTCTCTTTAGATCAGTCATTTGGCTCCTCATGCAAATATGCATCTGGCGACATCTTGTGTAAAGCCGAAAAAGGCATTTGCGCTATATCTTCTTTGTTGTTGCTGTATGAAGAAAAGTATTACTGAGTCACGTATACCCACGATGCTTGAATATGCATGCAATCTCGCTCCAGTTCACCACTTTTGTATAACATTGAAATAGCGAACACTGAAATAGCCAACTTCATATGTGCCTTTGGCAGGTCCTTGCTAATCATAATCCCTTTCAAACTTTTAATGCATACATTTATATCTGCATGAATATAAAGTTTGTTTCTGTGTATTAAGTGATTTGATATGTTTTATTTTTCATTGCCGATAAGTACCATGTAGATCATTCATTTGTAGAGATCTTTGGTAGATGTTGAGTTACTTACTGGCTGAGTACCCTTTGGACTTCAAATTACCATGCATTCGCAAAAGGACTGGTATTGATGGCAAATATGGGGAAAGGATGGGAAGTGGAAGTGTCTGAAAAAGTGATTCTGTTTGTTGTTGTTTTTATTGAGGGGGGGGGGGCTTGTCAGATATTAAAAAAAGGTACTTTTGCCTCCCTCCTGTGCAAGAGAAAATGTCTGAAAAGTGGTTTGTTGTTGTGTATATATTTGAGGGTTAGGGTGGCTTGTCAGAGATTCTTCTTGGACTTGTGCACCCCCCCCCCCCTCCCCCTTGTAAAAGAATCTTGGATCCTCCACTGGTCAATAATATGAACAAGAGTTTAGGATTTGAAGAATATGAAAGGCTACAAAACATTCTGAGTATTAGCTCAAACAATTTTGGAGCTGTCTTATTGGTTTGATACAAATGAACATCATATAACATAGGAGCAATGTAACATAGGGAAGATTTCTCTTGAAATACGCTTTTATATGATATATAAACTATTTATAGCTAATCTACTTAGTGTGATATTGCTATCTCTGGGTTCAAGTCTTTTGCGTATGATGTGATATTCAGCAAGTTTAAATGATTTTGTTATGACTTTCATGATTCCAGACTTTGAAGTGTAAAATACAACCAATTCTTATTTCCTAATTAATCAACCTTTCAGAGAATAGTTTTGTATACTCTTAAGAATGACTAGGATGTCTGGGTTTGGGGCATACAAGTGTCCATTTATTCACAGCTCTAGCTTTATATACATAGCCTGACAATCAGCTGGTCATTATCACTGTAGAGTGTGTCATAATAGTGACATATGAACTTGGGTTTGAACTTGGGGTCAAGTCTAATGGATTATCAGAATGGAGTGTCATATTCAGAGACCAGCATAAGCTGTCATTACAAATATAAACAATATACATCCTTTAGGGACTTAGATACATTTACTTTGCAAACATAATAACTAGCTTTCAGACAGTCTATTCCAAATTAAAATAAAAATCACCAGTTTGCTCAGCATCCTAATCACTTTGAATCAGAAATGGCAATTGTTTTTTGAAACTTTTCTTCCCCCGCAAGCATATATCCAGTGCCAGTATAGCACTGAATTGGCAGCATTTACCGGAGAAGACGCAATTATTCTGTAAATTTACTGACTAATCGAGGCTGTCTATCTCAATTTGTGACATTTTGCATGACTGGAGATAATTGTTTCCCACTGGAACATTACAGGCTTTCATACAGAAGGGAGGGGGAAGGGTGTGTTGGAGGAAGGGGAGGGCGTGGTAGGGGAAGGGTACATGGAGCCGCCGATACTAGTTTTGTTGTGTGGTTTGTGCACTTGTGATTAAGAAGATCTCAGGTTCCAGTCAGTGGGTGAGTGATGAATTTGAAGATGAAGAGTACTGGTAGTGAAAATGAATTATCCACAATTTAACCAAAGGAGGAGACTTTCATTTGATCAAAAATGCACCCTCAGGTGTTTTCCATTTGCATGTGTGTCACCGTTTGCTTCAAGGGCAATCTAACCTTTGTGAAAAGCTGATTTGTGTGCAAGGAGAAAAAAAAGAAGAGGAACAAGATGGTGAAAGTTTGAAAGAAATCGGACAAAGAAGAAGAGAGTTATGAATTTTTTTTTTTAATGAGATCACTACATCTATGGGAATCTCAGATTGGCATTTTGGTGAATCAATTGTGACATGTTAACGGTCAACTCTCCCATTTGCGGTACACCAAAATATCATTAAATTCAGGTTTTCTCCTGAGTGCCTTTTCCGTTGCGGCAATACTGAAAATACATTGTGGATAGCACATTGTTATAGGTCCTCCAAAAAAGAAAAAGGTCCTACTGAGTTATACATTTTGAACAAAATCACATTTTAGTCATTTTGTGTGTTGGAGCGAAAAGGAAAGTTGACCGCCGCGACATCACAATGACTATATCAATATTGCCAATTTCAAATTCCCATATGTATAGTGATTACAACTTTAAAAAAATCATAACTTTCTTATTGCTTATCCGATTTTGTTCAACCTTGCACCAATCTGCTTCTCTGAATTTCCTGCTTTCATACAAGTCAAATTATTACAAAGGCTGGATTGTCCTTTAAATTGGACCTGGTGAAATTATCATTTAATGTGTGTACAAATTTTGCATGCAGCAAAACTCATGGCCCACTTCAAAATTACTTGGAACTTGCTGTGAGATGTTGGAAAGCATTCATTCATTGTTCTGGTAGGGTTTTTTTGATGATGGATTTTTCCTTCTGAAGTTGGTAGAGGTTGTGCACTTTACGTAAGACCTTTAGAGCGTTTCATCAAACTCTTTGTCAGTGATTTTTAACTGACAACTGTTATAAGGTACTGTAATCCTTGCATCTGATTGGCTGAGAGCAAATTTGTCGGTAAAAATCACTGACAAAACACTTGATGAAATGCTCCCCAGGTCTTACGTAAAGGTGAAGTCCATTGTTAGTGATTGGTAACATCCTTTATTGGGTAAATATCAGAATGGTGTCAAATTCTCCATGAGAACTCACAGTAGCATGTCTTTAATTTATAGAAAGTCAACATGTTTGCGATGTTACTTTAAAGCTACCCAAGGTCACTTCAACATGCATGAGATCAATTTCTGCATGTATCAGTTACTTTTGGGTAATGTGAATTTAAGACTAAGGTCCTGTGATGCAATGGATTCTTTTCATCTTTCCGTCTAGGCAATTACACTTTTAATTAGCCGATGGGTGTATAGAAAACTAATTTCTTGCTTGATTGGCGGTAAGAGCTATCAAACTGGTAGGGAACAAATTGTCTGTACTCCAGAAAATTGCTGCAATTAATTTTTTTTTATTGGTTCGAACAACATAGATTTTGTTGTATGATATGAACTTGATATGAAAATATGGCGACCAGACATTAGCTCTGTCGACAATTTCTTTTGCTTTATTTCACAAAAGATATAGTGTTGGGGTTACAGTTGCAGTGTGGTAGTAGTAGTAGAAGTTGAAGAGCAATATTGTTGTTGTTGTTTTTATTATAATCATTATTTAAACTCTGTCATGCAATGAATATTTTTTTTTTCATCCAGAATTCCTATAGAGGCAAGCATAGCAGAATTGATGGTGCAGCCTATTTATGCAGAGTTATCATGCATCATGTAATGGCAATTCATGTTGAAAATTACGATTAGAAATAGATTGCATTGGGGTGTGCTCCACAGGTACAATTAAGATGCCCTTTGAATCTATGGCAATACAAGGCTACTGGTTGATGTGCATGTGCTACATACCAGTAGGTGCCCCGAGATATGGTCCTGCGACAATTGCTCTGGGCTTTTATTTCTTCAAAGACAGGGTTAGAATTAGGGTTGCAGATGGCTTTTGGGGTAAGTTATTTAAGGGTTAGGGTGAGGGTTAGAGTTGGGTATAGTGTTTGATAGTGGTTGTCTCACAGTACATGCAGCAAATGATAGCAGAGGAAACAAACCAACAACATAAATTTAAAAAAAAGTGCAGTTTGACTCGTGATCAGAATCTTACTACCTTTAAGACAAAAAAATAAGAAACTTAAAGGCCAAGTCCACCTCAATATCAAGTTGATTTGAATAAACAGAGTAAAATTAAACAAGCATAACAGTAAAAAATTCACTGAAATCGGATGTAATATAAGAAAGTTATGGCATTTTGAAGTTTTGCATTATTTCATGAAACAGTGATATGCATAGCATGGGCGGTATGCAAATGAGTGAACTGATGATGTCACACACTCACTTTTCCTTATGTATTTTATTATATGAAATTTCAAATATTTCAATTTTTATAGATGTGGTAATAAAGAATCCCTTCCTTGTATGAAAATAAGTTACAATAATGATGATTTTACATGTTCCATATGGAGTCAAACCATGTTTTACATTATTGAAGCAAAAAATTAAATATATGATATTTCATATAATAAAATACATAAGGAAAAGTGAGTGCATGACATCATCGGCTCACTCATTTGCATACCGCGCATGCTATGCATATCACTGTTTCATGAAATAATGCAAAACTTTAAAATGCCATAACTTTCTTATTTTACATCCGATTTCAGTGAAATTTTTACTGTTATGCTTGTTTAATATTCCTCTGTTTATTCAAATCAACTTGATATTAGGGTGGACTTGGCCTTTAAGGAAATATACTGTACTGTGGGTCCCTTCGACTTCTACCAACATTTTTCATCCGTTTTTATTGTGATTTCAGGAAGATGTATGATGTATGTATTTCAAACTTTTTATTATATTTCATTGATACCACAACTAAGAAATATGCAATGAGTCAGTCCCATATACATGTACTTGTACTGTGATACATGTCAGAAATCAGAAATAAAACCTTGACAACAGAGCAATGTGGGTCATTGGTTTTGGTATGATGTATCATAGGATTAATACCTTGACATATATTACCCAATGTCAAATGTGAACAGGACCAGATATGTGTCAAGGGTTATGGCATGATTTTTATGACATTGGAGAGCAATACCTTTACATACATTATCCAGTGTGAATAGGGTAATGCAGGACAGGGGACCTTGATAAGATGTTTGCAACATTTTAGTTAAAATCATATTGTTTTTTATCCAGTGAGTGGGAACAGAGCTATTATAACAGGATCTTGGTATGATTTTTCTGATATTTGAGAACAACAGGTTTACATATATTATCAAGTGCGAATAGGGTAATGTGTTACTAGGGGTCTATTCTCAGTGTGAAATTTTTAACATTAGAAATCACAACATTGTAATATGTTATGCAGTGTAAACAGGGTATTGTATGACAGGATGTGGGTATGCCATTGCAGTATCTTTGTATATAGATATTACTATCTTGCGTGAACAAGGTAATCTGTGTCAAGGATTATAGTATGATGTCTTTGACATTGAAATAGCTAAATCCTGTGTGAACAAAGCAATGTGTGTCAAGGGTTAATGGTATGATGTTTATAACATTGGAGAGCATTATCTTTCAATGGGAACTAGGAAATCTGTCAAGGATGTTTATGTCATTTGAGAGCAACACCTGGATTCAGTGTGAACAGGGCAATGTGTGTCAAGGGTTTTGGTATGATGTACATTACATGACATCATCTAAATCCAAGAACATGTGAACCTTGTCAGATAAACTGGGTCACACATTCCTCCATGCATCTTATTAGGGGGTGGCATTGATGTAAGAGGTCACATGGGCTTTATTATCTTGCATTTAAATTTAAGTAATTGGGAAGGGGTAGCATGATGTAGATGGAAGGGAGAGAACTTGTGCTCCCCCCCCCTCACCACCATCCCCTTTCCAAGCTTGTATCAAATTAGTTTTTGATGCAATAACTCTGTCAGAAGTATGGACTAAAATTTTATATGAATTATTTTCACACAAATTTCAATAGTAATTTCCTCCTTTTTATGAGGATCATCGTTCAGAGATTAAACGAAAAGCACCCGTTTATGAAGGATAAATGGTTGTGGAAGTAACATGTGCATGTGGTAGGTTCACTCGTTTGGGAAATTACAGGAATAATACAGCACTAGATCACTGCTTTATCCATAGAGCCCCTTCACCACTCTATTAGGTTTTTTACACTTGCAAAATTTGGCTTTGTCCCTTACTATTGGTGGGGCTAAACGAGGATTTAGCCCCACCGATAGTACGGGACTAAGCTTAGCCCACTTTCTGTTCACATTGCATTCTACCGAAGTGGGCTAACTTTGAGATAGTACGGGACTATTTTAGCCCTGGAAAACCCTTGTAAAAAAGTAGCATAGTACCCATGGTAATTTGACAGTAATTTGACCAAATTACCATCAAATCATGGTAATTTGATGGTAATTTGGTCAAATTACCATGGGTACTATGGTTCTTTTTTAAAAGGGAAAAGCAGGGTTAAGCGCTCTGGCTAGGGAGTTGGTACGGGACTAAAACTGCCAGTGAAAACAGCAAAAAATATAGTCCAAGGTTAAGGATAGTACAGGGTTAAGGATAGTACGGGGTTAAAAAAAATCAAGTGTAAAAAGCCTATAACAGTGAGAATAAGGTGTCTGTCATTATGATAACAAGCTTTGTCACAAGGAACCTGGCCCTGTTTCAGGTGTGCCTTTGAGCTTATCATCTAGCTGTCACTCCGGTCCTTGACTCTTATGTATGACTCTTATGTAGCATCTAATGCATGCATAGATAGTGAACAGCACTTGTCAAACAGTTTATTATGAAAGAGGAAGTTCAAAGATGCTGATTGACTTTCATGTGGCATCTGGGGGGCATTTCATCATCAAGTGTCTTGTTGATTTTTACAACAAATTTGCTCTCAGCCAATCAGATGCAAGGATTTCAGTAGCTTATAACAGTTATTGCAACTTGTCATTGATGACAAGTTTTATGAAACTGGCCCCTGAGGGTTCTTGATGGATTTCATCAAAGAAGTGACATCTTGGAAAGCTTATGTAAAGTTATGTAAAGTAAAGTGGGTAGAAAACTGAAGAGAAATGAGAGTTGGCAGAAAAAATGGAGAAAGAATAATGATTAAAGAGAAGTAGACAGATAGAGAAAGAGAGGGAGAGGGTGAGAAGGAGTAAGCGAGAGAGCGAGAGAGAGAGAGAGAGAGGGAGAGACAGGGGTTGGGGGGTTGGAAAGGTGTGGAAAAGCGGGGCTTTTTGCAAAGAATAGTTCGAATACAAGTATCAGTCAGAAAGAAATGTAATATGCTTTTCACACTTACTTTTCTTAACCCCGGACTATGCTTAACCCCGGACTATCCTTAACCCCGGACGATCGTTTTTGCTTTTCACACTTGTTTTTTAAATCCCATATTAAGTGCTTAGCCGGGGTTGAGAAATTTTCCGCTTTTCACACTTGCGCTTGCTTAACCCCGGACTATCCAATAGCTCATGAATATTGATATCTTCACTGACAGGATGACTGACTTATCAAGCCCAAAGGACGCACAAATCAACTGGCTTACTAAGCATCAACAAATAGCCTGATGTATAACACTACTACCTCATACGAAAGAAGAAGAGCTATCTTCACTATCGCGCATGCCTCGTAAAATACTAGTCGTCTAGATCAAGCATGTACTACATGTACATGTATATGTACATTTACTTGCAGCGCATGAAGCCGAGGTAAACAGGTGAACTTTCGGACCCGGAAACTTTATAAGGAAATGCATATTTATGAGCATGTTGTCTGTGATGACCGGCATGTGTGGTCCTTAGCACCGCATTTTCTTTTCGTTTTCACACTTGCATTCTTAGCACCGCAATTGCCCGGCTAACCCTGCTTTTTTGCAGGGCCAGATAGTCCCGTACTAATTGCGGGGTTAGCCCACTTTGGTAAAAGTAAGTGTGAAAAGCAAGTGGGCTAAGCTTAACCCCGGGAAATTGGTGGGGCTAAGACCCCCCCTTAGCCCCACCAATTTCCCGGGGTTAAGCGAAATTTTGCAAGTGTGAAAAGCATATAAGTGAGACTGGGATAAGGGATCATTTGAAAAGAAGAATAAGTGAGGTCCGTCTGAATGGTGCTCCTGTACCCCCCCCCCCCCCCAACCTAAGGAATTGGTGCTCTTAAAATTTGAAGGTTTTCACTGGGAAGTTAAGTGGGTAAACTGGTTTGAAAGGGGTAATAGAAGTCTCTTTCTCTTACTTTCTCCCTCTCTTACTTTCTCCCTCTCTCTTCTCTCTGCCCCTCTCTCTTTATTCCCTCTGTCTTTCCCTCTGTCTTTCCCTCCTCCTCTCTCTCTCTCTCTCTCTCTGTCTTATACCCTCACTACCTTCCCTCTCTCTCTCCTCTCTTCTCTCTCTCCTCTCTCTCCTTTTCCCCTCATTCTGAATTAAAAGCAAAATCACTGTAAGGGAAAGGATTTCTGCATTAAAAGATTTAATTGTTGCAAAGGTCATTTCATGTGGTTTTCAGAAATGCTGCTGAAATGTACAAATGTGGATGGGTTAGGAACTGTTTCCAAGTCCCTTGTGAAGGCGCTTGGTGTTTAAACTTTGGTTTCTTGTTTCACTGATGTCTTATTATAGTACAAAACTGTTTTGAAAAATATTGCATTTAACCATGATTTCTTTAAGGAATTCACCCCTATGCTGATGAAAATGAAATTCTGACAGTATGATCATGTTCATAATTGGCATTTAAAGCATTGTTGGCCTATGCAGTGATCTGGGGGTTTGGGGGCATGGGGGGGGGGGGGGGCACATGCCTCTCCCCGATATTTTTTTCTTTTCTCCACTATTTTGTAGATGTAATTATGCCTCAGAAAATGTCAAAATATTTAGTGCGCCTTCTGCAAGTGAAATCATATGGACATCTTTACATAATCTACATGTACAATTACTGTAGGCCTATGAGTTTCATCAAGGTGATTGAAAGTTCCTGGTTCCATGCCAATAACTTTGTGAGTGCTTCATTACAATAACTGAAACACTACTCCCCCCCCCCCCCCCACCCCCACCCCCACCAGACTCACCTCACACTCAGACCACCAGAACATGCTTGGTTTTCAAGGGGGTTAAAGAGAATGTTGAGTTTTGGGAAAGGTGAAAAATAATTTGTGAGCTTTCTCATCCTTTTTATGTCAGTTTGAAAGAACATCATAGTAGAAATGTCCCCTGAACAGGATTGTTCTTCAAATGCCTGCATATTCGAAATATGATGATAAATAGCTGAAGTGTTCAGGCCTAACATTCATGACACGTGTGTGTAGTCCCATATACCCATTTCTGTGTGCAATGGATGTGCTTCTCAGCAAGCTTGGGTTAATTTCTTATCTTGGTGGTTCTAAAACCTCACAGTATAGCCGTATCTTATGTAGACATGGTCACCCTGTCCCAGAGACAGTTTCTTTCACAATGTAATTGCCTGACCACAACTCAACTTTACCCATAACAGAGGAGAGAAAAGGGTGTGCCAAGAAGCAAAACTCCAGATGAAAATTGCTTGCTTCTGATTGGTCCGTCCCACCTGTCAGTCAAAAAGCCACGCTGTGACTCATACCTCAAAGCATGCCATAACCCTTGAGTTGATTTCCATCTTCTATGTTTCCTCATGGACTGTCCATGGTTTCCTGAAGGTGCTGGCATCAAGCGCGTAACCCCGCTCACCAAACACGCTTTGGTAGAGCTCTAAAGAGACTCCTCGTCTCAGTACCATGTTTAATTCATGTCTGAAATGCACATGGACAAAAGAAAAATTAACTATGTGTGTTCAAGGAGAGCTGCAGTTCTTGAAACATAAATATTTATTTTCAGGAAAAGGGGATGCATAACATCTGTAACACTACCGATAAATCATTTTTTGCAGTCATTGCTGTGGTATTAAAAAATCTGCAGTATGTGGATGGCATAGGACCTACATATGCTGTGATATTTGGACAGTATAAGAAACAATAGGTACAGCTTGAGAATAAAGAACAGTAAAATGATAAAGCACATGTTTTCTAGAAGGCCATTGATTGATTGAGCTATGCAAAATAGGATTCTCTCTGCAATGTTGACCTTAAAGGGAAGGTTGAATTCTGGGAAAGATAAAAAATAATTTGTGAGCTTTCTCATTCTTTATATGTTAGGTTGGTAGAATATCATAGTAGAAATGTCTCCTGAAAAGGATTGCTCTTCAAATACCCTTATATTCAAAATATGACAAGAAACAGCTGAAATGTTTGGTCCGAACATTTGTGTGTAGAAGGGTCTAGTCCCATATTAACATTTCTGTGTGCAGTGCATGTGACTCTCAGCAGCATTAAGTCAATTTCTTATCATTTTGGTGATTCCAAGACCTTACAGCATACACAAATTCTTATGTGCTATATAATCAACCTTTCCCAATTGCTTTGAGACAGTTTCTTTCACAATTCAATCTCATGACCAGAACTCAACTTTATCTTTAAAAAGTAGCAAAAATACAAATTGTCCGATATCACTGTTTTTTAAAGCTGCTCTCTGATCTTCACATTGTAAAATGTAATGTAAATATAAGACAACCTTTTTGATGATTTAATCATTGTTTAACTTTAAAATGATAACTTAAAAATGATAATAATGGTGGTGATAATAATTATGGATTTGTAATGTATCATTTCTTCGGATATATGCAGGGCTGAAAAAACAACATATTCTTGCAAAGCCATGAGACTTCTGTATTTAGACAAATGATCCTGCCTAATACAATAGTGTCGATAAATATGTTCAACTAAAAGTTGAAATGATTTTCTTTCATGGTACACTGTACTTCTTATCAAGTTGATTAAAAAGGAATGAATGAATAAATAATTTCCAGTGGATATTTATCTAGTCTATATGGAGATGGTGTTGAAGAGACCCAGGCAACATAGTTTCACTTTCAGTGTTTATTGTGTCCAAGTCTGAGGTTAGTCCTGCTTCAAGGCCCTGGCAGTTAGAGAATCATTCCTCCCCCCCCCCCCCCCCCCATATAAGGTATGGAAAACTCTACTAAGTATCGTGACATAACTCCTAATAACTCACTTAAGATTTTCTTATGTGAATATCTTACAGCGCTTTGACTATGACTGGCCTATGGCAATACTTCACTGGATATCGTTTCATTATACGATGCTTTGTAAAGGGTTGCCTAGATTTGTAAATGTCATTTAGTATAAGAATTGATTGTACAAAACTGCGCATTTTCCTCCCAAACAAGGTACTTTGACAAGATACATTTAGTCCCATATTATATGTATCCTGTATGTATGTCCTCGATTTGAATGTGTCACAATTTTTTTGTTGAGATGGTGGGGCATGATGTTTCCTAATGCTCTATACAAATTAGTATATATTTTTCAAGTAGGGGGAGGGGGAGACTGGTCCCCTTTTTGTGTTTCTTCCTAAGTACCTGTGAAAATGTTCTTTTTAATCCTTGTTAGGAGTTATGCCAGACCTCAAGAGTTCACCGAACCTGTATCGTGCCCAGGAATACAAAAGCCTGCATTGATTTCCAAGTTTTGTTATGACCCGAGAGTGAATGGCAATGAGTTAGAAAAGGTCTGCTTTGATTTATCCCCCCTTCACAGAGAGGCAGGTAGGCCAGTAATTTGATACAATGCAACGTCTGTTCAAAATGCCTCAAAGGCCAACTTTTGAATAATAATTTCAAGTTTTGAGATTGAATCTGGGATATTGTAATTGCCTCCATCGTTGCTAAATAGATTAGCTTTAAGCCACTTGTGTGCCATTATAGCAAACATTTGGGGGATACATTGGAGGATAAATAGAGCGATAGATTGTAACAATAAAGCCAAGAAAGACTTCAATAGCTTGTTATGCCCCATTCCCTGAAGCATAATTACGTTAATTTCATAGATGGAATGATCTTTTATAAAAAGAAAATAATATCTTCTTTGCAACAAACCAAATAATATAATTTTGCAAATCTGAAAGAATGAAATACATGTAGGAGTAGTCCGACAGGTTTCCTATCTACTTATTAAACATAGCTTCTGTCTTTAATAATAGGAATTTCTAAGATTGAATAGAGAGAAATGAGAAGATAAGTAGCCGTTTGTTTGGTGCCCATAAGAGCTGGAATTCGTTTACAAATATAGACCAGTGAAAATGCTAGTATTATGGGAAAGTTCTTGTAATAATATCCCATATACATATTGTGTAAGATGTAGTTGTAACCCGTACTAAAAACAGAGGGCTTGGGGGATTTATGCCCCCGCCCCTCCCCACACAAAAAAAAATCACTATAATTTTCATACACACTTAGTGTGTGTATCTGCCACCCCCCCCCCCCCCCCCCCATTATTGTTTTTTCCAGCCACTGTCCTGGTAACAGCAGTAACATAGTCTGTTGTGAGCCAGAAGGGTGTTTACTCTTTGTTAGATGAGCTAATGACCTTCTAGCACTCAACAGATGATATCATTTGAGTATCTTTCACATGCGCAACATGAAACCCTTTTTGTTCTAACAACTTTCAAAAAGCTGTTGTAAAAAAAAAAATGTCTAGTCCTAGTAGAAACTGTGCAAATCCACCAGTGTGTATTTATTCCTGTAGGCTGGGATTTGCAACAGCGATAAAGATTATGGATTTTTTCCCCCCTTCCGCAAATCCATTTCCCCATTTCCCTGGAGAAATCTATATTTCTGATATCATTTTCAAATGAGATGAGAGGACTAAATGAAATTACAGAAAACAAGAAGAGTTAGAGTGTTGTATGGTGTAGTAAGTAAAGAGGCAAGCTAGGGAAAGAGAGAGAGAGAGAGAGGGGGGGGGGGGGGGGGGTGAGAGAAGAGATAGAGGAGAGGGAGAGAGAGAAAAAAAGAGATTGATAAAAAGGATTTATATATTTATAACACAGCAAAAAGAAAGAGATGGAGATGAGGGGAAGTGAGAAAGTGAGAACTTGAGAGACAAAAGAAGTATGATAGATAAAACAGGAAGGAAAGGAGAACCAAGGGAGGGAGTGGAGAGAGAGAGAGTACAGCAACAATGTAATAGCAGTGGGACAAGATCGATGAAGACAGGGAGAGGGAAAGAGAGAGATATATGAGAAAGATACAAAATATTTCAGATAGAGATGGGTGGATAGAGGATAGAGATATGGAGTGAAAAGAACAAAAGTGAAATCACTGATACTTGTGTATGAACCATAATGACATGAAAATATGATAATATTGATAAAAGCTAAGTTTATATTGTACACTTACCCATCCCAGGGGACGCTCAAGGCACCTACGAAGTACGATTATTACCCTGGCTTTAGCCCAGCTGCCCTACGGCTAAATAAATTCCTACCAGGTACCCATTTGCTAAACCTGGGTGGAGAGTGGCAAATGTAGATTAATGTCTTCCCAAAGGAAGACAGATTCAGAGAATTAGATATAATACATGTATTGGGTAAATAGGGTTGTAGTAAAAAAAAACGATGAAACAGTCCAATGTATTTCTTGATCCTTTAACTACATGGAAATATAAAGAAAAAAACTAATCCATATTATTTGTGCTCGTGCATGCGAGTCAACCTGAAATATCTTCTGATGAACAGAATTTTGGAGTGTTGCCAAAGTTCTCTCATTAGCATTTTGCCGTCGACCTTGGAAAGAGTTAAATTTGTCTGAGTTGTTTTTATACACAGTTGCAATTTATTCAAACTCTATTCTTTTTAGCACCTGTGTAGTTATCAATACACGTATCACCATAACAACATGTCAATAAAACCACCACAGAATGAATAGTGTTATTTTCATTGATTCTTCCTTTTGATAGTCTGCCCTCAGACAATGCTTCTGTTGTTAAAAATTTCTCCCCAATACACTCTCAGAAAAGATTTTAGGTTGGTTGGAGCAATATGGGTAAATACATTGTCTCATTTCCCTGCACCCCCCTGCAAATTTATTTGGTTTTTGCCTTCTGCAGCACTAGGGTACTAAATATATATTGCTGAGTGCCAAAAAGGCATTAACTCATATCATTTACACAGATTTAATGTCCTGGCTCAGACGGAGCTGACAAAACCTATTTGTTACCGTGATGGACAGTACTGTTTCACAACACACACAAAAAAATGTAGTTTGATATCATATCTATCCATTTGTTCGGTCATGTACATGCTGTATGTTTGAAGCCAGAAGGGCGTTAGCTCTAGCTGTACAAATTATTTGACTTATCGCCCTTCTGGCTGTTTACATGAGAGGAAAATACATAAGAAGTGTTGTATAAAGAAATGCTTAACATATCGTTATAGCCAAAAGGATGTACATTCTGGATACAGTTTCAACTGGAGCCTCTCAGTGCATAGTATATTCGATTAATATTAATACCGATAATAATAATAATAAACCGTTCTTGTATAGCTCATATCACATTGTGATATAACATCCCTATATGCTTCCAAAGGGTTTGGATATTATTACCCCAGCTTTAACTCCAGCAACCGTAATCAGCGCACAGTGCATTTCAAGGAATAAATCCTGCCAGGTACCCATTTAACACCTGGGTGGATAGTGGCAAATGTGGATTAATGTCTTGCCAAAAGACGCTAGTGCCAAGCTGAGATTCGAACCCTCAACCCTTGGCTTGAGAGTCAAGTGAATGAACCACTATACCACGACACCTCCACTTCCTTCTCTTTTAGTCTCTTCATGTGCCCCTTTATTTATATATGTTTATATATCGTCTGTTTGGAGCCAGTAGGGCATTAACCTATATACTTTAACATAGAGTTAACGCCCTTTTGGCTCTCAGCGGACAATATATGATGTTTCTAATTTTTACATCAAAATTCAGGATGCCATAAAAGTCACAACTATATTTTTTTCTTGGTCTCCTTCTTCTTCAAAATCAATGACAACAGCTATAGGAAAGTGTATTTTTGTAAGTATGATTGAGATAAAGAAAGACCAGAACATTGTAAGTGACGCCTAACTTGGCACTGGGCGCAACAGATGATGTTATTTCAGCGCTCTCTTCCCCCATTTTCTGAGCATATTTTGGGGATGATTTATGGTGACTGAGATTGTGAGGAGAATCACCTTAAGTGTCACATTTTATTTACCTAGCTGGGACAGGGGTTGGTGCGGGTCATGGCAGTTGGCAAGAGAAAGGATCCCGCCCGAAAAAAAATATATAAGCTCCTATTTTTCAGCTAGGCTCTGCCAAAGTGCATTGGACCCTCTGGTGTTGTTGCAAGGGTACCCTTTAAGCTTAGGGCATTATGGGGGGAAAATTGGAGGGAAAGAAGGATTGGGTCGATGTTTGATGGTGGGGGCTTTCCCCCTTGAATATTTCCATTCCTGAATGTCCACCCTTTCCGTTTTTATTAATTTTCATTGTGACTGTAGTTAACTTTGATTGTTTTGGAACTAGTCTGGAAATTATTCTTTCTGCTTGGGATAATATTCTGATGTCCGATTTGGTTATAGTTTGGTGGTGTAATTTGTACAATGTTGTGCGGTGTAATGTGGTGTTGTCGACTATAGCTTGGTGTCATGGGGTTTGGGATGGTATGACATTGTGTTGTTTGGTGCTGTACAATGTGTAGTGTGGTCTAGTGTACAATTTGACGCTCTGAGGGGTAATGGTTTTAAAGATGACGCCATGAACTTAACAAAAATGTTTACATTGAAATTAGCATAGTTTCAAGTTGCTATGAATTTACTTTCTGAAAAGAATCATAACATCAGTTATGGTATAGAAAAAGGAGAAAGAGCTATAAGAGAGGAATAAAGAAGCATATTATATCCTGATTTAATCATGATATGACAAGGGAGGTGGGCTGGTCTGAAGCAGCCTGTCGGAGGCTGCTACACATCCTGTGAACCTGTCAAAGGTCATGTTGTTATGTTCATAATGTGGTTGACACCCTTCCACTTTCAAGGAAGGGTTTACATGACTTAAAGAGAAGGTTGAGAGTTCTGGGCCAGGAGAGGTGAAAAATGATTTTGTGAGCTCTTTCATTCCTTTGATGTCATTTTGGAAGAACATCATAGTAAAAATGTCCCCTGAAAAGGGTTGCTCCTCAAATGCTTTCATATTCAAAATTTGACGAGAAATAGCTGAAGTGAACATTCATATCATATGTGTGTGCAGTCCCATGTACACATTTCTGTGTGCAGTTCATGTGCTTTTTCAGTGAGATAGGCCTAGGGTCAATTTCTCATCACTGTCATGATTCCAAACCTCACAGTATACACCAGTTCTTATGTAAACATGATTAACCATTTCAGATTGCTTTGAGTCTTTACATTATTAGTATCTTTAGTAAAATTCACTTTAGTACCAGTACAGACAAATTCACTGGATGCTGATGACCAAAACTGATGGATATCTACCCCAAGGCTCTTTACTATATTTTTTTGTTGGGGGTCCATGATGAAATCTTCAGGGTCGGTTTGCATGAATCTCACAATGACAAAATCCCGAAATTTCTGGGGTCTAGACTTATAATTTGGGGGCCAATATGTCCAGGGCCCCTGTTTGTTAGAGTCAAGCTCTGTCTGCCCAAAGAATTTACAAGAAATTTGATGAAAATTGATCAAAGCTGAATATGTTCAATTACAGATGAGAATATGGTATATGAGAATATGGTATAGTAGGGACCGAAAACATTATTATTCATGATGAACACAAGTTATATGCCTACGTTAGAGTGAGATGTGTGGTGAGGGGGGAGATGGTGGAGGGGCTGTGGAGGATAGTGGGTGGGTGGGTGGGGGGGGGGGGGGGGGGGTTAACTACAACATTAAGCCATCCCCTTGTACCTAAATACAAAATACAATACTTTGTCTGAAATGTGGGGAGGGGGTGGGGGTAATAGGTGCTTCTCAGAGTTTGTTGTACACAGAAAGTTTATTTTTTATCATTTTGTTTTAATGAAGTAAAATAGCTAAGGAATTTTATGTAAGGCATGAGTAATGATTCAGAATTGTTTTTGAAAAGTTTCTCATAAACTACTATTTCATTACTCAGATTACAAATAATGATATATCACTCTCAGAATAGAACATAAGAATATCTTGCTTTGAAAGAAACCCATATTTTAAATAAGAATGATTTGTGAAAACCAGAAAACAGTTGGTGACAGTCCGACCCGCTGTGAACATAATGCGATATGTTTCATTGGAAGTGGCAGATGTCTGTCTTTATTTTTAGAATCGTCCTGTATTACCAAAATCAAGGAAAGAAAGGTCTCGGATCGGTGATCTCTTAGATACACCTTTCTATTGACAGGGCAGACAGACTCCCTCTGGTGGTAAAAAAAGTTAACAATAGATTGTTTGCTCATATTCTTCATGCATTGTGTATGAAGTACAGCACCTCATGACTTCTGGCAGTCAGAAATAGTGTCAATTCTGAGGGTGTCAGAGAAAGTTTGACCTTTAAGAGAATCGGAACATTGAGCTGGAAGACATACTTAGATGAATTAATTGGGATCCTTGGACAAGCCACAAGTGCACGCACTAATGGGATTTCATTGTTTCCCCGTCTCAGTTTTTGTTCAAATATAATCAATTCCTAGTTTCTCCTTTTTCTGCCCATCTCCTTTTGTTTCCTTCAAATGTTGGTTATTTTTTTTAACATGAAAGTAGACAAAAAGATGAATATGACAAAATCTATGCAACTAAATATTAAAGATCGTTATTATAAGTAATACAATATCCACTTATTTTGAGCCTATGCAATGCTTGGAAAAATCAAATTTTATAAAGAAAACATTGAAAAAATTACCCCACAGCATTTGTTGTGTGTATGTGTGGGAAAATATCAAATTTACATTCTAAAATTCTGGACCGGAAACTAGGAACAATTTTGACTTGACCAGTGGTGTGGGCCCAGACATTGAGAGGGCTCTGGCAATCGGGGAAGGGGGAGGGTAGGGGAAGGGGTACCCGTTTTACTGGGTGGATGAAGTGTTACTTTTAAAAGCCATCAATTTGTGGAAGGGTGTTAGAGGAGGTTCACAGTATCATCTTCTTTGGTACTTTTTTTTTCTCCCTTTTCTTCTTTGCTACACCACTGCACTTGGCCTTATATCCACGACAATGAATCCTTCATCAGCATCTGCAACTGAATGTAAAACAGATGATGCAAGAGACAATCAGACCTGCCCTATACACTTTCTAAAATTCAAAGAAATCTGAATAAATATAAATTGCACAGTATAAACAAGCAGGGCCGGATCCAGGGGGATCTCAGGGTCTCCCCCCCCCCTTTTTTTTAGCTTGTCAGAGATTTTGGACATGTGAACCAACTCCCCCAAAATATCCCCCTTTTTTTGTGTGTCAGACTTTTTGAGAAGTATGCAACCCCTTTTTTAAAACAAAATCCTAAAACAACCTTATACAGTAGCAATGAATGATGAAGTTTAGGAACCCTATACTTGATTAAATGGTCTGTTTATTTCACAACGCCTGCTTAAATTTCATTCCATATGAAATTAAGAAAACGATCTTTGTTAGCCTTGATTATAGAAAGTTGGAAAATATTCAACTCTCAGAGAAGTCTTTGTGTTTGCTAGTGATAAATACACTGCATGCTGTAATGCACTGACGCTTCATCAATGTACTCTGTTATTCATAATGAATAAATAATTCAATTGTGTTTGTCGGGTTAACCTGAACAATGGAAATATATATGTATTTAATGATTCATGACCTGAAATCGTATTCATTATTCATTGCCTAACATCATATTCATGAAATAGATTTCCAAATCACTGGTCATACGTAGGCTAATCATAGCATTTTTATGCTATAAATAACAAGATTAATATAGCCATTGTGATTTTGAAAACAAATAAAATATGTGCATGCTTTCTTTTGTATTCAAATCTTAGTTGTGAAGAAAAATAAAAATTCAGTAAATAAAACATACAAAACTAGGTTATCCCTAGCATTTTATGCTATTGCTAAATGAATAACTAACTACATTGTTGTGACAATTGTGATTTTGAAAAAAAAAAACAAGAAAGAAACCAACAAACAAAAGAAATGTAGGCCCTACATGGGTCTTTTGTCTTTGAATCATGATCATATTTAATGAAGAAATCTATAGACATCAGTTGACTGCACGCTGCATTAAATTGATTGAGTTCTTTTCACCATATTGTCTATTAGCTTAAAGAGAAGGTTGAGTTTTCGGAAAGGGGAATAATAACTTGTGAGCTTTGTAATTCCTTTTACATCATTGTGGAAGAATTTCATAGCAGAAATGTCCCCTGAAAAGGACTGCTCTCCAAATGCCCTTATATTTGAAATATGTTGAGAAATGTTCGGGCCAAACATTCATGCCACATGTGCGTGCAGTCCCATTATACCCATTTCTGCGTGCAGTGCATGTGCTTTTCAGCGAGATCGTGTCAATTTCTTGTTATTTTGATGACTCCAAATCCTCACAGTATGCACCAATTCTTATGTAGACATGATCAACCTTTCCCAATGGCTCTAAGACAGTTTCTTTCACAATGTAATCGCATGACCAGAACTCAACTTTATCTTTAAAAAGATATTTTCATGCAAACTGTCAGGAGTAGAAACAGGAATAGAAAGAGAAACAGATATCTTCTTTCAGATTGTCACAATACCATCTGTATTTATGATGGTAATGAGATTGACCTACTGGTTATATTCATCATTACATGTTTATCTCCAGTGAAAGGAGGAAGGAGAGAGAGAAGTGAATGAGGGAAGAGGTGAGGAAAGAGAAAACAAGGAAAGGAAATGGATGAAGAAAGAGAGGGAAAAAGATGAGAAGTGGAGAGGGAATAAGGAATGAAGAAGAAAGGAGACTGGGGAATACTTAAAGGGATACGCCACCAGGCGGCCGTGGGGAAAGTCAGGATTGCTTAAGTCCCATCCACTCGTACACAAATTTTGCGCGTCGAACGTGTCCGTCGGACTGCTGGGATTATATTTCGGCCTGCACGAAGCCGCCCGAATCTCGCACGAGAGCTCGAGCTCAGGCGGAGCGTGCATGTTGCGCGGCGACCAGTCTGTCCGTAGTTACAGCCCCGCGGGGCAACGGCATGATCAGGTAAAGATCACGGTGCCCTCTCGCGGAATAAAAATGGCCACAATCTGCGGATGAGTATCCTTTAAGAGAAAGACATATAAAGAGTGGAGAGAGGGGGGGGGGGGAGAGAGAGAGAGAGAGAGAGAGAGAGAGAGAGAGAGAGAGAGGGAGAGGGAGAGGGCAGAGATAGAAAGAGAGAGAGGGGGAGAGGAGAGAGAGGGGGTTATCATAGTAGAAACTTGAGAAAAGAATGATAAAAAAGAGTATTGAATTAAGGCTATCACAGCATGACCCTGTCTGCACTCTGTGGGAATCATTTCTGAGAATAGGAAACAATCAGGTTTCTTATTGAAGATAAAAATACATCAAGACTAGCTCCGAAGACCACAAAATAGAGTGCATCACCTATCATTCATTAGTGGGGATTTTGGCGTTGTTGGAAGGTCTTTCTCCTTATCATCATTAGACTTTCAACCATGGCATTTTTGTATGAGATGTATGTCGAAAGTGTTTGAAATTGCGTATTGGCATATAGAATCTGTGGATATTTGAAGTAATTAATTATTGTCCTAATATGATACACCGGCAAAGTCATGTCTGTAATAATGGGTTATTATTGAATTGAATTGTAATGATTTATTAAAAAACAAGACTTGCAACTAAAAAGCTGATAATGACATTTATATTTGCTTCCTAAGTGATGGCAATTACTCCTGTGCATTCTTACAGTTTCTATATAACATCTTGCTGATGTAAATAATATTTTGAAATTTTACCACAGTGACAACAACAATGATGGTAGTTTCTCAGTTATCAGGATGAATCAGGTTAGGCCTGCATGGCTTCACCAATAAAATCTTGTTTCCAATCACCTTGTGTGTTGTATAATGTATTGTGTTTACAGTAATGACAATATCAAATGAAAAATGGAATCCATGCTCTCAGAGAAGTGATGGTTTAATGTCAACAAAACAAATCTGTTGTCTGTGTATACTTGCGATGAGTGGAAAGATGATTTGTTCGGAGTACTCTTTTCCTGCCGTTGATCAAGGATATGAGAGGCATGTCTGTCAAATGGAGTGAAACTCTTGAGGAAGCGCTGTTTGCAATGACAGAGTCATTTAATAGAGGATGACAGTTATAGATATAGCAAGGAGTTTTCTGGATATAGTAGTGCTGGATATTTATGAAACTCTTTCAAAGATGATGTAAATTGTTGAGGATTACATCATCATTGGAGGATGAGGGGGATGGGAAGGGGGAGGGAGAAGGAAGGGGGAGGGAGAAGGAAGGGGAGGGGTGGGAGGGGGAAGGAGAGGGGGAGAAGGTAGAGGGAGGGGGTAAGGGGGGGGGGGTTGGAAGAAGGGGAGGGTAAGGGGAGGGTGGAGCGGAGAAGAATGGGAACTTGAGGGGAGGGAGGGGAAGGGGGAGGTGGGGGAAGGGGGGGGTGGGGTGGGGGAAGGGGGAGGTGGGGTGGGGGAAGGGGGAGGAGGAGGGGGAAGGGGGATGGGGGATGGGAGATAAGAGGCATGCATACTTATCTTGACTTGTACTAATTTCCCCTTGGTAAAGTCATATATTTGCCCCCCCCCCCCTGCCAGAAAATTCGTCTTGGATATGCCAATGCTCATTATGTTACATACCTCTTTATTTGTATCTAAGCAAGTAATCTTTTTTACTCAGGCAATCACTGATTACAGATTGGATATAGTGTCATATCGAGAATTACATTTCGCGTTTGTGTAAAAAAGAATATCATTTACATTTGTCTAATACATTATATTTTGATAAACATAATTATGTCAAAGAGTAATCCAACCCTTTGTATTAGTCATTGGTATGTGTGGAAGTAGATAAATAAGAGAATGGATTTGGTGAAAGTGGGAAAGAAATAAGACAAATGATAATATAAACTGACAAGGGTTTGTACCTGTAAACTAGAAACCCCCCCCCCCCCCCCCCCCCCCCTTGTGTATTGATATACTTGCTATTAGGAAGGTATCAAGAATGTGATGTTGCAATAGTAAGGACAACGGGTCACAGTTTATCTCTGACCACACCCATGACATCTTATACCACTATTAACCACATGTATGATTCATGATACCAATTAACAGGTTTCTTTCTTGAATAGTAAATACTATTCCATCATTATCTAGTGATGGCTCTCAGAGTACAAGTTTATTTCTCTCTTCCCAATGTTAACCAAGTCTAAAGGAAAATCAAACCGTATTGTCCATGTGTTCTGAAACTGTGAAAGAAAGCAGAAAAAGCAGAGAAGCAGCATCTCAAAACAAGCACACCTCCTTGGTACAGATAGAGTTAGAAGGTTGTGATGTTGCAGTAGTAAGAACAACAGGGGAGCGTTTCATCAAGCGTTTTGTCAGTGATTTTTACTGACAAATTTGCTCTCAGCCAATCAGATGCAAGGATTTCAGTAGCTTATAACAGTTGTCGGTAAAAATCACTAACAAAACGCTTGATGAAACGCTCCCCAGGTCACAGTTTAATTACTGACCACACCCATATACCACTATCGACCACATGATTCATGATACCCTTGATAGCTTTTTTGAATAGTGAATACTATTCCATCATTAGCTACGTTCATACAGGATTTGTGGTTTTGAAACTTTAAGTTAACTAAACAGCTATACTCCTTAACCAAGACAAGGGTTCACACGGTTCCGAAAACCAACACCGCTCTGTTGTTCTGAGATCACAAGTCGAGCGATTGTCACATGAACAGGGAGGTCATAATCAACACAAGTTTACTAAACTTAAAGTTCATAACTACGATGTAGGACCCCCCAACCCCCAACCCCCCTTCCCCCCTTACCCCCTTCCCCCCTTCCCCCCCCCCCCCAACCTCCCTTCCCCCATCCTGTTGATAGTGGTTTTGGCGTTAACTACAGAGTTTCAAATCTATGAGTCCATTCATACTGTCTGAAACTACAAGATAAGTTTTGAAACTATACAAGCGAAACTTCCCTCCGTGTGAACTTGACTATAGCCTGGCTCCCAGACTACATGTTTATTTCTCTGTTTTCAATGTTACCAAGTTTAAAAGTACTCTTGCATGCTGGTGCTGATGGAAACAATATTTTACAACAGTATTGTAAAGCAATATAGAAAGATGTTCTTTATTTCTGGAACAAATTCTGTCAATTTTTCACTGGAATAAGATATTTTACAATTTTCCCCTGACACTCAATTGTGGAATGTACGATGGAATGGACATATGAGTCATAATTGGCTATTGTTGTATATATGACCACAGTATTGCATAATGTACTATTGTGGTTATATTAGCTCTCTAAAAAAAATGTTACGAGCCTAGTATATGAGGCAGTTATGCTAAAATAAATGAATGTAGAATATATAGTTCAGAATTAATCTACTTTTTAAAAGTAAATTTGATGAAAATCAGTTGTAATTCTATGGGGTATCATGAACATGTAATGTTTATCTCAGTACTGTCATCTTTTCAGTAGTAGTATTTTTTCTTTTTCAACATCATCTTTATTCATCAAAAAAAAAAAAACAACCCAAGAGGGTAAACTCCAGGTTACTTCTCTTTAAAGAACAATTTTCAGAGTGAGACCTGAATAAAATATATATGAAAGACATCACAAAACATGTTTTGGAAATTACATAAAATGAATTTTAAAAAAATACTACATGTTAGAGAACTCCGTAGATTTCTCAAACTATACCGTTCCAAATTATAGGTATTGTTAGATGATAAATGCACGACATGTATTTGACAAAAGACAGGAAGGAACTGTTTTTAGTCAACATTGAGAGAAACTTTCATTCTAAGCTGCCAATTATATTTTGTCATGGAATCATTGTGTTTTTGTTTAACACGATAAGAAGAACTACTTTTGAAAAATGTACTCAAGGGAAATTTCAAAGGCCTATTGTACTGCCTATAGAAATCAGGTTCTAATCATGTAATACACCATTGTAATGTTCACACATTTCTAAAGGTGATAGACAGGGCTATTGAAATTGTCTTGAGTTTATTTTTCGAAAGTAGTTTTTTTTTGTGTTGTTTATGATTTTCAAGCCCTTTCAGCAGCTCTCACCTGCTCTTTCTAAATATACATCTTCCCTTTGAGGGGCAGATCCAGGATTTTGTTTAAAAAAAGGGGGAGGGGTCCAATTCTTTTAAAATTTCTGATGAGCAATAAAAGTTATCAGGAAAAGAAATATGGGGTACAATTCTCAAAAACCTATGACAAGCAACACAAGTAAAATAAAAATGGGGGGATCCAAACCCTGTGACCCTTCCCCTTGGTTCCATCACTGTCTCTTTTATCCTGTACTTCTAAAGCCCCTAAACTACCCTAAAGAAGAAAATGTAATTCTCTCTTTTCACTTCAAAACAAGTATGAATGAAGGAAAGAAATAACCCAAACACACTTGCTTTTAAAACCTTCAACCCACAGGGATATTTAATTCCAATTAAGTCTCCAACCCCCTTGAAATTATACTCTTCAAGCGACACTCACAACAAGAACTTTTCTTTCTTTGTTACTTCTTTTACTCCCTTTTAAAAAACTTCTTTTACTCCCTTTTAAAAAACTTCTTTTTTGTCGTTTTTTTTTTATCCATCAGCTCCATTATAACAAACCTGTTTCCTGCCTTTTCAAGCTTTGTGTTGACACTCGAGTCTAGGCCTCTGCCAAAGTTCAGATCAAGAAGTGGAATAAAGAAAACGCATGACCTTAGTAATAGCGGTCACGCAGTTGTGTTTACAGAGAACAAAGGCATTTGAGTGGAGGAGGAGGAGGGGAAAAAAGTGGAGCTGCGGAGTTGGAGAAACAAAGAATTGGCGGGCTTGGAATAGGGTCAGTGACTGGGTTATGGGACAAAGAGGAGAGTTGGGACTGCATATTTCTATATCTGTAACATGTTAACTAGGCACATGGTGGAGATTGTACTGACAAGGCCAATGCATGCTCAGAAGTGGGGTTGATATTATGTACCAAGGAGGTTCTAGGCTATAGTACCACCTTGGCTTACAGGAGTATTTTTATCACCAACATTTTTTTTTCAGTTTCTTGTGCATTTATGTCCTATTATTCTATGTACCATTGTTTGTTTTTTTTCTTCATTCCATCTGTACATCTCTCTCTTTCAATGTTCTCCTCTATCTGAAGTTATCCCATATCATCACATTCATTTGCAAATTGTAAATTGTCACATATTGATTGTGAATATCTTTCCCCTTCATTTTCCTTCCCCCTAATGTTTCCAACTGTCACCCTCTCTCTCTCTCTCTCTCCCCCTCCCTCCCTCCCACCCTCCCCCTCCTTTCAACCACCTCTATCTCCCTTTCTCTTTTTTAGTATCATATTTTCAATCATGATTTTCAGTGTCACCACATTTATTTGTCACATATTAATTATCACAGAGAGAGAGAGAGAGAGAGAGAGAAAAGAAAGATGTAGGTAGGCCTACCCAAAATTTCCCCACAAGGTTATATTTTGTCATAACACAACAGAGTTTGGATCCAATGTTTTCCATCTGAAAGTTGATGAAATGTGAAAAAAAGGCAAAGTTAAGGTATTGATATTAAAAACTCTTAGCATTCTGGTTTAGAACTCATATAATCATATGCCTATTATGGTTCATTTTTCTTGTCCTCACTATGCAGCAAATAAGTTGTTACGATGACTGAAGTGTATACCATCTGCTCATAAGTCTTTTAATTTTTATGGCCATGTATTTTCATTATATTTTATCATATAATAATATCAACAGCAGCAATAGAAATATTGCAAAAATATGCAGGTGGCTTATTACTGTTGCCCTTCAAGTACGAAACAGTTTATCAAAATACAAAAAATATATTTGTTTGTTTATAAAGTTACACTAGATTTCCGCATTTGACCTTGGCTATGGCCTTGAATTTCCATTTTCTCAAATTATGTATATTTTCCCCTGCTCTTTCTTTATTTCGTTTAAAAAGAGCTAAAACTGGGACATACAATTGTGGTCTTCAGATGGGTGATCTCTTGTATGCTGCCTAGTTTGACTCTAAGGGGAACCTGATGGCTCAGCTGTCGATCAACAGAATACAATTTTGCTTCTTTCCTCTCCTGGTACAGGTATCATAAATCTTTGTATCATCAACAAATCCACTCCGTCAACAAAGAATCATGGGCTTTTTACCCTTGTGTCTCCTATCCTGCAATGCCATACATCCGGAGGCATTCAGAATCCTAAAATAGACAAAAATCATAACCGTGGCAATACAAAGCCTCATCATTGTCATGAGAGGATAAAGAAAAATGCTTGTAAACTGTTATGGCATAACGGTCCTCTCAAACACTTGGATCGGCTTTGTGTGCTTTGTCGATGTGCATTCAATGGAAGACATATTTAATGATTGAATACCATTTGTGTATAGAAATTGCTGGCTTGCCGATGGAAAATGAGAGGAACGGCATTGAGTTGTGCGCTCCGGGTAAACGGCTTTCTTGAAAGCGCGCCAAAGTTTTGTTGGTGTTGGTGTCTTTGTGGCTTTAGAGTGGGCGGTTTGCACACCTATCATATGGAACGATACGCCAGGTGGTGGATGTGGCCGTCACGGGATATAACACGATTTTGATGTCCTCTTTTCTATTGCACAGGTGGTGGAATAAAATATACACACTCTGCTAATATTCAGATAGCGAAAATGAAGACCATATAGGCCTTTTGGAAGCTGTAATTTTTGTATGATCCCCTGTTTGCACACATCAATAACACAGTCTCCTATCAGCTGGTGTTTGTGTAAAGATGCTCAGCTGGAGATGACATTGAATATTGAGAAGTGACAGTTTGAAAAATACAATTTCAGGGAAAATTGATAGGATAATGATGATTTTATTTGAACAATTCTATAGAAGGGCACTAGGTTGACTGAGCAATGTCCCTTCTCACGTTTCAGCTTGTGAAATACAAGGTAGTAAATAACTGAATATCATTTATAGACATGATTACTGTAATAACTGCATATCTGATCCAAATATTTTTTGTTTTGCCACAGGTTTATTTTTTGGCTATAGTATGCATGCCAATCAACCAAATTTGTTTCTATAAAATGTTAAGCCAAGACTATTCCTGAATTTAACTTTTTGGGGTGAGCAATAAAAGTGGTTGAATTTCATAAAGTTTTGTTTTACTCTGAAAAATTTTGAATGTCAAGGCCAGAGACATCAGTGTTCAGTGTCTTTATGATAGAATTTTTCCAGTTTTCACAAACCCACTTGGGGAAGAAATGCTGAAGTTATCTCCAAATTCCATTTAAAAAATATTTTTACATGCTGTTTGTCTTGATTGGATATGTACTTCCACTTTGGATGGGATTAATAAAGAATAGTACATTTGTTATCTACAATATTCCAGCTATCATTAAAGATAAAGTCGATATCTGGTCATCAATAAAGTTAATAGGAAACTTAGAGAACAAATGAATAATTGTTGTGCATTTGTGAGGTTTTTGAATCATCAAAATGATAACAAACTCATTCAATTTGCCGGAAATCGCACACACTGTGAAAAACACTAGACGCACACACATATGTGGAATCAGAATTCGATACAAATTTTAAAATCATTTCTAGTTAATATTCTTAATATGCATGTATTTCAAGAGAAATTTCTTTCATGTGACATTGCTATTAGGAGGATATTCTTCCATGTAGGAATAAAAAGTATGAGAAAGAAGCTCACAAAACTATTTGCTACTTTACCAGAATTCAGGCTTCCCTTTCATTATCTATGGTAATTAACCAAAGTTCGTACATTTCACGTTTTTATTGTTCTCTCTCTCTCTTCTCCAGGAAGTATCACACATATATTGATTACCAAATGATTACAAACATTGTATGAGTGGCATATTAATTGTCTCAAAAACAAATCTATTTTAAGATATATGTTTTTTTCTTTTTGGCATTGTTACAACTTACAGTAATACAATTCCAATGTTATGACCTCATTTACTCGTATATTTTGTGTGAAGTTTAAAAAAAGGTATCCAGTTCCTTATTTGGACGGTTGGTGCATACTTAACCAGACATCATTTTCATAGGTCTGCAAATTGTTGCCAGTTTGAAAATGAATATGTCAAGAATATAAATATGCACTGTCTGCAGCATGATGCATTATTATGACAGTATTTTTTTTACAGTTTAGACATAGCTATGAGTATGAATGCTTTTTATGCTAGTATTGACTTAACTATGTGGGTGAGATCATACAAAAGACTTAATCATCGCCATTCTTAAAACGAAATCCAGACAAGAGTTTGAGAACATAACCTAGATTTGTTGTGAATGACGAGTCCTTTGACAACAGCCGGCATTGTTCAGTTGAGTTATACTCTGCCATATTTTTTTCCTTGTAATTAAATACGGAGGTGTTCTGTGTATTTTTGTGGGAGTATTTGAATCAATATTTTTACATCAATCAATTCTCTATGTTGCATCTCTCTTATCGCAATGGCTCTAGTAGTGTTATTACAAGGGATATGTTAAAGGTACATGTATGTTCTGCACAATGTTTTTTAATGCTATATTTCAAAGAAAATGAAAAGTGTTGAAACTGTGCATGAGTCTAGATTTTAAGATGCTTAACAGGCATATTGGAATCTTGTTCCTTTTCTTAATATATTTTGTTTTCTCTCTGTTAGGCAAATCCACCAGGACATACATTGCCATAATTCTCCAGTTATGAGATTTATTCCACTCTACGTGTGGTATTCACCAAGACATAAATGGCCATATAATTCTACAATTTCACTTATTTAAGTTTTATATCACTCATGCCTGGTATTAAGGTAATAATGGTTATCTTGCTATCCATTACACTATGGGTTGATAGGATCAGTGCGTTAAATTTTTAGAAATAGTACCTTTAAAGATTATCAGAATTGAGTGAAACATTAAGAGGATAGATTGCATTACAGCTTTATCATCCTCTCCATGACACTGCTTGGTTTCTGTAGACTGAAACTGATATCGTTTATGATCAATTAACCGGTATCTTTAGTCTGCCCATTTTATTGGTGTCAGCGTTGACTTTTAAGTGGTGTTATAACCATCATACTTTTTAACCAGAATTCACACATCGATATTCTACTGCTGAAGGAGGATCCAGGATTTTTTATTTTCTTTTTTAAGGGAGAAGGGTCCGATTCCCAAAAAAGTCAGACAGAAAAAAGGGGTTTAAAGATTTTGTTTGGTGTAGATATACTGTATAGACCAAAGAACTCTGACAAGCAAAAATAAAGTGGATCAGGACCCCTGTGACCCCCCCCCCCCCCCCCTTAAACCACCTCTGACTGAATATATCATGAAATATCTAATTTTAGTTCCACTTTCATCTTAGTCCTATGCATCCTGAAAATCTCCATAAATAGCTTTATTTGCTTTGCAGATCTTGAGAGAATCCCTTTTCACACGAGGGTAGAATTCATCGTATGGAAAGCTTATTATTTTGAAGCTGATTAATTAATCAGCTCTAAGCAAATTTTCCCTTTGTGAGCACCGAACTATACGATGTTCGGACTGATACAAACTCGTAAACCGGGCAGAGCAGGCTACAGATACAAAGTTTGTATAGAGGAGGTAAGAGATTTTGTCTGTGAATGGATATACATCTTTAACCCGTTAACTACTGAATTATTTTCTTCCCATACGCTTAATACATGTAGCACCCGGTTCCGGTAGCCAATGTGCCAACTGGGCAGAGCTAAGACCAGGTGCGCTCTTTGATTGACATGACCTGCTATTATTATGTGCAATAGCCCTACTGCGCATTTAATCAGCAGTGAATCTCTAACGATCACACCAAGATTTTCTCTGTGTGAATTGTATGAACTTTAATGTATGATTAGTTTAAAGCTCTTTAAACTAATCAGCTTTAAATAGCTGAATTTTACTCCTCTGTGCCAGTATTTCTAGTGTTTATACTACAGTTGCTGTTTTGTTGTGGTAAATCAAACCAATTGCTAACCCGGGCAAGCGAGAAACCTATTTCTATTGTGTACAGCAGTGTTGTTTTGATATGTTTGTTTTACACATCCTTCAATTGCCAAGGTTTTATCTTGTAAACAATGCTCCACAAACAATACAAAACTGCATTTGCAAGATTTTGACTTTGATATAGCCCTATATTGGAGAGTGAAGGCTCTGTACTTGTTCCGAATGAAAAAATGAGATAAATAGATAGAAGTAAGAGTTTTAGAAAAAAAAATGACAATGCTTAAGAATGGAATAATTTTGAAGGGTACAAAAATTAAGTTAAGGAAGATCATCAAACGCACTGTATTTTAAAGGGATACTCAACCGCATATTGTGGACCTTTTTATTCCGCGAGAGGGCACAGTGATCGTTACCTGATCATGCCGTTGCCCCGCGGGGCGCAAACTCTGGATAGACTGGTAACCGCACAACATGCATGCTCCGCCCGAGCTCGAGCTCTCGTGCGAGATTTGGTCGGCCTCGTGCAGTCCAAAATTTAATCCCAGTAGTCCAACGGACGCGTTCCACGCACAAACTGGTGGCAACGCATCAGGGCTCCAGTGCAATTTAGTAACACACTACCCATAGCAACATCTCTTTTGAGATCAGGGTCTGGGACAGATCCAGAGGATAGGAGGGGGTCACAGGAGTCTGGACCTCCCCCCCCCCCCCTCCACCTTGGGGGCTCTAGGTGCTTTAGGGGAATTGGATCCCATTCTTCAAAATCTTGGTACTGCCCGAGTAAGGGCTCCTTTTGTACGGATATACACTCTGAATGTAAAGAAATCATGTTAGATTTCCCAGCACACCAAGGATATTTATGTTGACCCTTTCATTGTCATATTCAGGTTTGTCATGTAGGCATATTATTATACATTTAGAATTTTGATAACAAAAGGGTTAACCTGTATCGATTCGATTTCGTGGTCATTCAATGACAGGTTACCCAAATACTGCTTTCCTCCACGGACAAACTCAATTTGATCAAACTCAAAACGATCTGTGAATTCCAGGAAAGCCCCACTTGATTCGCTTCCCTTCTTTCGCTAGACAGGAATACATGAAAGAGAGAGAGAGAGAGCAATAATAATTTAATGCCTCAATGTTGGCATGTTTTCATCCTGGTTAAGAACCATAACATTTTATAGGTATGAGATATGAAGTGCATTTTGCCTGAAAATTTGAAAGGTATTTTGAGATTAAATATAACAGCTATAGTGCTTGCAATATCCTGGTTGGAATAATTACAACACCATTGCACATCCTGATGTCTGCATGCGGTGGTGATAAGAACAAAAAAACTTTCACATCTATTAATTTCTCCTTGTCAGGGATTACCCAATCACCAGCCCATTTCACATTCTCCATCTAATCTCATGCTGCTTCAGGACAAAAAAAATTCACAAAAGTTTCATATTAAGTGACATAGCTATTGTTTACACTATACACAAAACTTTATGTAACCAGAATGTTTGGTTTTACAGTGTCGTTTTGACAAAATGTAGATGTAGTAACAATAATTATATAGATTTTCAAGGATGTTTTTCTATTTTCATGATCCAAGAAAAGAGATGTAACTGAATTATGGAAATTATGATTGTGCAGCTTGAATTGAGATTACAAGTAAAAACTTTTACACTTTAGTTCTGCTAGTCCTGAATGTTGTAGAAAAGATATATATATAGAGAGAGAGAGAAATCCTTAGTCCTATTTCTACCAATAAGTTTTGCCAAGTTCAAAGCTTCATACTAGTAATTTCTATATATCCTTTGGTGTTATGGAGGGTATTATTTTACGAGACGCCAGCTGTTGGATTGGGCTCAGCCAGATCTCTGAGCCCTTGCAGACTGGTGTCATGTTGTAGTTGACCCCAGACATTTAGAGGTCACAACTGGGACTGTCACAGTCAATGTGAAAGGGGACCTGGGGGAATATCAGCCACTCTGATTGGTGGGCTGTTTATTTTGAGGGTTTGAAAAGGATTTGAATTTGGCTCTTTATCGCTTCTACTTGGCCCTCCGTTTCTCTCCCTCTCTCTCTCTCTCTCCCTCCTCTCCCACTCTCTGTCTCTCTCCCCGCATGATTCTCTGTGATTCTTCTCTTTCTCTCGTTCTCTCGTTCTCTCTTTCTCTCTTTCTCTCTCTCTCTCTCTCTTTCTCTCTCTCTCTTTCTCTCTCTTTCTCTCTCTGCCTCTCTTTCTTTTTCTTTCTCTCTCTCTCTCATTGGTAACGTTTTGCCTTTTTATACCCAGGCACAGTTATTCAAAAGATAGCAAAGACTTCCAAAATATATCCACCAAGGCAATTTCAATATCACCTCTTGAAATGTGCGAATATATTACATAATCCTCGCATAATTTCTGTGGGATATACCCTAGGGTATTGAAATCGGCCTTGAGATGATTCCTCGAAAGTGTTTGCGATTGCATTTTTTAATGCGTTCCGAAAAGAAAGAAATACAAAAATGACCGATCGTACTTGTAACACAGTAACCCAATCTTCCACCTGAAACTTTCATTATATTTTCTCAATATTTTCAAGCAGTTGAAACTAGAATATATACACAGTTCAGCCTCTTTCATCTTTGACAAAACCAGAGCGAAACTATTTATGGAGCAGGGTTATCTATCATGCTTTTGTCTATAAATAAATAGCATCGTGTATCTTTAATGCTGGTATTTGCTTGTTAAGATCAAGGAGTTGTCTCCTTGGTAAGATAGAGATATATTACATGTTGTAAAAAGCTGGTAGCTCTTCAAAGTGCATTGTAAACACTTTCATTACCAAAATTTATGCATGTTCTTTGCATATTACCATTTCAGTGTAACAAGGGAATTATTGACCCATCAATTCATTTTCAGAGTACTCACTTTCTAAAATTCATGACAATGGTATAGAAGGATAATTACTGATTTGTAAACACTCATGTTCTTAATTAGGGCAATAGCAATAAGCCATTTCGGGGATGCAATCTGAGCATGAGCAGATAAAGGTCATCTGTACCAAATTTCTAAAACCCACTGACACTAATACTCGATATGTGCTCATGAATGTCATGTAATCATTATTCAATTATGCACTAATGGTGCATTCCATGATATCCAGGTGGAAGTATTCCTTTTAAAGGGGGAAACAAAACCTATTCATGAGGCACCTCTATCACTCCCAGAGGTATTTTTCTGAAGTGCACATAAAGGGACCCTCCATGTCTAAAATATCTGTGGATATTTGGGGTCATTTGTACCATGCGCTAACCCCGAACTGGCTTATTCATCAGGGAACCTAGCTATCCTCACATGATTACATAAATGGTACCCTGGGGTACCAAATGAAAATCCGCCATTTGTTGAATTATTTAATTTTTTTTTAGGGTTGAACCCTGGGTTACCAAAAAGTGTGAAATCATATTTGGTATGCTTTATTAACGTTCAAATGCTCTTTTCGTGTTCCATGTTCTTGTAAATGATCTCATAAATGCTACATTGAAGACATAGAAAGACCTTACCGCGCACGTAGACTACATACAATAAACTATAGGCCACTGCATGCCAGGACTGTCTCCGTATATCGCGCGTTCGTTATGCAACCTCGACGCTATAAACACAATAACAGTCCTTTACACCATCGATCTCCACCCTCGTCAACGGGTGAAATTTTGGGGTTCGCGCGATTAGTGGAGAGTTGCGCTCTGTGTGGGATATACGTTTAAAGAAAGAGAAGCATAGGGGAATAACCCAAATTAAAAAAAACCCGGATAGAATCTAGACTAACAATAAACCCGTGCGGAATCATCTGCATGATTTATTTTCACAGACTGTAACTGTAAGTAAATTAAAGTGTACTCTGCAATGTAATGCGTACGTAGCAGCTGGCGAGCTTTGAAGCTAGCAGCTAGCGTACGCGAGTGTAATCCGGTAAAACGTACTGTAATAGTGCGGTAACAGTCTGGACCGTACCGGGGTAGTGTGCATACAAGCGCTGTATGCACTGTACGCAACGTACACCAGCGCTGCAGCTGCGGCACCATGATTGCTCTGCAGTACGGTTGTACTTCATGTGGACACAAGATGGCGCTACACAAAATGGTACCCCGGGGTACAGCGTGGTGCATCACATGTCTAAATGTGCATATTTTGTTTTCCTTTTCTAACACAGGGTAGTAAAATGAAAATGATTGCCCCAACTGATTGAAATTCCATAATGTAAAGGTCTCATATATCTGAACAACATCAAACCTAGAGGTTCAGTTTTGTCAATCCATAATTATGGCAACGCCCTCCCCCGAAAAGTGTATTTGGATAAACCAAGTGACTCAATGCATTGTTCCTATTTTTAATTTGACATTGATATATTGATTATCAAAGACACCTCTTTTTTTTTTATAAACATTAATCTCATCCTTCAAGAACTTAGTGACATTTTGTGTACAAGATGTCACATGACCTGTCTGATATCACCTGACCTATCTCTTGTCATGTGACCTAGCATTGCATTATCAATTTATGACAGGTGCTAATCAGTTAGTCATTAAGAATGTAAGGGCATTCAACCTTGTTTTTAGAGAGAAAAAAATTGTTTAGAATAAAAGTTCAGACAGTGGACATATTTTTGTGATTTTTATTTTATTATTTTTTATGCATCTTCAGTATGATATGTAGATATTGTTACGAGACACCTTTTATTTCACATTCAGTAAAATGTGATTATTGTAATGACAATGTTATTTGAGGTACTCATCCCCCAGTACCGTGGTAACAAGAAAATACAATCATAAATTTTTAAAAAATATATCCTAATTGAGGGTATTATTTTTCCTTAAGATTTAGATTTTCTCTAAAACACAATGATTTTGAGTCAACTGTGGTTAATGCAAGTAAAAGTAATATTTCAATTGTGGAGTAGTTTGTGATTACTATATATCGGAACTAGGACAGAATATATGAGCTTATATTATTATTATCATTATTATTATCATGTTGGGTTTTTTAACATACATTTCTTGAATTAAGTCGAAGATGGGGGGGGGGGGGTGGGGTCAGGGGTAGGGTTATATTTTTCTTGTGATTTCTATGGAATGTGTATGGGATATATACGATAGGGTATTGAAATTACCATTCAGATGTTTTATACATATATATTTTTTTTAATGAGGTGTAGATGTGTGTGTCGTTTTGATGGGGGTAAGGGTTTATTCTAGTCACATGTTTTCTTATATGTTACACTGGTTTTGTGTGGGAAGAAGGGGAACCCCCCCCCCCCCCCACACACACACACACACTTATGGGGTGTTGCAAGAAAGTTGCAATCAATTGCAAATTGTAAAGCAAATTAGAACAACCATTCTGATTGGTTCAGGGTCTGCCCATTCAAGAAGATGCGCTTGCAACAATGATTTTAATTGGTCAGTACCGATCAGTTGCAACTTGCAATCAATTGCAACTTTCTTGCAACACCCCATTACACTTACATGTATAAAAGTCTCCCAGATGTTCATCAAATTTCACACTATCTTTAATCAGGGAAATCCCTGCTTTAATCATAGCTGCATCATAGTTTGACCTATTGCCATTCATTTCTGCAGTGATGATAATAACAAATGTTGTATTTTATGATAATAAAAACAGGAAAAGGTATACGTGAATGATTGGCTAGTATTCTCTAGTCATTTTAGATGACACTTGTGATTGATAATGGCAACTATGTACCCTGGAAAATTGTGACTTGTACTTGGCACTAAGCCCAAAATGTTATGTCATGTGTTATATTAGTCTGTATTTTTATGGCAGTTTAAGTGGATATGTGCATAAAATAATATGACTGCTAGTTTCATTAGGGATCATGTAATTTTTCTTTTTCTGTAATGTTTTATTACAAGTTTTTTTTTACATTTTAACATTGACAAGGAAATAGTATGGTTATGTTGACTAAGAATGTAAAGGGAGAAAAACATGTATTTTAAGTCATAAGAAGAATAATTTATATTCAGTAATGGAAAATCAGCATTTTAAATACAATATAAGGATTTTATTTGTTCTGAAATAATCTCATATCCTCATCATCAGAGGAGTGATTTCAAAGCAATTAAATACATATTTTATACTCCAACCCTTCTACCTTTCCACCTCTATCTCCATCCCCCCCAACTTTCATTTTGACCAGTGGTGGTGGAACGTAGAGACAAATCCCGCCCCCCCCCCCCCCTTCTTGTCAGCTAGTATTCAAAAGTCTGTTTTAGAGATCTTGTTTTTTTACCAATATATTTGTGTTTTTCACCCCCCCCATACGGAGCAAGGTTCTTTTAGCAGGTAAAAAATGACATATCTTCTGTCGTGGATCCATTTTCATTTTTTGTTTGTTTCTTTTCCTTTCGTTCAAAACTCTGAAACACCTTATATTGAGATTTGTCATTGCCCAAAATTTTTGAATTCTTCCTTTTAGAGACAACATGCAAAATATGCGAGGCTTGAGCTTCACAGTGATGTGCTCGTAGGTAATCCCAACACCTAACGTAGAGTAAAACGGATTCATGCTTTATTCTATGAATAATCATATATTAGGATCAGGCGGATTGACGTAGAAAGAAGTTTTAGTAGGAAATCAAATCGAAGGTAATACAGAATATTCACAGAATTATACAGCAATAATCCCTCCATTTCCCATTTTCTTAGCTCGCATCTTCAGCGACAAAGTCATGGATAATAGAATGATTGTGACAGACAGAGAGAGATTATAGGCAGGCAAAGTGAGAGAGAGAGAGAGAGAGAGAGAGAAAGTGCGAAAGGAAATAAGGGGTAGAAATACAGTTGAAGTCAGATTGAACAATTTTGCATTTCCATTTAAAATATACTTGCCTGCAGTAATACGTATTGAATTTCATAGTAAAGTATTCTGGACAATGAATTCATGTATATTATAGACTCTTTTCTTTCAAATGAATCAAGCTTTGCATAATTTTTGATAATTTCATTTTCACTGCTCGTGATCTCGGCAGCTCGCTTGTGGTTCTGGAACTACAAGTAAGCTTGAAGTTTCGAAATTAAGAATCCGGTCATACGGTCTGAAACTACAAGATAACTTAAGAAATTAACTTAAGAAATTAACTACAAGATAACATAAGAAATTAACTTAAGTTATTAACTACAAGATAACTTAAGAAATTAACTTAAGAAATTATTTTTAAAATAAAAAATTAAATTATTAAATTATTAACTTAAGTTAATTAAATTATTAACTTACGAAATTACAATCGAAACTTAAAGTGTAGCTCTCTTTCTGTGAACCTGACTATTGGCACTTGGCCAAGATTTGAACTCCTAACCTTTTTGTTGAAGTTGGAGTGATTGAACCTCTATATATTTGGATGCATGTTGAATTAGCCTAAAGGGTTTATGGTATGTAATCCACATCTTGATATCATCTTGTTCATTTCGCATTCTCTTCACATTAAAGGCATGTGTTAGCAGGGTTGAAGATAGCAAATAAAAACATGAATACCCGGTATACAATTTTCTAACAACAAAGATTTGGCCCCCAAATATACATAGACACTATGTCTCCTCATGATTTCAGTACATTTATGAAATGTTTATGATCAATAAAAAGGGGTGAGGGGCTTGTGCAGTTATGTAGAGTTGTGATAGAGTATAGAGAAATTTGATACTCACCGTTTCCCTTAAGGCTTCTACTTCTATCAAACTATTTTTAGGCAGATTCAAGGTCTAACCACTAGAGGGTGGCGGAGGGGGAGGGGAAGGGGTGGTATAAGTTTTTGCGTTTTTTATTCCATACCATAGATTTTGATTCAGTCCTTTAATACCCTTTATATTTCATCATGTTTTGGTTCCTGTGTACGTTTCAGTCTTGCTGGGCTAGCTAATGAAATGTACAAACTTGGCACTCCAGGAATGCACGATGGGACGTAGTCAATTCCACTAAGTAAATCCATATTGTGTAGATTGCGTGTGAGTGGGCTATGTGTGCATTTCATCTCCAACATCATGTATCAGAATCAACATTGGCAGTTGAAAGGACGAAATTGTCTGTTTGGAGCCAGAAGGTCATTTAGCTATGTACAAATGATGTGAGTTAATGCCCTTCTGGTTCCAAACAGATGAAAAAAATCCTTTTATGTCAAAGCATCATGTATCTCAGGGATTTGTTACAGAGATTGATAGCTCATGTGCTATCTCTCTCTTTCTCTCTCTCTCTCTCTGTCTGTCTCTCTGTCTGTCTGTCTGTCTGTCTGTCTGTTTGTCTGTCGTCTCTCTGTCTCTATCTCTCTGTCTCTCTCTCTCTCTGTCTCTCTCTCTCTCTGTCTCTCTCCATCTCTCTTCTCCCTCCCTCTCAGCCCCTTCCTCCATTTCTCCGAATGATCATTTTTCATTTTTTTGAATAATGAAACTTAAAGATGACAATTTTCCATCAATTTGAATCAATCCTTATTCAAAATACATGTAGATTCATTAAATTATTGAGCCTTTAGCTACTTCATTTTCCTATTCAAGACCTCCTGACGTATATTGAGAAAACAGTCCTTTACAGTATCATGCTCAATCCACTCACAATTATAAAAAAAACCAACAAACAAAAAAGATGGACAAAAATGCTAACTGCCTAATAGAGTTCTTTCATTTGACTATTAGTGGTCCCTGGGGATTTGAGAATGGTCATTCAATTTGTTTTGAGTAAAGCTTTCCTTTGTTTGGAATGCACTGACCATCAGGTGTTTATTTCAAGTTCATTACCCTGCGGAGGTCAGTCTGGCTCAGGCCTCTCACGCTGCCCCTGGACGTTTGTTAAAATATGCATGGCGTTGGACACAGGCTTGTCCTTTCACCCACTCTTGTTGCTGGTTGCAGTCTCACTTTCCTTCTCACTTTACTTCTCTCTTGATCTCCCTATCGTTTCCTCCCCTTTCTCTTTCTTTCTCTTTCTTTCTCTCTCCTCACTTGCCCTCTGCCTATTTCTCTTCTCTCTCTCTCTCTCTCTCCCACTCCTTTCTGTTCTTTCTCTCTGCCCCTCTCTCTTCCTCTTATTCCTCCACTTTCTACCTTTCTTACCTCACCCCCCCCCCCCCACACACACACACACTGACTCTCTCTCACTCTCTCTCTCTCTCTCTCACTCACTGTATTATAGAGTAGCTAGGAACTAAAACACTGTATTTTTACCATGAAATGTACAATTTTATTGAATGTACATTGCTACAGATGGCTAGTTTGCTTCTAATTTGGCAATAGTATATACTCTTCTCAATGTCAGAAATCAATTGTCATTATTTTTTCCATACATTCTGCAGATTGCCCTTTGATAATCATTTAATTTTATTCCGGAAGACCTTTTCACCGAAAACTGCTAATATCATATCCAGCGTGCAGTTTGCAAATCTCATTCCGAGCCTTAGGGCCGTTTATGGTTTCTAGATCATATTATTTTGATATTCCTGACGATGTGTAATTACATATGTAGGGGGGATAATGCATGGATTCTAGATGAATTTCAGACGGAATTAGCATGTCAGGTCAAGGATTTCTATAGGGAGAGAGAAAGAATATGTAGCGTGATGAAAGAAAAAGCGTTGTGTAACAGACTGTTTTGAGCAGGTCATTCAACTTGCAGGTAATATGATAGACATTGCTGTTTTCCTCTCTGTAGTCTCTCTCTCTTTCTTTCATCTCTCTTTCTCCTTCCCCTCTCTTTCTCCCTCCCTCCCCCCCCCCTTTCCTCCCCCTCTCTCTCTCTGCTTTTCTTTCATTCTTATCATCTCACGATCCCAGTCTCTCTCTCTCCTGTTTATCTCTCATTATTTTTGTAAATTGATACAAAAATCCATTCATTGCAACCATGACTTGGATTCATTACATTCGGTCTCTCTCATTGGTCAGGTTCACGCGGAGGGAGCTAAACTGTAAGTTTCGCTGGTAGTTTCAAAACTTTAAGTTCCAGAACCACAAGCGAGCTTGTAGTTAATGCCAAAACAACATGCAGCGTGGGGTCCTCATACTTAAGGACCGTGTGGACAGAATAAACGGAAAGTTTAGCAAACTCGTTATTCACTATGACTTCTCTGTTCATGTTAAACTATGATTGCTCGACTTGTAATCTCAAAACAACGAGCGTCGTTGTTTTTCGGGCCCATGTGAACCCTTGTCATTGTTAGTGGGTCGTTGTTAAAGGGATACGCCACCAGGCGGCCGTGGGGAAAGTCAGGATTGCGTAAGCCCCATTCACTCGTACACAAAGTTTGTGCGTCGAACGCGTCCGTTGGACTAAGTGGGATTACATTTCGACTGCACGAAGCCGACCGAATCTCGCACGAGAGCTCGAGCTCAGGTGGAGCGTACATGTTTGTGCGGAGACCAGTATATCCGAAGTTTGCGCCCTGAGGGGCAACGGCATGATCAGATAACGATCACGGTGCCCTCTCGCGGCATTAAAACATCCACAATCTGCGGTTGAGTATCCCTTTAAAGTTTTGAAACCACAAGTCCATTATGAGTGTAGCTTTGCTCTCCTCCACTCTCTCTGCTTTTCCCTTTGTGTCTTTCTATCATTCTTGTGTAGGCCTATATATTTTTTCACTACATCTCACTAAGACCAAGTTACATATATATTTCTTAAACGGAAATCCAACCTTAATAGCAAGTTGCTTTGAAAGAAAGAGGAAAAATCAGAGAAGCAGACTGGCGAAAGTTTGAACTAAATCGGACAAGCAATAGGAAAGTTATGAATTTTTGAAAGTTGTAATCACTATACATATGGGAATTTCAAATTGGCCGAATAGGTAAGGTCACTGTGATGTAGCTGTGGACAACTCCCCCATTTGCTCCTACACACAAAATGACTAAAATGTTACTTTTTTCAAAATGTATTACTCAGTACGATCTTTTTCTGTCATGAGTACCTATAACATTATGCTATCTCCAATATATTTTGAGTACTGCCCCAAGGGTAAAAGCGTCTCAAAGAAAACCGCAAATTAATGAAATATTTGTGTACGACAAATTGGAGAGTTGTCCACAAAAATGTCACAATCGACTCACCTGATTGCCAATTTGAGATTTGCATAGATGTAGTGATCTCATTATTCAAACATCCATAAACTGCTTTCACATAAATCATCTTATTACCAAGGTTGGATTGCCCTTTAAATGTATATCTTGATGGAATTAAAAACCTCTTTCTCAGATTTTTCAGAAAGAAATCAACATTGTATATGAGTGTATACATGCAGACAAGGCATGAGGATATCAATTTGGGGGAGGGGGAGAGATGGGGAAAATTATGTTGTCTGATTTTCCTTTTTGAAATATATTTCTCTGATTTTACTACCTTTTTTTTCAAAGGAAGTTATTTTCAGACCAGAGTTGCCCTTACAATGTCCAGGCCAAAGGATTTATTGTAACCCAGTTAGATCAATCTCCTTTACCTGCTTGTTGAAGAATATTCATTATAAATATAGCTCTATAATTCTGTATTATAAGCTGTTTATTCCGTACAGGCCATACATACTCCCTCTAGAAATTTATTTTATAGAGCACACAGCCTTGAGAAGATTCATGCATTATTTCTAATAGCAAAACTGCAGGGAAATTCAAATCTTCAGAATATTTACTGTGAACTGATTTTTGTAGCCAAGATTTAGTTTATCTCATGTTGTTTGCATGTACAAATGGATGCAAGGATTTCTCTAGCTACAAAAAATGATAGAAGAAATGGAAACCATGTTGTAGACCATGTTTGGGGGGGGGGGGGGTTGTTTGTTGTTGTTGTTTTGCATTTCAAGATTACCTCTTTTTTTCTCAAAATGTTTTTGAGATTTCACTCTTGACCTCTTTTGATCATGCAAATGGTTCCACCAGGTACATAGAACCTTTTTTTTTTAAATTTACTTCACCATAGATCTACTCGGGCCATGCTTTCATTCATAAAGGTAAATACATGACATGTACAAGATAGATGAATAGATGAGGTATCAGTTTCTAACGGGAAAAACATAGTTCATTTTGAAATGTAATTTTTATCTAAGGAAAGAATAGATTTATTCAGAGCATAATAATTCAGATATGAACAATCATGCAGTTACACTAGCACTATACAGCGTGCAAATATAGGCTTATTGAGAATCGGATCACCAAGTTTGATTTATGTCACAATTAATCATTATCTTCTGAGGATAATCACTTGGATTAAGACAGAAGTGTGGAGGAGCTCTTGTAGAGTGTTGTGTAGAAGGACCAATCCACAAGAGGGTTATTAATCTGAATTTTGAGTTATGGAGGAAGGAAGATATAATTTGTTAGGGTGATAAATTAAAGATGAGAATGGGGTGAAACATGAGATTCAAGAAAAGTCATTCTTTTCAGGTCTCGGGGTACACGTGTGCAGAATAGCACATTGTCCTATGTGTACAAAATGCCATGGCATGCACATGAATCAAAATGTGTTCAAAGTAAAAAACAAGCAAAAAACAAAATAAAACAAAAACAAAACAAAAATCAAGCATTTCTCCCAAAATTAAATTTATAGATTATTGCATCAATGTTAAGGCTGTATGTTCTACAATACCTTTTCCACATAGATGTCGATATACAATGTGTAGCAAAAGATTGGAAATTCTAAATGGTTATCACTTTCTTTAAACTTTCCAATTTGTATTTTTAGAATATATACACACTCGATTTAAATATAGGGTAAAACCTTTCAAAGTGTTACTTTTTCTTTTAGAAAACAGAGAAGGATAGAGAGAAAGGGGGAGAGGGGGATGGGAAAAAGAGAGAGGGAATGTGAGAGAGAGAGAGAGAGGGAATGTGAGAGAGAGAGAGAGGGAGGGAATGTGTGAGAGAGAGAGAGGGAAATGTGAGAGAGAGAGAGAGAGGAAATAGAGCTAGGCAAAGAGAGAGATGGAGAGAGAGGGGAGGGGCACAGAGAGAGAGAGAGAGATGGGAGGGGAAGATGGGGCAAAGAAAAATATTTTAGTCGAGTACCATCCAATATAATGATAGGACTTCAGAAGAAAAAAAATCTTTGAACTTAATCATGAGTAAAAAGAAAAAAAGAAAAAAAGAAGAAAAGAAACCTGGCAAGGGGTCAAAGTTAGTGTCCCGATCATGTAACACTAGAGATACATTGCATATAAACCAAGGATTAAGGAACTACTGCCAGACAGACGAGACAAACACATGCGTGTCTATACCGTCTGTACGGAGATCGTTCTCTTCCGCGTGATGCATTGTATATCCATCTCATTGGCTGACCATCCTAACCCTGTGAACGACTCACCTCTTTATTCTCCCAGAGGCAGTTCATCCGATATTTTTTGTTTAAAAATAGACCTGGGGATGCGGAAAAAAACAAGGGATGATGGGCCACTGTTACTTTGGGATGGAGAAGGCGAAGAGGAAAAAGAAGATGAGGAGGAAGATATGTCTCGCCAGTCTGATAGGAGAGGCCTCCATCTTCTGTCTTCACACTGATAAAGGAGAAAGTCTTTTAAAGTATTTGATTTGTACCTCCAAATAATGTAATTTTTTTAAAGGAGGGGAGAGAGGAGGAGAGAGGGGGTACAGAGAGGATGGAGAGAGGGGGGGGGGGGGGAAGGGGACCTAACTCGACAAGCCTCGCTTTTAATAGGTTCCCCCACAAGTGTATATACTCTACTGGAAGATATTTATTATACTGAGCTGTTATGATATATGTCTTATCCTTTGTACTATGCCATTTGTATATGCTTATATTTTGCTTTCTCATGTATATATGTAAACCGATTGTGGAAACGAATAAAAGCAAATCAAATCAAATCAAAATATATGCAGAGGGAAAGAGAAAGGGAGAAAGGGAAAGAGAGTGAAAGGGGAAGGATAGGGTGGAAGAGAAGGAGAAAGGGGGAATGGGAAGAGAGAGGGTGAGAGATAAAGAGAAGAGGGAGAGAGAGAGAGAGAAGGGGGAATATAATTCAGTCAATTAACATCAAATTTCTTTAGATTCAATATAAGAGGGATTGGGCCACTGTTAGTAAAGGATGGAGCCACTGTTAGTAAAGGATCGAGTAGACGAGGAGGAAGAAGAGGAAGAAGATGAAAATGAAGATAAGTCTCGCCAGTCTAATAGTGCTTCAAGGGGCCTCCATCTCCTGTCTTCAGATCGATGCGGGACCTCATCTGCAAGACACAACATTACAAATGAATCTTTCCAACTATTTTCATTAGATGTTGGGCATGGGGTGTGATTCAACCCTTTTAGAATATTTGTCTGAGATACGCGCGGATGCCCCATGTCTGCGCATCTTTCGGTCACTTCTCACTTTTCATGGAGAACTATTTTTAGAAGAGAGAGATATTCAGACAGTGGGTCATGTATTTGATTATGTGCCTCCACTATCGATTTCTTGCTCTCTCTCTTTCTCTCTCCTTGCCCTCTTTCACTCTTGTTCTTTGTCTCTGTCTGTAGGCTGTATATGATCCAATTTTTATGTCTCTGTCTCTTTTTATGTCTCTGTTTCTCTTTCTTTATGTCTCTTTCCATCAGATTTTTATCTTTATCCATCTTTCTCTCTCTCTCTTCCTCCTTTCCTTTCCCCCTCTCTCTCTCTTTCTTTCCCTCTCTTTCTATCTTTTTATCTATTTTTCAACAATTTAATAGTGATCTTTTACACTGTATAAGTTGTAATTGAAATGCTCAGCTTTCGATTCTGTTCATAGAAATTTTACTTCTAAGTTGGTTTTCTGCTAAGACCATGGCGATAGAGTAACAGACAGAGACAAATTACAGAGAGAGAGAGAGAGAAGGGGGGGGGGGGATAATACACAGACAGATAATGTGCAACGCGTAGGTGCATGTGGAGAAGAGTGCCAATTGACGAAATGAGAAAGGAAGGAAAGAACGAAGAACAATGACAGGGATGAGTTTGATGAAGAAAAAAAAATGAGGTATAGGCCTTCATGAAAGAAGAATGGAACCAGCAGAAAGGGGAGAGCTGTAAAAATGGGAATAGTATTTTGAAATACATGTAGTTGCAAAAAAAGGAACAAAGTAGCGAGGAAAAGAGGAGAAAGAGACTCTTCACGTCGCTACAATACACCATAGAACTATAGGCCTGTGCTTCATGTTCGGTGTGCATGCACGAACTGAGTCACCACTAAGTTCATGTTCAAAAGCACATACATAATAGATATTAATCATTTGTCACAGCATGCATCAAGTGCACATAATAATGCATCGCACCCTGAATGTGCTGGCCTGGAAATTGGCCTGGTACTCCGATAATACGAGCATCATTGTGCAGTCAGTCCACGGCAGTAGGATGTAAGAGACACTGGTATAACTGAGATTGCATACCCAATAAAACATTGTAACATGAGCCAACATCAGAAGTTTCAGGTTGTGAAAGACTATATGCCATGGGAGATGACCAATCACAGGCCTCGTTACATCTCCCTGAATGCTAGAATAATGGTGGTATAGGTTAAAGGTCCAGCATCATTTTTCATGGAGGAATGATTGAGATGTTTTGGGGTATATATTTTTACAGCATTTTGATTTGTAAGATTTTTTTTTCTGTAGAATCTTTTGGACATATAAGGAAGTTGAATGTGTTCATTTGAATTTGAGAAACAAAAAGGAATAATGGCAAAAAATTGTGTGTAATAATAATAATGATAATAATAATAATGATAATAATAATAATAATAATAATAATAATAAATAATGATAATAATAAATAATGGTGGCTTCTTGTATAGTGCTCAGGTCCATCACGCTGTGATGCTCATAGCGCTCCAACATAATTACCCCATCATTGCATGTTTTTTGCCTCTATCATGAAGGTCAGTATGAATAAATATCAATCAAATGATTTTAACTATTTGAATATTATTCCTTTAAAAAGGAAAGGGGTTGATGCGGCCCATGAATCTCTCCTCTGGCCCTAATCTTCATCTTCGTTCTGGAACTATTCCGCTGTGCATCCAACTGACCCAACCCTTTGCAGATAACCATAAAGCACTGTGTTGAAATTTGTGTAGCATTCAAAGCAAAAGTGCATGTCAGTTCACAATCAATTTGAGTATGGCTGGTGCACCATGGCTACAATTAGCTTGTCTGGTGTGAATTTGAAACGAAAATATTACCAAGTCCTCATCATGAAATAATTGAATCATACTCGATTCTCTGTAGGCAGCATTAATTAATCCCTCTTCTTTTTAAGGGAAAATTTTTATCAGATGATAAATTTACTTCAATTAATATCAGATATAGGTTTTAGACTTTCACGACCAAGGCGATTTAATACTGAAAGCTGTACATTAATTCATATTGTATAAAAATAACATGAAATTTAATCATACAATTTGTTCTGTTTTCTGTCCTTGGTCAGCTGATGTTTTTACAGTTTAGTATTAACTTATATAGATAAACCAAAATGGAATTGTCATGAACAGAACATTACACTTTGAAAAGTTGCACTCAGTACAACTCAGTAGTTTTTTTAATATAGCACAGACACAGATGGATATAAAAGAAAATAGAAATAGAGAGAGTGAACTGACAGAGAGATAAAAACAGAAACATATGAGCTATTAGGGCTAGACAGACATATAGACTGTCCGAGACAGACAGTTTGCAATATGCTTTCGTAATAAAGCAGCATGCTATTCGCATTACTGGCACCTCGAGAAATGTGCTCACAAATTGATAAAATAAAACAATTATGTCATTGAGCTATCTCTGCTCTAGGTGCAGACAAGCATCTGCGCCAGTTTTATGCTATGCTGTCTGTTGAGAGCCAGAAGGGTGTTAACTCTGTGTAAAAGTATATGAATTAATGCCCTTCTAGCTGTCAAAAGGTGATTATGTACTCTGTCAGTTTATCATTCAAGATTGGAAGATGCAGGCTTTTGTATATTATCCATATATGCATCCATTGGTTTCTTGTCTACCGACGACGACGACCTCCATCTCATTTCAAGTGTAAGAGAAGGGGAAGATGCAGGCCTCTGCATGCATCCATTTCCCCCTGCATCTGATGGTTATTGTCTTTCCACCTCTAGTGATCTCTATTGCAAGTGTAAGAGGATGCAAGATAAATTATTAAAGAACATTCATGTAGTGTGTCTGTCTGACTTGTTATGCCATTTTATAAGGCCTGTTTGGAGTATGCATCCATACAGGCCCCCTTTATTGAGTGGATTTCTGGTGATGTTACTCCCAATGCTAACACAATCTGGTTTTTCTCTCTCTTTCTTAAAGGGATACTCAACCGCAGATTGTGGACATTTTAATGCCGCGAGAGGGCACCATGATCGTTACCTGATCATGCCGTTGCCCCGCGGGGCGCAAACCTCGGACAGACTGGTCGCCACACAACATGCACGCTCCGCCTAAGCTCGAGCTCTTGTGCGAGATTCGGTCAGCTTCGTGCAGTCGAAATGTAATCCCACTTAGTCCAACGGACGCGTTGACGCACAAACTTTGTGTACGAGTGAATGGGGCTTATACAATCCTGACTTTCCCCACGACCGCCTGGTGGCGTATCCCTTTAACCCCCCTCTCTCTCTGCCTCTGTCTCCCTCTCTCTCTTTCACCCTTTCTCTGTAAATAATTTCTATATTTCACTTTCTCTCTCTCTCTCTCTCTCTCCCTTGTTCTCATTCTCTATATCTCTTTATCTCATTTACCCTCTCTTTTTTTTTCTCTCTCTCTCTCTCTCATTTATCATATTCTGTATATTTTTTTTGGCATTTGATTCATCTGCTTATACTTACTCTCTCTCTTTCTTCCTGTAGACCTACCACATATCTTTCTCCTAACTCACTTGGAAGTTTCTCCTCCTGCAGTGGCTACCCATTCATTTCCAGTAATCTTCCATTCTCCAGTGTTGACTTTTCTGCTTTGTTGATTAATTATCTTTTTTGACAGCTTTTAATCTCGATTGGAGACCTCACTTTGCATCTGAGGTGTGAAAACAATATATAATCCTCTCCAGCACTTAGGACCTGTGTGATTATGCAATAGCTTCATCGTATCTATGAATCTCATAAATATTGAAATCTGTGTGGAGTTACTGTGGATGTGACAGATATATTTGTGCAACGCATATGCTCTGGCTACAATTGCTCCGTGATGATTTCGAACTGAATTCTGAACTTCAGCCCCGGGGAGCGTTTCATCAAGCGTTTTGTCAGTGATTTTTACTGACAAATTTGCTCTCAGCCAATCAGATGCAAGGATTTCAGTAGTTTATAACAGTTGTCGGTAAAAATCACTGACAAGACACTTGATGAAACACTACCACTGGACCAAATGTTCTACCTAACCCTAACCCTAAACCTAACCTATAATCCAATCACAACCCTTCCTAACCTTATATCTTTGATGAAATAAAAGCCTGGAACATAATTTATGTCGAAGCAGCAATAGATACTAGTACTATACAACAGCAGCATCATTATAAAGCAATTATTTCTTTTGGTCAATAAAAACATAAAAAATCTAAATTTGATGACAGAGACCCCTCAACATTTTCACAAAGGAAGTGTGGGCCCCATCCAGCCTGTGAATTCTCCACTATCACTATACACAGGATGCATGCGTAACGCCGTTATCATTTGAAGGGACGGGGTCTGAAAGGAGAGACTAGCTGCACATCCAGTTTCAACCCAGCCTCATTGTAGAATATGCATGCATGAGGTATGTACCACTGCACTTCTGAACCTGTGATAATGTCAACCAATTTGTTGGCCTGGAGAAAAACTGTCCCTCCCTCACATTCGCGATCCATGTAAAAAGCTCATGCATTTAATTACACGGGCAAGGATGTAGAAATGTCATTACTGATGGGGAAAGCCTATGGCACCTTTTTTCATTACTAACCGTCCTCCAGAATATGTGAAATTAGAAATGAAATATGGCGTTGATAATACGCATTTTCCGCACTGTATTCATGCATTCCATCTGAATTTTGGTAGACGCAATTGTCCACTTTCCTATTGCTTTGTGGAGTACCTATGCTGTATAATATCACAGTAATTTATTAAAGTATGAGGCAAATTGTCATTATACAAATCAAACGTGAAAGTAGATATTGACATATCATGCAAATCATGTACATTAAGGATTCGCAAACTTTGAAACGGAGGAATCGTCTATATACATGTATGCTTGTTAATGGAATAGGACATGAATAATTCTGATTAAAATTAGTGACTTCCATTAGAAACAACAGCGATTTTCACTGCAAGAAACTCTCGCGAATTGCAAAAATTGAGTGTTGTGTCATTTGTGATTAAAATCATTTTATGGCATAATGAAGCTTTCTTGAATCTAAACCAATCGCGAAATTCGCGAACATTTCAATGTTCTGGTTTTACAGTGGGCCGTACTACAAGTTGTATGTGATGGGGTGTGTCTTGGGATAAGTTGTGTCTGGGAGTGAAATTATCATGCAAAGTGATTATGATAAGCAGGTTATTATATGGCATTTGATTTGAATTGAATTTTTTGTAGCTCATGTTCCTTACATGTCATGTGAATGACCACCACCATTAAAAATTGTCTTTCTCCCTTATATGTTTGTTTTTATGACATCATTAAACTTTTAAAGTAGACATCAAATTTACAACAACAAAGTTTTGAAAAGAGAGATATTTCACATTACCCTACCCTCTGACCTATTACACATATATCAAACTAAACATCCCAAAAGGTGTTATCCTTTTGCAGGTTATGAAGCATAATGCCCTTCTTGCCCTCAAACGAACCGTTACATTGTCTCGTTGGAATATCAGACAAATATTTGGCAGGTCGATGAAACCCGTTTCCTAATGTGTCCTACGTTTGACCCATCTGGTCTGCTTTAATTTGCGACGCTCGACATCTGCGCGAGTCCTCGTAAATCCTTTCTCGTTTTCATCTGCTCAGAGTTTCATCGCTAGCTGCTCTCAATTATTTCTCATAATTATATCACTAGCCACACACTGTATATATATCTCTCTCTCTCTTTCTGTCTTTCCCTCTCTCCCTTCCTCTTCCTATCTCCTGATTCCCCTCTCTCTATCTCCCTTATATTTCCTTTCTTTTCTCTCGCCCTTCCCAGCTGTCCCCTCTCCCTCTCTCTCCCTCTTCCCTCTGTTCCCCCTCTCTCTCTCCTTATCAATTTCTTCTTTATCTCCAAATCTCTTCCTCCTTCCCTCTCTCTCATTCTCTCTCAATATCTCTCCCTTCTCTCTATCCAAATCTCTCTATCCAAATCTCTTCCTCCATCCTTCTCTCTGTTTTTCTCTCCCCCCCCCTTCTGTCCCTTTTCTCTCTATCCCCATCTTTCCTCTTTCCCCCGCTATTTACCCCCCCCCCCCCCCCCTCTCTCTCTCTTCATCCCTCTGTCTCTCCCTCTCCCTCTCCCTTCATCCTGCTCATCCCTTCGTCAAGTTGACATGGGGGATGAGATGAAGAGTGCATCAGGAGGTCATCCAGGCCTGGAATGGTCCATGGTTGGTATGGTCCATGGTCTGAGTGGCAATGAATGCATCCATGATGACACTGCAGAGCTTGTTTACAGAGGAGAAGTAGACACTCTTTCATCTGTGCCATCCATTGATTCAATTCCCATCTTCCTGGTTCTATGTAGATTAAAACCAATCACAGCTTTAAGATTGAGAGAGGAAATTGCTTCCACCCACTCTTTCTACTCACAGATATTTCCTGAAAAAGAATCAAAATACTAATTTCATGCAGATTATACAGAACTATATATAAGCAGAGATAAATCATCATGGAGTCAATACAAGTTCGTTTGTAGGAAGCCCATACTTAAATATTGAGAGAGAGAGAGAGACATATAGAGAGAGTTAAAGAGAGAGAGAGAGAGAGAGAGAAATAAGCTCAAAGTTTGAATTTAGAGCTAGAAGGTCATTATTACTCGTATCAATTTACACATAGTTAATGCCCTTGTAGACCTCAGGCTCAGCAGATGATAAATGGGGTAGGTAGGGCTTTTGATGTTGTTTTCCCCACAGTTAAAAAGTTGCTCCAAATATTTGATATAATTTATAATTTATTCAATTTCATTTGTCAAGTATTATGTAGAACTTAAGAAATATACCAACAATGAAATCAATCAAATTTGTCAGGATTCTCTGCCCCCCCCCCCCCCCCCCACCCTTTGATTGACAACAAATGCTATACGAACTAATCGAGTGCATATTGCTAGTATTTTATTTGTTTTATTGATTTGTTTGTGTTTATAATATTATTTTTACTGGATTTGAATGACAGCACTACGTTGATGTGACCATTGTTAGCTCCGGCACACTCCACCACCACACAAACCCACACACACATACACACAGGCATATTTTCCTCCTCAAAGAATACAACGGTAATGACAGGTGTCAAAAACATTCACCGTTCTGTTAAATTAGATGCATACCAAACATATTAGAAGCGCAAATTTATGATGGCTTTACCAGAGAATGAAGTGAAGTGAAGAGAGGTTTGGGTTATTTTTGTGGAACCAAGTTTCATATCTCATAAAGGGGTTGGTATGTGAAGGGATGGTGGTTTTTTTCACACCCAAGAAATTTTTGTCATGCTCTTACTTTTGAACTCTTTATAAATTAGTTGGCCATGGGTTACAGACAGTAAGCAATATGACGAAATCGCTACCTCATCTTTCACTTCAAATCAGTCAAAATAATGCAGCTATCCCACTAAAGCATAAATGAGTTTCAAATGTAACGACACTCTCCTTAGACTAGAGCAGTTTGAAATATGTTTTAATGTACTGAAAATGTGTTCATATGCATATACGTATATCAACTAACCAGTAATAGCCTTTAAAATGACAGACAAGAGAGTGTCTCTTGTTTTCGTATAAATAGGCAAGCCATATTCTGTCTGAGTATTAGTGAAAATAATTCATTTTGAGTGCTACACAAAGAAACATAACCAAACAGCACCCCAAAAATATATATTTGATTGATCGGTTTGTCTTCTGATTAGCATTTGTAAAGGACCTTGTGAAATGCACCCTGGTGGTAGTATCTCATCTGGAAAGAGAGACATCTATATATTAGAACAACTCGAATCTATATTTAAAATATGGAGGGTCATTTAGGAGTCAGACAGACTAGGGGCTGCTATGTAGGCTTTTGAGGACAGAGACAGGGTGTAAGTAGATTGAATATTATCTAGTTTTTATTCATTGTTTAATACACAGTATATCATTTGCAAGATGCAAATTATCAAAATGTCTGGTTTGAGCTTTGACGACATCCTTTTTATTTTAAACATGATTTTTAGAGCAAAGAATGCATTTTATGTGGTGTGTGAGGATCACCAGTCTGATTCATTTACTTTATGAGCATATCATAGCCTGTATATAATGATGCTGTTCTAATATTTAGTTTAGTTTATTTGTTCATTATTCAACCCATACACAAGATAAGAGGGAGAAAATTAATGATAATACAAGATTCAATAGTACATTTATTATAGAAATCATTATTAGGCCAAGTAAAATTGATTCCTCGTTTCTCGTCCGGATTTTTCGAAAATGATGAAGAGGAGGGGGTACCATGTTATTTGATATTTGATATTTTTCCAAGATGGCTGCCGCACATGCAGATGGTGTTGGTGTTGAAGTATAGTCATGGATGTGGACAAAATAATGTATAAGCAGTAGGAAAAACAAATATTGTCTGTTTGGAGCCAGAAGGGCATTAACTCATATACTTTAACACAGAGTTAACGCCCTTCTGGCTATGAACAGACTATATCATGAACTGAAAAAGTAATTATAACTGATAAGAACTACTTTCTAAAAATAAACTCAAGGGCAATTTCAAAAGCCTATTGTACTGCCCATAGAAATCAGGTTCGCATTATATAATACACCATTGTAATGTTCGCACATTTCTAAAGGTGATAGACAGGGCTATTGAAATTGTCTTGAGTTTATTTTTCGAAAGTAGTTTTTATCGTGTTTTATATATCATTATTCAAGGCAAAGCCAAAAGAGGAAACAAACCATTAAAAGTGGAGGATTAGAAAAGAAAGAAGTCGCCAGGTCTGGAAATCCACTTTCTAGGAGTTTGAATTTAGTATCCCTAGTCATTAAACTCTGTTCTATGAAATATTTAGCATCTTATTTTTATCAGCTTCAAACCGAATAATAATCGTGCGCAAATGCCTCGCGAGAATCAAGGGTTTGGGAGAGTCCCTGGCTAGGTTCTGGAAATTCCCTGCTCTACCTATAAACCAAGCATAAGCTGTGCATACTGGGATGTGGTGTGTACTCAAGATACTTGCAAAGTCTTCTCAATGATGCAGAGAAGTCTCTTGCAATATTTATCCAGCATTAAATTATACACATAATCCCTAAGACAGAGGCATTGCTACAGTT